>CM046443.1:65237649-65837649 GCA_025506515.1 Flaveria trinervia
ACTTGTCTTGGGCTCAGTAAGTGTAATAGAAGGTAATGCAACAGTAATACCCTATGGTTGTACTGTGAGGATCTTCAGCTATGTGATGGAGAAATTTCAGTCATTTGGTCTTTTTTAGACTTCCACACCACCTTTGGACTCTTGGACTTGACCTTCAAAACCTTTGAAGCTTTTGGAACTTCACAGGTTTTGATGACTGAACCTTCGGAAGATTCTGCAGTCACTGCAGCAGACTTCAGTGCTTCGGAAGAACTCCTTTCTTCCAGACCAATTTTACTTCCGAAGGTAATTTTCCATTTACCTTCTTCTTTGATTTGGAGCTTCCAAAGGAAACAGACTTTCCTTCCGAAGCTTGAGACTTCTTGAGATTCTTTGAAGTTTGTATTGGTCATGTGGATGGTACTCTAGGATTGTATGGGCAATCCTTAGCAATGTGAGAAGTATTTTCACACATGACACATAACATTTTCTTCTTCAAAAGAGTCTCCTTTTGAGAGCAAGACTGGCTTTGGTCACATCCTTTCTCCACCTTCATCTTGGTAGATGCTGAGACAGTTCTTTTGGGCTGTGAACTGTTCTTGGAGTTTGATGGTCCAGGCTGTGCAGCAGTGGTACACAGCAGCTCAGTCTTCTTCTTTGCTCTGAGATGATTTGAACATGAACCAGGACTCTAGATGAGGAGTCTTGGTTGATGTCTTCAGTCCTTACTACTTTGAAACCTGCAGATAAAAACTTGTTTCTGCTTAGCATCAAAAGTAGCCTTGATTTCTTGAGCCTTCTTTGCTTTCATTTTGCTCTTCCTGATCAAGTTCTTCTTTTGGACTTGGTCATCACAGATGATTTCTTCTCCTCAGAAGGATAGTGGCCCTTGGAAGAATCCTCTTCTTCACTCTTCTCAGAGGAATTCTTCACTATCACTTCTTCATCATCTCACTTATAGGATCTATGAGAGGAAGCTCATCATACAAGTTCCACACCTAGGATATCTTACAGACAAGATTGTGTGTGGAGGAGCTATCTCATTTGATCCTAGTCCCTGTCTATTTTGATAGCACACTTTGTTATGCAGGGATGAGGATATCATGTTTTTGAAGGTCTCTTCTTCAAGAACACTTTTCTCTGCCTTGGCTTTGCTGATCACAAGCTCAGCCTGGCACTCAGTCAATTTAGTTATGAGATCTTGGATCTGAGTTCTAAAATCTGTATGTTCATGTTTTAGTACTGAAATGGTTTTCTCCAAATCTTCTATTTTAACTTGTAATCATTTTCAGACTTTCTAAAATCAGATTTTAATATGTTTATGACTCAAGATCGGATCTCATCTCTAAGTTGTAGGACCTGTATCTATTCACTTTAGCAATGCATTCAGGAGTACAGAGATGTTCCAATACCTTGGCTTCATCATGGTCAGCCATCAGTGCTTGGTTTGGAGAAGCATCTTCCACCTGAAAACTCCAGTCAAAGCCTCCTTCTTCAACAGCAACAGCAGCATGTTGCTTAGGCTTCTCAGACTGAGGAGCTTTGTCAGTGTAGTTTGGTCTGGGTGGTGTTTGCCCCCATTTGCTTTAGTGCCTTACACTCCCTAGCAAAGTGACCCATAAGGTACAGTTGTAACACTTAACTTTGCTTTTATCCACCCAAACTTTCCACTGGTAGCATTGCTTGGAAATCTTCTTCCTGTTCTCTTGTAGAACTTCTTGGCTCTGTGAGTGAGGAGAGCCATCTGCTGAACTATCTCCATGTATTCTAGGTCATCTGGATGAATACAGTCCAGGTCTTCAAGAGTGAAGAGATAATTCCCATAGCTTTCATCAGTAGACACAAAGGCTTGAGAAGAACTTGTCTCTTGGAATGGACTTCCTTGAGTAAAGTTTTCCCTTGGTGTCTCCGGAAGGTGATGAAAGGACCCTTTTGTGAGTTGTCAGGGTAGCATATGAGATGATGTTGGGGTTCTATGCTGTCCCTTTCAACCACATGAAGGGCTGAACCCATTTGATTGTTGGAGTTGCCAGATGAACCTTGTATGTTCATCTCCATCTGGTATCCACTGAGAATCCCATATAACTCTGTCAGAGTAAGAGTTTTAAGGTTCTCAGTCCTCTTGATCACCACACAATAGTGTGTCCATTGCCTAGGAAGTGAGGACATGAACTTCCTTACAATGTCTCTGTTCTCAAGAACTCCTCCATCCACTAGGGTATCCACCAATCTCAACATACCTGAAGTATTGTTGGGTCATGGTTTCACCTGCTTTAAAGGTGAAATTTTCAAACTGCTGCTTCAGAAGATCTTTCTTGTTCTCCTTGGCTTCAGAGGAGTCTTCATACAAGCTTCAGTGCATCCCACAGCTGTTTAGCTGTTTTGCACTTCTTAAAACCTCTGTATACAGAGTTTGGGAGAGCACTCTGAAGAGCAGTCATGGTTCCTGTCAATCAATCTCTACTCTTTTTCTATCTTCATCTGAGTAGTTGGCCATATCTTTAGGAATCATACCAGCACCAGTAGCAGAGGGGGTGCTGGGTATGAAAGATCCATTTTCAACAGATTCCCACATTCTTGGTCAAGAGACCTGATGAAGCCTTCCATCCTCATGCACCAGGTGTCAAAATCATCAAGAGTGATCATGGGGATTTGTTCATGGTTCCAGTCTCCATATCAGTCTTTGAGATGGAAGCCATTTGAAGAGTTTAGTTTTTGTGTGTGTGAGGGATCTTAAGATGGTTAGATCTTATATCAAGAGCTTGAAAGCTCTGATACCATTGCAGGATCGTTTAAGGGTTTGAACACAATTACACACAACACACAATGAGAGATTATCTAAACTCTAATCAAAACAGTAAACTTGGTTAACCAAAAGTGATACAAAGAACACAAGTAAAGCAAGAGACAGAACATGAGAATATGGTTTTCAAGGATGCAGTATATTGCTTTCTCAAGTTCTTTTACAAGTGTTACAAAGTATGTTAAGATACAAGAAACTTGAAATACTTATACTACACCTACAGCCGGCTATACTATGAAAGCCAGCTGGATACAATTGACTAGACACTAACAAAATCAATGTAGAATCAAAGGCATATCTGCCTTTTGACCTTGTGACTATGACATGCCATAGCTCACATCTTATACATTACAAAAAGGATAAAGTACATAAAGTGGAAAGTTTCAGACTCAAGACCTCAATGTACAGTTACCAAAAGCATGGACCTTTTCACCAACTCTTGTAAGTTGGTGACTTATCAGAGACGCAACGGAAAGGTGCTTTATGGAACAGTACATCAGATAAAGCATGTGTACTAAAAGTCTTGGAAGAAATCTGTCTTCATAGGGTGAAGCTTTGGAAGACTTTGTCTCTTGAAGCTTCGGAAGACTTCATGTTTGGCTTCGGAAGATATTGGTCTTGACTTCGGAAGATTTTACACTTAGAATGTTTTCTAATGTATTGTGTAAACTTCCGAAGCATTCTTCACTTCAGTACTTAGTGCATGTTGCCGAGACACTTTGGATGTTTTGGGTTGCATCAGACTTAAGGAATCCTTACACAAGTGTATCTAAAGATCTTATAGTTGGACTCACTTTAGTTTTTGATTATTTACTTTTGATGTAATAGGTCCTTTTGTTACTTTCCTATGTATGTATTTAGTTTTATGTATTTTGCAGTCCATCGCAACTGTGACATTCAGCTGATTAGTTAGCTTAGCGAAATTAATGTATCTGCCTCGAAACTATAGTGTCGCAGTACATTTTGCTGACAGCAAAACTGTCCGCAAAACTAAAACTACTATAAATAGATTTGTGTCTTTTTCATTGTTGGTTAAGCTTGCAAAACCCTACTCGACTATCATTGTAGCAAGTTACCATTTCAAAGCATTTATTACAAAGAATTATCATTGTTGCTTTATATTATTATTTATGATGTTCATTTCTTATTATGAATGGGTTATTATGTGTTTCAATCTTTTTTGTTCCTGTTGTTTTATTTTGTTTGTTGGATATTGAAACTATTCTTCATCTCATTTGCACTGTTATACGATCATTGGACCAACAATATGGTATCAGAGCCTTAGTGCTCATGATTTGTTGAGTTTTTGGTGATTTTTGTTCAATATCTAGTTTCAATCAATTTTCAGTTCATTATCGGTTGTTTTTGATGTGGAAATTGATTGAGTTATTTAGCCATTTTTTGGTTTGTGGAAGCTTTGCTAATCATTAGATCTCAATTCATTGAGTTTTTGATATTTTCAGATTGATTTTGGGTTGAAAAAGGGCTTAATGTTCGACCAACGAAACTATTGTTCTTTCTGCGAAACTATGATCATCTTCCATCGAAACTATGAGTGTTATCACTATTGGAATCCTTTTCTAGTTGTTCTGCGAAACTAGTCTTTTTGAACGAAAGTTCATTAGTGCTTGTGAAGGTTTAACAAGCAAAATTGCTGCCCAAAGTGATTTTAAACGAAAGTTCAAGCTTGTTTCGTGCGAACTTATCAGCGAAACTAAACCTGTTGTGACAGTTGGCTAGCGAAACTGCGAAATTGTCTGCGAAATTAGCTTTTTTGCAAAATTTTCAACGAAATTTTCTCTTTTCTTGCCGAAACTACATCAATCCCAGCGAAACTAGAATGTAAAATTTAACATCACTCACCCTTGCCGATCTTGATAGTGTTGCTCCCAATAGGCCTCCGAGACTCATTAACGGAGACAATTTTGAAGATTGGAAGAGATGTCTCAAAGCTTTCTTTTTCTACACTGATCACAACCAATGGGAATCGATTATTTCTGGTCCTCACATACCAACTGTCACTGTTGGTGATGTTGTCTCTTAATATAAGGACCCGTCTTCTTTCATTGAAAAGGATCTGAAGTTGATTGATCGTGACCAAAAGGCTTTTGGTGCTTTAACTTTATCCTGGCACCAAACATCTACAATCGTTTTGCAGAGCATAAAAATGCTAAATCTATTTACGATGCTCTATGTGAGTTCTATGATGGTAATGACGATTTGGTAAAGCATAAGAGCATTCAGGCTGAGAAGGAATTCAATTCCTTTGTTGGATACAAGAATGAGAGTCTGACAGATCTCACTAATTGCTTCTTGACAGTTTCAAGCACCTTAAAGAAATACGATGAAAACCTCTCCAACAATGAACAAGTTAACATGCTTCTAGACTCTCCCCACCTCAATGGAGTCTTCAGGTGAGAAAGTTAAAGCAAGAGAGAGGGATCACAAATTACAAGCTGATGGATATTATCAATAAGCTTAAATCCTTTGAGTTGGACATGAAGAGATGGGAATTTAACCAGACCATGATGCCTACATCTGGTTTTACTCAAAATGCGGCTTATTATCATCCCCTGCTAGCTCACAAATATATAATTCAATTCAAGGAGTTAATACAAGCAATTTTTCAGGAGGAAATGTTACTACTGGAAGAGGTCAGATTAATTCTAAGGCAAATGTTGAAACTTTAGTTCCATCAGAAATAATGGCTCTTTTTGGAATGTTTGTTCAAAGTTATGAAGCACTTGTGGTAGGAGAATTGAAAGGAAAGGAATGACAACGGAAGACATGTATCTGGTAGATCTAGATGATCTTGAGGAAACCGACATCCAGTGGCAATTGGCAATGTTGACTCTTAGAGCTTGAAGAATTATGGAGCGCACTAGACGAAAGAACTTCGGCGGACAAACTTCTAATTCAAAACTGGGATTTGATAAGTCAAAGCTGAGATGTTTCAACTGTAAACAATTAGGAAATTTTAAACGTGAATTTCCATCACCAATTGTCACCGATTCTAGCAATTCAGGAGTTCCAAGATTAACAATTGAGAGGCAGAAGGAGATATGAATCACAAAAAGGAGACAACATTGATTTCTAAGTTTGATTGGAGTGCAGAGGTTGAGGAAATAAGGACTGAGTTAAATCAAGCTTTGGTTGTTGAGTTTGTTAAAGGGAAAGAAAATGAAGATAGTGAAGATGGATTTGACCCTTTCAAGGAATTTAAAGAGGAGTTTCTGTCATCTGTGAATGAGAAAGATGTTAGAATGAGGGCAAGTAGGTCTAAAAGTCTAAAACAGGAAGGAAGTTCATCCACTTGGCAAGGAAAGGATTATGATGATGATAATGTCACCGTTGAGGAAAGAAAGTCAAGTACTCCGGTGTGCCAATATGAAAAGGCCTTAGCAGCTGAAAAGGTGGTGATGGGACTTCCATATGAGGTAATTCAGGATATGTGTTCATCTGCTTGTAAAATAAGATTATTTAGGATTTATAAAGCTAATAAGTTATTAATTGATAATGAAAAGGATTTATAATGAATCAAAATATTTTGTTAAATTAAATAAGGCTTTAAAAGAAAATGATCATTTAAAACGAATTGTTTGGAAAGAAATGTTGAGATTAACACTTTGACTGAAAGAGTTGCCCTTGCTGAATTTGAAACAAGCAAACTTTAGTCAAAGTTAGACAAATGGACCATATCAAGAATGAAACATGATGATCTATGTAAATCTCAACGGGGAGCTAGGATTAAAACGGGACTGGGCTATGAAAATGTAAAGGTTTATCCTCCGCCTAGTACATACTGTTATTCTCCTATGCCTGTTCCTTATCCTTCTAATGATTTAATCAAATAGATACTGACAGTATGTCTACAGGTTTAGAGGGTGTTAATTCTAAGCATGTTAGAGAAGACTACGACTATGGACCAAGTAGTGGGTTTGGATGCACTTGTATTAGTACACCTGATTGTTAGCAGTCTGTTTTAGATCATAAGTCTAGTTTAAATTCCATCTTTGTTTCTAGTTATCCTGTAACCGACTCTATCGTATCATGTTCTCATGATGTTCTATTTCATCTTTAAATTCAGTACACTGTGGTGATGTCTTTTGTTCTAATGATGATAATGGTGGAACTGATCTTTCTACAAAGCTTAATGAGAGAACTAAAACTAATTGTTTTGATAAATTCTTCTCTCACCCAATTCCATCTTTTACTCCATTAAATTTTCTTCATCAAATGAAAGAATTGTTTTCTTCGTCTGAAGCTAGCACTAGTGGAACTAGTTATATTGGTTCTTCAGATGGTCATTCATATATTTTTGTAAATAATATTCTTGTTCACATAATCTTCAACCTCATGGCATGTATGAGAAATTTAGTGACATTGATTCAAGTGTATCTGAATGTGATGAGGAAATTCTCATTGATCATATTCCTATCTCATCACATCACAGACCTAGACGCAACCACACTGTTTCCGATGTGTCAAGAGGATCATCTTGTCAAGAATTGTCCTACATTGCTTCATTGTCATTTTAATAGGAACTATTTTGGAAATAATTAACAAAATTGGTTATTAATTTCTTTTGCAAAAATAAGCTTTTTCTAAAGTTAAAGTTGTTCAATCTTGGGTTTTTATTTCACCTCGTTAATCTGTTCTTTATTTAATTTCAGGAGTCATCCACTAAGATGGAAAAACGTGTGGCATGTAGATAGTGGATGCTCCAGACATATGACGGGATTGAAGACTTGCTGACCAATTATCGATTATAAATGGAGGATATGTTGCTTTGCTCGTGATAAAAAGGGTGGAAGATGTTTGATACATGTATGTCCCTAGATCATGATATGAATGTAATAGATCTTGTTTGTCTGATTCTGATATAATGTTTGGAATGATTAATGAAATGATATTGATTGTTTGTTATTTATAATGTTTAATATTTCATTAATGAGTCGATTTGAAATGGTTTTTGGTTTTTTTGAATCGTTACACATAATGTTCTATTAAGTAATACATTCAAACTTAAAAAATAAGTTCTCATACGAATGGCTCATGCGAATGGACCATACGCATGAATAACTTCATACGATTGACTCATTCGCACAACTGAACCAGGAGACTGGATCAGTCGTATGATTGACACATAAGATTGGCTCAGTCGCACGACTGAACACTCAGTCGTGCGGATGGATCAACCGCATGGTTCAATCGCGCGACTGAATCATACTAATAGTTCAGTCGCACGAATGAACAATACTAACCTATAAATGCACCCATTCATGGAAAAACGAGAGAATTGATTCTATTACGACTCCAGACGTACCCTAGCCGTCCAGAAGCCTCCCAATTCGTTCTCCAAGTTCATAGAACACATTAGATCGATTCCCAATCGATTTCTAACATTAGTTTCAATTCTTTATTGATTCTTCGTGTGTTCTCACTGATTGGATCGCCAATCAAATAGGATTCCGCACTATTTGATCTAGTTTACAGGCTAATCACTAGGTATTTCGTTCAAATACCAGGTCCTAACAATTGGTATCAGAGCTTTGGCTCTTGATTACGTGTGATTCAATCAAGATTGATAAAAAGTTTGTGTTTTTGCACTAAAAACACAATCTTTTATGTCAAAAGTGATCTTGGATGTTCCCTGCTCATCAAAGTTTGGTTTCTATGGACTTAGGCGATTAGACCTTGCGAAATTTCGAATTTTTACGGCTAAAACACGTTTAACCTAGAAATTTTCCCAAAACAGCAGCTTCAGTCGCACGAGTGAGCCATTCGCACGACTGGACCTCATTCGCATTGCTCAGACGCACGATTGGACCTAGTCGCATCTCCATTCGTACGATTGAACCATTCATTCGCAGTGTTCATACGCATCAGCTTCATTCGCACGACTGAACCGATCGCTTAGTTCAGCTGCACGATTGAACCAATCGCATAGTTCATTCGCATGGATAGCCCAATCGCATCCTTCAGTCACACCAGTTGACAGTTTGTTTTAGTAGACTTAAAGTTATTCGCCATGGAAGATCAAATGGTAGCATTTACTGCTGGGAAGGACTCTAGGATCCAGAACCTGCTATTACTTAAGATGAGGTGGGTAATCATAATAAACCACCAAAGCTCTTAACGTTAGATGAGTTTCCCCACTGGAAACAACATTTTGAGATCTACCTCAATGGAGTGGATCCGAATCTGTGGGAAGCTATCGAGATTGGGTATAGTACGCCGGTGGGAGCCGATGGAGTAAAGCTAACCTTAGAAGGGATGACAGACGCGTAGAAAGTTAAATATAATGCAGAGAGAGGGCATATGCATTGATTACATAGTCTATCCCTAAAGACATATTCCACCAGTACTCAGAGAATAAGCAGTCCAAGAAACTATGGGATGAGCTGGAAAAGAGGTACGACGGGAATGCTTTGTTGAAGCAATCAAGGCTAAGGAGTTAAAGAAGGAATTTGATAACTTCTCATTGATGGGAAACGAGAGTTTGGACGATGTTATAGATAGATTCTACCATCTGATGAGTGAACTTCATACACATGGGGTGGCTACTACCATGGAAGAGAAAGTTACTAACTTTGCAAACGGATTGCCGGAAAAGTGGGATTCATTCGTGTCTAACCCGAGACAGAATGGAATGCTGGCAAAGTTGGATATAAATGACTTCATTCTAAAGCTGCGAGAAGAAGCTCTTAGGATGAAGTACAAAGCTCAGAAGTCTTCGTATACTCAGAATCCAGCTTTGTACAATGCCACGCCTCAAGCTAAGACATCTGGAGCACCTCTCCAGACTGCATTCGTGTCTAGCTCATCAGGTCCTGCACATGCTTCTCCTTCAGGATCAGACACGTCGGGGTCTTCTTGTACCCATCATATTGGATTTGAAACAAATTCTACTAGACTGAAGACCGAGAAGCTCGGTAATGTGACTGTAGAAGTAGCTCGAGAACACATGGATCTTTTGGCTGTAGTGGTTCATTCTTATGATGGACTTGTTGCTGGGAAGATTGGAAACTGCCATCTGGCAGACGAGGACTATGAGTAGGTGGACGAAATGGAGCTTGAGAGAATGGACATAATGTGGGCCTTAGCTAGTGCTGTCCGGAGGGCGAAGAAGTTTGTGAAAAAGACCGGACAGAACTTGGTAGCTACTAAGGATACCACATTTGGCTTTGACAAGAGCAAAGTGACCTGCTTTAACTGTGGAGAGAAGGGGCACTTCAAGAGAGAATGTTTTAAGCCAAAGAAGACGGGTAACGGGAACCCATTCTCGTCCTTCACTCGTCAAGACAAGCAAGCTACTAGTTCTACTTCATCAAGCAAGGATCCAAAAGCCTTGACTGCTCATGATGATGAAGGATAGGCTTGGAGCTTTAGGTTTGTCTCTCTACGGGATCAAACATTGCAAGTGTAGAAGACATTGACGATGATTCCGCGAGTGAAGGAGATCTAGTAGTTGAGATAGCGATGTCAAATATTGAAGAGACAACTGCAACTGAGGTCAGCTACAAGCCTAAAGAGAAGACTACCACAGCAAAGACAGAAAAGACAGAATCACCAGAACTAGAGACATCTGATGCTGCGTTGATGGCTAACTCTTCTGAACCAACTCAAGTAAGTACCACTGACCAAATGTTTGATAATCATGCTTGTTCTGATTGTAATACGTTTAGAAATAGCATAGATGAAAAATTTGCTAGGTTATTAGATCATAGTGATAACTTAGTAAAAGATTTGCAACTGTGCACTGAGGCTAATAGAGTATTAAAACAAAATGAGCATAGTTACAAAGAAAGATAGACCTTTTGACTAAACAGCTTAGGGAAACCGAAGTAGTTGCATTTAACCAAGCTAATGACATTAGGTACTATCTAAACTCCCTAGAAGACACTAAGAAGCAAAAGGCAGTTCTAGAAGTAGAAGTAAACTCATTAAAACAGAAACTGCACAGTTGGACAAGTTCATCACACATAGTCCAACACTTAGTGAGAGAAAGAAACAATGGGGAGGGTTTAGGTTACAAAGTGGTTCCACCACCACCTGAGACCTTGATGAACACTAAGAGTAGACCAGTAAATAATAACCCCATCAAGGATCATGTGGTGTCTACTTCTCTTGTTAGTGATCCAGATTCGTCATGTTCATCTATTGAATCTGGAAACAAACAAAAGGAGGCCACTTCAAAGGCAAAGGGTAAATTGCATTGTGTTAATCTGGAAAAAGAATTTGAAAAGGTTAACTTAAAGTCAGGGTCAAACAGAGTCAAATCAGAACCTAAAAAGACTTCTAATGTTAATCTTTCACATGTTTTAAGTCAAAAACCAGTTAACCAAAAGGAAAAAGATGTTAAACATGTTAAAACAGTTAACTTTGTTAAACAAGAGAAAACATCAAAAGAACCAGAGTCAAAACCTAAAGTGAGTGATGTTACTAAAGTGTCACACACGTCTCCACAAAGAAAGTTTAATCATAAAGTTGATAGCAAGTCGTGCTACAACTGTGGAAAATGTGGACACATTGCTTCTTATTGTCCTTATTATCAGACACCTAGGAAGAAGATTGAACTTCAGGACTCAAAACCTAGGTCTTCTAAGAGGAGTTCTTTAACTCCACCTAGAAGAACTAGTGAACATAAAGTTCAACCTGTTAGCCAGTCGATTGTTTATCACAAACAGGCATTGCACAAATCTGGCTTATGGAAAGAGAAGTCAACCTCTGTGTCTGATAATGATGACAAGAAGGAACCTGAGCTACCCTCACTCTCTAAGGGTCAATGGGTGGAATTCATGATGTGTGATGCCTCTGGGAAACCCAAGCCAGTAAGGCTTGGGTTCCTAACCTAAACTAACGGTTTTACATGGTATGTGTAGGGTGTTCACTACAGTGCTGAAACCAACACGTGGATTGTAGACAGCGGAGCATCCAGACACATGATAGGAAACAGGGCTCTTTTATCAAACGTAAAGCAAATAAAAGGAGGGCATGTTTTGTTTGCGGGAAACAAGGGAGGCTATATCACAGCTCAAGGAGAAGTTGGAAATTAGAAAGTTAAGTTTGATAGGGTGAACTACGTCCAGCAACTTCAAAACAACTTACTTTCTGTTTCCCAAATCTGTGATAAAGGTTTTAAAGTCATATTCGACAACAAGAAGTGTTACGTCCTAAAGAAAGATTACGTGATTCCGAGGACCAAGTGCTGATGATAGCTTCAAGATATAAAGACGTTTATGTTTTGGATCTCTCAACAGCTTCTACAACGGATCATGAGGTTCAGTGTTTTCTATCTAAAGCTACTGAGAAGGATTCCATCTCCTGGCATAGGAGAATGAGACACATTAGTCAAAGGAAGATGAATCACTTGATTCATAAGGATCTGGTGAGAGGAGTTAATGTCAAGAACTTCTAGCTTCTTGATTTTTGTGTAGCTTGCAAGAAAGGCAAACAGACGAAGAAGTCTCATAAGGAAAAGAAAGTTCATTCAATAGAACTTCCTCTTGAACTTCTTCACATGGATCTGTTTGGTCCAGTCAGTACAAAGAGCATAGCAGGCAACTTGTACTGTTTTGTGGTTACTGATGACTACTCAAGGTTCTCTTGGGTAATGTTTCTGAAGTCCAAATCAGAAACATTTGAGTCATTCAAGGAGTTAGTAACCACACTGGAATCTCTCTACAAGCTGAAGGTTAGACAAGTACGCTCAACAACGGGACGGAATTCAAGAACCAGTGGATGGATGCTTAGTGCAAGGAAAAGGGAATTGTACATCAATTCACTTCTGCCTACACGCCTTAGATGAATGTCGTTGTTGAGAGAAAGAACAGAAGCTTAATAGAGACTGCACGGACTATGCTAGCAGACTCGTAACTGCCTATCCAATTTTGGAATGAGGCAGCTGCTAATGCATGTTATACACTGAATCGAGTTCTGATTGTCAAGCGCCACAGAAAGACATGTTACGAGCTACTACAAAGACGCACCCCGAATTTCGAGTATCTCGAACCATTTGGCACGCCGTGCACACTTCTGAAGAAAACACAAGAAGGTAAATTCAGCGAGAAGGCGGATGAAGGAATCTTTCTAGGATACAACATACCGAACAAGAGGGTTTACAACAACTCAACGGGTCTAGTAGAAGTGTGGTGTAATGTTGACGTTCAGAGATATACCACACCACCTACTGGCAAAGGACCTGCCTACTTTTTCAACTATGATGGATTCTTCAAGTTCTTTAACATCCCTCTCTCTCCCTCGGATGACGAGTTAGCTACACGGATGATGTATGATATCTTGAATACACCAACATCTAGCTCACAAGGAGAATCATCTACTCAGTCAGGGGGAGTAGTCGACGACAGTGACTCCTCCTCTGAAGATGAAGCGGAAGAAGATGACCAGAACAGTCAGGAGGAACAGGTTCCAGCTCCTGAAAGTCCACAAGCATCTACCAGTGATGCACCATCGACTTCGGAGCCTCAAACTTCAACTACCTCAGATGCAGAACCAAATGTTCATAATCTTCGCTCTGAGGTAGCTGTTCCTACTACTCCAGGATCATGACTAAACGTCTATCATCCCTTAACTATGTCATTGGGGATGTCAGATCAGGAGTACAAACCTGAATCAGCTATACTCAGCTGATTACGCCTCAGTTATAGAGAAGGGATATATTCATGATGGTGCTTATCGATGTTTTGTATCGTAGTTTGAGCCAAAATACGTCAATGATGCACTAAATGATGAGGTGTGGGTGAGTGCCATGCAAGAAGAAATTCTTCAGTTTAAGAAGTTAGGTGTCTGGACTCTGGTTGATAGACCTAAAGATGCTAAGGTCATTGGCACCAAATGGGTCTTGAAATGCAAGAAGGATGACCAAGGGTCATTATCAGGAACAGGCTCGATTGGTGGTTCAAGGATTTCGCCAAGTGGAGGGAATTGACTACAATGAAGTGTTTGCACCCGTGGCAAGGATGGAAGCCATTCACATCTTCCTTGCCTATGCATCGTACATGAAGATTAAAGTCTACCAATTAGATGTGAAGAGTGCATTCCTTCATGGGGAAATTCGAGAGACAGTGTATGTCAGTCAACCTGAGGGATTTGAAGATCCTTATCATCAGGATAGAGTTTACAAACTCGACAAGGCTTTATACGGGCTTCATCAAGCTCCAAGAGCCTGCTATGAGAAACTCTCGACTCATTTTGTGAAACACGGCTTTCGTAGGGGAGTCATTGACTGCACACTGTTCATCAAAGAAAAAGATGGCGACTTACTGCTCGTACAGATCTATGTCGATGACATAATATTCGGTTCAAAGAACGAAGAGTTATGCAATGAGTTTGAAGCAGTTATGAAGAAAGAATTTGAGATGAGTGCTATGGGGGAGATGAAGTTCTTTCTCGGGTTACAGGTGGATCAGACTCCAAATGGATATTTCTACATCAGACCAAGTATGTAGGAGACATTCTTAGTCGTTTTAACATGGAAATGCTTCTGCTGCTGGGACTCCACTTGCTACGAATCATGATATAGCAGATGATGAAAATGGAGATCTTGTAGATGCCATAATGTACCGAGGAATGATTGGATCCCTCATGTATCTCACTGCCTCAAGACCTGATATCATGTATGCTACATGTTTATGTTCTAGATATCAGGCTAAGCCTAAGGTCAACCATTTGATCGGGGTCAAGAGGATATTTCGTTATCTGAAGAGTACACCCACACTTGGGTTGTGGTATCCTCATGATGATGACTTTGAGCTCACGGCGTATAGTGACTCGGATTACGAGGGCTGCAAGATGAATTACAAGTCTACATCAGCAGGGTGTCAATTCTTTGGGAGAAGATTAGTTACCTAGCAGTGTAAGAAGCAGACATCGGTTGCATTGTCAACCTGTGAAGCCGAATACGTTGCTGCTGCAAGTTGCTGTTCACAAATCATCTGAATTCAACAGCAAATGCGGGATTACGATTTAAAGCTTCTTCTACTCCTATTTTTGTTGATAACTCTGCTGCAATTGCAGTAACTAAAAATCCGGTCCAACATCCAAAGACCAAACATATCGGTATTAAATACCACTTCATAGAGATTGTTTTGAAAAGAACATAATAGATGTGGTAAAAATTAATACTGATTTTCAACGCGCTGACCTCTATACTAAAGCCTTTGATAAACCACGTTTTCAATATTTGCTAGAGGTCAACGGCGTTAAAAGAAAAGTGATGTTATTCCTGATGATGATCATGTGTAGTCCGATGTAGTTTAGTTAATTTTTCTTTTTATTTTATTTTATTTGTTTATTTTAGTCTGTTTAAATTAAACTCATGTTATTTTGCTTTTTATTAAAATCCAAAAATAATTAAACCAGTTTTGATTTTAGTATTTTAGGGGGAGAATAAGTCAGCAAGTAACATAAAAAAAACGAGGGAGAAGGAGTGGAAAGCTGATATAAGGTAGATCGTATCTGTGATACCGATTCAAAGCCTTTGGAATATGATAGTACAAAGGAACAAATCAAGAGGGACTTTAAAAAATTTAATTTAGAAAAGATGCAAAAATTCAAAGTATAAGTCTGTGTAGTCTAAGCAATATAAAAGGGAAGATGATAGAAAAATTGGTAACTCCTAAGGTAACACAACAAGAGTAGACCTAGAGGTTGCTAGACCACAATGATATGTCAGTAGATTCAACACAATAGATGATTAGACCTGACTGGTGATCTCAAGATCAAACTAAATTGGTCAACTGACTGTGAGATTCCATCTTATCACTGGTTAACACAATCAACATATTCCAATAAGGGATAATGAGCATGTAAACGCCACAAATGTGTGCGGATGACCATAAATAGAGCAAAGCAAGAAAAAAATGAAAGAAAAATGCTATCAAGCTAATCACTTATGTTGTTGGTGCATTTTGTGCAAAATAAAATTAAGCTGCTCTAATAAGGAGATAGGTTGTGTGCCTCTCTGCTGTGCGATGGCACTGACCTTAGGATAAGCATAACTTAGATATTCTAGAATTCATTGTTGTTTGCCGCCTCTCTGCTGTGCGATGGCACTGACCTGAGGATTGGCTTCTCTTTGAAAGCTCTAAGAATAGTCTCTTCTTGTAAAAATACCCGTAGACCGCTCAAAAGCTCCTGAGGAATGTTGATTACCATATAAGTGTGGGATCCACAAATGTTAGTTGAAATAATTAAACCTAAATCTATCACCAGTCTGTGTCAAAAGTCTGTGTATGGATTAAGAGGACAAACATATTGACAATCATTGTGGCTGCAATTCTTGAAAGTTCAAATCAATGTGGTAATCTAATAGTTCCAGTATGATTTCCTAAAAGTTGCTAACGATCTAGATGAAAACCAAGAATTGAGCATCAAAAGGTTTTGACAACAAGTCCCAAATGATTTTACTTGCCTGTATGATTCCAAATTTGAATTGGTCTAGGTGTGGTCAAACTAAATTGAAGCTGCCTATTCTGGAACCAAATCCAGTAGAAGTCTATCTTAGGATTTATCTCTCATAAAAAGTCAAAAACAAGTTTTATTTTTGTATTTAGTTTAAATTTCTAGTTAGTTAGCCATTTTAGTTTGTTTGTTCATCGGACTATATCATGAAAATCAGTAAGGATCAACTCACTAAAAGGGTCATGTCTGAGATGACCACATGTGTTTTCAAAGTTTAAAACAGTCACGTCTGAGGTGACAAAGTGTTTAAAAGAGTCACGTCTGAGGTGACTAAATTGTTTTAAAAGGGTCACGTCTGAGGTGACTAAATTGTGTAAAAGGATCACGTCTGAGGTGATCAAAAGTTTTTCAAGTTAAAATGATCATGTCTGAGATATCAAATGCTCATAATGTTAATTTCAACAGGTAAAAAGGGTTTAAGTGCTAAATGTTCATAAGTGTAACCCATTCGCACGACTGGATCATAAGTATGGACCAACCATGCGAATGGATCCCATTCGCACGACTGGACATGAGATTGAGACATTCACCCGAATGGCTTATCAGAATGTTCCATTTGACCGAATGGAAGGGGGCGAATGAATCAGTCGACCGACTGAGACTCAGTCGGTTAACTGAAGGTGCGAATGAAAGGGCATGATTGAGTCAGTCAACCGAATGAACCTCAATCGGTCAACTGCATGCGACTAACAGGGCCAATCGCACGATTGAGACTCAGTCGCCCAAATGAACTGAGCGAATGAGGCCAATCGGCCGATTGAACTCAGCTTCAGTATTTAAAGGGCCATAGTCGATGGCATTCCACTCATCACCCTCAATCGCTCCTAAATCGCACCAAGTACCGTTACTCTGCCGAAATTCCTTTAGACCTTGTTTTTACATCTTTATTGATCTTCTGACGTGGGTTGTCGATTATACAGGTATATTGTAGTGAAATCTTACCGAAATTAGAAGACATTGAATCCAAATTTGTGATATTCAAGTGAAACAAGAACCAGACTGAAAAATGCCCTAATAACCAACATAAACTAAGCAAAATGTTAAAATTAAGTTTAATAGGTTATTAGTAACTAAATGGCGAGTCTATTGAACCGGTAACCCATGTTAAATCACTTGTTTTGGTCAAGATTCGAACAGCAGGCGACTGAACAGTGGGACAGGCGACTGGTCGTCCGGATGAACTCTAATCACATGATTGAAACTTGCGATTGGATCAATCGGCCGAATGAACCATGCGAATGAGCTCAGTCGGCCGACGGAACCAATCGCAGACTCAGTCAGCAGATTGAACTCAGTCGCACGTCTCATTCACCCGAACAAGCTCAGTCGCATGAAAGAACAACCGACTGACTTCAGTCGCATGATTCATTCGCACGAATGAATCAGAATGAATTTAAACATTACACTTAGAACTGAATTTTGATGTATTATGTACTAATGGTTCTGTGTCTTGTGTTTCAGGAAAATGGCTGATAGATGGTCCATTAATCCAAAGCACAACATATGTGCTCACTTGGATCATACTACTCGGAACGGGGCCGAGTTCACAGAGATTATAGCTTTCCTTAGACGTTCCCGGATACATAAGGCTATATCTACACCTTGCACGCCCTACAGGTCATTACACCAGACATTCTGGGAGAATGCCTCAGTTGATCGCTCTCGTGAGCCATACCGTATACGGAGCTCCATTCTGGGTCATGATATCGAGGCTACTGCTGCTGATATCCAGAGAGTTCTTGAGTTTGGGGACGATAGGAATCACCCCACTAGATTACATCCACTGACTGTGAGAGGCTGCTTCCTCAGGATCAAGTACGCTGGGGACATAAACTCGGGTGTGCTCAATAAGAGCAACCTGTGCCCCCAGTACAAGTACTTGGCGCATCTGATACTAAAGTGCATTGCTTCGAGGAGGGGTGGGTTCGATGATCTATCGGACCAGATTCAGAATGCCTACGTGGCACTGGTGCTGAACCACCCTTTCAGCTTTTCGAGTATGATCTTCTCTATTTGGTGGAGAACCAGGAGGCAAAGGGGAAGGAAGGATTTTGTATGTACCCCAGGTTTTTATAGCTGATCTTCAACGAGAAGCTGCCACTTCTTCCCAAGGAGAGTCATGATGTAGTTGCTTTGGAGATTATGGATGACATGGCCTTGGGTCGGATGAGGGTGTATAGGGGCAAGCAAGTGAAGCCCCAGGTGAAGAGGTTGATTGGCCATTTGGCCAACGAGAGATATGTGGCGCCAGGGAGACGCAAATGGCATCATGATGACAGTGATTCCGATGACGAGAGGCTACTGCTCCCAGAGCATGACTCTGATGATGACGACAGTAGAGACGCTGGGGATGATGTGCCTACTCCACCGAGAGGCTCAATTTCTGATGTTATACCTCCAGTGTCCGCCCCAGCTGGAGACATAGCTGAGTCTGCTGGTTCCACCAGGATTTTGTTCCTGGTGAGGAGGAAGAGGAGTCGGAAGAGGATCCCTTGACACGTAATGTGGGAAGAAAGGTTGTTCCCACAGAACATGGGCGAAGGGCGGTTGGTGAACACCCGAGAGACTCAGGAGAGACAGCCACTGATCCGAGTTATGCACCGGAGTCAGCTAGCAGGGTTGTAGGGGGAGCATCCACCTCAACGGGAACGAGGAGGAAAAGGATGGCTCAGCCCCATGGTCAGAAGAAGAAGAAAAGGCGACTCACCTTCGTTACCACCACTACCACTTCCACAACCACACCATCCACCACCACAGCCACCACAACTACTACCACCACCACACCTCCCACCACTGAACATATGCCAACCACCACCATATCTTTCACTCCCACATCACCTCCACTATTTCAAAAACCCATCTTCGCTACAGCCACCACCACCACCACCACCACTACCCACCAAGTTGGATCCTCAGCCCATTCATCTCATACTTATGGATCACCTCTACCTCCAATTAGGGTAGAGGAACAGCTGTCTGCGCTCAACAGGATGGTGATGCGCCTATTAGCTGCAGATGAGGAGAAGGCGGCTCAGATCCGCCAGCTTGCTGATCTTACTACTGCTCAGTCTCACTAGATAGAAGAGCAGGCTCGAGTGATAGAGGAGCAGGCCTAACATATGACTGCTCAGAGCCATGAGATAGCCCAACTCCAAGCACATAGTGTCACATCAAACAAGAAGATAGAGGAGTTGGAGGAGGCGAAGAAGATGATCATGTTAAAGCTAAAGGGATCTAAGGAGGAGCCCTTGAAGATCAAAGAGGGAGACGGAGATGATGAAGATGATGATGAGGATGATGAGGATGAGACAGGAGGATGAGGGGACAGAAGAAGAAAGGATAGAGGAGAAGGATGATGATGATGATACAGTAGGAGGAGATGTAGCTGCATCGGCCTCTGCTTCAGGTCAAGAGAGGATGTCCAAGAACAGACAAGACCAACCAGCTTCTTCCTCTGCTCCACCAAGTGACAAGACGATGATACAGGAAAAAAGTAAAGATTAGATGTTTATGTATTTAATTACTTTTGTATTTGAATCATGTATTGAAACCTGTGTATTCAATGTTTAAATTAAGTTTAATGCATTTCTGTTTTGATTAATTACTAATGGTTGATATGTTGAATGTGTAAATCAAACAGATCCAAATTACCAATGGGATGAGTTTGATGTTGCTCCCCTTCAGCAGGTCAAGACTCAGCTAACAATGATTCTTGATCTGCAAAGGATCGTAAGGAGGTCGGTGAGTTATATCCTGAAGAAGGAAAAATAATTCACGACCTATCAAACAAGCAACTCGTAGAGATCTTCAAGCTCAATCCAGATGAGATAGTGAAGGATGCTCCGACATGCGACTCGACCAGTGACGAAGAGCTCAACGATGTTGATGAAATCGAGATTGAAGATGTCACTGCCGAGCACTACCCTCAGTACGCTGACAATGAGGGAAATTTGGTCCCTATTCTGGGTGAATCCCTCGTCAGCGATACTTTTGAGGTGTTAGACAAGATAGAGCAAGAGTCGGAGAAAGTAGAGGAAACGGCCCAAGCCTCAAATGATGATGTCGATATCCGAAAGGATGAGTGGGCTGCGTGTTTTAAAGAAGTTAGAGCCGAACGCGCTGCACCGAAACAGGATGCCTACACCAAACTCTAGAGAGTCAAGAAACATCATAAGGTGACTGGCAGGATCATAGCGTGGGCTTATTTTGAGGATCTTAACGTATATGCAGTTAAGAGGGAAAAGGGTATAGAATACTTCAGATTCCCACATGATCTGAAGACTCTACCAGGTTTTAAGCTCAACCAGCTGGCCAAACTAAAGCTATTGTATGTTGAGCCGAGGAAGATGTCAGGCTGGTTTGAGGCTGCACTAAAGAAGGAGTACCACAGCAGGTGGGTTAACTTCAGACCCCAACAACCTACAAGGTATATCAGAAGGTCTGAGGTTGATGCCATTACTGGAAAGCCGAAGATAGTGTTGAAGTGGAGTCCTCCGCGCACAATGTCAAGAATCCCACTCAGGGAATGCCACAGGACTTCACTCCATACTTTAAGTGGTGGTACTATGATTGGAGAACAACTGAAGCAGTCATAATCCTAAACAAAGAGGGCCAGATGGATACGATCAGGGTATTCGACCCAATGTGGCTTACCAACTTGTCAGCAAATGATGTCTACACGCTATACAAGTGGCCACTGTTCTATGATACGCAAGATATTGTACAAGCTCTCCAGTTCCAAAATGTCATAAGACTCTGCATCGCATTTGAGATTCATGCGGGAGTCACAAAAGAGGAAAAGTACAAGAAATATGCAGAGGTGATGCAGAAAACAAGACATTAGAGAGATCTAGGTCCCAGGGGGAGTTTGTTGATACATGTATGTTCCTAGATCATGATATGAATGTAATAGATCTTGTTTGTCTGATTCTGATATAATGTTTGGAATGATTAGTGAAATGATATTGATTGTTTGTTATTTATAATGTTTAATATTTCATTAATGAGTTGATGTTGAATTGGTTTGTGGTTGTTTGAATTGTTACACATAATGTTCTA
Organism: Flaveria trinervia; assembly: GCA_025506515.1. Lineage (NCBI taxonomy): Eukaryota > Viridiplantae > Streptophyta > Magnoliopsida > Asterales > Asteraceae > Flaveria > Flaveria trinervia. The sequence continues at coordinate 65,258,975 of CM046443.1, forward strand.
TTAAGTAATACATTCAAACTTAACAAAATGAAGTTCTCATATGAACGGCTCATGCGAATGGACCACACACATGAATAACTTCATACAATTGACTTAGTCGCACGACTGAACCAGGAGACTGGATCAGTCGTATGATTGACACATAAGATTGGCTCAGTCGCACGACTGAACACTCAGTCGTGCGGATGGATCAACCGCATGGTTCAATCGCACGACTGAATCATACTAATAGTACAGTCGCATGAATGAACAATACTAACCTATAAATACAAATCAATTCGTGGAAAAAAGAGAGAATTGATTCTATTACGACTCCAGACGTACCCTAGCCCTCCAGAAGCCTCCCAATTCGTTCTCCAAGTTCATAGAACACATTAGATTGATTCCTAATCGATTTCTAACGTTAGTTTCAATTCTTTATTGATTCTTCGTGTGTTCTCACTGATTGGATCCCCAATCAAATAGGATTCCGCACTATTGATCTGGTTTACACGCTAATCACTAGGTATTTCCTTCAAATACCAGGTCCTAACAAGATGATTGGTCAAGGAGAAGTTTCCAATGGTTCTTTAACTTTGGAAAAAGTCAATTATGTCCCTGAACTGGCATTTAATCTCTTGAGTGTTTCTCAAATCTGTGATAAAGACATTCAAGTCTTCTTTAAATCCGATGAATGTCTATTTTTAAATCAGAGATTGATATTCCAGATGACTTGATCCTTATGCGTGCTCCAAGAAAACATGACACATATCTTCTTGATATGAACTCCAGGGAGTTAAAGTCTACTGCAACCTGTCTTCTTTCAAAAGCTTCAACCTTTGAGTCTTTGTTATGGCATCGTCGATTGGGTCACGTTAATTTAAAATAATAAACAAATTAGTCAAAAACAATCTTGTTAGAGGACTTACTCCAAAAGATTTCTCTGTAAATGAAAAATGTATGGCCTGTGCCAAGGGCAAACAACATAAAAAACCGCATAAGCTCAAACTTGAAAAAAGCATAACCTGTCCTCGCGAGTTTCTACATACTGATTTGTTTGGCCCAATCAGCGTTAAATCTATTGCTAAAAAATATTTTTGTTTTGTTGTTATAGATGACTTTTCAAGGTATTCATGGGTGAGATTTCTTGCTCATAAGGGAGAGGTTGTTGAAGAATTGTGGAAGTTAATTCTTTCAATCAAGACAATCAGCAAGAGAAAGGCTCTGGCCCTGAGAAGTGACCATGACACTGAATTCAAAAATCAGATTCTTGATTCATTTTATGCTACAAAAGGAATTGTGAGAAAATTTAGTGCTGCCTGGACACCTCAATAGAATGGCGTAGCTGAACGAAAGAATCGCACTCTCATTGAAGCCGCCCGTACAATGCTGATAGAATCTTCGTTACCCATTATTTCTTGGGCTAAAGCAGTAAATTGTGCTTCATACGTTCTAAATCGAGTGTTGATTTTCAAGGACAAAATGAAGACTCCTTATGAACTTTTTCATAGAACGAAACCTTTAATTGACTTCTTTCGGCCATTTGGTTGTTCTTGGACTCTTTTGAATACTCAATCACAAAAGACAGTTTGGTGCTGTGTGTAACGAGTGTTACTTTGTTGGTTACTCGTCTTCTCAAAAAGCCTATCGAGTATGTAACAAGAGAACACATATCGTTTAAGAGTCGTTCTATATTGATTGGCAGGAGTCTAATTTTCCTGATGCTCAAACTGAACCCTCTTGGTTCTTTGACTTCGATACTGTGTTTAAGTCTTTTAATTTTCCAGTTTTCGATGTTGATGCATCCGCTCCAAATGTTCAAACAAATATTATTTCCTCCACCCCATCTGATGTCCATTCAATCCCTTCAGTAAATGATGCCACTTCAACTGATGTTGGATCATCTTCTCTATCATTTGATTTGTCACCAACACCTATTTCTACATCATCAACATCTGTTCCATCACCCACATCTCTTCCTTCATCACCTACATCTATCCCATCACAGCCTGTTCCACATCTCTCACCCCATCAATTCATTCACAATTTGTTAGCAAAACTTCTCCTAACAACCTCCCTTTACACATAGACTTCAAAACTTTGAAAGATCATCCTCTTGATAATGTAATTGGTTCAATCACTGATGGTGTCAGGACGCGGAGTCAATCTGGTTTGATTAATATCTACCTCTTCTCTTGCTTCATCTCTCAAACTGTCCAAAAAAATGTGCATGCCGCTCTATAGGATCCATGCTGGATGAAGTCAATGCAATTGGAGCTTCAATAATTCAGAAAGTTCAAAGTTTGGACTTTAGTTGACCTGCCTCCTAATAAATGCCCAATTGTTACAAAATGGGTGTTCAAGAACAAACCAGATGATCATGGTGTGGTGGTGTGTAACAAGTCTAGACTAGTTGTGCAAGGTTTTGCTCAAGAAGAAGGGATTCACTATACTGAAGTCTTCGCTCCAGTCGCCCGTCTTAAAGCAATCAGGATTTTTCTCGCTCATGCTGCTCATAAACAGTTCAAGGTCTATGAGATGGATGTCAAGTGTGCTTTCCTTTACGGAGACATTGATGAGGAGATATATGTGTGTCAACTACTAGGTTTTGAGGATCCTGACTTTCCGATAAAGTCTTTAAGCTGGAAAAATCATTGTATGGTCTTCATCAGGCTCCTAGGATCTAGTATGAGACCCTGACCCAGTATCTCTTGAGCAATGGTTTCTCTCATGGCACCATCACTATGACTCTTTTCAAGAAAGAAGTGAATGGTGAAATGTTGTTTGTTCAAGTTTATGTCGACGATATTATTTTTGGTTCCACCAATTCTCTATTATGTCGGGAGTTTGAAGAAGTGATGCATAATCGGTTTGAAATGACTATGATAGGAGAAATGTGCTTTTTCCTTGGATTGCAAGTAGAACACAAGAATGAAGGCATTCTAATTCATCAGGAGAAGTATGTTAAAGAATTTTTGAAGAAATTCAAGATGGATGACGAATCTCCTGAATTGACCCCCTTTACTACTCAGACATGTTTCACTCCTGATGAGAACGGGAAACCTATTGATCCTCACCTCTACAGATCTATGATTGGTTCCCTTATGTATCTTATAGCAAGTCGTCCTGATATCACATTTGCTGTAGGATATTGTGCTCGATATCAGTCGGCCCCAAAGGAGTCTCATGAGAAGGCTGTCAAGCGAATTTTTCGTTATCTCAAAGGGTCATCTTGTTTAGGTCTATGGTATCCATATGGAGGGAATTTTGATTTACATGCTTATTTTGACAGTGATTCTAATGGTTGCAGGTTAAACAGAAAATCAGTGACTGGGGGATGTCAGTACCTGGGGGATGTCAATACCTGGGCAATTGTCTGGTGTCATGGCAGAGCAAGAAATAGACCACTATTTCCCTTTCTACAGGGAAGCAGAATATATGCTACCTCTAGTTGTTGTTCCCAAGTCCTTTGGATACAACACCAGATGATTGACTATGGAATCAGCTTTCTTCACTTGTCGTTTTTTTGTGACAAGGAAGCAGCCATCGGGATTGCTAAAAATCCTATTCATTATTCTCGAACCAAGCACATCGAAACACGAATTTATGCAATTTGTGACGCCCAAAAAAGGGTTTTATCGATATTATTCCCATTGACACAAAACATCAAAAGGCAGATCTTTTCACAAAAACTTTTGATAAACCTTGCTTTTATGATTTGATCTCTTTGCTAGGGTTTATATCCTTTTAAACCTCTTTTCTTGTTTTTTTTAAATTTTCTTTAAAATAACATAATATTAATAATCATTTTGATAATATTATCCTTTTAAAATAAAATTTTGGGGGAGTAACTAAATAACCCGAGTGTTGAATTTTGAAATGACGAGAAATGATTTTATATCTTTCGGATATGTTCTTTTATGCATGACTGGTAATTAAAATGAGAAATGATACTAACTGATGCCGATATCTGATTATATCATTTTATTTTAAAAATTAATGTCAAGAAAACAGACTCTTTAAATGATTTGCTTGGTAGGCTCAGCCTGAAGAATAAAGTATACGACAACAAAATGATTTAAATTTAAATCTCTGCTTAAAGATGTCTGGATTTACGCAATCATTTTGGGCTGCACAAAACTGAGTCCCAACAAAAAGTGGATTGAGAATTGATCTTTGGCTCTTGTCCTGTACATTTGTGTCTTGTATTTGTACTAATCTCCTCTGCTGTATGGTAGTACTGACCTGGATCTCTCATCGGCACATATTAAAATGGTGCTCTCCTCTGTTATACGTGAGTATAGACCTGGAGCTCTCACTATTTTGGTATACGTTGGGTCAAATCATCTAAATGATAAATTCATCACAGAATGCATATTCTATTGATAATCACTTGCACACTAATGCACACACATAGCTCTATAAAGATCTTTATAAAATTCAAGAAATCCTGAGGTTGGGTGAGGGTTTTTGCCAAATGATTGTAGGGTCCTAACATTCTAAAGCATCTAATTGAACCTTAACGAATCATATGCTATTTGTTGAAAAAGATAGGGCTTGGGTTTAAGTGGACAAACATATCAGCCATCGTTATTGATCTGTTTAAAAATTTCAAAAAATATTTCAAAGACTGTGATTAGACTCTGTTATCGGTATGATATCATTGCCGGTCGATGACTAAATTCATCTCTATGCTAATACATATCTTGAGGATGTGATCTCTGATCATTTTAATCTCAGTAGTTGTAAAAAAAATGTGTAGCAAAACTATAGTTTCGCTATTTGTTTCGCTAGACGAAATTGCAATTTCGCTCGACATTCTCATTCTGTGCGATGTCTTTTTGATCTGAACTTCATATGATGAAATTGCAACTTCGCTAAGCGAAACTATAGTTTTGTCCGGTGAATCTACGGTTTCGCTAGCTGCGAAACTGTATGTTATTTAAGTCTTTTTGCGAATTTACAATCTCACTTTCACACAATCGACCAGTGACGCTCCTTAGGGATTCTCCATGTTCCTATCCCTTGATTTGGTCATTTTGTGTTGTTGATACTAATTGACTGTTGATTCATGTTTTCAAGTGAGTTCCGAACTCAGGACCATACTTTAATCGTGTTAATAACATATCATTGTGGGTATTTTTAATCGAGACTCTTTGATATCTTCGCTGTTCGTTCAACGAAACTACCAATAGTCTAGCGAAACTGAATGAAAGTTCTTGATTTTTCATCGAAACTGTAAGGTTATGCTGTCCGTGCGAACTTAACAGTTTCGCCGACTAACTTTCAGTTTCCCTGTAAGGATCGAGATCTAGTTTGATCAATTAGATTGATATTTGCAGCGGAATAGCACACGAATTAGACTAAATTATAGCAAGAGTAATATGAATATTCAATCAAACAATAACAGTTATAGAGAGAGAGTTTTCTGCAAAAAGAATGTTTTCATTCACGCACAAGCTTCCCGTCCAAGGAAATTAGGTCAACATTCCTTTTATAAGGAATGTGATATCAGCTGACGTCACTTGATAGTGACATCTAACTTATTTATACAAACAACTGAAAGTAACAAAACTACTAAAGATGTCCACAACAACTGAGGACACCTTCCTAAAAAGCTAAGTATAAGCTATCATTACAACTACTGAAGTTATAACATTTGAAGTATAAGAACTTCAGATGTTTTACATAGTATAAAACTACTGATTACAAAGTACTGCAATGTAAACCATCACAACTACTGAAGAGAACTACTTCAACTGTTGTGACAGCTTCTGAGAACTTGGTCTTCAGACTTTGTCTTCAGCTGTTGTCTTCAGACTTTGTCTTCAGCTGTTGTCTTCAGACTTTGTCTTCAGTTGTTGTCTTCAGACTTTGTCTTCAGCTGTTGCCCTCAGACTTTGTATTCAGACTTTGTCTTCAGCTGCTGTCTTCAAACTTTGTCTTCAGACTTTGTCTTCAGCTGTTGTCTTCAGACTTTACCTTCAGCAGTTGTCTTCAGACTTTGTCTTCAGCTGTTGTCTTTAGACTTTGTCTTTAGCTGTTGTCTTCAGACTTTGTCTTCAGCTGTTGTAGACCACTTCAGTTGTTTTGATGTCTGTGGGACATAAAGGTTTTTCTGATCTGGCTCATTGGTTCTTTTGGTCCATCAAACTCCCCCTGAACCAATGCAGCCAAAACCTTTAAAATTATTGAGGTCCCACTTATTGGAAGAGACATTATCTGGATCAGCTTAGAAATCTTCAATATAAGCTCACGCCAGGGAAGAGATTTCAGAAGGTTTGATTGGCAAAGGATGAATGGGAACTCTGTCTTGGGGAATTGATACAGAGCTATTACCCCATCCATGAAACCTACTTCCCAATGATAATTCTGTAAGACTCTCTGACATAGGCCTCAAGGAAAACAACTTGTTCATCCATTGTGAGTTCTTCAGCTCCACTTTCAAAGAAGAACTCAGGCCCATAGTACTCAGATAAGTACTTAATATGCTTTCCATTTTTCAGCTCCACAGTTGTTATCTCTCTGTATGCAAACTCATCAGGATGAGTGCCTTCAAGCAATAACTGGAGCTTTCTTCTTATTTCTTCAAGCTTCTTGTAGATTAACCCCTTCTTTACCATTTTGTTTTCTAGTAAAGTTTGTGGAGTCATCTTAGACTTGTAAGCTCTCTTGAAGTCATCAAGGATTTCCCAGGGTGACACTACAATGGCCAGCATTATCACAACATCTACAATCATCTTTACTTGGCCATTGTATCTGCTTGGAATCTTCTTTTTGTGAATTCTGTCACTTACTCTGGGGTCAGGACAAATTCTCACTCTCTCTTTCTGATATTGAAATGTAAATCTGAGAGCATACAACCTCTGAGCATGTTTCTTCATTGCTTGTATGGATGAAGACTTGGGAAACTCTTTATCAATCATCCTTAACACTGCTCATCATGTTGTTTGTGCTGTTCTTCTTCTTCAAGTTTGACTTTTACCATTTGCCTTTGGAAGTCAGGTGTGATTGTTGTTGGTTGACTCTTGGGCTCAGGCATCTTTATTTTGAGAACAGCAGAGATTGGCACACTATCATCCTCATCATCTTCTTCTTCTTCTTCCATCCTCAACTCCCTTCTCTTCCTCTTGGGTGCATCATTGGTAGTGGGTTGAGTAGGCTTCTTGGGTAAAGGAGTTGGTTTTGAGAGTTGTGAGGGTGGTTGTTTTGGTGTAGGAGATTGTACAGGCTACTTTAGCATCTTGGTTGTGAGTGAAGCTTTGGATAATTTTGCCATATCAGTCCTTGTTGGACCAAAAGAACCAATGAGCCGGATCAGAAAAACCTTTAAGTCCCACAGACGTCACAACAACTACTGAAGACCACAACAGCTAAAGACAACAGCTGATTACAAAGTCTGAAGACAAGTGCTGAAGACAAAGTCTGAAGACACAAGTGCTGAAGACAAAGTCTGAAGACACAAGTGCTCAAGACAAAGTCTGAAGACACAAGTGCTGAAGACAAAGTCTGAAGACAAGTGCTGAAGACAAAGTCTGAAGACACAAGTGCTGAAGACCAAAGTATCAGACGTTGTCACAACAGCTGAAGAGGTCTTTTTCAGTAGTTGTGACGGTTTACCTTTTAGTAGTTTTATATTTATCAGTAGTTTTGTAAAACGACCGAAGAGCTTGTTCTTCAGTCGTTGTAGTTTCAGTAGTTTCTTATCAGTAGTTTCCTATTTTGTACTTAACACCCTGATATGTTCTCAGTAGTTGTGAACATTTCAGTACTTTGTTAAGAGTTAGTTATTTTTGTAATAGATCTGCCAGTTGTCACTTTCCCGTGATAACAGCAGCGATTGCACTCTATATAAGGAGTGTCAACCTATTGTAATAAATGAATGATTCGATCAGAAATATTCGATATTATTGAAACATTCCTTGTTACAGAAATATATTCTCTCGTTATAACTGTATTTGTTCTTAATGCCTACGAGTATCAAATTCTTGCTACAATTTGTCTAATTCTTGTTCTTATTCCGCTGTGCTATGCTCCATTACATCAAACTTGTGATCACTGATCCTGACATCCTTTTCCTAGCACCAGCTTCATCAAGAGCTTCTATGATCAATCCTTTGTTAAATACTTCAGAAGAACAAATTCTGGTGGTTATCTCCAAAATACTATCTCTGGACCATGACTTCACTTCAATGATTGATCTGCCCAGATGTTTTGATATAAATCTTGCTATTCCCTTTCTTTCTCACTCCAGCTTGCCCATCTTTATTCAATCTCTTAAATCTCTAACCTTCTGATTTCAGAGTCAAGTTTGACAGTGTCAAATCCTTGTCTGAAGAGTTGATCAATAATCTTATCCATAGATCTGCTATGTTGCTCATCAGCTTCTTTGATCAATTCTTCTAACTTTTTCTCACCTTCAGTCTTTTCAAAGCTTTTCTTCCTCTTGTAGGTGATCATTTCCTTTTCTTTCTTCTCTTTTTCTTCTTCCTCTTTAGCTCTCTTTCTTTTGTCTACTTTCACTGACTTAGACTCCCCCTTTCTGGGTGCATTGGGTTCAGGGGTGTGAATGTCAGAAAGTCTCTTAGAAACATCAGCATCAACTAAGGATTGAAGATTTGAAGAAAGCCTCTTATCAATGGCTTGATGTACAGTGTTTGTGATTATGGAAGTGATGAGAGGTAAGGATGATTGAAAGGCAGCAACCATTAGCTCAGAGGGGTTCTGTCCCTGGGAAATGGTGCCTGAATCAGAGACTGGTGGCAAATTGTTGGGATTGGCTCAGTGTTTGGGATAGTTTCAGGAGAAACTGCCATCTGTGGGTGAATGTGGGTAGATGGACTTGATTCTTGTGACATTTTGGCAAGTAGTTCTTGTAGTTTGCATACCTCAGTCTCAAGAATGGTGTTGTGGGCTAGAACATCAAAGAAAAAGCCCAGGTCATCATCAGTCTTTGCTGAATCATCTGACCTCCTGATGAAATCAGGATGAACATGTGCTAAGTGTAGATCAGTATTCACATGTGACCCTATTTCTGGAATTGGGGACTTCCTGCCTTAGGATGATGTCCTTCATTGGCAGTTGCCTCTGGTGAGGACTTAGAGATGATACCATCTTCATCCTGATCATGTGCTGAAACAGGAGAAGAGGTAGCCTCACCAGATGTTCTAATCTCCTCCTCTACACAGGGAGATTGAAATCTGTAATCCCTGTGCTATGGGTTATCAGCCATATTATAATTCTCTCCCTCAACTGTTGAGGTTTTCCCAGTGATAATAGGTTTCTAGGGAGGGGTAGAGGAATGTAGTTGAGTCAGCACTTGTGCAATACCACAATTGGGCTTGTAGGGGTGGCTTCAGTGGGAGATAGGTGTGAAGAGGATTGCACCTGGGGTGAATGGTTCTCTTCAATGGCAATATTCTCAAGTGAGAGAGATTCCAGTAATGTGGTTTCCCCATTTTTGGTTGCATCAGGATCCTGTTCAGAGGATACCTGAGCGGTTTCAGCTGGTAGAGTCGTGGAAACTACAGGGGGATTACTACCCATAGTTTCATCCTGCCTTTGTGTTGCAGGGGCATCATTAGGGGACTCAACTCCCTGAGTAGCCTTTTTGGTTTGTTTGGAATGTGGTTTGGAGGGGACTTTGGATCTGGAGGATGAGGCTGTGGGTTCCCTCTGCTTGGGTTTTAGCAGTTTGGCAGCCTCTTTGAGGTGTGGTCAGAGTTGTGCCTGGAGTATACCTCTGGCAAAACTACCACAGTAGGGACTCCAAGGCCAACAGGGCCATCAGATTTTAACTGATTCATGATTATGGCCATAAGAAACCTTGGATATAATAGCCATCTGTTAGCCATAGGTTTCATTGCCAGATCTTTTAATTCTAAAAATATAATTTCAGAAAAATTTAAGTTTTGGCATTCAAGGATAGAATACAATACATGCTGCCATCTGGATGACATTTGATCCCATGAAGAGTTTTGGGGGCAAGGCAAACATTGATCATGTGGAAGATTAGGCGTTCAGCATCATGGAAGTGCTTCTTCATAATGGTTGTAGAACTTAGGTTGCCCGCATATCCATGAATGATAGATCAATGGTGCCCTTCGGGTATTTGGTCACAAAGGTGGAATCATTCAGATCTAGCATTTGGTGAATGATAGCAGGAGTGACTACCACCTTCATCTGGTTTACAAATGATTGGAGAGTGATCGCGACATCATTCTCACCAGTATGGATGGTGACATTTGTCTAGAATTGGCGAATGGTATCGGGATAGATGGTTGGATTCAGAAGAAAAGCAGTTCGATACGGGGAATCAACCATCAGATCAATGGCATCATCAAACTTAGTCCAAAAGGCTGATTTTGTGAAGTAGGCAACATAGTTGTATCGTGGTTTGATTTGCATGGTCACCATTAATGGAAGATGAACGTTCGGAAATCAATTTATGAAAAGTTTGAAGTTAGGGTTAGGTATTTATAGGTTATGAAACGGCTGAAAGAAAACAACTGAAAGTTTTGGTGTTAGTCATCAATTGTTAGAAAACGACTGAAGACATGGTTTTAACTTTCAGATGTTGTAAACAACTGAAGACTTGGTGTTTGTCAGCAGTAGTTGGAAACTACTGAAGACTTGGTTTTGGCTTCAGTTGTTTTGAAATGAAACAGCAGTTGTTTGAAACAATTGAAGAATAAAAGTACTCATCAGTTGTTATCGTCAATTCACATTCAGTTCTTTCATTTGACCTTAACACTTACTCAGCAGATTATTTGATTTTCAGATGTTTCATTAGTCATCAGTACTATCTGTTAAAACAGACATCAGTGGTTGTAACCACATCAGTATGTTGCAACAATATAAAGTACTTCAGTACTTTTAAGTAATTTAGTCTTCAGTAGTTATGAAAACTGCTGAAGATAAAATAACTTCAGTACTTATTTTTGACAATTGTATACTAATGCTCATCAATACTTATGAACTGAGATCCTCAGTAGTTGTCAAATCATTCAAGCTGCAGCATACCAAGCCTTAGCACTAGATTTTGGAAAGTTGCAATGTCCAAAGGCTTAGTAATATATCTGCAAGCTCATCAGCACTAGGAACAAACTTTGGATCAATCAGACTTTTTTCATAACAATCCCTGATAAAATGATGTCTGATCTCAATATGTTTGGTCCTAGAATGCTGGATAAGATTCTTAACAATACAAAGAGCTGAAGCACTGTCCATCAGTAAAGGAGTCTTAGTCTCTGTAATGTCATAATCCAGTAATTGATTCTGAAGCCAGAGTACCTGAGATGTACAACTTGCAGCAGCAATGTACTCTACTTCAGCAGTGGATGTAGCAATAGAGGTTTGTTTCTTACTCTACCAAGAAACTAAACAGTGCCTAGAAATTGGCATCCACCGGAGGTTGATTTTCTGGTTAATTTTCACCCTGCATAGTCACTATCAGAGAAAGCAACTAATTTGCAAGAGTGCCCAGTAGAATACCAAAGTCCTAGAGATTGAGTTCCTTGCAAATATCTAAAGATCCGTTTGACTGCAATCATATGGGATACTTTAGGTGCAGCCTGAAATCTAGCACAGACACAAGTTGCAAACATAATGTCTGGTCTAGAAGCTGTAAGGTACATCAAGGAACCAATCATACATCTGTAAAGAGTTTCATCACTGCTTTACCTTTCTGATCAGCATCCAGTTGTGTGGTGCTGCACATGGGAGTAGAACAGGGCTTACAGTTTTGTAAATCAAACTTTTTCAATAAATCCATTGTATATTTTGACTGATGAATGAAAGTTCCATCAGCCATTTGTTTGATTTGCAACCCCAGAAAGAACTGTAATTCTCCCATGGCACTCATTTCAAACTTTTGTTGCATCAACACAGTAAAGGCATCACACAACTGTGGATCAGAGCATGCAAAAATGATATCATCTACATAAATTTGAACAAGGAGCTTATGCATGCCTACTTTCTTAATGAACAATGTTTTATCTATGGAGCCTCTAGTGAAATTATTTTGAAGAAGAAAGTTAGACAGTGTTTCATACCAGGCTTTGGGAGCTTGTTTTAGCCCATAAAGCGCCTTATCAAGCTTATACACCCCATCTGGATGTTTATGATCTTCAAAACCTGGTGGTTGACACATATAAACTTCTTCTTTTATTTTACCTTATAAGAACTCACTTTGACATCCATTTGAAAAACTTTAAGATTATGGAAAGCAGCATAAGCTAAGAACAATCTGATTGCCTCCAGTCTGGCTACAGGGGCAAAGGTCTCATCATAATCAATACCTTCTTCTTGTGAAAACCCCTGTACAACCAGTCTGGCCTTGTTCTTGACAATTTGGCCTTTTTCATCAGTTTTATTCCTAAACACCCATTAGTGCCTATTGCACACTTACCTTGGGGTAGAGGAACTAGTTCCCACACTTGCTGCTTTTGAAACTGAAGAAGCTCAAGTTGCATAGCTTCAACCCATCCATTGTTTCTTAATGCAATATGATAGTTGGACTTTGTCTTCAGACTTTGTCTTCAGCTGTGTCTTTAGACTTTGTCTTCAGCTGTTGTCTTCAGACTTTGTCTTCAGCTGTTGTCTTCAGACTTTGTCTTCAGCTGTTTTCTTCAGACTTTGTCTTCAGCTGTTGTCTTCAGACTTTGTCTTCAGCTGTTGTAGACCACTTCAGTTGTTTTGATGTCTATGGGACTTAATATTTTTCTGATCTGGCTCATTGGTTCTTTTGGTCCAACATTCCCTGTGCCGAAACTATAGTTTCGGCCAGTAGAATTTACCTTCTTGTTTGGGCGAAAATAATGTGCTTTTTCTAGCGAAACTATACTTTCACCTGCCGAAACTAAATCTAATTCTGTGAAACTATATCTTCGGCCAACGAATTTATTTATTTTTTATTATTTATTTTATTATTTATTTTTTATATTTTATTATTCTTTATTCTCTCTTATGTATTCATTCCTATCACTTTATTCTAATTTATTTCATCTGTTCTCAGGTTTAAATGGCAAATCTAAAGTTTGATGAGAGAAACAACATCATTGCTATTTTGAATGATACACACCCGAAAGCCGCCGGGTTTAGAGACTGTATTAGATGGCTGCAAAGATCTCTCATATCCTATGCTATATCTCATTCCACCACCATATATGACCTTCATATCAGAGATTTCTGGAGATCCGCCGAATATGACACAAGAGGAAATTCTCAAAGAATTACTGCCAAAGTCTTAGAGCACGAGGTGACTATTATTGCTGAGATAGTTTTAAGGATTCTGAGGCTGGAGGAGGATACTGTTGAAGAGGATGCTATGTCTAATACACAGGTATTCAAAGCATTCAGTAGCATGGGTTATGAGGGGACAACTTTTGGTTCCCGAAAGGAGATCAATAAGTCTTTTCTCTCTCCAAGGAATGGAGATTTATTGCTCACGTCTTCATCATATGCCTAGATCACCGTAAAGGTGGATCAGACGGGTTAAACATTGACTGGGCTAAAGCAATGGTGTTGTGCCATAAAGGAGAGAAGGCAAACATAGCCAGACTAATATTCGCCTGCATGGCTGAGAATGTGATGGCCTTGAAGAAAGATAAATGGTTATTGTATCCTCTATTTCTTCAAATGATCTTTGATGACCTCATAACAAATGTGCCAAAACATGGGGAGGTGAAAAGGATGGTACAAATGAGCCCTCGTATCTTTGCTGACTATTGTGCTATTCACCATGATTTTAGTGGGAAGATAACCCATCTCTGGGAAAACATGTACCCACCAGAGAGATGGAACTACATTAGACGGGTGGATGAATCTAAGAATAAAAGAGCTGAAGAATCCAGCAACAATTTGATGCAACCAAGAAAAGAAAGAGATATGCTAAAGAGAAATATTATGATTTTGAAGAAGATATAAATGAAAGAGATGAAGAAATAAGAATAGAAAAGGAGAAGATTCCAAAGAAGAAAGCTCATACAACAGATTCAGAGAGACGAACTAAACAGAGATGTTAAGCATTCACTGAGAGGAGGGAAGAAAGAGGAGATCTAGATGAAGCTATGATTCGTAATCTTAAAAGTTCTTTGGAAAATGAACTGAGTATGATAAAGACGAAGCTCACTAACCAAGAGATACGGGAGAAACAAAAGGATGAGATGATAGATGGAATGAAGAAGATGGTTGTTGATCAAAACAGTCTGCTAAAGAAGTTGTTTGTGGAGATTGGTCAACTGAAAGCTACAGCCAGCCTGCCTAATCACCTAACTCAATCTGAGTTAGATGGTTTGACTGATACATTAAAGTACCCGTTCCTGAACGTGGGTACTTAATCTATGGCAGGAAAGGGCACGCCTGGTGCAGCAACTGATGATGCTGTAGATTGTGAATTAAGAAATGAAGATGTAGGAAGGGAGAATGAAGAGGATATATTGGAGGCTGGGTTTATAAACATGGGTCTTGATGTTGAGAAGGATTTGGTTAGAGAAGAAGTGGTGAGGGAGAAGTTGGTGGACCGTGATGGTGAGAAGGAAAAGAGATTAGTTGATGAAGAAAAGGATGATGAACAACTTGTAGACTATGATTCTAAACCTGAGTTCTATGAAGTTGATGAGAGGCTGTTGATTTATGTTGCTAAGAAAGGAGAGCTTGATGAAGATGTGTTTGAGATGGATAAAGATGATTGGTTTGTTAAGGAGAAAGAGGCAGAAGCACTGACTCCCTTTTTCCAACACATAGAAGGGTTGAGTAGGAAAGAGGCTGAAAGCGGATTATAAGTTGGTGCTATAACCCCGGCCTCAAAATGTTCATGATAAAGAGGAGAGGGGGTGGAATTAGCTACCTGCATAAAAGGAAGGCTTTCAAGACCTTGCCTAAATGGGATCTAAGGCGACTGGCGACTCTGCCATTACTAAAGGCAAATCTGAGTGAACGAGCCTCTCTGTTAGAGAAACAAATTCAGAATGGGCTAAAAGACAATTTTTGAGTCTTTCGATTACATGAAGGCAGAGAGGAAACACTGAAAAAGGGACAAGCATTACGAGACCGGCAAGGGAAGAATTGTACTATGGGTGAAACCCCTAAGGACTGTGAATAGGGTCAGATTGGCACATCCCTATCCCTAACGATTATAGAGATTTGAAAAGTGGTTTTATGACAATAATACGGGGGAGGCAATCATTAGAGTGAAGAATGGTGCTGAGATTAAAATCTTTGATCCAATGGAACTCTTTAGTTTCTGTGATAAAGAGCTGCTAATTCTTTGCGAGAACCATATCAAAGCAGGTGTAGGTGAGGAAACGAGAAAGGAAGCTAGTCTCTTTATGACTGTAGCAAACAAGATTAGAGGGGTGAGGGCAGAGGTGAAGAGTTTAGCCGAGAGAGTAAGGGCCCAAGACGACCTAAACATGGACATACAAGATTTGGCCAAGCAGTTTGAGCGAGCAAGTGCTCATCCCGAAGAGGCTCGTGATGCAGGAGGAAACCATGGAGAATCATGTGCTGAAGCTTCTGAGGGTGTTGTTGCAGGAGGTACTGAAGATTTATCAAAGGCAACGGAGGACACTGGAGCTTAAAAGACACATCAAGACCGGTGAAGGTGGTGAGTTCCAACCTAGGGCGAGCATTGAAGATCATGTATAGGTTGGACTCACCTTAGTTTAGATTATTTACTTTTGATTGTAATAGGTATTTTGTTAGTTTCCTATTGTATGTATTTAGTTTATGTAGTTTTGCAGTCCAGCGAAACTGTGAGCAGTCAGCTGATTAGTTAGCTTGGCGAAACTAAGACTACCATAAATAGATTTGATCTTTTTCATTGTTGGGTAAGCCTGCAAAACCCTAATCGGTTATCATTGTTGCAAGTTACCATTTCAAAGCAGTTGCTACAGAGAATTATCATTGTGCTTTATGTTATTGATTAATGATGTTCATTGTCTTATTATGAATGGGTTAATATTGTGTTCAATCTTTTTTGTTCATGTTGTTTAGATTGTTTGTTGGATATTGAACTAATCTTCATCTCATTTGCACTGTTATACGATCAATGGACCAACAATATCAGAGCCTTGGCTCTTGATTTTGCGTGTGATTTGATTAGTTTTGGTGTTAAACTCACGTTTTTCATTCAAAAAAAGTCATCTTCTTAAGCAAAACGGTGTTTTCAACGTTTCCTGGCCTAAAAGTTTAAGTTTTTTGTCATACGGCAAATTAGGGTTTCTGGAAAAATCATGTTTTGTGTCATAGTGTCAAATGTCGAAAATTTTCAAACATAGCAGCCTTCACTTCCATGAATAGCTCATTCCTACGATTGAGTCATCCGCATTGTCCATTCGTACGATTGAGTCATCCACATTTGTCCATCCGCACGACTGACTCATCCACATTTGTCCATCCGCGTGATTGACTGATCTGCATTTGTCCATCCGCACGATTGACTCATCCACATTTGTCCATCTACACAATTGACTCATCTGCATTGTCCATTCGCACGTGTGAACCAGTCTTGTTCTAAAGTTCAAAATTTATAGAAATGGAATGTTAGGATCATGTATTGAATGAAAACTAACTGATATACGCGTATACCAAGTCAAATAGTACGGAATCCTATTTTACTGGCGATCCAATCAGTGAGAACACATGTAGAAACAATTGTAGATTGAATCTAAACATTAAGATGATTGGTAATCGATCTAGTGTGATCTATGAACTTGGAACAGGTTCTTAGAAGTCTCTGGACGGCTAGGGTACGATTTAGTACGTTGGTTTTTGAAGTGTTATGTTTTTCCACGATTTAAGTGGTATTTATAGGTTAGGGTTTCTCATTTGGGCGTCTGAACTATTAGCATGCTTCAGTCGTGCGATTAGTCATGCGGTTGATCCATTCACACGACTGAGTGTTCAGTCATGCGACTGAGTCAATCTCATGTTACAATCATGCGACTGATCAGTCTCCTGGTTCAGTCGTGCGACTAGTTCATTAGCATGAAGTTGTTTATGCGTATGGTCCATTAGCGTGGGCTATTCGCAAGAGAACTTCACACGATTAAGCTTAACCATATTTCTCAATCATTATTAACTAAGAACTAAGTAAACAACCACAAACCTATATAGTTAGTTCAATAAGCATTACTTACTATCAATGAAATAATAAACATTATAAGCACAATCACACATTGTATTTCATTAAGTACCCATTCTATCACATATGTGTAAGACAATAAAGACATTTTACATTAAGCTCATAAACTAGGTACACATGTATCTACAAACTCCCCCTTGGACCTAGTTTCATCAATTGTCTTATATTCTTCATAAGCTCCTCATATCTCTTGTACTTCTCCTCTCTCGTAACTCCTACGTGTATTTCAAATACAAAGCAGAGTCTAATCACGTTTTGGAATTGGAAAGCTTTTACAATATCTTGCGCGTCATAGAACAGTGGCCACTTGTATAAGGTGTAAACATCATCAGCCGACAAGTTAGTGAGCCACATGGGGTCAAACACCCTGATAGTTTCCATACTACCATTTCTGTTCAACACTATGACCGCCTCACATGTTCTCCAATCGTAGTACCACCACTTGAAGTGTGGAGTGAAGTCCTGTGGCATTTCTCATAGGGGATTTTAGACATTGTGCGCGGAGGACTCTACTTCAGCACTATTTTTGGTTTTTTAGTAATGGCATCAACTTCAGATCTTCTGATATACCTTGTTGGTTGTTGAGGTTTGAAGTTGACTCACCTGGTGTGGTACTCTCTCTTTAAAGCAGCTTCAAACCAGCCTGACATCTTACGAGGGTAAGCATATAACAACTTCAATTTTGCTGACTGGTTAAGTTCAAAACCCAGAAGAGTCTTCAGATCGTGTGGGAATCTAAAGTACTCGATCCCCTTCTCTCTTTTAACAGCATAAATGTTAAGATCTTCAAAATAGGCCCACGCTATAATTTTGCCTGACACGTTGTGATGCTTCTTCACTTTATAGAGTTTGGTGTAGACATTTGACTTTGGAGCACTGCGATGGGCTCTAATTTCTGCAAAACATGCTGCCCATTCAGCCTTTCTAATATTGACATCGGCGTCTGAGACTTGGGCTTGCTCTTTATTCTTCTTCGACTCCCGTTACATTTTACCCAGAGTTTCGAATGTATCACTGACAAGGGTATCTCCCAGATTTGGAACGATGTTTCCTTCGTTGTCACTATACTCTGGATAATGTTGGGCCGTGACATCTTCAATCTCTATCTCGTCTATGTCATTTAGCTCATTGTCACTTTCCACGTTACTGTTGGAGCATCCTTCACAATCTCGTCAGGATTCAGTCGGAATATTTCGACCAATTGCTCATCAGTGAGATCATGAATTATTTCTCCTTCTTCAGGAGTGTAACTCACAGATCTCCTGACTATCCCTTGCAGATCAAGAATCATTGTGTGTTGAGTCTTGATCTACTGAAGGGGAGCAATATTGTATTAATATCTTTGAAATTTTGGATCTGCTTGTGTTAGGATCTCAGCCTCTTGGTTTAATCGATTTGAACAGATATAGCAGCGGAATAGCTCAGAATTAGACAAATTCAAACAAGAACATTCGATATAAAACGATAAAAGAATTTTGTTATAGAGAGAGAAATATCCGACAAAAGGAATATTGCATTAAGATTGTCGGCCTCAAAGGCACGATTACAGGTGAGTCATCTTTCCTTATAAAGGAAAGAATGACGTAGGCTGATGTCACCTGAAGTGACATGTAACCGTTTTATAACTACTGATGTTTAACAACTACTGAAGATGTCAACAACTGACATCTTCTTACAAATGTTCCTAAGTGTTAAACATCTTATTTACAACTACTGAAAAACATAATACTACTGACACTACAACAACTGAAGAACAACCTCTTCAGTTGTTTACAAGTACTGAAAAGAAAAGTAAACAAACTACTGAAAGGAAAAGAAAACTACTGAAGAAGAAAAACCATCACAACAACTGAAGAAGCCCTCTTCAGCTGTTGTCATCAGCTGTTACATCAGCTGATGTCTTCAGTACTTGAACATCAGACTTTGTCTTTCAGCTGTTGATCTTCAGTCTTTGTCTTCAGTACTTGTTGAAGTCTTCAGACTTTAGATCTTCAGCTGTTGTCTCAGTCTTTGTCTCAGTACTTCAGACGTACTTCAGCAGTTGTATTCTTCAGACTTTGTAGAACAGCTGATCAGGTCTTCTTTAGCTGTTGTGATGTCCTGTGGGACTTAGAGGTTTCTCTGATCAGCTCATTGGTTCTTTTGGTCCAACAAACTCCCCCTGAACCAATGCAGCCAAACCTCTAAGTTATTGATGAGTCCCACTTATTTTGGCAGATAGATTGGTCTTTTATCCTCTTGATCAGATGAGAAGTGACCCTTTTTAGCACCGGCTGGGAAGAAGTCTCTGATGATCTGTTTGGCATGATATGGTTGGGAGCTCTGTATTGGGGACTTGGACACCTAGCTGTTACCCCAACCATGAGATCTACTTCCCGTGTATCAGCCTATATGATTCCCTGGTGTAAGCCCTTAGAAACATGATTTGCTCATCCATTGTCAGCACCTCGGGCACACCATCAAATAATCCTTCTCGGCCATACACTTCAGATATGTACTTGGCCTGTTTTCCATTCTTGAGCTCAACCGTGGTTATTTGTCTATAGGCAAACTCATCTGGATGAGTCCCTTCTAAAAGCAGGTTGAGCTCTTCTTGTTTGAAGTTTTCAAGTCTTTTGTAAACCAATCCCTTCTTTATAATTTTGTTCTCTAACATCTTTTGAGGTGGTTGTTTGGCTTCATAGGCTTTCTTGAACTCTTCAACAATTTCCCAAGGTGACACTACAAGAACCACAGTGATGTCTTCGTCGACAACTCTCTTCACTTGGCCCTTGTATTTGAAGGAATTTCTTTCTTGACAATCCGATGTGCCACCCTAGGATCAGGCCATATCCTTACTCTTTCCCTTTGGTATTGAAAGGTATTAGCAAGGGTGTACAATCTTAATACTTCTTTCTTCATGCTAATGATGAAGAGATGTGGCATATGCTTTGTCAATGCTTTTCAGCATTTCCTCATCATGTTGTTGCATCTGTTCCTCTTCAATCTTTATCATTACATCATGCATTTGAGAAGCAGGAGTGATGGACATGGTTTAGCCTTAGGCAAAGTAATAACTGCAGAGAGTGGCAGTCTGTCTGTCTTCTCCTCTTCATCTTCATCAGGCCTCAGTACCTTTCTTTTCTTTTGGCTAGGTACATCACTGGCAGTGGGTTTGGGGGTAAAGGATTTGGTTTTGTGGGTTGGATGGTGGTTTAGAGGGTAAAGGGGTTGTTTTAGTGGGTTGTGGAGATAGTGATTTTGAGGATTGAGGCTTTTCAGACTGTTTTAGCATTTTGGCTGTAAGGGAGGCTTTGGTAAATTTTGTCAGTTCT
This sequence comes from Flaveria trinervia, assembly GCA_025506515.1. Lineage (NCBI taxonomy): Eukaryota > Viridiplantae > Streptophyta > Magnoliopsida > Asterales > Asteraceae > Flaveria > Flaveria trinervia. The sequence continues at coordinate 65,279,414 of CM046443.1, forward strand.
TTTCGATTCCCAACCCCAGCTTCATTCAATACCTCAATCACTAAACCTTTGGAGTATGCTTCAGACGAACAAATCTTGGTGGTTATTGCCAAGATGTTGTCCCTGGTCCAGGCCCTTATTTCAATGAGAGATCTTCCCAAATATTTGGCTATAAATCTGATCATTATCTCCAGCCTTTCTCTTTCTAAGGCATCATAGCTGGCCCATCTTGAGTTGATCTCCTCTGTTTCCAACCTTCTGATCTCGGAGTCTAGTTGTTGGATGTCAAAACCCTGCCTATATAACTGCTCAATGATTTTATCCATTGAACGGTTATGGTTGGCGTCAGCTTCTTTCACCATATCATTCAACTCCTTCTCCTTCTCAGACTCTCCTTTTCTCTTTTGATATGTGACATGAAAGTCTTTTGACTTTCATTCACTTCAGCTCCCTTCTCACTCTCCTTCTCCTTCTCAGTTACCTTCTCTGATTCTTTCTCCTTCTCCCCATCTATCCTCTTCCTTTTTCCTTTAACTGACTGACTCTCCCCCTTTTTGGTTGCATGGGGGCAAGGGTTTGAGCAGTAGAAAGGGATTTAGTCACCAACTCCTCCACCAAGGGTTGTATTATTGTAGGAAGCCTCTCATCAATGGCTTTGATCACTATATCTGTGATCATGGGAGTGATGAGAGGTAGGGATTTTTGAAGGGTAGCAACTGATTGATCAGGATGGTTCTGTTCCTGAGAATCAGTGCCGAAAGCAGAGGCTGGTGGCTTGGAAGTATATATTGGCTCAGTGTGTAGGGGACCTTCAGAAGAAGGTGCCATCTGTGGGTGTGTTGTGGTGGCAGATGGACTTGCATCCTGAGACATCTTGGCCAGCAGTTCTTTGAGTCTGCTAACCTCATCCTCTAGAATGGTGTTTTGAGCAACTACATCCGAAGAAGCTCAGGTCATCATCAGTTGATACTGAATCACCTGACCTCCTGACAGAGTCAGAATGAACATGCCTTGAGTGTAGATCAATTATAGCATGTGCCCCTTGTTCTCGGTTCTGGGGACTTCCAGCCTCAGGACTATGTCCTTCATCAGCTGTTGCCGCTGGTGAGGTCTTAGAGATGTTACCAACTGCATCCTGGTCATTTGCTGAGTCAGGGGCAGTGGCAGCCTCACCAGAAGTTCGCACCTCCTTATCTACACTAGAAGATGGAACATGATAAACCCTGTGCTGTGGGTTGACAGAAGCATTGTGATCCTCCCCCTCAGGTGTTGAGGTTATCCCAGTAGTGATTGGTGTCTGGGTGGGGGGTGAGGAATGCAACTGTGTCAGCACCTTTGCAACAATTATTGTAGGGCTTTGAGGGGCGGTTGCATCAGGAGAGGGTGTGGAAGCAGTGTGCACCCGGGACAAGTGGTGCTCTTCAATGGTAATCCCTCAAGTGAGGAGGATCCCAGCAGTGTGGCTTCCCTTTGAGTGGTTGCTTCAGGTTCCTTTGAGAGGAAACCTGAGCGGCTTCGGTTGGTGGAGTCATAGTCTCTACTGGGGGGTTATAGCCAGTAGAGATAACCTGCTTTGGTGTGCAGGAGCATCCACAGGGGACTCAACTCCCTGAGTAGCTTTCTTAGGCTTCTTCTTAGTGGGTTGGAGGGGACTTTGGATGTGGAAGTGGAGGCTGTGGGTTCCAGCTGCGTGGGTTTGCGCAGCTTGGCAGCCTGTTGAGAGTTTGGTCAGTGTTGTGTCGGGAGTATACCTCCGGCAATACAGCCAAAGCAGGGACTCCCAGACCAACTAGTCCCTCAGCAGAAAGCTGATTCTCTATTATGGCCATTATAAACCGAGGATATAGTATCCAACGGTTAGAAAGTGGTTTTGTGGCCATATCCTTGAGTTCAAGAAAAATTATTTCAGAAAAGTTTAGTGGTTCTTGTTCAAGGATAGAGAACATACCTGTTGCCATCTGGAAGACAGTTGATCCCAAGAGGAAGTCTTCGGGCCAGGCAAACATTTACCATATGAAAAATCAAGCGTTCAGCATCTGGAAAATGTTTCTTCAGGATGGTCGAAGCACTAAGATCACCTGATATCCATGTTGTCCAAATGAAAGATCAAGTTGGCGCTTAGGATATCCAACAGGGTAGGCACATCATCTAACAGTAATGTCTGACGGATGGTAGCAGTAGAGATGACCACCTTATGAGAGTTGATGGACGAATGGATAGATTCTCCATTAACGGTCGCATTCGTCCAAAACTGATGTAGCGAATCGGCATAAATGATTGGATTTAAGAGGAAAGCCGTTTTCAGTGGGGATTGGACCATAAGATCTATAGCATTATCAAATTTGGTCCAGAAGGGCGATTTGTGAGGTACGCGACACAGTTGTGTCGAGGCTTGAGTTGCATGGTCGCCATTAATGAAGGTGAAAGGTTTTCAGAGCTTTTGAATTTTTAGGTCGTGAAAGAATGAAAAACTCTGAAAGAGGGATCAGGTATATATAGGGTACGGTTATGAAACGACTGAAGGTTTTGGTGTTAGTCATCAGTATTTGAATCAACTGATGACGTGGTATTAACTTTCAGAGGTTTGAAACGACTGATGGTATTGGTGTGGTCAGCAGTTATAAACAACTGAAGACATGGTGTTTACAATCAGACGTTGAAACAACTGAAGTCTCTGATTTAGGCATCAGTAGTTTTAAAAACTACTGAAGACAAGTTGGACTTCAGATGTTGAAACAACTGAGGACTTGGTATTAGTCATCAGTAGTTGTGAAACTACTGAAGACCGTGGTTTTGCCATCAGTTGTTGTAAACAACTGAAGACTTGGTGTTAGTCATCAGTAGTTGTGAAACTACTGAAGACATGGTATTGCTTCAGTTGTTTATAAAGAAACAGCAGTTGTGAACTACTGAAGAGAGAGTACTCATCAGTAGTTGTCGTCAATTCATAGCCTTTCAGCTGTTTCATACTGTCCTCAACACTTACTCATCAGCTTTAGCTGTTTCAGTTGTTTCATAGGACATCAGTACTTATCTGTTCTACTGATTTCAGTAGTTGTAACTACATCAGTAGTGTAGAACAGATAAAGTACAGTACTTAAAGCATTTAGCCTTCAGTAGTTATAAAAACTACTGAGGGTAAAATAACTCATCAGTACTTATATGTGACATGGTTACCAATGATCATCAATAAGTACTGAGATCATCAGTAGTTGTCACTTATTCTAGCTGCAGCATACCAAGCCTTAACACCAGGTTGTGGAAAGTTGAACTATCCAAAGGCTTAGTAAAAATGTCTGCAAGCTCATCAGCACTAGGCACAAACATAGGATTAATTAGACCCTTTTCAAAACAATCTCTTATAAAATGATGTCTAATTTCTATATGTTTAGTCCTAGAGTGCTGGACTGGATTTTTGACAATGCAAAGAGCTAAAGCACTATCCATTAATAATGGAGTCTTAGTCTCTGTAATGCCATAATCCAAAAGTTGATTCTGAAGCCAGAGTATTTGGGATGTACAACATGCAGCAGCAATGTACTCGGCTTCAGCAGTGGATGTAGCAACAGATGTTTGTTTCTTACTCTGCCAAGAAATCAAACATTGCCTAGGAATTGGCATCCACCAGAAGTTGATTTCCTGGTCAACTTACACCCTGCATAGTCACTATCAGAGAAAGCAACTAATTTGCAAGAATGTCCAGTGGAATACCATAAGCCTAGAGATTGTGTACCTTGCAGATATCTAAAGATCCTCTTGACTGCAATCAGATGAGACTCCTTAGGTGCAGCCTGAAATCTAGCACACACACATGTAGCAAACATAATATCTGGTCTAGAAGCTGTTAAATACATCAAGGAACCAATCATACATCTGTAAAGGGTTTCATCAACACCTTTACCTTCTGATCAACATCCAATTGTGTGGTGTTGCACATGGGAGTAGAACAGGGTTTACAGTTTTGTAAATCAAACTTATTCAAAAGATCTTTTGTGTATTTAGAGATGATGAATGAAAATTCCATCAGGTTTTTGTTTGATTTGCAAACCTAGAAAGAACTGTAATTCTCCATTGCACTCATTTAAACGTCTGTTGCATTAAGGTTTGGAAATCATCACACAATTGGGGATCAGAGGATGCAAATATAATATCATCAACATAAATTTGAACAAGTAGCTTATGCTGATCCACCTTCTAATAAATAAAGTTTTATCTATGGAGCCTCTAGTGAAGTTATTCTGTAGAAGAAAGTTAGATAAGGTCATACCAGGCTCTAGGTGCTTGTTTCAACCCATAAAGAGCTTTATCAAGCTTATATACCCATCTGGGTGCTTATTATCCTCAAAGCCTGGTGGTTGACACACATAAACTTCTTCTTTTATTGTACCATAGAGAAAAGCACTTTTGACATCCATTTGAAAAACTTTAAGATTGTGGAGTGCAGCATAGGCTAAAAACAATCTAATTGCCTCCAGTCTGGCTACAGGGGCAAAGGTTTCATCATAATCAATACCTTCTTCTTGTGCAAACCCCTGCACAACCAGCCTGGCCTTGTTCTTAACAATTAGCCCATTTTCATCAGTTTTATTCCTAAACACCCATTTAGTGCCTATTGCACACTTACCTGGGGGTAGAGGAACAAGCTCCCACACTTGCTGTTTCTTGAACTGAAGAAGCTCAAGCTGCATGGCTTCAACCCATCCATTGTCTCTCAAAGCTACATGATAGTTCTTCGGCTCTAGCTGACTGATGAAGAGAGCATAGAAGCAGAAATTGGACAACTGGCTTCTGGTTGAAACACCAGCATTGATATCACCAAGGATTTGAGACATGGGTGATTTTTCAGCTCTTGGTAAACAATCAAATCTGTGCAAGTGTTTGTAGGATCTTCAGCAGCAGCAGATGTTGATGCAGATTCTTGAAACCATGAAGATGGTGGCAACTCAAATGAAGTTGAGGATGCAGAAATCTCATCAGCATTTGTTGTGGATGGTGCTGCTGGAGCTACAGGAGCATCAGGTTTAGAGGACAGGCAGTTGGTCACTAAACCTGAAGAGGTGATTACTACTATCATCATCATCTTTAGTAGTAACACCAGGTGGTGAACTGTTGACAGGAGCAACAGCAGGAGATTGATAAGGAACATATTGCAGTATGTCCAAATCAAAGAGCTCCACAGGGCTTTGTGGAATCTTGTCCTTTGGAGATTCATTGAACTTGACATGTAGAGTCTCTCAACCATCTTTGTTCTGCAGTTGAAGACTCTGTATGCCTTGCAAGTTGATGAATAACCAACAAAGTACCTGCATCCACCTTAGGATCAAATTTCTGGAGCTGATCCTTGTGCTGAGAATGAAACAGGGACACCCAAATGCTCTAAAAAATGAAATGAGAGGGGCCAAATGATGTAGAACTTCATATGGAGTCTTCATCAACCTCTGATTTATTAGCACTCTATTCTGCACATAGCATGCTGTGTTGACAGCTTCAGCCCAAAGGTCAATGGCAGTCCAGAATCAGCCAACATAGACCTTGCAGCTTCAATGAGGGTCCTGTTCTTTCTCTCCACAACTCCATTCTGTTCAGGAGTTCTGGAATACTAAACTGTCTCTTATTCCCTTGGAAAGGTAGAATTCATCAAGTGTATTGTTCCTGAATTCTGTTCCATTATCACTTCTAATACACTTGACTGAGAGGGAATACTGCTTCTCAGCATACAACACAAAGTTTATGATCTTCTGTGCAGCTTCATCCTTTGAATGTAGAAAGAAAGTCCATACAAATCTGGAGTAATCATCCACAATTACCAGACAGTATTTTTCTGTGCCATGCTCATCACTCTCACAGGACCAAAGAGATCCATGTGAAGAAGTTGTAAGCGGCAGTGGACTTTGGTTCTTCAATAGGTGGAAATGAAACCTTGTGTTGTTTTCTTTCAAACAAGCAGTGCAGTTGTTTTCACACTTGAACTCCTTCATAGGCATTCCCCTTACTAAACTATGGTGTATCAGCTGATTCATGTTCTTGAAATTAACATGTCCCAGCCTTCTATGCCATAGATTAGATTCTTGAGGAGAGGCCTTGGAAAATAGGCAAGGATGACCTTTGAGATCTATTTCTTGGAAAGATCTAAGGCATACACTCTTCCTGTCCTGTTGGCCTTCAGGAGAGTGTGAGCATCCAATACCTTGTCAATCAAACTCAGAACTTTGGATGACAGAATCCTGCAGTTTTGGCTTGTGAAAAGGGCAACATGGCCTTTGTCACACAATTGACTGACACTCAAGAGGTTATACTTGAGATTTTCCACATGGTTGACATCATCAAACTTTATTTCCCCATTGGAAACAAAGCCCTTCCCGATGATGTAACCTCTTGCATCATTGCCAAAGGAAACAAAACCCTTCCTTCCTGGAGAGTAGTCATTAAGAAGTGAGTTGTTCCCAGTCATATGCATAGATCCCCCACTGTCTACATACCAGATGCTACTTTGGCATGTTGAAGAGACCTGCATTAATAAACAATCAGTTAGTTTTGGAGACCCAACCTTTTTGGTTTGGGCCTGGTCTCATCAATAGATGGTAAACTAACAGGTTTATTGGGCACAACAGCTTGAGGTGAAGGAGATGGTGTAGAAGAGGAATCCTTTGGCTTGGATCTCCTTTTCTGGGGTTTCAACACAGGGCCATCAAGTTGGTTAAATCTTCCCAACAGATGTTGAACCATCATTACCAGCTGTGTCTGATTCTGGGAAAGAGCTTTCAGCTCTTCAGACACTTTGGTATTGGTGTTTGATGATGAGTTCTTGTGTTGCACCATCTTCTTTTGAGCAACCTCAGCTATTGCCTGTTGCACTCCTCTCTTTTAGATTTCTTTTGGACAAAGGAGTAACAGGATTTGATGCTGCTGGTACAAACTTGGACTCAAACTCAGTTTTCATTTTAGCCAAGTTTTCTTTAATTTCTCCTTTTGTTTGAGTTTGGATCCCTTTTTGTACCAACATCATCTGTGAGATGATTGAATAGACCACATATTTCACATGGTTTCTTCTTCATCTTCTGTTGATCATCAACTAAAGAAGATGAAACTACTGAAGACTTGCTCTTCAGTAGTTTAGAAGCACTTTTTGCCTTCTTGTCAACTTCCTTAGTAGGCTTCAAATCCTTCCTACTGACAGTTTTCTTCTCTTCAGTGCTGTCAGTCATTAGGATTTGAACTCCAGATGTTATCCCTGCTCTCAGTACCTCAGTACTTCTAGGGATAACACTTGGGTTGATCAACTCATTGATCATGTGAGTGTCAGCAGTTGAACCATCAATATCAGCTGATAGGTTCACAGAGGGATTACTACTGACTTCAACTACTGATGGTGCTTTATCAAGTAGTGAATCACATGATGAGGTGGATTGGTCATTACTTTCTCCATCAGATTCTGCTCCTGCTCTTGAAGCAAAAACTGTAGGAGGAGCAGTGTGATTATAACCAATTCCAAACTTCACATTGGAAGCTGTTTGTTACTAAGAAGCATTTCAAAGCCCTTGCAAGATTGTACCATCGATCACACTCTACCTGGGTGACAGCAAGAGTATCTTTGAGGTCTTTGTACTTCTCTAAGAGTACATCCTCCCTAGCCTTATCATCAGAAATTTGGCATTTTAATTGTAAATCTCATCAGTTTTCTCTTTTAGCACAGACTCAAACTCAGCTTATTTTTGGAAATTGTTTGTTCTAGCTCTACATTTTTATTGATTAAAGCCACATTTGCTTCTCTAATAGAGGCAAATGCTGCTATGCAAGTTTCAGAACATAATTTGGCCTTAGCCTCAGAGGATACCTGTGATACCTGTGTTGAAGAGGTACTTGAGGATGATCCATCAGAGGATTCCAAAGCCATGAGAGCTAGATTTCCAAAAGGATGCTCACCACCATGTTGACCAGCACCTGAGAACAGTTGTTCATTACCAGACACATCATCTGGTAAACTGCTCCAGTCAACAACTCCTGGTGTGAAGAAGCTGTGTTGTTGAGGTTGATTAGGTTGATGAGATTGGGATGGTTGAGGCTCAGGGAGTGCATGTGGTTGCTGAGCAGTGGGTGCTTGAACCTGGCCTGGTTGTGGCATGTAATAGCAGGGGTATGGATATGGCATTGGCCCCTGTGGAACAAAATATGCAGGAGATTGTGGTTGATGATGATAACCAAAATTGACAGGTTGTTGCCCTCTGTTTTGTTGACTATTGCCAGGGAAAGTCACAAAAGGTGCAGGAGAGTTAGATCCAGATGATCTACATTCTCTTGCAAAGTGCCCAAGCCTGTGGCATTTATGGCACTTCAACTTACTCTTGTCAAAACCAACTTGGTTTTGCCAGAGAGTCCTGGAATTTCCTTCAGTTTTTTGTAGAACATTCTGAGATCTGAGATCTGATATTTATCAAGGCATTTGGCTCAAAATATCCATCTCTTCTAAGTCATCATCAGCAATCCCCTTGAGATCATCCATGATGAAACATAGATTGTCACTATTACTACCAGCAGAATAACTATCAACACTCACAAAGGCAGGCTCAGAAGTGTTTGTAGAGAAATCAATATGCTCATCATACTGGCTTTCAAATGACGCATATGACTCTTGATGTCCAATCAGGGCAGTGTTCCCTTGGACAAAATCCTCTGAGCTTGCCAGATGAAACCAATTTCCTTTTCTGCTCTATCTCTCTCTCGAATGTAAGCAGTTTCCCATGAAGTTGGGTGAGAGATAGGCGATCAACATCAGCATTTGAGCGTAGAACAATGGTATATGTGTTCCATCTCTCAGGCAGTGATCTTAGGAATCTATGGTTCATCTGACTCCTGGTATATTCATGTTTAACCATTTTCAATTCAGAGATTAAACATGAAAACCGCTCAAATTGTTGAGTCAGAGTCTCACCCTTTCTATGAGAAAAGTCTCATATTGTTGGGCGAGGATTTCCCTGTTGTTTGCTAAAACCTCATCAGTACCGCAAAATTGTTCTTTGATGGCATTCCAGAGGTCATGAGCAGACTCACAATGCAGAAGCCCAGAGTAAATCTCATTAGGAATAGCCATAGCCAAAATTCCATGGGCTTTTGCATCGATTTCAAACAACTTCTTGTCCTCATCGAAGTATTGCTCCTTCTTCTTTGGAACCAACTGGTTTGTTTCCGGATCATTCACCATTGGCTTATGTGGTCCATGTACCACAGATGTCCAACAACCTGAGCTATTGACAGACAGGTGATGGAGCAATCTTCTCTGCCAAATGTTATACTCATTCCTCACCAAGATCGGAGGCTTGGTAGAGGATCCAGTATTGAAAGGATCATTCGAAGAAGTAGTCATTGTGGAAAATCAGACAGATTCAAGTAAAATCATAATAAATTTAGCTCAAAACCACACAGAACCTCAAATAAAACGGCCAGCCAGAAGCGATACACTCTCAATCTCTATAACAGATCCTTGCGAATTTGCTAATTCGATTAAACTTAGAGCGATTGAACAGTTTCAATGATCAATTGTTAGATCGATCAATGATTAACCTGCTCTGATACCATTTGTTAGGATCTCGCCTCTTGGTTTTATCGATTTGAACAGAGATATAGCAGCGGAATAGCTCAGAATTAGACAAATTCAAACAAGAACATTCGATATAAAACGATAATAAAATTTTGTTATAGAGAGAGAAATATCCGACAAAAGGAATATTGCATTAAGATTGTCGGCCTCAAGGCACGATTACAGGTGAGTCATCTTTCCTATAAAGAAAGAAAAGAATGAGTAGGCTGATGTCACTGAAAGTGACATGTAACCGTTTATAACTACTGATGTTTAACAACTACTGAAGATGTCAACAACTGACATCTTCTTACAAATGTTCCTAAGTGTTAAACATCTTATTTACAACTACTGAAAAACATAATACTACTGACACTAAAACAAGAAGAACAACCTCTTCAGTTGTTTACAAGTACTGAAAAGAAAAGTAAACAAACTACTGAAAGGAAAAGAAAACTACTGAAGAAGAAAAAAACCATCACAACAACTGAAGAAGCCCTCTTCAGCTGTTGTCATCAGCTGTTAACATCAGCTGATGTCTTCAGTACTTGAACATCAGACTTTGTCTTTTAGCTGTTGATCTTCAGTCTTTGTCTTTAGTACTTGTTGAAGTCTTCAGACTTTAGATCTTCAGCTGTTGTCTCAGTCTTGTCTTCAGTACTTCAGACGTACTTCAGCAGTTGTATTCTTCAGACTTTGTAGAACAGCTGATCAGGTCTTCTTCAGCTGTTGTGATGTCCTGTGGGACTTAGAGGTTTCTCTGATCAGGCTCATTGGTTTTTTGGTCCAACAGCTGATTTAAAACATGTAACACATCACCATAGTCAATAATCAAAATAGTAAACATCAAATATATAATAACATTAATTACATAATATTAATCAAAAATTCAATTACAAAGTTTTCAAGTACATAAATATTAAACATTAATTTTCCCTGAATAGCCAGCGCGTCAGTAGGAGGGGCAGAAGATGAGGTCCTTGGTCTTGATTTCTCTTTGTATGTCTTTCTTGACCTTGAGCTGAGGTAGGTGCAGCTGCATCTCCTTCTTCATCATCATCATCACTGTTATGCCTTTCCCTGTCTCTTTTATCACATGTCTCATAATCAATCACTCTACCATCTCTATCACCATCATCAACATCATCATCATCATCATCTCCTTCTCTTATTGAGAGGCTCATCCTTTAATCCCTTGAGCTTGAGCATGATGGTCTTGTTAGAAGCCTCAACTCCTCTATCCTCTTTGCTGAGTGACATTTGCTCCTGGAGGTTGGGAGATTTGTTGAGCTTGCTGTTAGATCTGCTGTGCTTGGTTGGCTTTTAGCTCCACAAGCTGACATAGTTGGGTGGTCTTTTCTTCATCAGTAGCTAACAGCTTCAGCACAATACGGTTGAGTGCTGACAGTTGCTCCTAACCCAAATGGGAGATAGAGATGAACCTGTGTGAAATGTAGGGTGGGATGATGGTCCGGCTTGGTGGTGGTGGTGGCAGAGGTGAATATTGGGGGTGCTATAGATGTGGGTGGTGGTGGATAGGATGTTGGTGTGTGGTGGAGTGAGAGTGTGGTAAGGTGTGTGAGGGGTAGTAGTGTTGGCAGGTGGAATGGTAGTAGTGGTGGTGGTAGTGGTGAACGTAGTGGCTGAGGTAGTGGCTGTGGTGGTGGCTGAGGTCAAAGTAAACGTCAGTCTCTTCCCCTTCTTGCCATAGGGGTGAGCCATTCTCTTCTTCCTTGTGCCTTTGGGCAACTAAGGCTCCCCTTTGGCTGCTGGGGCGGTCTGGGGAAAATGAGGGATCTGAATCAGCAGCAGCATCTCCGGACTCCCCTGGGCGTCCACCAACGGCCCTCAAACCTCTCTCTGTGGCAACCACCCTGCTGCCCACAGTCCTCGTCAGAGGCTCCTCATCAGTCTCCTCCTCCTCGTCAGGAGGGCAAAAGTCCTGATGGAAACCGGCGGTGGTGGCTTCTCCATGAGCGGGTGATGGAGGTATAACGTGTGCAGTGCTGGCCCTAGAAATACCGGGCCCAGAGTCTCCACCGGAGTCACCGTCATCGTCGGAGTCATCAGATGGAAGATCAATCTGCTCAACATCTAAGTCACTCTCCTCATGGCACCACTTTTGCCTAGCCGGCGCCATGTAATCAGCCCAGGCCAGATTCCCGAAGAGTCTCTTCACAAGGGGTTTGACTTGCTTTCCCCTGTAGACCCTCGTTACGGCCCAAAGTCGTATCATCCATCACCTCTAGGGATACAACATCGTGGCTCTCCTTCGGCAAGGTAGGCAGTTTCTCATCAATAATCATCTGTAAGAACCTTGGGTATGTACAGAAGCCCTCTTTGCCTTTGGCCTCAAGGTTCTCTATCAGGTAGGCAAATATCATACTGGAGAAACTGAAGGGGTGGTGAGTGCCAGTGCCACGTAGGCATTCTGGATCTGGTCTGAGTGGTCATCAAAGCCACCCTCCTCGACACCATGCACTACAGTGTCACATGCGCCAAGTACTAAACTGGGGACACATGTTGCTTTGTTCAGCACACACTGCATTTATGTCCCAACATACTTCATCCTGAGGAAGCACCCTCTCACTGTCAGAGGGTGTAGCCTAATCAAGTGATCTGCATCGTCACCCAGATTGAGTACTCGATGAATATCATCAACAGTCACCTCGATAACCTGCCCAAAAATAGTCCTCCGGATGCAGTGGGGCTCCTGAGATCGATCAACCGATGCACCCTCCTAGAAGGCCTGCTGTATAGACCTGTAGCGGGTGCATGCTGTAGATATAGCTCTATGGATCCTGGAACTCTTTAGGAAGGCTATGATCCCAGCAAACTGAGCACCGTTCCGAGTTGTGGCGTCCAAATGAGCACAGATATTGTGCTTGGTGTTTATTGTCCACCTATCAGCCATCAATCTATAACACAAGGAGCATACAAGTTAGATCATCACCCAACAGAACCATTTCTAATTAACCTGTTTGAAATTAGTCTGGTTCAATCATGCGATTGAACTATACGACTGGTTTCAGTCGTTTGACCTAACATGCGACTAGATACAATCGGGTGACTATTCATGCGATTGAGTTTAATCGGGTGACTGAGCTTGCGATTTGTTCAGTCGGCCGACTGAGCTCATTCGTATCGTTCATTCAGCTGACTGAGTCATTCATCTAGTTTAGTCGGGCGATTGTAGTTCATCCGGGTGTCCAGTCGCATGACCCACGGTTTGTTCGACTGAAATTCAAATTTTAACCAAATCTTAAAATTCGAAATCGTGTTTTGGTTCATTAGACTCGCAATCACTTAACTTGGCACCTAATAACTTTGATTTCAACATTTTACTTAGTTTAGTTAGGTTATTTGTCCAATTTAACTCTCGGTTCTTGTTAGGGCCGAATGTTGTCATTTTCGAATCAAATCGACTGAAATTTGGTTAGATAGCACCGCATTGTACGTGTGTAGACACCAGAAAACGTTAGAATTTTGCAATATGTAGTCAAACTAGGTCTGAAGAAATTTTGGCAGAGTAACAGCACTTTATGCGATTTTAGGGCGAATGAGTAGTGATGAGTATATGCGATCGACTACAACCCTATTTATACTGAATCTGATTTCAATCAGGCGACTGGATCCATTCGTTTCTTTCATTCGGGCGATTGGAACCCAGTCGAGCGATTGGTTCAGTCGATCACTTTCAGTCGGCCGATTGGGTTTCAGTCGGGCGACTGACTCATTCGGACAACTCCATTCGGGCGACTAGATCAATCCTGTAAGCCATTCGTGTGAATGGTTCATACTCATGCTCCATTCGGTTGTCTAGTGAATAAGTATGGTCCAATTGGACGACTGGTCCATACTCATGGTCCAGTCGTGCGAATGGATCATACTTATGGTTTTGACTTTATGACCATTTGACATTTAACCCCATTTAACAGTTGATTCAACATTGCAAGCATTTTATCATCTCAGACGTGATGATCTTAACTTTGAAAACTTTTGATCACCTCAGTCATGATCCTTTTAAACAACACACATTTTGTCACCTCAGACGTGACCCATTTAACATTCCAAAACATGTTTGGTCACCTCAGACGTGACCCTTTTAAGTGATTAAATCCCAGATTGAATTCCATGACATAGTCCGACATATAACCTAAATTGACAAACTTAAACAAAAGAAACTACTAGAAATGAAGACATATTTTTATGATTTTGTGGGAGGTGGAAATCCTAAGATTGAAATCTAACAGATTTATTTCTTGAACACGAAGCTTTAAGTTATTTTGACCATAAGAGGAATGATTCATTATGGAATCATACAGGTAATCAAATCATTCAGGACGTGTTACCAAAATCATTTGATGCTAGATTCTTGTTTTCATCCAGAGTCATTAGCAAATTAGGGAAATCATACTAGTACTATAAGACGCACACTTTGATTTGGACTTTCAAGAATTGCAGCCATGATGATTGTCAGTATACATGACCACTTAAATCCATACATAGACTTTTGACACAGATTGGTGATACTTAAAGGTTAATTATTTCAACAAGCATTTGTGGATCCCACGCTTATATGGTAATCAACATTCCTCAGGAGATGTTTGAGCGGTCTACGGGTAGTTTCACAAGAAGACACTATTCTTAGAGCTTTCAAAGAGAAGCCAAGCCTTAGGTTAGTGACACCGCACAGCAGAGAGGCGGCAAACAACAATGAATTCTAGAATATATAGGTTATGCTTATCTTAGGTCAGTGCCACCGCACAGCAGAGAGGCACATAACCTATCTTCTTGTTTGAGCAATTTATTTTTGTTGCACAGATCGCACCAACAACATAGGTTATCAGTTTAATTTCTTTTTGCATTTTTCATCATGTGCTTTGCTCCTAATTTGGTCATCCGCACACATTTGTGGCGTTTATTTTGCTTGTCACCCCTTATTGGAACTCTTTTGATTGTATTAACCAGGGATAAGATGATGACCCACAACTTGTTGAACAACTTAGTTTGATCTTAAAATCACCAACCAGGTCTACTTATCTATTGTGTTGACTCTACCGACACATCATCTAATGGTCTAGCAACCTCTAGGTCTACTTTCTCCGTGTTACCTTAGTAGTAGCTAGTTTTACTATCATTTTTCCTTTTATTTTTGCTTAGACTTCTCAGACTTATACTTTGAATTTCGAATCTAATTCAAATTTAAATCTTTTAAAGTCCCAAATGCTTTGTTCCTGTGTACTATCATTTTCCATAGTCTTTGAATCGATATCTCAGATACGATCTCATTTCTATAGCTTGCCCGTCCTCCTCCCTCCTTTTTTTTATTATTATTAATACCTTAATCTATTCTCCCATATAATTCTAAAACAGTAAACGATTTTTGTTTTCTAGGATTTTAATAGGCGAAGAATTGAAATCAATACATTTAAATTAAATAAAATAAACTAGAATAAAAGAAAATAAAGGAAATAAAAGAAAAAAAACTTGACACATCGAACTATACTTGTTCATCGTCTAGAATGACATCACTTTTCTTTTTAACGCCGTTGACCTCTAACAAATATAGAAAATGTGGTTTATCAAATGCTTTTGTATAGAGGTCAGGGCGTTGAATATCCGTATTTATTTTAACAACATCGATTAGATTCTTTTCAAAACAATCACGTACAAAGTGATATTTTATGCCGATGTGTTTGGTCTTAGGATGTTGGACAGTATTTTTAGTAACGGCTATTGCAGCAGAATTATCAACACATATAGGGGTGTTAGAAAATTTCAAACCATAGTCCTGCATCTACTGTTGAATCCATATGATTTGAGAACAGCAGCTTGCCGCAGCAACATATTCAGCTTTACAAGTTGACAACACAACTGATGTCTGCTTTTTACACTGCCATGTGACTAATCTTCTCCCAAAGAATTGACAACCTGCTGAGGTGGATGTGTAGTTCATCTTGCAGCTACCATAATCTGAGTCACTATACACGGTTAGCTCGAAGTCATCGTCATGAGGATACCATAATCCAAGTGTGGGTGTACCCTTCAGATAATGGAATATCCTTTTGACCCCAATAAGATAGTTAACCTTTGGTTTTGCCTGATATCTGAACAAAGACATATTGCATACATAATATCAGTTCTTGAGGTAGTGAGGTACATGAGGGATCCAATCATTCCTCGGTACATGGTGGCATCAACTAGACTGAGAATATCCCCTATATACTTGGTCTGATGCAGAAATATCCCTTTGGTGTTTAATCCACCTGTAACCCGAGAAAGAACTTCATCTCTCCCATGGCACTCATTTCAAATTCTGCCTTCACTACTGCTTCAAATTCTTTACATAATTCTTCGTTCTTGGAACAGAAGATTATGTCATCCACGTAAATTTGAACCTGCAGCAGATCACCATCTTTCTCTTTGATAAACAGTGTATAGTCAATTACACCTCTGCGAAATCCATGTTTCACCAGGTGAGTTGAGAGTTTTTCATACCAAGCTCTCGGGGCTTGGTGAAGCCCATAGAGAGCCTTATCAAGTTTGTAAACTCTGTCCCGATGATATGGATCCTCAAATCCTTCAGGTTGACTTACATACACTGTTTTCCGGATTTGACAATGAAAAAATGCACTCTTTACATCCAATTGATAGACTTTAATCTTCATGTAAGAGGCATAGGCTAGGAAGATACGAATTGCTTCCATTCTCGCCATAGGTGCAAATACTTCATTGTAATCAATTCCATCGACTTGTCGAAATCCTTGAACTACAAGTCGATCCTTGTTCCTGATGATGACACCTTGGTTATCTTTCTTACATTTCAAGACCCCTTTGGTGCCGATGACCTTAGCACATTTAGGTCTATCTACTAGTGTCCATACACCTAACTTCTTGAACTAAAGAAGTTCTTCTTGCATGGCACTCACCCATACCTCATCATTTAGGGCTTCACTGACATATTTTCGCTTAAACCAAAGGATGATAGACATTTAGGCGTGATCCAGGAGTGGTGGGAACAACTACCTTAGAATCAAGATTATGAACGTTTGGTTTCGTATATGAGGCAGTAGGAGTGTGAGGTTCCGAAAACTCAGAGGCATCAATGTCAGATGCTTATGGACTTGCTATAGTAGGAACCTGTTGCTCTTGAGAGTCCTGATTATTTTCAACGGTTTCATCATCAGACGAAGAGTCACCTACCTCGAGTGCTCCCCTTGAGTGGGTAGATGATTCACCTTGTGAGCCCGATGATGTAGATTCCTGTGATGGTGTGTTTAGGACATCATACATCATTTTGGCTGCTAACTCATCATCAAACGTGAAGAGAGGGATGTTAAAGGACTTGAAGAATCCATCATAGTCGAAAAAGAAGGCGGGTTTCCAGCAGGAGGGGTGGTGTGTCTCTGAACATCAACCTTACACCACACCTCTACTTGACCCGTTGAGTTGTTGTAAACTCTCTTATTCGGTATGTTGTATCCTAGAAAGATATTTTCCACGTTTCATCATCAGAGGAAGAGTCACTTACCTTGAGTGCTCCCCCTGAGTGGGTAGATGATTCACCTTGTGAGCCCGATGATTGGATTACTGTGATGGTGTGTTTAGGACATCATACATCATTTTGGCTGCTAACTCATCATCAGACGTGAAGACAGGGATGTTGAAGGACTTGAAGAATCCATCATAGTCGAAAAAGAAGGCGGGTCCTTTTCCAGCAGGATGGGTGGTGTATCTCTGAACATCGACGTTACACCACACCTCTACTTGACCTGTTGAGTTGTTGTAAACTCTCTTATTCGGTATGTTGTATCCTAGAAAGATGCCCTCTTCAGCCTTCTCGCTAAACTTCCCATCCTGAGTTTTCTTCAGCAACGTGCATGGTGCTCCAAACGGTTCCAGATACTCCAGATTTGATTTACCTCATGAAGTAACTCGTAACACGTCTTGCCATGACGTTTTACTACCAGAACTCGATTTAACGTGTAACACGCATTGGCTACCGTCTCATTCCAAAATTGGATAGGCAGTTTCGAGTCTGCTAGCATTGTGCGTGCGGTCTCTATTAAGCTACGATTCTTTCTCTCAGCAACCCCATTCATATGAGGAGTGTAGGCGGAAGTGAACTGGTGCACAATTCCCTTTTCTTTACAGAAAGCCTCCATCCATTGGTTCTTGAACTCGGTTCCGTTGTCTGAGCATACTTGTGTTACCTTCAACTTGTAAAGAGACTCCAGTGTAGTTACCAATTCTTTGAATGACTTAAATGTTTTTGATTTTGATTTCAGAAACATCACCCAAGAAAATCTTGAGTAGTCATCTGTAACTACATAGCAGTACAAGTCACCTACAATGCTTCTTGTACTGACTGGACCAAATAGATCCATGTGAAGAAGCTCAAGAGGCAGTTTTATAGAATTAACTTTCTTTGCCTTATGAGGCTTCTTTGTCTGTTTGCCTTTCTTGCAGGCGACACAAAATCTGGGAGTTGGAAGTTCTTGACATTGACTCCTCGTACAAGATCATTCTGGATCAAGTGGTTCATCTTATTTGGATTGATGTGCCCCATTCTCTTGTGCTAGGAGATAGAATCTTTCTCAGTAGCTTTTGACAAGAAGCACTAAACTTGATGATCAGTTGTGGAGGCTTTCGATAGATCCAAGACATAAAGGTCATTATATCTTGAGGCTGACATTAATACTTATTCCACCAGAATCACATAGTCCTTTTCAGGACATAGCACTTCTATTGTCGAAAACTACCTTAAATCCTTGTCACATATTTGGGAAACAGAAAGTAGATTATTCTGAAGTTGTTGAACATAGTTTACCTTGTCAAACTTAACTTTCTGGTTCCCTACTTCCCCTTGAGCTGTGATGTACCCTCCTTTGTTTCCAGCAAAAGAAACATGAACCCCTTTGATTTGTTTGATGTTTGATAGGAGTGCCCTATTTCCAATCATGTGCCTTGATGCTCCGCTATCTACAATCCAAGTGTTTGTTTCAGCACTATAGCAAACACCCTGCACATTCAATTGAAAAGATTAGTTAAGGTGAGGGACACAAGCCTTAGCCGGCTTGGGTGTCCCAGAGGCATCACACATCATAAACTCTACCCATTTTCCATTAGAGGATGAGGGAAGGTCATTGTCTTATTGTTCTAGTTTCTAGACAAAGACTTTTCTTTCCATAAGCCAGCTTTGTATATGGCCTGTTTGTGAGAAACAGAAGAATGGCTCATAGGTTGAACTTTAGGTTCACTGACTCTTTGTGGTGGAGTCATGGAGCTTCATTTGGGAGAGCTTACTTTAGTGTCATAAATTTCAACCTTTTTCGTTGGCATCTGATAATAAGGACAATCAGACATAATGTGTCCATACTTTCCACAGTTGTAGCATGACCTGCTTTCAACTTGACGATTTAACTATTTCTGTGGAGAAGTATGTGACACACGTGTGACATTGGTTTGTTTGGGTTTTGGAATTTCTTGCTTAGATGTTTTATCTGTTTAACAAAATTAGTTGTTTGAACATTTTTAACATCTTTACCTTTTTGTTTCTCTGGACTTAGACAAGAAGCACGTGATTGGTTAATTTGTTTGGTATTTCTTGGTTCAGAATTAGACTTTGTTGAACCTGTCTTTATGTTAACCTTTTCAAATTGTTCGTCCAGATTAACATAAGGCATTTTACCTTTTGATTTTGAAGTTGCCTCCTTTTGTTTAGTGACAGATTCATTTGGTTTACATGCGGAATCTAGAACACTTACAAGAGGAGTGGACACCATATGATCCTTGATTGGGTTATTATTTATTGTTTACTTTTTTCATTCATCAAGGTCTCATGTGGTGGTGGCACCACTTATATCCTAATCCCTCCCCATTATTGCGCTCTCTCACTAAGTGTTGGACAATGTGGGATGAACTTGTCCAACTATGCAGTTTTTGTTTTAGTGAATTTACTTCTACTTCCAAAACTGCTTTTGTTTCTTAGTGTCTTCTAGGGAGTTTAGATAGAACTTATGTCATTAGCTTGGTTAAAGGCTACAACTTTAGTTTCCTTAAGTTGTTTGTTCAAGAGTTCTATCTTTTCTTTATAGCTGGGATCATTTTGTTTTAAGACTCTATTGGCTTCAGTGCACAGTTGTAAGTCCTTTACTAAGTTATCATTATGGTCTAATAACCTAGAAAATTTCATATCAATGCTTTCACTAAATTTATTACAATCAGAACAAGCATGATTATTAAAAAGTTGAGTAGTGGTACTTACCTGAGAGGGTGAGGTTGAATCAGCCATTAAAGCAATGTCTGTCTTCTCTGGTTCTGATGATCTGGACTTGTTGAACTTGTCCCTTCTTCATGCCAGTGATCAACTACTATTGTAGATTCTTCAACATTTGACATCACAAGCTCCACTGCAATATCACCTTCACTTGTTGAGTCGTCATCTAGGTCCTCGACACTAGCAATGTTGGATTTTCCCGGAGACACAAATTGAAAGCTCCAATCTTGTCCTTCGTCATCATGAGCTGTTAAGGCTTTAGGATCCTTGCTCGACAAAGTAGAACTGTTTGTGGGCTTCTCCTGACGAGTGAAAGATGACAATAGATTTCATTTCCCGTGTTTTTGGGCTTCACACATTCACGTTTGAAGTGCCCCTTTTCCCCACAGTTGAAGCAGGTAACCTTGGATTTGTCAAAACCGAAAGTTGTGTCCTTAGTAGCAACCAAGTTCTGTCCGTTTTTCTTGACAAAATTCTTAGCTCTCCGGACAGCACTTGCTAAGGCCCACATTATGTCCATCCGTTCCAGCTCTATCTCATCTACCTGCTCGTAGTCCTCATCTGCCAGATGGCGGTTCCCAATTTTCCCAGCAACTAGCCCATCATAGGAGTGGACTACCGCTGCTAAGAGGTCCATGTGCTCCGTTGCTACCTCAACAGTCACATTCCCGAGATTCCCGGTCTTTAGTTTTGTAGCATTTGCTTCAGGTGCTATGTATTGGGTACCAGACGACCCTGACGTGTCAGATCCTGAAGAAGAGGCTTGAGATGAACCAACTGAACTCGACACAAAAGATGTTTGTAGTGGAGCTCTAGACATTTTGGTTTGTGGAGTTGAGTTGTACAGAGCTGGATTCTGATCATAAGTAGACTTTTGTGCCGTGTACTTCATCCTCAACTCTTCCTCCGCAGTTTCAGAATGAAGTCGTTGATATCTAACTTAGCTAGCATATCATTCAGTCTGAGGTTGGAGACAAACGAACTCCACTTCTCGGGCAAACCATCTGCAAAGTTTGAAACTTTTTCTTCCATAAACGTAGTAACTCCATGAGTGTGCAACTCACTTATCAAATAGTAGAAACGATCAATGACATCGTCCAAGCTCTCCTTTCCCATTGACGAGAAGTTGTGAAACTCCTTCTTCAACGCTTTAGCTTTCAGAGCTTTCAACAATGCATTTCCCTCATACCTCTTTTCCAATGCATCCCATAGCTTTTTAGCTTGCTTGTTCTCAGAAAATTGATAGAAGATGTCCTTAGGAATTAACTAAGTCAGCAAAGCATATACTTTCTTCCCTGCATTGTATTTTACCTTTTGTCCGTCAGTCATACCGCTTAAGGTGAGTTTGACTCCATCTGCACCTACATGCATACTATATCCTGTCTTTATCGACTCGTACAGATTGGGATCTACTCCATTTAAGTATATTTCAAATCTTTGCTTCCATTGTGGATAATCATCTAACGTTATTAGCTTAGGGGGTTTGTTATGATTTCCCACTTCATTTTCTAAAAGCAATAGATTTTGAATCCTAGAGTCCCTTCTGGTGGTGAACGCTAAATATTGATCCTCCATTATTATCAACTTTAAACTTTGGAACAAACTATTTAACTTGTGCGAATGAAGGTATGCGATTGAACACTTCGTGTGATTGAACAATGCGGTTGACTCAAACGTGCGAATGTGCAAATGCGTATGGCTCAATCGTGTGTATGTACAGGTGCGAATGAACAATGCGAATGGGTAATTCAGTCATATGAATGGATGTACGAAGGAGTCCAATCGTGCGTATAAGGGACTCATATGAATTCAGTCGTGCGATTGAGTCAATCGTGCGACTGAAGCTGCTGAAACTTGAAAATTTGAAGGTTTAAGGTATTTTGATGCAAAAACACGAATATTTCAAGAACCCTAATTGTCGTATGCTGGAAAAAGATGCTTTTTTAGTGGAAAAACACAATTTTTATATCAAGAACGATTGAATCACACGTAAATCAAGAGCCAAAGCTCTGATACCACTTGTTAGGATCATGTATTGAACGAAATACTAACTGATATACGTGTATACCAAGTCAAATAGTGCGGAATCCTATTTGATTGGCAATCCAATCAATGAGAACGCACGTAGAAACAATTGTAGATTGAATTTAAAAGTTAAGAACGATTAGTAATCGATCTAGTGCGATCTATGAACTTGGAAAAGGTTGTTAGAAGTCTCTGGACGACTAGGGTACGATTTAGTACGTAGGTTTTCAAAGTGTTATGTTTTTCCATGATTTATTACGTAGGTTTTTGAAGTGTTTGTTTTCCACGATTTAAGTGGTATTTATAGGTTAGGGTTTCTCATTCGGGCGACCGAACCATTAGCATGGTTCAGTCGTGCGATTGAGTCATGTGGTTGATCCATTCGCATGACTGAGTGTTCAGTCGTGTGACTAAGTCAATCTCATGTTACAATCATGCGACAGATCTAGTCTCCTGGTTCAGTCGTGCGACTGGTTCATTACCATGAAGTTGTTCATGCGTATGGTCAATTAGCATGGGCCATTCGCATGAGAACTTCACACGATTAAGTTTAATCATATTTCTCATCATTATTAACTAAGAACTATGTAAACAACCACAAAGCTATATAGTTAGTTCAATAAGTGTTTGTTGCACCCTGAAAGGATCATACATGCCAACTCAATAGGTGATTTGATGATTGCTCTGCTGGAATCCCTTAAGTCCAAGAAGAAATGCGGATGAAATTCTACTAAGTAAAAGGAACAAGTGTTGTCTTCCGCATTTGTCAATGCGGAAGACATAATGCAAATACGGACAAGTATTTGCTCTTCCGCATTGACAAATGCGGAAGACTAAAAGTTAATGCGGACAAGACTTTGCTCATCCGCATTAGACAAATGCGGATGACCGAACAAATACGCATAAGTATTTTTTCATCCGCATTAACCAATGCGGATGACCAATATACTAATGCGGATGATCAAGTGAAGAAATGCTGATCAAGTTAACTCATTCGCATTTGTCTATGCGGATGAACAAACAAAGATGTGGATGAAGACTTAGACTAGTTTTGATGTAATAGTTCAGGGGTAGTTTAGTCATTATGTAAAAGGTATCTTGTCTGCCTATAAATAGAATAGATAACCTCGTACTTGAGGTGACGGCTAATAGATATAGAGAACTTTTGTTGTACTTATTCTCTGTAATGCATCAACTTTCATATATACAATACAAAAGCATCATTACCATATTCGATTCATAGTAAGAATCTCACTCTTACTCAACCCCAGTCAATTGGTATCAGAGCTTTGGCTCTCAATTCTCTTTCAGATCTGCGCAAGAATTGAATAGAATTCGATTGATCTGGTAATCGAGTTGCTAGTAGATAATATCATCTTCTCTACTTAGTAAACAACAGAAAATACTCTTGTGAACACATACTCACCAAAATACTCACAACAACAAGAAACTCAATACCATCACAATCTGGTTCTGAAATCCGTTTGAACTGTTTGGACTAGTTGGACTAATCAATCCTAAAAATCATCTAAATCTATCTTATACCAGTTAAAGACTTAGTTAAAATGGATTTAACAGCTACTCAAGACTTGGTCATACACCTAAACCTCCTACGCTTAAACATAAATCTGAGTTTAAACAGTGGAAAATCAGGTTTAGGAATTACATCACAGGTGTAGATCCTGATTTCTGGATCTCAATATGCAAGGGGCCACACATCCTTGTTACTCGGTCTGCAGATCAAGCTGCAATATACAAAACTGCTAGAATACCCATTGAAGATCTGACCTTAGATGAAGAAGACTACAAGAAAATCAAGATAGACCTCAAAGCCTACTTAATTCTGACTCAAGCACTCAAGATGGATGTGTTGAAAAGATTGGAGAAGTATAGAACTGCAAAAGCTGTGTGGGATGCACTCAAAATCATGTGTGAAGGAAGCGTGAGGTGGCTGAAATCAACAAGGACAAGCTTGTTAATCAGTATGAAACATTCCACCACACCAAGGGAGAATCAATATCTAAACAACTGCATAGATTTGTACAGTTAGTAAATGACTTGGAAATCATGGGAAGTCACTTACAAGATTAAAGAATTAAACAAAAAGATGCCTCACAGTCTCCCTGAAAGCTGGAAATAGAATGCAACCATGCTGAAAAATACTCTTGATCTTGAGAGTACTACTTTAGACATCATGATAGCCAAAATTGAAGCTTTAGAACTTGATGAAAGAAGCAGAAACCTTGGTGGACCAGAGTGATTGAGGCTTACAAATTTCCATTTGAAACTTATTCTGTGGAACATGCCTTCATCACTGAGGAAGATGATTTTATCTCATCAAGAGATCAAGTGAACAACACTGGGTTCATTGCAACTCCACCAATCAATCATCCTTCAACCTCATCTCAAACACCTAGAGTCACTGCTGCTCCTCAAACCACTCCTGAAGACTCAAGATTAGAAGAACAAAAGGCAACTTACAATGCATTTGTTGCAAGCTTTGAAGCCTACTTGGGAGGAGACTCATTTCTACTAATCTAATTCAAGAAGATCTGGAGGAAATGGCTCCAGATGATGTGGAAGAAGTGGATCTACAACGGCAAATGGCCATGATTGCAATGAGAGCTAAGAAATTCTTCAGAAGGAAGAAAACTGAGCCTGAATGAAAATACAAAACTTGGATATGATAATTCCAAGGTGAAATGCTTCAACTGTGGCATGGCTGGCCACTTCTCAAGAGAGTGCAATGCCCCTAAGAGAAACAACTATCAAAGGAACTCTCCAGGCCAATCATCTTCAGAGCCTAACTCAAGCTTTCACTGAAACAACCAACAGCAGTAGTATCATCAACACTAATCATATCAAAATCCACCCCAACTGACAAATCAAGCTCATGGAAGCAGTCAGTCTTCAGCTAGTGCTCTAGTGATAAAGCAAGATAGAGTATGTGACTGGAGTGTGTATGCAGATGAAGTAAAGCCTCAATTTCAAAATCATGCTTTTATGGCTCACATCAATGATGGACCATCTCCAATGCCTACTGAGGTAAAATCTAACCTTTGTAGTGAAAAATGCATTAATGAATTGCAAGGGTATAGGGAGCATAACCACAAACTGGCTGATAAAATCAAAAAAGAAAAGGTAAAGTCAGAGATGATGAAGACAGAAATAAAAAACTTTGAAATCAAAATTTAATCTCTCATCTCTGACATAGAAAAACTACATGGTGAGAAGTACACTCTTGCAGCTGAGAATGAGCTACTTACTGAAAAGCTAGCTCAATCTAAGGCTCAACACTCTATGACTGAAGTGAAACTTGAAAAGTTTCAAATGTCTTCGGTCAAGCTGCAAGAGATGCTTCATTCCCAAAAGGATCCAAAGGACATGTCAGGGATTGGGTATAATTCATGTCCTCTACCATACAATGACAACTACATTGTCATGCCTGAATTTGTCTCACTCACTGAAGCAATTAAAACTAAAACTATGGAACCTAAATCTGTAGTAAAACAGGTGACCAATCCTCAAAACAAATCTAATGTTTATATTGAAACCAATGAGGATAAAATCAAGTTAGGTCACCCAATCAAAATCAAAGAGTGTTCAGACATGACAGTGAGTATCATGAAACCATCAAGCCCTGTAAAAGCAATTGTACCTTTTATAAAATTCATACCATCTGTTTTACAAGGCAAAAAGAAATATGTGAAGATAGTGAAACCCACTACTAAGAGTAGTTCTGATAATGAGATTATATCTCCAAAAAATTCAAGCAAATCAGAAAAGGTTTCACTGCAAAAGAAACAAACTGTAACACTGAGTTCAACATATAAAACATCATCAGACCTTAGCTTTCAAGATTAAGGCATGGACTTGGATTTGATATCTGTAACAAGGAACATGTTGACCAGCTTGAGAAAGAAGTAAGAAATAGGTTGAAGAAACAGAAACAGCCCAGAAAATTAAACAAAGGTAGTGTTGTGAAGCAAGCTACTAAAAGGGCTGATTCTGATTCATCACCTAAAGAAAAGAAAGTGACTCATCAAAAGAAAATATCAGTTGAGTCACACAAGGAAAAATTTGATTCAAGAAACAAACAAATGTATTGTGACATTTGTGAAATGTTCAATCACAAGATAGATAAATGCTTCTTTAATCAATATTGTTCTATCTGTGATATGAACAATCACTCCACCAAAAACTGCTATTTCAAAAAGTATTGTTCAATCTGTGACATGAACAATCATAATACATCTGATTGTTACTTCAATCAGAAGGGTTTGAGAATTCCCTAACACAAGCCCATCTCAAAAACATCCGCTGTGATGCATTCTGTCAGACCTCATCTTCATAATACTCAATCTAGGACTCCTAGATCAACAGATGACAGAAATAATTTGAAGGAATTGAGAAGGGTCAAAGAAATCATCTCACAATGAAACACAAACTTGACCTTCCAAAACAAACCTACTTTTGATAATGAAAAACAAGCTAAATTTTTACAAAGAAACAGAGACCAACGATTTCATTACTCATTTGAATCCTCTGTGGATGTTGATGAGATGACTCAACCCATTCGTTACCAAAAATCTCCCAGGACACCTCCATCTAAACCACAATTTAAAGGGAAATACCAGGAGGTCACCATCATGAATAGGAACGGGAATCTCAAGACCATCATGGCTTGGGTTCCTTATTCTAATTAGTTCTTTTTGCTTGCAGGTTCATCCACACAGGTCTAATAGCTTATGGTACGTAGACAATTGATGCTCCTGACACATGACCGGAGATGTTCCTCCTTCATGACTTCAAACACATACAAGGAACTACTGTGGCATTTGGTGGATATTCAGAAGGTGGTAGAATTACAGGAGAAGGATCTGTGACAAACGGGATGCCGAGATTTGTCAAAGTGAACTACTGCGAACATTGAATTCAATCTGCTAAGCGTGTCTTAGATCTGTGACAAGAAATATTCCACTCACTTTACAGACACTCATTGCTATATTCTAAAACCTGGATTTTAGATCTCTGAAGAATGGGTTGTCTTAAAGACACCGAGGAAGAATAATACATATGTCTTAAACCTGTGTTTGCATCACCTAAAGAAGAAACATGTCTTTTGTCTAAAGCATCATTTGATGAGTCATAGCTTTGGCATAGATGTTTGGGGCACACTAACTTTAAAAATATGAACAAGTTAGTCAAAGAAAACCATGTCATTGGTCTTCCTAAAAAAGAATTCAATTTTATTCATCAATGTTCAGCGTGCCTCGAAGGAAAACAACACAAATCGTCTCACAAAACCAAGCTTGTGAACACTAACAATACTCCATTGAAGCTACTTCACATGGATCTATTTGGACCAACTCATGTAATGAGTATAGGAAAGAAACAGTATTGTTTGGTGATCATTAATGACTTTTCACGATTCACATGGGAGTTCTTCCTACTACATAAAAACAAAGCTTCCCAAATCATACAAGAATTTATCACTATATTTGAAAACCAACTTGATTTTAAGGTCAAAATAATAAGAAGTGATAATGGTACTGAATTCAAAAATGAAAGTATGAGCTACTTTTGTACAACCAAAGGCATTGCTCATCAATTCAGTGCACTAGAACTCCTCAACAAAATAGGGTAGCTGAAAGGCGAAATAAAACATTGATTGAAGTAGCAAGAACAATGCTAGCCGATGCTAATCTGCCAATCACCTTCTGGGTAGAAGCAGTTAACACATCGTGCTTTGTACAAAATCGAACTCTGATTGTTAAAGAAAGTAACATGAAACCTTATGAACTGCTCTTTCATAGGAAACCATTTATTGGATTCCTCAAATCATTTGGTTGTCCAGTCTCAATATTAAACACCCGAGACCATTTGGGAAAATTTTCATCCAAGTCTGATGAAGGATTCTTTGTAGGTTATCTTCTGTTTCAAAGGCTTATAGAGTGTTCAATCCTAGATGAACATTATTAATGAATCTACAAATTTTCAATTCAAGGAACATTCGTTTCCCAATCAACAAATGGTCCTAACTAGTTTTGATATTGACATGTTTACAAAATCATTTGACCAATTTCACTTGTCTGATGCAGGAAATATACATTCAAGTGATACTTCATCAGCTGTAGAAAGAAGAGATAATTATCCATTGATTCCACCTAAATTTGATGAACATATCAATGAAGATGTTCCTCTTCAAGCTGATCCCATCAGACAACTATCACAAAACCTTAGTGTTTCTTCTGAAGAAGGTCCTAGCCTGGTACCATCTCACTCAGATGACTTGTCAAATGAGATCAGAAATCAAAAACAAGCTTCTCCTCCAGTTGAAACACAAGGTACATCAAATGATGCAAGCAATCTTAGTGCTGCTGAAGATGTAGCAGTTACTGAAACAGAAGTTGACAATCTTCATAATTTAACAACAATACAAGATGAAAGTGCCTCTGACCATAATGAAATGAATGTCTCCAATCTTGATGTAACTATTGTTGGTGACACCATTCCAACCACAAGAATACACAAGAATCATCCGGTTGAAACCATTATTGGTGATCTTAATGAGAGGGTGACAAAAAGCAAGTCCAGTATTGCAAACATCTGTTTGTTCTCATGCTTTCTATGTCAAACAGTACCCAAAAACATCAAAGAGGCTCCTCCAGACAATAGTTGGATTGAAGCAATGCAAGAAGAATTGCTACAGTTCAAGAAGCAAGAAGTATGGCAACTCGTAGATTTTCCCAAAGGACAATACCCTATCGGTACCAGATGGTTGTACAGGAACAAGACTGATGATAGAGGGATCGTCATTAGAAACAAAGCAAGACTAGTGGCACATGGATACACTCAAGAAGAAGGAATCGACTACGACGAAGTGTTTGCACCTATTTGTTGATACATATATGTACCTAGATTCTGATCTGAATGTAATATGTCTTTATTATCTTGCACTTATGTAATCACTGGGTACATAATGAAATACAAATGTTTGATTGTGTTTATAATGTTTAATATTTCATTAATGAGTTGTTTAAATGCACATTGACTTGATTATATAGGTTTGTGATTGTTTGATTGTTATACATAATGTTATAGTATTGAATACATTCAAACTTGGAGAAGTGAAGTTCTCATGCGTCCGACTAGACCATGCGCCCCAATAGTGGTCATGCGCCCCAATAGTGGTCATGCGTCCGAATGGCCATGCGACTGAGTGTCCATGTGGCTAAATAGTTCATACACCCGAACAACTTCATGAGTCTGACTCAGTCGCACGACTGAACACTCAGTTATAGGAATGGATCAATCGCATGGTTCGATCGCAGGAATGAACCATGTAAATGGTTCAGTCGCCCGAATGAGCAACCCTAACCTATAATACCACCTAATACGTGGAAAAACGTAACCATTCAATCCACTTAGACTCCAAACGTACCCTAGCCGTCCAGAAGCCTCTAAGTTCGTACTCCAAGTTCATAGAACGCTATAGATCGATTCCTAATCGATTCTTGATGTTAGATTCAATACGTTATTGTTTCTACGTGCGTGCTCATTGATTGGATCGCCAATCAAATAGGATTCCGCACTATTTGGTTTGGTTTAACACGTTAATCATTTGGTGTTTAGTTCAAATACCAGATCCTAACAAGTGGTATCAGAGCTTGGGCTCTTGATTACGTGTTGATTCAATAGTTTTTGACACAAAAATTGTGTTTTTGCATAAAAAAACGCAATGCTTTTGTGTCTAACAGATTCTTAGACGTTTCCTGATTGAAAAGTGTAGTTTTTCCGGCATACGGCTATTAGGGTTTGGTAAAATTTGAGTTTTTACGGCCAAAACAAGTGTAACCTACGAATTATCAAACTTTAGCAAGTTCAGTCGCACGATTGGCTCAATCGCATGACTGAGTTCATTCGCATTCTTCAACCGCAAGATTGGACTCATTTGTACCCTTATTCGTACGACTGAGATCTTCATTCGGACTGTTCAACCACATTAGTTCATTCAGACGACTGACTCATCTGCAACTATTTAGTCACATGATTAAACCATCCGCACTTGTTCAATCACCCGAATAAGCCAATCACATACCTTCATTTGAATTCATCAGCAGTTTGTTAAACAGGAAAGTTAAGTGAAATGGACGATCAGTTTTTAGCATACATAGCTAGTAGAGATACTCGTATTCAGAATCTACTGCTGCTGGAGAACGAAGTTCGGATTCACAATAAACCCCCAAAACTTATTACGTTAGACGACTACCCACAATGGAAGCAACGTTTCGAAATCTACTTAAATGGAGTGGATACAAATTTGTGGGAGGCTATAGAGTCGGGGTACAGCATGCCAGTAGGAGCTGACGGAGTAAAACTTATTCTAAGTGGCATGTCGGATGCACAGAAGGTAAAACACAACGCTGAGAAGAAAGTCTATGCTTTGCTTACTCAATCTATTCCGAAGGATATTTTCCATCAGTATTCGGAGTATACTCAAGCAAAGAAACTTTGGGATGCGTTGGAGAAGAGGTATGACGGTAATGCCTCTCTAAAGGCCATCAAGGCAAAAGCCTTGTAGAAGGAGTTGACAACTTCTCTTCTATGGGAAAAGAAAGCCTTGATGATGTGATCGATAGATTCTACCACATGATGAGTGAGATGCACACTCATGGAGTGGTTACTTTGATGGAGGATAAGGTATCCAACTTTGTTGATGGATTACCAGAAAAATGGGCTTCGTTTGTTTCAAATCTCAGATAGAATGGAATGCTCTCGAAGTTAGATATAAATGACTTCATTCTGAAACTGAGAGAAGAGGATCTTAGGATGAAGTATCGAGCCCAAAAGGCTAACTACGATCAGAATCCTGCACTCTACAATGCTACTCCTTCAGTCAAGACATCTGGAGCACCACTGCAAACCACCTTCATCTCAAGCGCAGCAGTTCCAACACAACCCTCAACCTCAGGATCTGAAATGTCAGGGTCGTCTAGCACCCAATATATGATACCTAAAGCTAATACAGCAAAGCTTAAAACCAACAACTCGGGAATGTAACTATGGAGGTGGCCAGAGACATATGGACCTTTTAACTGTGGTGGTTCAATCCTATGATGGATTAATTGCTGGAAAGATAGGTAACTGCCACCTGGCAGATGAAGATTATCAGCAGGTGGATGAAATGGAGTTGGAACGTATGGATATAATGTGGGCTCTGGCAAGTGCTATTCGACGAGCTAAAAAGTTTGTCAAAAAGACCGGACAGAACCTGGTTGCAACAAAAGACACAACCTTTGGGTTTGATAAGTCAAAGGTTACATGTTTCAACTGTGGTGAGAAGGAACACTTCAAGAGGGAGTGTATAAAACCAAAGAAGACAGGTAATGGCAATCCTTTCTCATCATTTAAAACAAAAGCTGCATAGTTGGACAAGCTCATCACATATTGTCCAACACTTAGTGAGAGAGAGAAATAATGGGGAGGGGCTAGGATACAAAGTGGTTCCACCACCACCTGAGACCTTGATGAACACTAAACGTAAACCAATTAATAATAACCCCATCAAGGATCACATGGTGTCTACTCCTCTTGTTAATGATCCGGATTCCATAAGTAAATCAAGTGAATCCGACTCTAAACAAAAGGAGGCCACTTCAAAGGCAATAGGAAAGATGCCTTGTGTTAACCTGGAAAAAGAATTTGAAAAGGTTAGTTTAAAGTCAGGGTCAAACAAAGTCAAACAAGAACCTAAAAGGACTATAAAACAAAATCAATCACGTGCATCATGTCTTAGTCCAGGTAAACAAGAGATCAAAGATGTAAAGCCAGGTAAAGCAATTAAGTTTGTAAAACCAACTCATACATCTAACAAAGAAGTGTCTCAGTTCAAACATAATAAGGTCAACTGTGTGACATCTACATCTCCACCAAAACATTTAAATCGTAAAGTTGAAAGCAGATCCTGCTACAATTGTGGAGAGTATGGTCACATAGCGTCTCATTGTCCTTATTACCAGACACCGAGGAGGAAAGTTGAACTTTCTGCATCCACATCTAGATCCTTTAAGAGGAACTCAGTGATGCCTCCAAAAAGGGCTAGTGAATCTAAAGTTCAATCTATCAGCCAGTCGTCTGTTTACCACAAACAGGCCTTACACAAATCTAGATTATGGAAAGAAAAAATCTCCTTAGTGCCTGAAAATAAGAACAAACGTAATTCTAATCAACCCTTAACCTCAAAGGGTCAGTGGGTTGAGTTTATAATATATGATGCCTTAGGGAAACCCAAGCCAGTTAAGGCTTGGGTTCCTAACATGAACTAATGTTTTTATTGAATGTGCAGGGTGTTCGCTATAGTGCTGAGACTAACACGTGGACTGTTGATAGCGGAGCATCATGGCACATGACAGGGAACAAAGATCTCTTATCAAATGTCAGACAAATTAAAGGAGGGCATGTTTCATTTGCTGGAAACAAAGGTGGGTATATCACAGCCAAGGAGAAGTGGGAAATGAGAAGGTTAAGTTTGATAAGGTAAACTATGTCCAACAATTACAAAATAACCTGCTTTCTGTCTCTCAAATCTGGGATAAAGGATTCAAGGTAGTTTTTGACAACCAAAAGTGTTACGTTCTAAAGAAGGAATACATGATCCCGGAGGACCAGATCCTAATGTCAGCTTCAAGATATAATGATCTTTATGTCTTGGATCTCTCAAAGGCATCCACAACGGATAGTGAAATCCAATGCTTCTTGTCCAAAGCTATTGAGCAGGTTCCATCTCCTGGCATAGGAGAATGGGACACATAAATCCGAGGAAAATGAATCACTTGATCCAGAATGATCTTGTGAGGGGGTAAATGTCAAAAACTTCCAACTCCCAGATTTCTGTGTTGCATGCAAAAATAGTAAACAGATGAAGAAGTCTCGTAAGGAAAAGAAAGTTCATTCTATAGAACTTCCTTTTGAGCTTCTTCACATGGATCTGTTTGATCCAGTCAGTACAAGAAGCATCGTTGCCGACTTGTATTGCTAGGTAGTTACTGATGACTACTCAATGTTCTCTTGGGTAATGTTTCTAAAATCCAAATCAGAAACATTTGAATCCTTCAAGGAAATGGTAACTACACTGTAATCCCTATACAAGCTGAAGGTAAGACAGGTGCGCTCAGACAATGGAACCGAGTTCAAGAATCAGAGGATAGAGGAATATTTCAAGGAAAAGGGAATTGTGCATCAATTTACCTCGGCTTATACCCCTCAGATAAATGGCGTTGCTAAACGGAAGAACCGCAGCTTGATAGAGACGGCACGGACAATGCTAGTACACTCGAAACTGCTTATCCAATTTTTGAATGAAGCAGTGGCAAATGCATGTTATACTCTTAATCGAGTTCTGGTACTAAAACGCTATGGAAAAACTTGCTACGAGTTATTACATCGACGTAAACCTAACTTGGAATATCTCGAGCCGTTTGGCGCTCCATGCACCCTACTGAAAAAGACTCAGGAGGGAAAATTCAGTGAGAAGGTTGATGAAGGGATCTTCTTAGGATACAACATACCGAACAAGAGAGTTTACAACAACTCAACGGGTCAAGTAGAGTTGTGGTGTAATGTTGATGTTTAGAGATATATCACACCGCCTGCTGGAAAATGACCTGCTTACTTCTTCGACTATGATGGATTCTTCAAGTCCTTCAACTTACCTCTTTCTTCATCAGAAGACGAGTTGGCAAATAAGATGATGTACGATGTCTTGAACACACCGTCTCAAGATTCAACAAGTCATGTTCCTACCAACTCAGGGGGAGCACTTGATGTGAGTAACTCCTCCTCTGATGAAGAAAATGATCAGATCAACCAGGATGTACAGGTTCCAACTACCACAAGTTCACAAGCATCGGCTAGTGATGCTTCTGAACCTTCAGAACCTCAGACTCCTATTGCCTCAGATCCAGAACCAAATGGTCATTATCTTGACTCTGAGGTGGTTGTTCCGACAACCCCTGGCTCACGTCTAAACGTCTATCATCCTTTAGATAATATTATAGGAGATGTGAGATCAGGGGTCAGACTAGTAATCAACTGTACTCAGCTGATTATGCCTCTGTGATGGAAAAAGGATACCTTCATGATGGTGCCTATTGCTGCTTTGTGTCTCAGTTTGAACCAAAGTATGTGAGTGAATCAGTAAATGATGAGGCTTGGGTTAGTGCCATGCAAGAAGAACTTCTTCAGTTTAAGAAGTTAGGTGTATGGACACTAGTTGATAGACCTAAAGGTGCTAAAGTCATTGGCACCAAATGGGTCTTGAAATGTAAGAAAGATGATCAGGGAGTGATCATCAGAAACAAGGCTCGGCTTGTTGTTCAAGGTTTCCGACAAGTTGAGGGTATCGATTACAATGAAGTATTTGCACCAGTGGCAAGGATGGAAGCCATCCGCATCTTCCTTTCCTATGCATCTTATATGAAAATCAAAGTTTATCAACTTGATGTGAAGAGTGCATTCCTCATGGTGAGATTAGAGAAACAGTGTATGTCAGTCAACCGAGGGATTTGAGGATCCATATCATCAGGATAGAGTCTACAAACTTGACAAGGCTCTATACGGGCTTCATCAAGCTCCATGGGCTTGGTATGAGAAACTCTCGACTCATCTTGTGAAACACGGATTTCGCAGGGGAGTCATTGACTGCACACTGTTCATCAAAGAAAATGATGGAGACTTACTGCTAGTACAGATCTATGTAGATGACATAATCTTCGGTTCAAAGAACGAAGAATTATGCGAAGAATTCGTAGCAGTAAATGAAGGCGGAGTTTAAGATGAGTGCAATGGGGGAGATGAAATTCTTTCTCAGGTTACAGGTGGATCAGACACCAAAAGGAATCTTCCTACATTAGACCAAGTATGTAGGAGATATTCTTAGTCGGTTTGATGTGGAGAATGCTTCCGCAACTGGCACTCCATTGGCTACAACCATGATGTAGCACCCGACGAAAACGATGATCTGGTAGATGCCACTATGTACGAGGGATGATTAGTTCTCTCATGTATCTCACAGCCTTAAGACCTGATATCGTGTATGCTACATGTTTATGCTCACGATATCAGGCAAAGCCTAAGGTGAACTATTTAATTGGAGTCAAGAGGATATTCGTTATCTAAAGGGCACACCCACACTTAGGTTGTGTTATCCTTATGATGATGACTTTGAACTTACAGCGTATAGTGACTCGAATTACGGTGGCTACAAGATGAACTACATGTCTACATTAGCAGGGTTTAGTTCTTTGGGAGAAGATTAGTAACCTGGCAGTGTAAGAAGCAGACCTCAGTTGCTCTGTCAACCTGTGAAGCCGAATACGTTGCTGCTACAAGCTGATGTTCCCAAATCATATGGATTCAACAGCAAATGTGGGACTACGGTTTGCATTTCACTTCCACTCCTATCTTTGTTGATAACTTTGCTGCGATTGCAGTCATGCAAAACCCGGTCCAACATCCAAAGACCAAACACATCGAAATCAAATATCACTTCATATGTGATTGTTTTGAAAAGAATTTAATCGATGTGATAAAAATAAACACTGATTTTCAACGCGCTGACCTCTATACAAAGGCTTTTGACAAACCACGTTTTCTATATCTGTTCGAGGTCAATGGCGTTAAAAAGAAAAGTGAGGTCATTCCTGAAGATGACCATGTATAGTCCGATGCGTCCTGTCTAGTTTCTTTAAATTTCTTAATTTTAATTTTCTTTTAGTTATTCTCGTGTTTTTGTTTAATGTTATTTTGTTAAATACAATTAGGTTATTCCCTTGCCCATTAAAATCCTAAAATGCAAATACATAGTGGTTTTAGAATTTTAGGGGGAGAATAGGTCTAAAAAACGAGGGAAAAGGAGAGGCTAGCTGATAATAAATAAGATCATATGTGTGTGATACCGATTTAATGTATGGAATATGATAGTACACAGGTACAAACCATTTGGGACTTTAAAATCAAAATTGAAAAAGATGCAAAGTTCAAGTATAAGTCTGTGTAGTCTGAGCAATATAAAAGGAAATATGATAGTTAGGCTAGCTACTACTAAGGTAAGACAAAGAAAGTAGACCTAGAGGTTGCTAGACCACAGTTGATATGTCGGTAGATTCAACACAATAGATGACTAGACCTTTTTGGTGATCTCAAGATTAAACTAAAATTTTTGACTAGCTGTGGGTAACACCTTATCCCTGGTTAACACAATCAACAAGATTCCAATAAGGGGTGACGAGCAAAATAAACGCCACAAAAGTGTGCGTAAGACCAAAGCATGAGCAAAAGCACATGAAAAATGCAAATACAATCTAACTGATAACCTAGGTTGTTGGTGAGATCTATGCTAAAAGAAGAAAAATTGCTCAAACAAGAAGATAGATTATGTGCCTCTCTACTGTGCGATGGCACTGACCTGAGGATAAGCATAACCTATATATTCTAGAACTCATTGTTTTTCCCGCCTCTCTGCTGTGCGATGGCACTGACCTGAGGATTGGCTTCTCTTTGAAAATTCTATGAATAGTCTCTTCTTGAGTTCTACCCTAAGACCGCTCGAAAATCTCCTAAGGAATGTTGATTACCATATAAGTGTGGGATCCACAAATGCTTGTTGAAATAAACAAACCTTAAGACGATCACCCAACTATGTTGAAAGTCTGTGTATGGACTTAAGAGGATAAGTATACTAACAATCCCTGTGGCTACAATTCTTGAAAGTTCAAATCAGTGTGGGGACCTAATAGTACTAGTATGATTTCCTAAATTTGCTAAATGACTCTAGATGAAATACAAGGAAAGAGCATCAAAGGTTTTAGCTAACTTGTCCCAAATAATTTGAATATCCTGTATGATTCCAGCTTGAATTGGTCCGTGTATGATTTAAAAGATTGAAGCTGCCCTCTCACAAGAATTATTCCTTAGAGTTACATCTTAGAAATTAATACTCACAAAACACAAAAACATGTCTTAGTATAATATTCAGTTTTAATTCTTTTATGTAAGTACAACGTTAGTCTATTTCAGTTTTGTGTAGTATCGAACTATGTCATGGAAGTTGATAAGGGACCTTATCATCAAAAAGGTCACGTCTGAAGTGACCACATGTGCTTTCAAATAAAAATTGGGTCACATCTGAGGTGATAAAATGTCTTAAAAGGATCATGTCTGAGGTGATCAAAAGTTTTAAGTTAAAATGATCATGTCTGAGATGATCAAGTGTTCATAATGTTAGATCAACAGTTTAAATGGGTCTAAAAGTCAAATGGTCATAAAGTGAGAAAAAATAAAGAGTATGACCCATTCGCATGACTGGACCATGAGTATGGACCAATCAGGAGAATGGACCATACTCATATATTAAACAGCCGAATGCACATGAGTATGAGCCATTCACCCGAATGGGTTATCAGAATGAGCCATTCGTCCAATTGGGAGGGTGCGGCTGAGTCAGTCGACTGACTGAACTTCAGTCGGCGACTGAAGGTGATCGACGGAGTCAATCGCCGACTGAGTTTCATTCGCCCGAATGAACTGAGCGAATGAGTCCAGTCGGCCAATTGAACTCCGATTCATTATATAAAGGGCCACAGTCGATCGCATTCTTCTCACCACTCCCAATCGCCCTTAAATCGCACACCATACCGTTACTCTACCCAAATTTCTTTAGACCTCAATTACTCTTCCTTCTTGATATTCTGAAGTGTGTCTGCTTTCTTACAGGTAAAATGTGATGAAATCTCACCGAAATCCAAAGAAATTGGTGCCCTAATTAGTGATTCGCGATTGAAACAAGAGACTGATAGGCCATCTGGCCAATGAGAGTTATGTGGTGCTAGGCAGACGTAAGTGGCGTCACACAGACAGCGACTCCGACGACGAGCAGCTACAGCTCCCAGAGCATGACTCTGATGACGATGATAGCGGGGATGCAGGAGATACATTTCCCACTCGACAAAGTGACCCCACTGCTGATACTGTGTCTCCAGCATCTGCCTCCACTGGAGATATCGCTAAGACTGCTGGATTCCACCAGTGTTTCATGCCTGGTGAGGAAGAGGAGGAGTCAGATGAGGAGCCACTGACTCGGACTATGGTAAGTAAAGTCGTTCCCACAGAATGAGGGCTCCGGGCGGTTGGTAAACGCCCCAGGCGGATTGGGAGAGACTACTGATGATCCTACATATACTTCTGATCTGCCAGGCCGTGTTCTAGGGGGAGCATCCTCCTCGACTGGATTGAGGAAGAAGAGTATGGCTCAGCCCCACGGCATGAAAAAGAAGAAGCTCAGAATCACTTTTATCACCACCATAGCCACCACCACAGCCACCACCACAGCCACCACCACAACTACCACCACTCCACCTACCACCACTACCACTACATCCACTACCACCTCATAGGCCATGGAGTCGGGACCTCTTCACAGGTCCCACCTATTTTTGGATCCTCTTACCCATCGGTCGGGTTGGAGGAGCAGTTGACTAACCTTAACCGGTTAGTGCTGAAGCTGCTGGCGATGGATGAACAGCAAGCCTCTCAGCTTAATCTGTTGATGGAGCTTAATGCCTCCCAAGACAAAAGGTTAGAGGCTCAGAGCCAAGAGATCATAGAGCTGAGAGAGATGCATACATCCTCAGTATAGAGGATACAAGACTTAGAGGCCCAGAACAAGAAGCTTATGCTGAGACTGAAGGGATCCAAAGATGAGCCCTTAAAGATCCGAGAAGGAGATGGAGATGATGGTGATGACGATGACAGTGATGATGATGATGATGACGGTGATGATCAAGGGGATGACACTGATGCAGGTGATAATGTCGATCATGATGATGATGATGAAGAAGGAGATGCAGCTGCATCTACATCAGCTCAAGGTCAAGATAGGCGCACAAAAAAAATCAAGACCAAGGAGCCCATCATCTTCTGCTGATCCTACTGACTCACCAGCTATTCAAGACAAGAGTAATGCATAGTTGTTTCTGTTATTTAAATCATGTGTATTTGAATATTGTGTCAAATAAATGTAATTAATGTTTATGGTTATTATTGATGTTTACTACTTTGATTGTTGAGTAATGATTGATGTGTTACATGTTTTAAATCAAGCAGATCCGAATTTTCAAGGAGATGGATATGATGTTGCTCCCCTCCAACAGATCAAGACTCAACTCACAATTATTCTTGATCTGTAGGGGATTGTTAGGAGATCTATGAATTACACTCCCGAAGAAGGAGAGATAATTCATGATCTCACCGATGAGAAACTGGCTGAAATGTTCCGACTCAATCCTGATGAGATTGTAAAAGATG
The DNA here is from genome assembly GCA_025506515.1 of Flaveria trinervia. NCBI lineage: Eukaryota > Viridiplantae > Streptophyta > Magnoliopsida > Asterales > Asteraceae > Flaveria > Flaveria trinervia. The sequence continues at coordinate 65,318,638 of CM046443.1, forward strand.
CTCCAACTGTGCAAAAGGAGAGTGACGATGAGCTTTAGGATGTCAATGAGATTGAGATTGAGATTGAAGATGTCACTGCATAACACTATTCAGAGTACACTGACAATGAGGGAAATGTCATTCCAAATCTGGGAGAAACTCTTGTCAGTGACACTTTTGAGACTCTGGATAAAATGGAGCAAGAGTCAGAAAACGATAAAGAGAAGGCCCAAGCCTCAGATGTCGAAGTTAACATCAAAAAGGCTGAATGGACAGCATGTTTTGAAGAGATAAGAGCCCAACGCAGTGCTACAACGTCAACTGTCTACACCAAACTGTATAAGGTCAAGCAACATCAAAAGGTGGCAGGTAGGATCATAGCGTGGGCATATTTTGCAGACCTCAACGTTTACGCGGTTAAACGTGAGAAGGGAATTGAGTACTTCAGATTTCCACACAATCTGAAGACTCTTCCAGGTTTTGAGCTCAACCAGTTAGCAAAGTTAAACTTGCTATATGCTAACCCTCGTAAGATGTCAGGCTGGTTTGAAGCTGCTCTAAAGAGGGAGTACCACACCAGATGGGTCAACTTCAAACCTCAACAACCAACGAGGTACATCAGAACATGAATGGCAAAGATCCCACTACAATGTCAAAGATCCCACTACGTGAGATGCCTCAGGACTTCACTCCACACTTCAAATGGTGGTACTACGATTGGAGAACGGGAGAGACCGTAATAGTCTTGAACATGAATGGCACAATGGAAACCATAAGGGTGTTTGAGCCGATGTGGCTCATCAACTTATCAGCACAAGATGTTTATACTTTATACAAGTGGTCACTGTTCTACGACCCACAGGATATTGTACAAGCTTTACAGTTCTAGAAAGTGATAAGACTCTATTTTGCTTTTGAGATAAACACAGGAGTCACCAAAGAAGCTAAGTACAAGAAGTTTGAGGAAATCATGAAAGATGTTAGACAATAGATAGATCTAGGTCCAAGGGGGAGTTTGTTGATATATATATGTACCTAGATCCTGATCTGAATGTAATATGTCTTCATTGTCTTGCGCTTATGTAATCGTTGGGTACTTAATGAAATACAAATGTTTGATTGTGTTTATAATGTTTAATATTCCATTAATGAGTTGTTTAAACGCACATTGACTTGATTATATAGGTTTGTGATTGTTTGAATTGTTATACATAATGTTATAGTACTGAATACATTCAAACTTGGAGAAGTGAAGTTCTCATGCGTCCGACTGGACCATGCGCCCCAATAGTGGTCATGCGTCCGAATGGCCATGCGACTGAGTGTCTATGCGCCTAAATAGTTCATACGCCTGAACAAGTTCATGCGTCTGACTCAGTCGCACGACTAACACTCAATTATGTGAATGGATCAATCGCATGGTTCAATCGCACAAATGAACCATGTAAATGGTTCAGTCGCCCGAATGAGCAACCCTAACCTATAAATACCACCTAATTCATGGAAAAACGTAACCATTCAATCCACTTCGACTCCAGATGTACCCTAGCCGTCCAGAAGCCTCTAAGTTCGTACTCCAAGTTCATAGAATGCTGTAGATCGATTCCTAATCGATTCTTGACATTAGATTCAATACGTTATTGTTTCTACGTGCGTTCTCACTGATTGGATCACCAATCAAATAGGATTCCGCACTATTTGGTTTGGTTTAACACGTTAATCAGTTGGTGTTTAGTTCAAATACCATATCCTAACACTATTTCCAGACTAGAAGCAATCAAAATCTTTCTTGCATCTTCTGTGTCCATGAAATTTACTGTTTATCAAATGGATGTAAAGTGTGCCTTCCTGTATGGAAAGATTGTTGAGGAGGTCTATGTGAGTCAACCACCTGGCTTTGAAGATCCAGATTTCCCTCACAGAGTTTACAAGCTGGACAAAACTCTATATGGTCTTCATCAAGCACCATGAAAGTGGTATGAGAGTCTATCATCCTTTCTTCTTGAACAAGGGTATGAAAGAGGAAAGATTGATCAGACTCTCTTCAAAAGAAAAATAGGAAAAGATATGGTGTTAGTTCATATCTACGTGGATGACATTATATTTGGCTCGACAAACAAGCAACTCTGTAAATAATTTGAAGACCTTATGCACTCAAAGTTCCAAATGGGTGCTATGGGGGAACTGACCTTCTTTCTAGGGGTGCAAGTCCAACAGGCAGCAGATGGAATCTTCATCAATCAATCAAAATATATAGAAACCATGTTGATGAAATTTCACTTTGCTGACTATCAGTCTATGAGAACTCCTATGGATACTAAAATGAAGATTGGACCTGATCCTGAAGGCAAATCAGTGAATCAGACTCACTATCGATCAATGATCAGTTCACTGATGTATCTAACAGCCAGTAGACCTGACATTATGTTTGGTGTTTGTGTGTGTGCCAGATATCAAGTTGATCCAAAAGAATCACATGTGAACGCAATCAAGAGGATATTCAGATATCTTAAGGGCAAACCAGCTCTTGGGTTATGGTATCTAAAAGAAGGAGAATTTAATCTCTATGCCTACACAGACAATGATTATGGAGGATGCAACTTCAACAGAAAATCCACCTCTGGCGGTTGTCAATTTCATGGTCCCAAACTAGTATCCTGGCAATGCAAGAAGCAAACAAATGTATTTGTATCCATAGCAGAAGCTGAGTATATTGCTGCATCAGCATGTTGCTCTCAAGTACTCTGGATTCAAAACCAGATGCTTGATTATGGTTTTAACTTCCTACACACACCAATTTCTATTGACAACACAACTGCTGTCTTTATAACTAATAATCCAGTTCAGCACTAAAACACAAAACATATTGAGATTAGATATCACTTTTTGAGAGACTGCACTGAAAATGGTTTAATCAAATTGATTCCAGTAGCAACTGAAAATCAATTAGCTGATTTGTTTACCAAAGCATTTGAACCTAGTAGGTTTGAATTCGTGGTTCAGTCAATTGGCATGATTAACCTTGAGTAAAAAACCATGAAAAACATAAAAAACAATTAAAAACATCAGAAAACCACAAAAGGAAATCAAGTTTGATGAAGAAGAGAATTCATTGGGAAATGATATAATTACAGTTGTTATATCATTCACTATGCTTAATTTCAAAATGTGAAAGACTGACATGACTTACCAGATATGTTGGTAGGCTCAACTTGGAAGAAAAGATACATGTAGTGATGAGTTAAAGACTTATTTAATTGTGAAACACTCATCACAAAGTACAGGTATGTATTGGCTTATCTGAATGCATGTGTGTGTAGTAGCCTAAACACACCAGGTAATGATACTTTATGAATCTCTTTCATCACATCATGTTTCATCTTTGTTTTGCTAACCAAAGACCTGATGAAACTTGCACATAGCGTAGATGTTATGATCCAAAAGATTTCCAATGTGGAACACATCCAAAATTGGATGAATCAACAAAAGTAATACATTCCAAGTGAATGAACAAAAGAATCCTATCATGGATCACCTTCCAAAGTGAAGGGAAAAGAATCCCAATGTCGATCATCATGAAAAAGGATCAAAGTAAAAGAATCCCAATGAGAATCAGTGAAAATTAGATTTCATAACTTAAGTGACCTGGTAAGAAAAGCTGTGAAAAAGTTCTACCATGCATTGTATAAGGAGGGTTGATCAGTCCATGCTTATGTGTGTGAGGTACACATTGACTAATTAAATCAACCAAAACATGATAAAAGTCATTTGCATCAAAATATCAACCAGGTATGAGTTTAAGAGGACAAACATACCTTCAATCTTCAAGTTCATGATCATGTCCATTTAATCATAAAGGATGCACAAGTGTAATGTAAGACTGATATGATCCCAACAAAGAGATAATTCTCTTCATTATTAATAATCAAAATAATATTTAAAAGGTTTTAAATCTTTAAAGTTTCTATCCAAATGTGGATATAAACTTTAGGGGGAGTAATTTAAAATTTTTGAGTAAGTCCAAATTTTTGTTTATTAGCTTAACTTTGACAACAAAACAAAAAGGATTTTGGTTGGTGTTGTTGCAAAAAGTCATACAATTATATCTCAACTTATGCAGATTCTTAGAAGCATGATAAGTCCAAGATATGTCAAAATTGGGAAACTTGTATCACTTGTGACATACAAGTCAATCCAAGCAAGAATTGACAACTTTAACAATCAACTTCATAAGAAAAATTAATCAAGGACAAATCTTCATAAGATGAATAATCAATTCAATCACATTAACTTTTGATTAAGTTCAAAAGCTAATGCAGGTAAGTGCATTGGTTAATGCGGGTGAAGGTAACCCATGCATGTATCTAATGCGGGTAACAATATATTTTCAAGTGCAACTAATGCGAATAATGATTTTACACTACCGCATTAGTGTGAATTAAATGTGGATTTTACTCTACCGCATTTGCTACAATAGTCAAATGTGGATGAACATCTCTCCTTCGCATTTGCTACAGTGCAATGCTGACCAAGTGTTGTCAACCGCATTTGGTGTAGTCGCACAAATGCTGATTGAATTTGTTCTATTGCATTTGCTACAGTGTACAAATATGGATAGGATGAAACAAGTAACAACACTACCGCATTTGCTACAGTGTCAATGCTGATGAACAAAATCACAAGTTATTCTTCCACATTTACTACAGCACAAATGCGGATAGTCAATGTTCTCAAATTTTAACTTTCGCATTTGCAACAGTAAACAAATGCGGATAGAATAAATCAAAAGTAACAACTTTGACATTCACAACAATGACCAAATGCAGACAGTCAAAGTCCAAATGCGGATGACCAAAAGTCAAAAAATTAACCCTTCTGCATTTGCCACTGTGGTGACCGCATTTGCTCTTAAACTTGTAAAGTATTTCAAAATGCATTATTTGAATATTTAAGGGAATTTAAATGGGTCATCTAATACTTTTAAAATTTGAGAGACTTTATAGTGAGACGAGCGCAAACGCACAGTACACCATCTTCAATCATCTTCATCATAAACAATCAAATATTTTCATGTGATTCCACTCAATCGGCTCTTGAATTGATTCTGAAACCACATTTGTATCGGAAACAAGGTGAAATTTCCATAAAAATTTTAATCAAGACCTAAGTTTCAGAATGTTAAACCTAAATCAATCAATGAACCAACTGATAATGAAAAACACAAAAACGTGTCTTATTGATGTAACATAATACACCTTTTCGACTTCAATAAGCATGCAAACCGACAGAAATTCTTATCATCATGAAAACTTGATATTCATGTTTGTTGTAAGAACAGAGCATGATGAAAACCTTGATATTCATGGTTGTTGTAAGAACAGAGCATGATGAAAAATGAAACATGTGTAACAAATCAATGAAACAATATCTCATTAATGGTTCAAACATAGAAACTATGATTGTTGAATAACAAACTCACCATTTGCTATGACAACAATGCAACAGAAATGACAAGCATTCATATATGTCCATTTAAAGTCAAACTGATAACTAACACACATGTCTGTTGTGCAGATTACATGGCAAATCTTACGTGGAGCAAGCTCCATAATGTCAGTGGTTATTTAAAACCTAATGTTCCTGAAGCTTAATGACTTAGAGATATGATTAGATTCTTATCTACCATAAGGGTAGCCTATGCTATCACTGTGAGACCCACAATCTATGAGAATATCATTAGGTCCTTCTGGAACTCAGCTGAGGTAGTTGAAGCTGATGGTGTTAAAACATTAACTAGGAGAATCAATAATGATCTCACTCTAAGTATCACTGAAGATTCTATTAGAAGATGCTTACAATTTGGTGATGATTCTAATGCTCTTCTGGAGCTAGATGATGGAGAAATAACCATATTTTTTGCGGAAATTGGTTATGAAGGAGGATATGAAGCAAAACAAATTGTTAAAGTATTAGTTGATCTACCTTGGAGATTCCTAATTCATATGTTTCAACACTGTCTGTCAAAGAGAAAGACAGGATGGAATGACATTCCAGTCATCACATCCTCAACAATCTGTGCTCTCTGCACTAACAGGCCATTCAACATGTCTGCCTATGTTTTCAATGGCCTGATATCAAACATTCAAGAAGGCAGAAGATACAAGTTCTTGATGTATCCAAGATTTCCTCAATGCCTGATCAATGAATCATTCCCTGATATTGCTAATGAAGGATCGGTGCTTGATATTCCTCACTATGATGCATGATCCTACAAATACATTAAGACGAGGGAAGCAAGAAACTTTTACAGTGGTGCTCACTCACCTCTTCTTCCATGGATGATTCAGCAAATAAATCAAGAAGGTCAAGCACAAGAACAAGCTGCACCACAACCAACACCACAACCATCACCACAACCATCACCACAACCATCACCACAACGAACACCACAACCATCACCAATATCTCCTCATCATCACTCTCCAATGTCACAACCTCATCAATCACCTATATCACCATACCAACCTTTGCCATCCCATGATTACCCTACTAAAGTTGGAGGATCAACTAGTGCTTCTAAAACATCCAAATCATCTTCTAATGAAGAGGATCATCATACTCAAATGCTTGCAAAGAAAGCGACTTCTGAGACTGCTCCCTTAGAGAGCTTTGTTGAATCAAATGTAAATAGGCCTGATGAAAAAGATGAGTTGATATTTGAACTGTTGCAAAAGGTTGAAAGAATGGAGAGAATACTAAATAGAAGGGTGAGAATCATTGATGATAGAATTCTAGAGCTTGATGAAAAGGAACAGGAGCTGAAAGATCTCAAAGAAAAACATGAAGTTGAAATAAAGGAGAAAGAAAAGAAATTGAAACTTTAAAAGCTGCACTCAATCATTCAAGAGAAGAAGTCAGTGGCCATGTTGACACTCTTACCACTCAAACTATAGCAATGGAAGAAAACAAGAGAACATTATAGAAGAACAAGCTAAAATTATCTCTAATATTGAAATAGAAATTAATAGCAAAAACAAAAGGATCTCTGAACTTGAGCTGATAGTTGAGATTCAAAGAAGTGAAGTGGCTGATGATAAGAAAGATGAACAAGAAAAGGTTGATGATGAAGAACAAGAAAAGGTTGATAATGATGAGAACAAGTCTGTTTCTGACAATGAAGAACAAGAAGGTGATACAATTCAAACAAAGCATGAGGAACAAAGTCTAGAGATGGTGATATACTTTGGAAAATCCTATGTTGCTCACACTGAGAAAGCTGAATTTAAGGAACTTTTTAGTGCTTTAGACAACTTTACATCTGAAGAATTCAGCGTAGATGATGACTTTTGGGAATTTGTAAACAATCAAAGGACTGATTTTGACCCTATTGTATTCATCCCCAAATCTCCGGTTCCTTTGGAGAAAGAGCTGATCATGCAGATTGTCCCTGCTGTGTCATTGACTAAAGAACAAAAAGAAAAGATAAGAGAAATGTGTGAAAAAAAAGAAAAAAGAAAAAGAAATAGAAAAGGACATGGAAGAAATAGAAGTGAATGATCAAGAACAAACCGCTCCTAAGAAAATGCCTGAAGTGATTGAAAAGGCTGAAACTTCAAGTCCACAACTTCAAACATATTCAAAAAAGAGAAAATATCTAGCTGAAAAAGCTAAGGGTAAAATACCAGTTATTGAAGAAGAAAGTGTTAAGAAGAAGAAATATGATCCAAGAAGCCTGGCTGGAATTGCTGAATTTCTTGAAGAACTTGAGCAGGCTGAAGCTCAATTAAAGAAACAATATGTTATCATTGATCTAGAAGAAGGAGAGATAGCAGGTGGATATGATGCTAAAAAGGATGTTCATATGGACAGTCCTATGAAATCAGAACAAGCAGTGGAAGAAATGGTTTCAAAAGCCCAAACTGATGACTTAATGATCAAAGCAATGTTTCTAATCAATCAAGGGTATGATCCAGATGAAGTATTGGGATGAAATATAAAGGAATGAAGGAAAAGGAAGATAAAGTGAAAAAGCTACTAGATCCAAATGTTGAAACAGAATATGAAAAAGCAATCACAAAGATGCTCCAATGCATAAAGAGTCATCTATGAAGAAACCAACTGGGTATGAAAGACCATTGCCAAGAAAGGTTCCCCTACCCAAGCTGCCTTCAATGAAGAAATCATCCCCAATTCATGAACCACTATTTCTTGATCCTTATAGTATGTCAGATAAGGAAATGAAGGATTACCTCACCAGTCAAGGCTTCACCAAAAGAAAATTGGCAAACATGAAGACTAATTCACTAAAAGTTGCAACACTTAGGTTGATAAATGATAAGAAAGAAAAGTTAAAGAAGTTAGAGGAAGAAGTGCTCAATAAGAAACCAAGATCAAGAGTTTCTGCACATGACATGAATCTTACTCATAAAGATCAAGGCTATCTTACACCTGTTATTCATAAATATCCAGAGTGGTTTGCAGAACCCTCCCAACTGAAACTTCAGGAAGGGTTGACCACTACTGAGATGATCAGAGGGTATCTACTCCAAAAGGCAAAACATATCAAAAAATTATTACTGGAAGTATGATAGTTCATGGAATATGTTAATGGTTAAAAGGATCTCTGGTCTAGTGCAATTTTTTACAGAGTACTCTGCTCTGGTAAATGCACTTGAGATTCATGACCTGAAAGAACTGGCTAATCTGGAGCTGATCAATCATAATGTCATGTTTAGAGGATATGAATTTGAAGGAATACTCAAAATGTTCAAGAGAACCAAAACTTTAATTCATTGAAAGCAACATGTATGATAAAAGACAAAACATTCAAGAACCCACTGGAAATGAAGCCGACAAAACCAACTGAAGAAGTAGTGTTTCCAGAACTTAGTGTGAAACCTACTGAGTCTTTGAAAAGAAAATGGTGGCTGGTACACATTCCTCAACACCAATCTCAAAGGTTTATTATGATGAGAAGACCTATGAATTGGTGATTGAGAGGAAGTGGGGAGGAAAATAAGGTGTTGAAATCAGATTATTCAGTGGCTATGAAGTGAGCTACTGGATCAATCATACATTCAATACATATACACAAGGCACTTCAGAGAGATATCAAACAAATTAGGTCAAGAAGATCTACATTTCTTTCTAAAGTGTATCAAAATATTGAAGATGGCTTATGATCAAATTAGTGCTAAGAAGGAGAAAAGGAAAAAGAAGAAGACACCTTTACAGTTGGGCAACATTGTCAAACTTGAAGTTGATGTAGATGGTTCTCTCTTTATTCACAGGGATGGGTTATCAACAGTATCTATTTGGGAACCAATTTCTCTAAAGAAACTACCACTTGAAGCCATTCACGATATGAGCAGAATGAAGATTCATGTACTAAGCAAGGACAAAATGTCAGATGCTTAAGATTTTGTCAGCATGATCAAGGCAATTTTGGATCCAAGACAAGCAGCACCTTTTACACCACTAGAAGACCCAGCATAATCATCACAACATCAATCCCTTCCAAATATTGAAGAAAACTAGGTTGTATAATCCTTAGGGGGAGTATTGTTGCACCCTGAAAGGATCATACATGCCAACTAAATGGGTGATTTGATGATTGTTCTGCTGGAATTCCATAAGTCCAAGAAGAAATGTGGATGAAGTTCGGCTAAGTAAAAGGAACAAGCATTGTCATCCGCATTTGTCAATGCGGAAGACATAATGCAAATACGGACAAGTATTTGCTCTTTCGCATTGACAAATGCGGAAGACTAAAAGTTAATGCGGACAAGACTTTGCTCATCCGCATTAGACAAATGCGGATGATCGAACAAATGCGCATATGTATTTGTTCATCCGCATTAACCAATGCGGATGACCAATATACTAATGCGGATGATCAAATGAAGAAATGCTGATCAAGTTAACTAATCTGCATTTGTCAATGCGGATGAACAAGCAAAGATGTGGATGAAGACTTAGACTAGTTCTGATGTAATAGTTCAGGGGTAGTTTAGTCATTTTGTAAAAGGTATCTTGTCTGCCTATAAATAGAATAGATAACCCCGTACTTGAGGTGACGGCTAATAGATATAAAGAATTTTTGTTGTAATTATTTTCTGTAATACATCAACTTTCATATATACAATACAAAAGCATTTATGAGTAATTTTCTTGCATTGAATGTTCTTTGATTGTTTGTTTCCGCCCTCCAATCACTGACTTGATTACCATATTTGACTCATAGTAAGAATCTCACTCTTACTCAACCCCAATCACGTTAACCAACTAATCAATGAAATAATAAACATTATAAGCAAAACCACACATTGTATTTCATTAAGTACCCATTCTATTATATATGTGTAAGATAGTAAAGACATTTTACATTATGCTCATAAACTAGGTACACATGTATCTACATGGAAGATTAATTCACTACCTTTACTGCCGGAAGGACTCTCGCATCCAGAACCTTTTGCTTCTGGAGAATGAAATTGGGAATCATAATAAACCACCAAAACTTATAACGTTAGATGATTATCCACAATGGAAACAGAGGTTCAAGATCTATCTAAATGAAGTTGATCCCATTCTTTGGGCATCCATTAAGACAAGTTACACTATGCCAGTCGATGCTGATGGAGTTAAGCTGACTTTGGGAGGAATGAATGACTGCCAGAAGGTTAAGTACAATGCAGAAAAGTAAGTGTATGCGATGTTGACTCAGTCGATACCGAAAGACATTTTTCATCAGTTCTTTGAGAACAAGCAGGTGAACAAGTTATAGGAAGCATTGGAGAAGAGATATGATGGGAATGCAACGTTAAAGGCTCTGAAGGCTAAGGCTCTCAAGAAGGAGTTTGATAACTTCTCTTCGATAGGGAATGAGAGCTTGGATGACATTATTGACAGGTTCTACTATCTGATGAGTGAGCTGCACACTCATGGTGTAACAACGGCTACGGAAGATAAAGTGTCAAGTTTTGTAGACGGTTTGCCAGATAAATGGGATTCGTTTGTGTCTAATATGAGATAGAATGATATTCTTGCAAATTCGGATATAAATGATTTCATAATGAAGTTAAGAGAGGAAGAATTGAGAATGAAGTACAAGTCACAGAAAGGATCCTACGATTAGAATCCTTCACTATACAACTCATTTCCCACTCCAACCAGTTCAGGAGCACCACTGCAAACAACATTCGTGTCTAGTTCCACAACTCCTTCTCAAACCACTACTTCAGGATCCAAAACGTCATGGTCATCTTGCACCCAAAACATAGTGCCTGAAGAAAATACTATAAAGTTAGAGACCGAGAATCTCAGTAATATCACAGTGGAAGTTGCAAAGGAGCACATGGATCTTCTAGCAGCTGTTGTCCATTCCTATGATGGATTAGTTGCCGGAAACATTGGAAATTGCCATCTTGCAAATGAAGATTATGAGCAAGTTGATGAGAATGAGCTAGAAAGAATGGACATCATTTGGGCATTGGCAAGTGCTATCAGAAGGGCTAAAAAATTTATGAAAAAGACAGGGCATAATTTAGTAGCCACTAAAGACATAACCTTTGGTTTCGACAAAACAAAAGTCATTTGCTTTAATTGTGGTGAAAAGGGGCATTTTAAACGTCAATGTGTAAAGCCCAAGAAAACAGGAAATGGAAATCCATTTTCCACCTTTAACCATCAAGACAAACCCATGAGTGGAGCTACCTCTTCAAGCAAAGAGACAAAGGCCTTGACTGCTCAAGGTGATGAAGGGCAAGACTAGACCTTCCGCTTTGTGTCACCGGGTGAATCAAACATTTCCTGTGTTGAGGGACATGATGATGGTTATTTGAGTGAAGGTGAGATCACAGTTGAGCAAGTAATGTCAGATACTGAAAAAGCTATGAACGTGGTACATCACTTGGTTGAGGAAGAGCTCATAGCAACAAGTTTAGAATCTCTAGCATCCGAAGAGTCTAACTCTGCCTTGATGGTTGATTCAACTGATTCCTCATAGGTAAGTACTAAAGACCAACTGTTTGAAAACCATGCTTGTGATGAATGTGACAAATTTAGAGAAGCCATTGATTTGAATTTTGCTAGGTTATTAGACCATAATGGTAATTTTGTAAATGATTTACAACTGTGCACTAAAGCTAATCGTATTTTAAAACAAAATGAGTGTGGTTATAAAGAAAAAATAGAACTTTTGGGTAAACAACTAAGGGAAACCGAGATTGTTGCTTTAAATCAAGCAAATGATATAAGGTTTTATTTAAATTCCTTGGAAGAAACAAAGAAAGAAAAAGTAGTTTTAGAAGTCGAAGTTAATTCTTTAAAACAAAAACTAAATAGTTGGACCAGTTCTTCTCATATAGCTCAAGACTTAGTGAAAGAACGGAATAATAGGGAAGGGTTGGGTTACAAAGTAGTTCCACCACCACATGAGATCCTTTTAAATACAAAATGTAGACCTGTAAATAACAACCCAATAAAGGATCATGTGTGTCCACTCCTTTGGTTAGTGATCCTGATTCCACGGGTAAACCGGTGAACTCTATCACTAAATAGAAGGAGTCTACTGTGGAATCAAAAGGAAAGATGCCTACTGTTAATTTGGATGATAAATTAGAAAAGGTTAATGTAAGTTCAGGTTCACACATGTCTTCTTCTAAACCCAAAATGACTAAAACAGTTGACCAAACCCATGTTACACATCAAAGTCCAAATAAACTAAAGGCTAAAGATGTTAAAAATGTTCAAACAATTATTTTGTTAAAGAAGCAGCAACATCTAAACGAGAAGTGACTAAACCCAACCAGACTCATGTCGCACTTGTATCACACTGAACCCCACATAACAGTTTCCTCAACATGTGGAAGGGAGATCATGCTATAGTTATTGAAAAAGAGGACATATTTCTTCTAATTGTCCTTATTATTAGACTCCCAGAAAGAAAATTGAACTTTATGATACAAAACGAAGTTCTTCTAAAAGGAGTTCTATTACTCCTCCTAAGAGAACTAATGAACCTAAAGTTCAAACTCTAAGCCAGTCATCCTGTTTATCACAAACAGGCCTTACACAAAACTAGCTTATGGAAAGAAAAGTCAAATAAGTTGTCTGATAATAAGAACAATAAGAAGAACGATATGCCCTCATCCTCAAGTGGACAGTGGGTTGAGTTTATGATGTGTGATTCCTCGGGGTCACCTAAGCTAGTTAAGGCTTGGGTCCCAAACCTAAACTGATCATTTCCTTTGAATGTGTAGGGTGTCCACTACAGCGCTATCACAAATACCTGGATTGTTGATAGTGGGGTGTCTACGCACATGACCGGGAACTTGTCCCTGCTTTTCAATGTCAAACATATTAAAGGGGGACATGTATCATTTGCTAGGAATAAAGGAGGATATATCACTGCTCAGGGCGAAGTGGGAAACCAAAAAGTCAAGTTTGATAAGGTTAACTACGTTCAGCAACTATAGAACAACTTGCTTTCAGTCTCCCAGATCTGTGACAAAGGCTTCAAAGTTGTGTTTGACAACAAGAAATGCTATGTGCTGAAAAAGGATTACGTTATCCCGAAGGACAAAATCTTATTGTCAACTTCAAGATATAATGATTTATATGTCTTGGATCTATCAAAAGCCTCCACAAATGATCATAAAGTCCAATGTTTCTTGTCAAAGTTAACATAGAGGGACTTAATCTCCTGGCATAGGAGAATAGGACACATTAATCCGAGGAAGATGAATAAATTGATTCAGAATGATCAAGTGAATGGAGTAAATGTCAAGAACTTCCAACTTCTGGATTTTTGCATAGCATGTAAGAAAGGCAAACAGACCAAGAAGTCTCACAAGGCAAAGAAAGTTAATTCCATTGACCTGCCTCTCGAGCTTCTACACATGGATCTGTTGGTCCCCTTAGCACTAAAAGTATTGCTGGTGATTTGTACTGCTATGTAGTCACTGATGATTATTCAAGATTTTCTTGGGTGATGTTTCTGAAATCCAAATCAGAGACATTTGAATCCTTCAAACATCTGGTAACTACATTGGAATCACTCCACAAGCTGAAAGTTAGACAGATTTGATCAGACAACGGCACAAAGTTCAAGAACCAGTGGATGGAGGCATTTTGTAAAGAAAAAAGGATTGTACATCAATTTACATCTGCCTACACACCACAGATGAATGGAGTTGCTGAGCGAAAGACTCGGAGCTTGATAGAGACAGCAAGAACGATGCTAGCCGACTTGAAACTGCCTATCCAATTTTGGAATGAGGCAGTGGTTAATGCATGCTACACCCTCAAACGGGTCTTGGTGGTAACACATCATGGTAAAACAAGTTATGAGTTTCTCCAGCAATGTAAACCTAACCTGGAGTATCTCGAACCATTTGGTGCACCATGTACGTTGCTGAAGAAAACTCTGTGTGGGAAGTTCGGCTAAAGAAGGGATCTTTCTCGATACAATATACTGGACAAGAGTTTATAACAAATCAACAGGTCAGGTACAAGTGTGGTGCAACGTTGATGTTCAGAGATACACCACCCCCTGCTGAAAAGGGGCCTTCATTCTTCTTCGACTATGATGGATTCTTTAAGTCCTTCAACATACCTCCCTCCCTTCCTGATGATGAGTTAATGACGAGAATGATGTATGATGTCCTAGACACACCGCCACTAAACTCAATAGCATCAACTCCACAAGGTGAATCTTGTAATCCTTTAGGGGGAGCACTTGATGTAAGTGATTCCTCCTCTGATGATGAAAAAGTGGAGACTGAACAGATGGACCAGGGGGAACAGGTTCCTGGTACTGAAAGTACACAAGCATCGGATGTTGATGCCTCTAACACTTCTGAACCTCATACTCCAACAGCTACAGATACTGAACCTCAATTCAAAATCTGGATTAGGAAGTAGTTATTCCCACCACTCACAGATCTCGAATAAATGTTTATCATCTACAGGATAATGTCATAGGGGATGTACTATCTGGAGTACAGACACGAAATCAACTATACTTAGCTGATTATGCCTCTGTCATGGAAAAAAAGCTATCTTCATGATAGTGCTTATCGATGTTTTGTGTCTCAATTTGAGCCAAAATATGTAAGTGAAGCCTTAAACGATGAGGCATGAGTTAGTTCCATGCAAGAAGAACTCCTACAGTTCAAAAAGCTATGAGTACAGACATCGGTGGACAGACCGAAAGGTTCTAAGGTAATTGGCACTAATGGGTCTTGAAGTGCAAGAAAGATGACCAAGGGGTCATAATAAGAAACAAGGCTCGACATGTGGTATAAGGTTTTAGACAAGTCGAAGGCATAGACTACAATGAGGTGTTTGCACCTATGGCTAGAATGGAAGCAATCCATATCTTCCTAGCCTATGCATCTTACATGAAGATTAATGTTATCAACTAGATGTAAAAAATGCATTCCTTCATGGTGAAATCCATGAGACAGTATACGTTAGTCAACCTGAAGGATTTGAGGATCCTTATCATCATGACTGAGTTTACAAACTGGACAAGTCTCTCTGCAGGCTCCATCAAGCCCCTAGAGCCTGTATGAGAAACTCTCAACTCATCTTGTGAAACATGGTTTTCGTAGAGGAGTGATTGATTGTACGTTATTCATCAAAGAAAAAGATGGTGATATACTACTGGTACAAATATATGTGGAAGACATAATCTTCGGTTCCAAGAATGAAGAATTATGTAAAGAATTTGAATATGTAATGAAAGCAGAGTTTGAGATGAGTGCAATGGGGGAGATGAAGTTCTTCCTTGGATTACAGGTGGATTAGACACCAAAAGGAATCTTCCTGCATTAGACTAAATATGTAGGGACATCCTCAGTCGGTTTGACACGGAGAATGCTTCAGCTTCTGGAACTCCACTTGCCATGAACCATAATGTGGCACCTGACGAAAATGGTGATATGGTTGATGCTACAATGTATAGAGGAATGATCGGATCCCTTATGTATCTCACAGCATCTCATCCTGATATCATGTATGCCATGTGTCTTTGTTCACAATATCAGGCAAAACCAAAAGTAAATCATCTCATTGGTGTGAAACGGATTTTCTGTTATCTAAAGGGTACTCCAACACTCGGGTTGTGGTATCATCATGATATTGATTTTGAGCTTACAGTGTATAGTGACTCAGACTATGGTGGTTATAAGATGAACTACAAGTCAACATTTGCAGGATATCAGTTTTTTGGTAGATGGTTAGTCACCTGACAGTGTAAGAAGCAGACATCAGTTGTCCTGTCAACTTGTGAAGGTGAATACGTTGCTGCTGCAAGTTGCTATTCACAAATCATTTGGATTCAACAGCAAATGTGCGACTACGGTTTGCAATTTTCTAACACTCCTATTTTTGTTGATAACTCTGCTGCTATTGTTGTCATCAAAAATCCAGTCCAACATCCTAAAACTAAACACATCGGTATTAAGTATCAATTTATACGTTACTGTTTTGAAAAGCAATTAGTCGATGTGGTTAACTTAATACAGATTTTCAACGCGCCGACCTCTACACAAAAGCATTTGATAAACCAAGGTTTTTATATCTTTTAAAGGTTAATGGCGTGAAAAAGAAAAGTGATGTGATTCTGGAGGAAGAAAGTGCGTAGTCTGACATGTTTTCTTTTATTTTCTTTCATTTTATTTTATTTTCCTGTCTATCAAAATCCAAACAATGCAAAAATATTTTCGGTTTTAGAATTTTAGGGGGAGAATAGGCTTAGTAATAAATTAGTTGCATTATTAGTTGCATTATTAAAAACACGAGGGAGGAGGGCAGCCTAGCTAATAGAAATGAGATCAAATATGTGATTCTGATTCAACGCTTATGGAAAATGATAGTACACAGGGAACAAATTGTTTAGGACTTCAAAAGAATTTAAATGACTAAGATGCAAAATTCAAAGTATACGTCTGAGAAGTCTAAGCAAAATAAAATGAAAATGATAGTAAAACTAGTATGCTACTGAGGTAACACAGAAAAAGTAGACCTAGAGGTTACTAGACCATTATATGATATGTCGGTAGATTCAACACAATAGATGAGGAGACCTCAGTGGTGATTTAAATTCAAACTAAGTTATGGGTTCCATCTTATCCCTGTTTAACACAATCAACGTATTTCCAATAAGGGGTGACGAGAAAATAAACGCCACAAATGTGTGCGGATGACCATAAAAAGAGCAAAGCATGAAAAAAAATGTTAAGCTCAATCAAGCTAATGACAAATGTTGTTGGTGCGTTATGTGCAAAAAGAAAAATAATTGCTCTAACAAGAAGATAGGTTGTATGCCTCTCTGCTATGCGGTGGCACTGATATGAGGATAAGCATAACCTAAATATTCTAGAATGCATTGTAGTTTGCGCCTCTCTGCTGTGTGGTGGCACTAACCTGAGGCTTGGCATCTCTTTGAAAGCTTTTAGAATAGTTTCTTCTTGTCAAATATTCGTAGACTGCTCAAAAATATCCTGAGGAATGTTGATTACCATATAAGTGTGGGATCCACAAATGCTTGTTGAAATAATCAAACCTAATAAATCACCAATCTGTGTCCAAAATCTGTGTATGGATTTAAGAGGACAATCATACAGACAATCATCGTGGCTGCAACTCTTGACAGTCAAAATCAGTGTGTGCATCTTATAGCTCTAGTATGATTTTCTAAACTTGTTGTTGACTCTTGGTCAAAACAAGAATCAAGCATCGATATGTTTTGTTAAAGTGTCCCAAATGATTTTGATAAATCTGTATGATTCCATAATGAATCTCTCCACAAATGATCAAATTAACTTGAAATTGTGTTGTGCAGGAAGATAAATTTGTTAGACGCTCTTCTAAAGATTTCAATCCATCTCCAATCAAAAATACAAAAAATATCTTGTTTTGTTTTAATTTCAAGTTGTTTATTTATTTTTTAGTCATTTGTTAGGGAAAAGTCGGACTATACATCTGGATTCAATCTGTGAATCACTCACTAAAAGTGGTCACGTCTGAGGTGACCAATCGGGTTTTTGGACTTATAAAGATCACGTCTGTGGTTATCAAATAAGGTTTGAATTAAAAGGATCACGTCTGAGGTGATCAACCAGTTTTTCAATTAAAAAGGTCATGTCTGGATGATGATCGGTCATAACGTCTTATCAATAGTTAAACATGTATGTTTGAAAGTGAAAGAGGTCAAACTCATAAGTATGGGCCAATCGCACGATTGAACCATAAGTATGGGCCAATCATACGATTGAACCATAAGTATGGACCAGTCGCATGATTGGATCATAAGCATGGAGCAATCCATGCGATTGGATCACCAGAATGAACCAATCGCACGAATGGATGTGGCCGTATGAGCCAGTCGCATGACTAAACCCCAGTCGCACGAATGAAGCGTGCGAATGGGCCCAGTCGCACGACTGAATGTTACCTAAGTATAAATAAAGGGGAGTCGGTCGCATTTGTAACACCCTTCAATCGCTCACCCTTCACCCTTCATACGCACGAACATACTGATACTCTGCCTAAAGTTCATTTGATTGCTTTTACCGATTGATTGTGATACTAAATGTTACTCTCTTCATATACTGGTAATGTGAGATTGAAATCAACAATAATGCCCGATTTAATGAAACCCTAAGGCCCAAAATAATTCAAAACAAGAACTTTGAACAACTACTCAAAATAAACCACTTAAATGGACATAATCATTGTTTTAAAGAACATTAGGTGTTATTTTAAGTTTCTGAGAATCTAATGAGTCTAACCACAATGTTTAACATCAAGTTTTAACCAAGAATTAATTTAAAGTGTCAAACACAACTTTATGCAAATGGACATGCTGATGAACTTCAATCGCACGATTGTGCTGGGGGTATGACTCAATCGCACAATTGAGCTAGGTGTAAGACTCAATCGCACGAATGAATCATGCGTATGAGTTCAGTCGCATGATTGGCTCAACCGCATGGCATATCATACGGCTAAGCTCAGTCGCAGACTCAATCGTACGACTGAGCTCAATTGTACGACTAAGACTCAGTCGTATTGTCCATTCGCACGACTGAACAAAATGAACCAAGTTCTTTAAGAGTCAAATGTCATCATTTACAAAAATATAACATATATGTGTCTTGTGTTACAGAAACATGGCTAATAGATGGACTATGAGCACCAAGCACAACATCTGTGATCATCTTGATGCTACATCCCGGAACGCTTCTGATTTCACTGGGATTATTGCCTTTTTGCGCAGATCAAGGATTTTCAAGGTCATGTCTACACCATGCCCACTATATAGATCTATTTAGCAGGCCTTCTGGGAAAGTGCTGTAGTTGAAAGGTCCATTGAGCCCCATTGTATCCGGAGCTCTATCTTCGGATAAGAGATTTTGATTAGCGAATACGATCTGAGGAGGGTCTTGGACCTGGGTGAGGACGGAGCCTACCCAACCAAGTTACATCCCCTGACTGTTCGGAAATGTTTTCTTCGGATCAACTACACTGGGGACATCAATGCTATTGTGCTCAACAAGAGCAACATGTACCCCCAGTTCAAGTACTCAGCCCAAGTCATCCTTAAGTGTATAGCCTCAAGGAAAGGAGGCATTGACAAGATGTCAGACCAAATCCCGAACACATATGTTGGTCTGGTGCTGAATCATCCATTTAGTTTCTCCTACATGCTCTTCACATACATGGTAGAGAACATCGAGGCCAAGGGCAAGGAAGGCTTCTGTATGTACCCACGTTCTTTATAGATGATCATTGATCAGAAGCTTCCTTTGCTGCCAAGGAGATAGACGATGCGGTTACTCTCGTGGTGATGGATGATACGACTCTAGGTCGGATGAAGGTTTAACGGGGCAAGCAGGTGTAACCCCCGATGAGAAGATTGTTGGGCACCTGGCCCAAGAAGACTACGTGGCACCCGCTAGCAAGAAATGGCGTCATGATGATAGTGATTCATATACTGAGCCCCCCATGACTACCACATCCGACGACGACAACGGTGATGACCAAGGTCAAGGCGGTGATGCTCCTGGTGAAACAGAGAGGGCTTCTTTTCACCAAGACTTCACCCCTGATGAAGAGGAAGATTCAAATGATGAGCCACTGGTAAGGACAGTGGGAAGCCAGGTTGTGGTTACAGAGAGAGGAATAGTGGCGGTTGGTGGACACTAGGGTGAATCAAGGGGTGATGCTACTGATGGCACAGATCCTTCTTACACCCCTGGCCAGCCCATCAGCCTAGGGGGAGCATCTTCTTCTAAAGGCTCGAGGAAGAAGCAAATGGCTTAACCCCAGTGCTTAAAGAGCAAGAGACAGAGGATCACCCTTATCACCACAGCTACCACCACCTCTACTACAACTCCCACCTCTACCATACATCCTACCACAACTACCACACATCCTACCACCACTACCACACCTCCTACCACCACTACCACGCCTCCTACCACCACTACCACAGCCACTTCACCATAACCCACATACATTCCACCTCCCATATTCACCACATCCACTAGTACCACCACAACTCACCAAGCCGGTCCTTCCACTCATACTCCATTCACCGCTGGACCCTCTATACCCCATATTGAGTTAGAGGAATAACTAGCCGACCTCAACTGAATTGTGCTAAAGCTGCTTTCCATGGATGGGCAAAAAACTATGCAACTTAACCAGCTAATGGAGATCAATGCAGCTCAGGCAGAGCAGATCACACAGCTCAAAGAGTAGAATGCCTATTCTGTAAAGAGGATTGAGGAGCTACAGAAGAAAAACAAGAGGATACTCCTAAAGCTAAAAGGATCAAAGTCCGAGCCTATGAACATCAAAGATGGTGATTATGATGATGATGATGATGAGGAGGATGAGGAGGAGGAGGATGATGAAGATGACAGTGAGGAGGATGTTGAAGAAGGTGGACCTAGCAGGAAAGATAGAGAGGGCGAGGATGACAAAGAAGGTGAGGCTAATGCATCGGCCTCTCCTTGGGCTCAAGAGAGGCGGACCACACATACTCAAGATCAAGGAGCCTCATCTTCCGCTCCTCCTACTGAAGAACCTACTATTCAAGACAAAAGTACTAGTTAGATGTATTTGTATTTAGAAACTTTTGTATTTGAATTATACTACATTAATGTAATTAAGTATCATCTATTCTTGTTTATGTTTATATGATTTATATGATGACTTATGTGTGTTGTGCTTAATGTCTAATCAAGCAGATAAAACTCCACAGCAGGATGAATACGATGTTACTCCCCTTCAGCAAATCAAGTCTCCATTCACCATGATTCTTGATTTGCAAGGGATCGTCAAAAGGTCAGTGAGCTACACTCCCGAAGAAGGAGAAATTATACATGATGTGACCGACGAGCAGCTAGCTAAGATGTTTCAACTCAATCTGGGCGAAAAATTTGTTGTTTTAAGTGATGAGGAGCCGCACGATGTTGATGAGATCGCGAGATTGAGGATCTTACAGCAGAACATTATCTAGAGTACACTGACCGTGAGGGAAATGTGATACCCAACTTGGGTGATACTTACAACAATGCTACATTTGAGAAGCTGGATGAAATGGAGAGGGAAAAGGAAAAGGATGAAAACCAAGCCCAAGCCTCAGATGCAAATGTTGATATCAAAAAAGCTGAATGGTCTGCTTGTTTTGTTGAATTAAGAGCCCAACGCACGACTCCAAAGCAAAATGCCTACTCCAAACTCTACAAAGTCAAGAAACATCAGAAGGTGTCGGGCAAGATCATAGCGTGGCTTATTTTGAGGTCTTAAACGTTTATGCAGTGAGGAGAGAGAAGGGAATTGAGTACTTCAAATATCCACATGATCTGAACACTCTTCCTGGTTTTAAGCTCAACCGACTGGCGTGCTTACATATGCTGTATGCTAATCCAAGGAAGATGTCAAGATGGTTTGAAGCTGCGTTTAAAGAAAGAATACCACACTAGGTGGGTAAACTTAGACCTCAACAACCAAAGAGGTACATCAGTAGATCTAAAGTGGACCCTATATCTGGGAAGCCGAAAGTAGTACCGAAGTGGAGTCCTCTGCTCACGATGTCAAAGATTCCCTAACGGGAAATGCCTCAGGACTTCACTCCACATTTCCAATGGTGGTATTATGACCGGAGAACGGTTGAAGCGGTCATAGTTCTAAACAGAGAAGGCAAAATGGAAACTATCAGGGTATTTGACTCAATATGGCTCACCAACTTATCAGTAGAAGATGTCTACACTCTATACAAGTGGCCACTGTTCTATGACACGTATGATGTTGTACAAGCCCTCCAATTCCAAAATGTGATACTGCTCTGCTTTGCATTTAAAATACATGCAGGAGTCACAAGAGAGGAGAAGTACAATAAGTTTGAAAAGCATATGAAGGATGTCAGACAATAGAGTAAACTAGGTCCAAGGGGGAGTTTGTTGATACATATGTCCCTAGTTTATGTGCTTAATGTAAAAGTCTGTCATGGCTCACATATATGTAATGAAACGATGTAATGATATATGATTTCTGCTTTGATGTTAATGTAACTTTAATTCATATATATGAACTTGTTATACAAGTTTGAAGTTGTTGCACATAACCCATCTTCTTGTTTGAGCAATTAAATTTGTTGCACAGATCGCACCAACAACATAGGTTATCAGTTTGATTTCTTTTTGCATTTTTCAACATGTGCTTTGCTCATATGTTGGTCATCCGCACACATTTATGGCGTTTATTTTGCTTGTCACCCCTTATTGGAACTCTGTTGATTGTGTTAACGAGGGATAAGATGATGACCCGGAGTTTGTTGAACAACTTAGTTTGATCTTGAGATCACCAAAGCGGTCTATTTATCTATTGTGTTGAATCTACTGACATATCATCTAATGGTCTAGCAACCTCTAGATCTACTTTCTCCGTGTTATCTTAGCAGTAGCTAGTTTTACTATCATTTTTCCTTTATTTTTGCTTAGAGTTCTCAGACTTATACTTTAAATTTCACATCTAATTCAATTTAAATCTTTTAAAGTCCCAAATGCTTTGATCCTGTGTACTATCAATTTCCATAGTCGCTGAACCGATCTCTCAGATACGATCTCATTTCTATTAGCTTGCATGTCCTCCTCCCTCGTTTTTTTTATTTTTTTATTTTATTAACTTAACCTATTCTCCCCCTAAAATTCTAAAGCTATAAACGATTTGCATTTTTAGGATTTTAATAGGCGAAGAATTGAAACCAATAAAATAAATTAAATAATATAAATTATAATAAAAGAAAATAAAAAAAATAAAAGAAAAAGGACCTGACGCATCGGACTAGACCTGTTCATCATTGACCTCTACAAATATAGAAAACGTGGTTTATCAAAGGCTTTTGTATAGAGGTCAGCGCATTGAAAATCCGTATTTATTTTAACAACATCGATTAGATTATTTTCAAAGCAATCATGTATAAAGTGATATTTAATGCCGATGTGTTTGGTCTTAGGATGTTGGACAGGATTTTTAATAACGACTATTGCAAAAGAACTATCAACAAATATAGGGGTGATAGAAAATTTCAAACCGTACTCGCGCATCTACTGTTGAATCTAGATGATTTGAGAATAGCATCTTGTCGCAGCAACATATTCAGCTTCACAAGTTGACAATGCAACTGATGTTTGCTTCTTACACTGCCACGTGACTAATCTTCTCCCAAAGAATTGACAACCTGCTGAGATGGATTGGTAGTTCATCTTGCAGCCGCCATAATCCGAGTCATTGTATGCGGTAAGCTTGAAATCATCTTCATGAGGAAACCACAATCTAAGTGTGGATGTACCCTTCATATAACGAAACATCCTTTTGACCCTAATAAGATGGTTAACTTTTGGTTTTGCCTGATATCTTGAACAAAGACATGTTGCATACATAATATCAGGTCTTAAGGCAGTGAGGTACATAAGGGATCCAATCATTCCTCGGTATATGGTGGCATCAACCAGATCACCATTCTCGTCGGGTGCTACATCATGGTTTGTGGCAAATGGAGTCCCAGCTGCGGAAGCATTCTCCATGTCAAACCAACTGAGAATATCCCGTACATACTTGGTCTAATGTAGAAATGTTCCCTTTGGTGTTTGATCCACCTGTAACCCGAGAAAGAACTTCATCTCTCCCATGGCACTCATTTCTAATTCTGCCTTCATCACTGCTTCAAATTCTTTACATAATTCTTCGTTCTTGGAATCGAAGATTATGTCATCAACATAAATCTGAACCAACAGCAGATCACCATCCTTTTCTTTGATGAACAGTGTATAGTCAATTACACCTCCGCGAAATCCGTGTTTCACCAGGTGAGTTGAGATTTTTTCATACCATGCTCTCGGGGCTTGGTGAAGCCCATGGAGAGCCTTATCCAGCTTATAAACTTTGTCCTGATGATATGGATCCTCAAATCCTTCGGGTTGACTAACATACACTGTTTCCCGGATTTCCCCATGAAGAAATGCACTCTTTACATCCAATTGATAGACTTTAATCTTCATGTAAGAGGCATAGGCTAGGAAGATACAGATTGCTTCCATCCTTGCCACTGGTGCTAATACTTCATTGTAATCAATTCCCTCGACTTGTCGAAATCCTTGAACTACAAGTCGAGCCTTGTTCCTGATGATGACACCTTGGTCATCTTTCTTACATTTCAAGACCCACTTGGTGCCAATGACTTTAGCACCTTTAGGTCTATCTACAAGTGTCCATACACCTAACTTCTTGAACTGAAGAAGTTCTTCTTGCATGGCACTCACCCATGCCTCATCATTTAGGCTTCACTGACGTATTTTGGCTCAAACTGAGACACAAAACAGTGGTAAGAACTATCATGAAGATACCCCTTTTCCATTACCGAGGCAAAATCAGCTGAATACAACTGATTTCTTGTATGAACTCCTGATCTAACAACCCCAATGACATTGTCTAGAGGATGATAGACATTTAGGCGTGATCCAGGAGTGATGGGAACAACGACCACATAATCAAGATTATGAACGTTTGGTTCCATATATGCGGCAGTAGGAGTGTGAGGTTCCGAAGACTCAGAGGCATCAATGTCAGATGCTTGTGGACTTGCAGTATGAGGAACCTGTTGCTCCTGAGTGTCCTAATCATTTTCCACGGCTTCATCATCATAGGAAGAGTCACTTACCTCGATTGATCCCCCTGAGTGGGTAGGTGATTCACCTTGTGAGCCCGATGATGTAGATTCCTGTGATGGTGTGTTTAGGACATCATACATCATTTTGGCTGCTAACTCATCATCAGATGTGGAGAGAGGGATATTGAAGGACTTGAAGAATCCATCATAGTCGAAAAAGAAGGCGGGTCCTTTTCCAGCAGGAGGGGTGGTGTATCTCTGAACATGGACATTACACCACACCTCTACTTGACCCGTTGAGTTGTTGTAAACTCTCTTATTCGGTATGTTGAATCCTAGAAAGATACCCTCTTCAGCCTTCTCGCTAAACTTTTCTTCCTGAGTTTTCTTCAACAACGTACATGGTGCTCCAAACAGTTCGAGATACTCCAGATTTGGTTTACATCATTGAAGTAACTCGTAACACGTCTTGCCATGACGTTTTACCACCAGAACTCGATTTAACGTGTAACATGCATTGGCCACTGCCTCGTTCCAAAATTGGATAGGCAGCTTTGAGTCTGCTAGCATTGTGTGTGCTGTCTCTATTAAGCTGTGATTCTTTCTCTCAGCAACCCCATTCATCTGAGGAGTGTAGGCGGAAGTGAACTCATGCACAATCCCTTTTCTTTGCAGAAAGCCTCCGTCCATTGATTCTTGAACTCGGTTCCGTTGTCTGAGCGTACGTGTCTCACCTTCAACTTGTAGAGAGACTCCAGTGTAGTTACCAATTCTTTGAATGACCCAAATGTTTTTGATTTTGATTTCAGAAACATCACCTAAGAGAATCTTGAGTAGTCATCTGTAACTACATAGCAGTATAAGTCGCCTGCGATGCTTCTTGTACTGATTGGACCAAACAGATCCATGTGAAGAAGCTCAAGAGGCAGTTCTATAGAATTAACTTTCTTTCCCTTATGAGACTTCTTTGTTTGTTTGCCTTTCTTGCAGGCGACATAAAAATCCAGGAGTTGGATGTTCTTGACATTGACTCCTCACACTAGATCATTCTAGATCAAGTGGTTCATCTTCCGTGGATTGATGTGCCCCATTCTCCTATGCCAGGAGATAGAGTCCTTCTTAGTAGCTTTTGACAAGAAGCACTAAACTTGATGATCCGTTGTGGAGGCCTTTGATAGATCCAAGACGTAAAGGTCATTATATCTTGAGGCTGACATTAAAACTTGTTCCTTCGGAATGACATAGTCCTTCTTCAGGACATAACACTTCTTATTGTTGAAAACTACCTTAAATCTCTTGTCACATATTTGGGAAATAGAAAGCAGATTATTCTGAAGTTGTTGAACATAGTTTACCTTATCAAACTTAACTTTCTGGTTCCCTACTTCCCCTTATGTTGTGATGTACCCTCCTTTGTTTCCAGCAAAAGAAACTTGACCTCCTTTGATTTGTTTGATGTTTGATAGGAGTGCCCGATTTCCAGTCATGTGCCTTGATGCTCCGCTATCTACAATCCAATGTTTGTTTTAGCACTTTAGCGAACACCCTACACATTCAATTGAAAACATTAGTTAAGGTGAGGGACCCAAGCCTTAACCGGCTTGGGTGTTCCAGAGGCATCACACATCATAATTCTACCCATTGTCCATTAGAAGGTGAGGGAAGATCATTTGTCTTATTGTTCTCATTACTAGGCATAGACTTTTCTTTCCATAAGCCAGCTTTGTGTAAGGCCTGTTTGTGATATACAGACGACTGGCTGATAGGTTTAACTTTAGGTTCACTGACTCTTTTTGGTGGAGTCATGGAGCTTCTTTTGGAAGAGCTTGCTTTAGTGTCATAAAGTTCAATCTTTTTCTTTGGTTTCTGATAATAAGGACAATAAGACGCTATGTGCCCATACTTTCCACAGTTGTAGCATGATCTGCTTTTAACTTGACGATTTACCTGTTTCTGTGGAGAAGTATGTGACACACGAGTGACCTTATTCTGTTTGGGTTTTGACACTTCTTGTTTGGATTTTTTTTATCTTGTTTAACAAAGTTAATTGTTTGGATATTGTTAACATCTTTTCCCTTTTGTTTATTTGGACTTAGACATGAAGCACGTGATTGGTTAATTTGTTTGGTACTTCTTGGTTAAAAAATAGACGTTGTTGAACCAGACTTTATTTTAACCTTTTCAAATTGTTCGTCCAGATTAACACAAGGCATTTTACCTTTTGATTTTGAAGTGGCATCCTTTTATTTTGTGACAGATTCATTTGGTTTACATGTGGAATCTGGATCACTTACAAGAGGCATGGACACCACATGATCCTTGATTGGGTTATTATTTATTGGTATACTTTTGGCATTCATCAAGGTCTCATGTGGTGGTGGTACCACTTTATATCCCAAACTCTCCCCATTGTTTCGCTCTCTCACTAAGTGTTGGACAATGTGAGAAGAACTTGTCTAACTATGTCGTTTTTTTAATGAATTTACTTCTACTTCCAAAACTGCCTTTTGTTTCTTAGTGTCTTCCAGGGAGTTTAGATAGAACATAATGTCATTAGCTTTGTTAAATGCTACAACATCAGTTTCCCTATTTTGTTTATTCAAGAGTTCTATCTTTTCTTTATAGTTGTACTCATTTTGTTTTAAGACTCTATTGGCTTCAATGCACAGTTGTAAGTCTTTACTAAGTTATCATTATGGTCTAATAACCTAGCAAATTTCATATCAATGCTTTCCCTAAATTTATTACAATCAGAACAAGCATGATAATTGAAAAGTTGAGTAGTGGTACTTAACTGAGAGTGTGTGGTTGAATGAGCCATCAAAGTAGTGTCTGACTTTTCTGGTTCTGGTGATTCTAGACTTGTTGAACTTGTCCTTTCTTTAGGCAGGTGATCAACAACTATTGCAGATTCTTCAACATTTGACATCGCAAGCTCCACTACAATATCACCTTCACTTGCTGAGTCGTCATCTGGATCCTTGACACTAGCAATGTTGGATTCTCCCGGAGACACACACCGGAAGCTCCAATCTTCTCCTTCGTCATCATGAGCGGTCAATGCTTTTGGATCCTTGATCGACAAAGTAGGGCTGCTTGTGGGTTTACCCTGATGAGTGAGAGATGAGAATGGATTCCCATTTCCCGTCTTCTTGGGTTTCACACATTCACGTTTGAAGTGCCCCTTTTCCCCACAGTTGAAGCAGGTAACTTTTGTCTTGTCAAAACCAAAAGTTGTGTCCTTATTGGCAATCAGATTCTGTCCGGTCTTCTTGACAAACTTCTTTGCTCTCCGAACAGCACTTGCTAAGGCCCACATGATATCCATTCTTTCTAACTCTGTCTCGTCTACCTGCTCGTAGTCCTCGTCTACCACATGTTAATTCCCAAATTTCCCAGCAACTAGCCCGTCATAGGAGTGGACAACAGCTGCTAAGAGATCCATGTGCTCTTTTGCTACCTCTACTGTCATATTCCTGAGATTTTCGGTCTTTAGTTTTGTAGCATTTGCTTCAGGTGCTATGTATTGGATACGAGACGACCCAGATGTGTCAGATCCTAAAGTAGTAGCTTGTGATGGACCAGCTGAACTCGACACAAACACCGTTTGAAGTGGTGCTCCAGACATTTTGGCTTGTTGAGTTGAGTTGTGCAGTGCCAGATTCTGATCATAAGTAGACTTTTGGGCCCTGTACTTCATCCTTAACTCTTCCTCTCGCAGTTTCAGGATGAAGTCATTGATGTCTAAATTCGCTAGCATATCATTTTGTCTAAATTCGCTAGCATATCATTTTTTCTTCCATTGAAGTAGTGACCCATGAGTGTGCAGCTCACTCATCAGGTGGTAGAAACGATCAATGACATCGTCCAAGCTCTCCTTTCCCATTGATGAGAAGTTGTCAAACTTCTTCTTCAATGCTTTAGCCTTCAGAGCTTTTAACGATGCATTTCCCTCATACCTCTTTTCCAATGCATCCCAAAGCTTCTTAGCTTGCTTGTTCTCAGAAAATTGATGGAAGATGTCCTTAGGAATTGACTAAGTCAGCAACGCATATACTTTCTTCTCGGAATTATACTTTACCTTTTGTCCGTCAGTCATACCGCTTAAGGTGAGTTTGACTCCATCTGCACCTACAGGCATACTATATCCTGTCTCTATCGACTCCCACAGATTGGGATCTACTCCATTTAAGTTAATCTCAAATCTTTGCTTCCATTATGGGTAATCATCTAATGTTATAAGCTTAGGGGGCTTGTTATGATTTCCCAGTTTATTTTCTAGAAGCAACAGATTTTGAATCCAAGAGTCCCTTCCGGCGGTGAATGCTGAATATTGATCCTCCATTACTATCAACTGTAAACTTTGGAACAAACTATTAACTTGTGCGATGAAGGTATGCGATTGAACAGTTCATGCGATTGAACAATGCGGTTGACTCAGACGTGTGAATGAGCAAATGTGGATGGATCAATCGTGCGAATGGACATGTGCGGATGAACAATGCGAATGGGCAATTCAATTGTACGAATGGATGTATGAATGAGTCCAATCATGCGTATAAGGATGCGTATGAATTCATTCGTGCGACTGAGGCTGCTGAATCTTGAAAATTTGAAGGTTTAAGGTATTTTGACGCAAAAACATGAATTTTTCAAGAACCCTAATTGCCGTATGCCGGACAAACGTTAACTTTACAATCTGGAGACGTCCAAAACAGCGTTTGACATAAAAAGATTGCGTTTTTGCGTGAAAAACACAATTTTATAACAAAATCGATTGAATCAAACGTTAATCAGGAGCCTTGGCTTTGATACCACTTGTTAGAGGACCGTGTACTGGACGGGTACTAACTGATCTACGTGTATACCGAATCAAAGTGTGGAATCCTATTTGATTGGGGATCCACTCAGTGGGAACATTAACCCATCTATATAAGATTAATCTAAACGTTAAGAACGAATAGCAATCGATCAAGAACGATCTATGAACTTGGACTTGCTTTCTTGGACGTTCTAGACGGCTAGGGTACGTGTATGAGTCGAATTCTTCAAAGTGTTCCATTTTTCCACGAATTAAGTGGTATTTCTAGGTTAGGGCTACTCATTCGTGCAACTGAACCATTAGAATGGTTCAGTCATGCGACTGAACCATTAACCATTAGCATGGTTCAGTCGTGCGACTGATTCATGCGGTTGATCCATTCGCACGACTGAGTGTTCACTCGTGTGACTGAGTCAATCTCATGTCACCATTGTGTGACTCATCTAGTTTCCAGGTTCTGCAGTGCGACTAGTTAATTAGCATGAAGTTGTTCATGCGTATGGTCCATTAGCATGGGCCATTCGCATGAGAACTTCATATGACTAATTTGAATATGTTTCACAATCATTATTTGACTTAGATCTATTCAAACAACCACAAACCTATATAGTTAATTCAATAAGCGTTAATCCATAATAATCAATGAAATATTAAACATTATAAGCATAAACCACACATTGTATTTCATTCAAACCATCCAGTTACATATATGTAAGACATGAAAGACTTTTTACATTAAGCTCATAAACTAGGTACATATGTATCTACAAGGATTAATTTCATCTTTGTGCTAAAGTATGTCTTAAGGATGTGATCTCAAGATCAATTCTGTTCTCGGTTACAAAAAAATTTAAAAATTTAATAGATAGAAATTGTTATAATAAATGTATATAATAAAAATAAAGATCAAAATAAGTTTTCATTTCGAAACTTCTTTTATGTCTTCCATATTATGTTGTTACAATTTTATCATTTTTCATGCATTTCACAAAAACTGCATACAACCGAACACGGGTTCACTTGTTTTCAAACAAAAACAAACACAAGTTTATTTTGTTAAAATGAAATTATCTAATAAGAAATGTCAAGATTGTGTTTGTGAATGTGTTTCATATATTTGTTGTAAGTGATGGCCAATCATCATTTGAGTAGTGTACCTGATCAGAGAACCTGTTCCTCAAGTTTATAGAAGATACTAAACTAGGAATCATCCTCCTACATCTTCTAGAAGCACTCAAGATTAGAGATTTTGGAAAGTGTTCCAACATCCTCTCAAAGGAGGCACTCGAAATGGGGGAGCTTATGAGATGAATAATTTTTCTCATCAGATTCATAAAGCTTGAGTTTGAAGATCTTTCTAATATTGACTTCTTGATGCTAAATTCATATGAAGACGTTGATAATGATAGACTAAAGGGGAGTATTGTTGGAGCTGTACATATCTTCTTGATATGGGTTCAAGGGAGTCAAAGTCTACTGTCCTAATGAATGATCGATTCCACGAAAAAATGTGCTTTGTTGTCACAAATGTGCTCCAACAAAGTCTAATAGCCAAAGTCTATTGTTGGAGCTGTACATATCTTCTTGATATGATTGGTTCCATGAAAGAATGATACATATCTTCTTGATATGGGTTCAAGGGACTCAAAGTCTACTGTTACCTGTCTTCTATCCAAAGCTTCCACTTCTGAGTCTCTCTTATGCCATCGTAGATTGGGCCACGTTAACTTCAAAATTATAAACAAATTAGTAAAAAACAATCACGTTAACTTCACATTTGACCCAACTCGTACCGACACATAAATCTAGTATCAAGGAATATATATGTGAAAACACCAAAAACATATAATGCTAGGCTACTTTAAAAAATGATTAGATATGGAACAATAGGAAAAAGAAAAAAATAGATGATAATAAAAGTGGGTTTCCAACCCAAGACTATCGTTCTTGCAAGTAAACAGTGACTAGCAGCTCTAGGCATCCGATTATGTTTCTATCTCAAACAAAGTATATAAAGTATCAGCTAACTTGCATCCACCACCAACCTTTCTATATATATATTAAATATAAAAATTTAAAAACATATTATTTAAATAAATAAACAAGCCGAGCTTGAGCTTGAAGAATTATTTGACGAGCCTAGCTCGAGCTTCAAAAATTTAGCTTGAAACAAGTCGAGCTCGAACTCGAGCTATCCTAAGTCATCATGAGCTGAACTTGAGCTTGACTCGGCTCGTTTCCACCCCTAGTTATGATGAAAAGATTAACAATTTTAGGGATGCTTACCAAAATCAAGAAAATCCAACAGTTAAAAGGAGCATGAAACAAAAGATAAAAGGTATATATGCTTCGAGCAACATAGATTTTGAAGAGCCTGGTGTCCAAACAACTACTCAGGGAAAGCTAACCATGAAATTTAAACAAAAAAAATTCTAACCCTCCACTTGCTTAACCTTCCTACAATCAAAGCCAATCAACCAAACCTAATGTTTTCAACTATGATTTTATAGGGTTATGCCTCTTGGAGACACAGTTCATACCAAATAATTACTACCTTGAAACATAGTTCACACCAACCACATAGTACCCCAAGACATAGTTCATACCAACCACGTAGCCTTTAAAATATAGTTCATACCAACCATCTAACCCCTCAAACACAGTTCATACAAGACAACTTAACAACCTTATTATTACCACCATTTACTAGATGAGATTTTCAGGTATTTTTCATCCCTACATTACATAGGTAGAGAACGCATATGGTTATGGTAACTGTGGGTTTCACATGGTTTTTATTTCAGTATGATGTAATGAGGAGCAATGGCTAAACCTAAGGTTTGAACTTCTCCAAGAGTTACACAACAAGCCTAATTACTGCAAAACTATTTTAATTGGCTCTTATGATGAAACCAACATTTGATATCTTCACATGCACCAGAAGAAAACTGGATGCTCATGCCATATATAGCACTGATCGCAAACAAATTTGATGTTATTGTGTAATGCTTGTCACTTACATATTCTTTCACTTGTTTCCTAACATGGAAATGTCCAAACAAACTCACAAAACACAATTTTTATTCCAATTGCCAATATGCATGGGAACAACTACGTCTTTATGCACTTAGAGGGTGGACACCCGATGCCTCCAATAATGCTGTTATGGATGTTGTATAGAATTAATAATGCAACCGCTTTGGAAATAGTGTATTGGGAACAACTAAGGGTAAATCCAATACAAACCTACAAATAAAAATGTCACTCGTATAAATTTGAATTGGTATATTAATATATCTTGTTATTCAATTATTCAAACTAATGTGAAGTTTCTATTATTTAAATTTATAAAGTATATATATATATATATACATATATACATACACACACACACACACACACACACACACACACACACACATATATATATATTATATATATATATATATATATATATATATATATATATATATATATATATATATATATATAGACACACACTATTGTTTGTACATGTATTAAACAAATCTAATACAAAAGGTATATATTAATTTATTTATATGAGATATAAACGAAAATGTAGTTTTCCATAAGGGAAGTTACCATTTTGTAATTAAAGTCACATCAATAAGAAATTGCATAAACTCTCATTGTCGTGGGGCTCACAATAGAAAACGGTCATTTTCTTTGAAGGAAATTGTTGTTTTCCCTTTAATTCATCCAAATCTATCTATTTACACAAAGTGTTACAACATTAATATTTATGGTGCACTTTTAGAATTTTCTTTGGTTGACCAACCACATCTTCTTATTTTGACACGAGATCCCCTAATTTTGAAACCATACTCAAAGTGCTACATTATGGAGAAGGATATCACCATATTTGCACAAGTTATAGTCCAGTTTTGTCTCCAACAAATGGGACCAATAATCTACTGAGAAAAACATTTTGACTTTTCAAATTTGTTTTGGTAGTTTAGGGTATCAAATCTCAGTAATTTCGGGTGAGACCACTTGGGTTGCATAGCTACTCTTTGAATTTAAATTTAGGCTCAAGAATCATTTTATTTGGTGATGTTAAGGCTGAGTTATGACTTTTTAAAGTCAGGGTAAGGAATTTTGTCTACTTATTGTCACCTTTCTAGATCCTGTTACACCCACTTTCTAAATTTCTTCACTCTATCCTCTCTTTACCCACTTGTTATTACACACTACTATACAATTACGAACTAGGCACAAAGCATGTGGTTGGTACTGGTTTTGAATTAAGAGGTATATATCATATGTTGTCATTCTTGTGCCTTATGACAAACATATGTGATGCCAATATAAGGAGGCTTAATTTCGGTTAGGCCATACTTATGTAGAAATTATGAAGAATATGGGAATGTACTTTCATGTTCTAATCCTTTTTATTACGAGTCATGTCAAAGTACGTAAACATACAAGACGTCCATATCCACCAAAAGTGTTAAGTCGCACAAATACTTTATTCAAACTTATGCATCATGATATCTGGGGGTTCTTATCCTATCAAACCTCCCTTGGGTTTTCAATAATTTATCACTTTTATCAATGATTATTCTCGTGCTACTTGGGTTTTGCTAAATCTTGTCGGATACATATCTCAATACTACTATGCACTCTACTTTTCAGTCTCAACGCATTCATAGTTAAATAATGGCATCAACAAGTTATTGTTAAGTAATAGTTGTGGTTGGTGTTACTAAACTCCATTGGATTTAGTTTCGTATTGGTTCAGAGGAAGAAAAACGTTATAAAAATTACTAAAAGAAGATTTTGAGCCTTAGCGTGCATTATCCAAAGATTTCTTAGTGTCTGTCGGAAAGTATGGACATGCTTTTGGCATGTTCTCCGATGGAAAAAAAATGAATATTAAGTGTCGTCAATTCAAAGAGCTTTGTTTAGAGTATTTTAGTAACTACAAATTTGAATTACACAACAGTGAATATAGGTATTTTCGATTATTTAACTTATCATTACGAAATGAGAAAACAGGAAATTTCAACTAGGCGTTGAATTGTTTGAGAAATACATTATATGGTTGTATGCAACCACGTATCCTAGTCACACATAGAGAATTAGCTCTAATTGACGCATGTAAAATTGTTTTCCAATGGAAACTTGTAGGACCGTTAGATGGGGTGATGCACTTTTACAGCACAACAACACAACTGAGGAGAGTTCTTTAGAACACTTCTTAGATCAAATTGGGAACTAGTTAACTACTATAAAAGATGTTAAGAACACAAGTAAGAGAGAGACACAACAAGATAGCAACACAAGTATTTTTGTTTTCAACAATGCAATATATGCTTCTCAAGTTTTATTACAAAGTGTTTCAAAGCATAATCGAAAGTTACAAGTACTTGAGATACATATACTACATCCTACAGCCGGCCATACTTTGAAGGCCAGTTAGATACATAAGACTAGACAACAAAATCAAATGTAGAGTCAAAAGGCAGATTGCTTTGTGACTTGTGACTATGACATGCGATAGCTCACATCCTAATATATTACAAAAGGATAAAGTACATAAAGTAGAAAGCTTAGACTCAAGACCTCAATGTACAGTTTTCCAAAAGGATGGACCTTTTCACTAACTTGTGAAAGTTGATGAGTCAAACAGAGTTGTAGAAGAAGGTGGTCCAACTTTATGGAAAAGTACATGAGATAATAGCATGTACATAAAAGTCTTCGGAATAAATCTGTCTTCATAAATTGGCTTCAAAAGACTTTGTCTCTGAAGCTTCAAAAGACTTCATTTTTGGCTTCGAAAGACATTTGTCTTGGCTTCGGAAGATTTTACACTTAGAGTATTTCTAGTGTGAGGTGTAAAACTTCCAGAGCATTTCTACTTCAGTGATTTAGTGCATGCATGCAGTGAGACTTTGGATGCTTTTAATGTTTTGACTACATGAGACTTGTTGGAATCCTTACAAACTCCTTCTAGGTTGATGCTACCAAAACATTTCAAGATCTTCATCGGTTGACAGTCCTCATCATGATGATGACCAGACCCTTCTCTATTAGTTGGTCAGGATCACTCAGACTTTGATAGTATCTTCTCATATCAAAGAGATCATGCAAAGGTACATTGAATAAGTCTTGCCATGTGTAAATATTCTCACCACCTTAATCACTAATCACATGCCATCTTTCTGGATTAGTTGTGAAGGTCTAGGATAAGATAGGTCTCTTAGAAGCAAGAGGAGCCACTTGAATTGGAGTTAATTATGCTACCTCTTCATGCACTTCCTCAGGTTGATTTGACTCACCTTGAGGTATAGAGGTGAATGGTTTAGACTTCTTCTTTTTTTGACTTTTAGTCTAGAAGCCATTCTCTTCTTTCTCTTTAAAGACTTTATCTGAGAAGACTGGTTTGCATCACCTTGTTGATTAGTCTTGTCTTGCTCAGTTGGGTGTTCCTCCTTCACCGGTTCAGAAGGAGAGGTAATTTGACCCGAATGTGGATCAAAAGATGAAGCTTGCTGAGGCTCAGCAGGAGGTCCAGGTTGTGTTGTCTCAAAAGGTTCAACCTTAACCTCCACTTCTTGAGGGACCTGACTTGGTGGAGAGTGTAAGTCAACAAGTTCTCCTCTTTTGATCTTCTACTTGATCACCCTAATGTGCTCATCCATAGTAGATAGAGACATAGGACCAAGTCTCCTTCCGGAGAATCCATACAACTTCAAGAAGCTCATCGTTCTTTGTCTGTTAATAGACTCCTTCATGCTCTTTTGAATGATGGCCCTTGACCTTGCAACATCTTCCCTTAATTTTCTCTTTGTTTCCTTATGTTCTTTGAGTACTTCAAGCTCAAGCTATTTGAGATATTCAAACTCTATGTACTCAAAGGACAAGGGATGAAGTGCAGATGCCTGGTATAGGCCTGTGGCACTCAAGTAGTTTATTATATGATTCTATTTGTCTTTTTGTCTACTTGAGGTTCTTGTGGAGCCACAACCTTTTGTGCAGGACTTTCTTGAACTTTGGAGAGGGTGGGAACATGCTTGTATAAACTCTTTGTCTCCTCTCCTCTTTGATTTGGAGAAGTAATTTTGCATCATTTGCTTCCTTTCTCTCTCTTGACGATTTCATGTCAGCCAGTTCATTAAGCTCTTCTAAGGGGAGAGATATAATCTCATCATTGTCATAGTTCCTGGTTTGCAGGTAAGTAATCATGACTGACCTCAACTCATCATCTTGAGTGTTTGGTCTGTGGGCAGCCCTGATTGCAGCTTTCATGAATCCTGCAGACCCATAGGAATTTTCTCCCTTAGCTTTCTCTTCCTCTCTCTCCTCCTCCTTAATTTCCTCAGAAGTCAATTTTCGTTTCCTTTTATCACTGACATACCTTTGCGACTACGGGTGGAGAGAGCTTTGGCCTTCATTGCTTGGTGTAGCCTCCAAGCTTTGGCCAGAGAGAGGTTGTGATACCCCTTCACTAGCAGTGCTTTACTAGGGGAATGAATTACTGAAGTAGTTGTAGGTGTGATAGGGGTCTCAGGCTCCACTACTGGCCTTCGGTCAAGGTTTCCCCTTCGAAGCTAATCTTAGGGTCTGCCTCAACATCCATTTGACCAATAGTATTACCTAATTGCTTTTGTCTCCTTCTAAGACTAAACTCTTCTATAATTCTATCCTGAGTCCTTTGTGCCAGCCTGTCAGCTTGTCTAGATTGGCTTGGATTGACAAGTGGCATGTTGATCAGGTCAAGACCTTCATAGTAGTTCAAGGTTTGAAAATTGAAGACTTCTTGCTGCCCTTGAACTCTTTGAAGAATAAGGGTTCTTTTGTTTGCATCATACAATCACCCTATAATGTAGTTGGAAGTTCCTTGAGGTGGAGATGATACTGCCCTTGGTATACCTTCCTCAAAAGACTCTGAATGTAGGAGTCTATTGAGTCCATATCAATGTGAACTTGAGAAAGTTGCTGAGTATGGACCGTTGCAAGTGAAGATGGCGAGTCCTCATCGTCCAAGCTCTGTGAAGAACTCCCAGGTTATGTGTCTGTGATGACTTTCTCCCTCTTTTTGGTAGCATCACCCACTTGCATAGGTAGCTAGAGGTTAGATCAACAACATTCATAGTTCTTGTGTTCCTCGTTGAGCTCTTCTTAAAGGTCTCCCAGCTAGTTTTTCCTTAAGATAAGATATCTTAAGTTACTAATCATTGACCCTATTTTGCAAGGTAGTCACCTAAGATTCAAGATGACTAACCTTGGAGACTAAATAAATGCATGTTTTTGACAATTTTGAACCTTTAGCCTCAGATTCCCCTTATCTTCATCAAAAGATTCATGAGGGGATGAGAGAATTGGACCAAAGTCTTCTCTCTCACCACTAGCATGAAGTTCTTGGTTGCTGGTTTTCCTCTGCTCAACAACAACTTTAGTTGAGTGTCAATGGGCTGAGTTGCCATGGTTGAAGTCTTAATGATGTAATCATTGGCTGAAATGATTGCCTCTTCCATATGTTTATCCTGAACAAGGTCAAATATCCACCTTAGTGATAGGTGACTGATGTGGGCTAGACATAGGTGACTCAGGAGCACTTATCTCTCTTTGAGTAGGGGAGGACTGGAGAGACTCATGATACTCACTGAAACCTAAATCTTCATTAGTATAGAAGTCAACATTTGGGATTGGGTGTTTAAGTCTAAGGGTTGGGGATGGTAACTGCCCCCTAAAGGTGTTCTATAAGTGTAGAGATTTAGAGTGAAGGGTTAAGGCTGTTGGGCTTGTGAGCTCATCAGTTTGAGCATGAGGAACCTTAGGACTGGTAGTTGAAGTGATGGGAGTGGTTTGCTCCTCAAGAGAAGTGGGAGCTCTATTTTCCACTTCTTCCTATGTGGGTAGTGATATGGGGGCCTGGACAGACTCAATAGCTTGAGCAGGGTTTCGTTTGGATTTTCTTTTGTAAGTGTGGGTGATTTGAGGTCTTTTTGGTGGTTGGGAGGTAGAGGTATGGGTTCAACACTAGATTATGTAGCCAGGTTGTCACCTTAAGCAATGAGCTCTAACATTTTTAGGACTAGGCTGTTTCTACCCCAGAGAAACCAACAGTTGACTTGTTCAAGATTTTAAAGATGTCGAGCTTCATCTGTCCCAATTTAAGGATATTACCTATTTCCCTCAACTGTGAGCCTAATTCTAAAGAGTCTATTTAGCAAGTAAATTTGTATAAACAAACTGAGAGTACTTGAACTTGACCCCTTAAAACATTCCTTGTACTCTGAAGGAGAGATCTTCAGGAATCCGATCCCACCCTCCATGCTTGTTGGACAAGTTATGGATAACCACATGAAGCAGGTATCTCCACTGGGATGAGACCTTCCAATTGCAGAAGGTCTTTACAAAGAAATCTCCTTCATAGCTTATCTGCTCAAAGGATGATTAACAACTTCTTTTGGAAAGAACATCTCACCTTCATCATCATCTAGCTGAAGGTGATAGTTGATGATGGCCGAGTGATGAAGATTGTCCTCCCCTGCACTATAGCAGATACTTCCTTCTCCCCATCCATGATGACCTCTTGGCAAGTCTTCCAAAATTCAAACAAATGTTCCCCATAAAAGCTAGAAAACGACAAACCTCTGAGAAACTATCATCTTTCTTAGAGTTCAACAGAGCAACCAGGTTGTGTTGCCTGTGAAGCAGGGTTGTTTTTGAGGTTTAGATTGGCCATTTTAAGAAGCTTAAGGGTGAAAGAAGATGAAGAACAAAGGCAGTTTGGGAGAATTTAGGTTAGAGAAGAAATGCAGATGAAGAAGATAGTGAAAAAGAGGATAGTGAAAAAGAGGGGTACCGTTGGGTTTATATGTGAAAAGGATATGAGACAAAGTTATTGAAAGAGGATAAACTTTGAAATCCAGAAGTCAGTCCCATCTCTAAAAAAGTAGTTTTCTTTTGCCCAAAAAGTAGTTTTCTTGGAAGTCAAGAAATCTTCTGAAGGTTGTTTTGCTTTGGAAGTTTTTGAAGGAAAGCTTTCGAAGGCAAACTGACTTCAGAATATATTTCAAAGATTTTTGAGAATTTTGCTTCGGAAGAGATTTAGAACTCAGAGTATTTATTCTATGAAGAATAAAAGCTTCCAAAGAGAAATTTGCTTTCGGAAGAAAATTTGTTCTTATAAAACATACAAGTCCTTAAGTGAATTTTAAGCTTCGGAAGATATTTCAAAAACTTCTTCCGAAGGTAAATTGACTTAAGTAGATATTTGTTTGTTAAGACATAACTTGCTTTCGAAGGTAATTTTAAATCTTTCGAAGGATAAAGAGATAAAAATTTTCAAAAATCTAAGGAATGTATTTTGAAAATATTTTACTTCCAAAGAGAAAAAAAGGATTATGTAGGTGATAAAGATAGACAACTTAGGACACACATGTTTTAGAAATAATATGATTAAGTTTTTAAGAAAAGCTACTCAAAGTTAATCATCCCAATAGCTGATATAAGATATTTGATCCTCATTCATCAAAAGCCTTGGTGAACAGATAAGCATATTGTTCATTTGTGTTAACCTTGACTAGTTTGATTAATCACTTTTCAAAGTTATCTCTAATTAAATCATACCTGATATTGATGTGCTTTGTACTTGAGTGTTATACAGGATTTTTTGTGATTGAGATAGCTTTATTGTTGTCTATATGGATGGGAGTCTTCTTGAAGTTGAATCCATAGTCTAGAATCTTATTTTGAATCAAAAGTACTTGAGCACAGCAGCTTGCAACAACAATGTATTCAGCCTCATCAGTTGATGTAGATACACAGGATTATTTCTTACATTTCCAGGAGACTCTCCTTCCACCAAGAAATTGACATCCCCCTGATATAGACTTTACAGTCATGTTGCAGCCATCATAGTCACTATCTGTATAAGCATACAAATTAAAGTCAGAGTTCTTTGGATACCAAAGGCCATATGATGGAGCACCTTTGAGATATCTTAGAATTCTTTTGATAGTGATTAGGTGTGACATCTTAGGGTTGGCTTGATATCTTGCACAAATACATGTAGCAATCATGATATCAGCTTGCTAGTTATGATGTACATAAGAGACCCAATCATTGCCCAGAAGAGATCCAAGGGAGTGGTTTCTGGCTATGGGTGTCTTAGCAACCTTACAATAAGTCATTTTGAATCTTTTAAGTATGTCTTGAACACTCTTAGACTGACTTATGAAGATGCCATTATCAGCTTGCTTCAGTTGAATTCCTAGAAAGAAATTAGGTTCACCCATGCACTCATTTCAAACTTGTCTTTCATCAGCTTGTCAAAGTCTTTGCAGTGCTTTAAATTAGTTGACCCAAAGACATGTCATCCACATATACTTGAACTAGCATAATGTCATCTCATGTTCCTTTGATGAAGAGAGTTCCATCATAGTACCCCTCTTGTAGCCATGTTGACAGAGATACTGTGATATGGTCTCATACCACTTCCTTGGTGCATGGTGCAACCCATAAAGAGCCTTATCAAGCTTGTAGACATAATCAGGATGATCAGGATTTGCAAACCCAGGTGGTTGTTTGATATAAGCCTCTTGATCAATCACCCCATAAATAAAAGCACACTTGACATGAAGCTGGTAAACCTTGAAGTTCTTGGATGCAACAAAAACTAGGAATATCCTGACAGCTTCAAGTCTTGCTACAGGAGCAAAGACATCTATGTAGTCAGTTCCTTCTTCTTAAGTATATCCTTGAACAACTAGTCTGGCCTCGTTCTTGATGACAAGCTGTTAGATCTAGGAACAATAGATCTAGATCAATTTGCATAGGCTTAGAACTTTATCATTATATGTAATGAATGATTGTAATTCATTATTATGATGTATGCATTGTCTATATAGGTTAACCCATATGTGTGTTGATCTGTGTATGATTGCAAGTACAAACATAATACTTGGTCAATTACTGAAATTGACTAAGTGTAAGAAACATCTACGGATGAACATTTTGTTCTTACGTAGATATATTTCTTACAAGTAACAAACATCCGAAGATCATCTACGGATGAACAATCAACTGGAGTTCAAGAGAATCAGAGAGTTCAAGTGAGAACTCCTGCCGATGAGAAAAACACCTTTGAAAGACAAAGTACCTTGAGAAAAAAAAGTACCTTCGGAAGAACAAGTACCTTCAGAAGAACAAACCCCTATGGAAGACTATGCAGCTGTGGAGTCCAAACACTTGTATCTAAATACTACAAGTGTTAAAAGTCAACAAGTCAACAAGATAGCTATGCGAATCCCAAGAGATCCGGTGTTTCCTAACAGAAACACACGTGCCTATAAATATGGATCATAGGTTTTACATCAAGAATGATGGAAAGAGACACACGATCACAAACCACCAAACATCAAATCACACAACACAAACCCTAGCAGCCGTCACATCAACTTCGGTACATTCAAACCAATTTTATTTCATTCATTGTTATTCATCTATAATCATTAAAATGTTTTAATGGAATACATTTGAATTGAATATTTTGTTTGATTATTAATTATGTTCTTCTAATTGTGTTAATCTTAATTATTTATCACTATTGTTGTTATTGAATTTATTAAGAACAATTAAACAAAGTTAATATTGATTCCGCAACATTGACTTGACTCTAGATTAACACTTGCAATTCCTTATTGCGATCCTTGGATTCACAGGTGGTATCAAGCCAAGTGCTCATTGATTAAGATCAATTGATCTATCAATGTTAATTCGTTCATTGCTTCCTTGTTTCACTAGATTTGTCGGTCTTTGCTATCCAGATCTATTGTTTCTAAGCAAATCATTTTGTGTGATTTAATCAAAATAATGAATTGAACAAATATATTAACAAAAACCTTAATTGGTATTAATTATCATTGCAAGGATTGACTAATTTGTGACCACAACTGTTATTTATTATATTTAAGGTTTGTCACTAATTAGTTCATTTCTTAAAAGATACTCTGTAATAGTTAAAATCTTAGATCTTAAATAAACATGAGTAACTTTGTTGGATCTTCATACCAACCTCCAAAGTTGGAAACAAAAGCAGACTTTAAATCTGGAAAATCAAGTTCAAGAATCATGTTAATATGCAGATTCTGACTTATGTGTTTCACTAACTAAAGGTCCTTATATTCTACCCACTCTTGGGCGGATTATAATGACAACAATCAACCAAT
The DNA here is from genome assembly GCA_025506515.1 of Flaveria trinervia. Classification (NCBI taxonomy): domain Eukaryota; kingdom Viridiplantae; phylum Streptophyta; class Magnoliopsida; order Asterales; family Asteraceae; genus Flaveria; species Flaveria trinervia. Next base: position 65,361,830 of record CM046443.1, read on the forward strand.
AAGTACAAAGATCTGACACCTCATGATGTTAAGAAGGTTAAAGTTGATATAAAAACATATAGTTTGCTTAGTATGGATTTACCTGAAGAAATATAATCAGGTGTGAGAATTACAAAACAACAAATTCGTTGTGGAAGATTCTTCATACACTTTACGAAGGGAGTGATGAAATCAAAGCACTAGGAAGTACACCCTTCATTCACAATATGAAACTTTCATATTGAGGTGAATAAATTCCACAACAACTCCATAGATTTATGCAACTTGTTACAGATACGAATATCTTGGAGTTGAAATACACAAATGAGGAATTAAACAAGAAGACGCTTCATACTTTGCTAGAAAGTTGGAAGCAAACTGTGTCCATGTTCAACAACACAATTGACCTCAAAGCAAGTTGTTTATATACTCTACTAGCTAAAGTAGAGGCTCTTGAAATGGATGAGAAATCAAGAAACATGAGTGTGAGAACTCATGTGTCACCCTATCACTTTAAAGAAAAAAAAGTGCTGGAAGTGCCTTTATTTCTAACAATGACGGTGATGACTCTTGTACTTTGAGTGATGATGAAGAGGATGTAAGTTTCTATGCATCAAGCCTTCTAAGAATCTTCTCAAAGTAAGTAAGAAAAGAGAAAGGAAGAACTGAAGATCGAAGAGATACATCATCAGCAAAGTCTTTATCAAATAACAATCAAACAGAGTCCATCACTATCATTCTGGACTCTGAAGAACAAAAGGCAGCTTTTGTAGCTTTTAGCTCAAGTTTTCAAGGTTATCTTGGAAGCTCATTAACCTCTGCCAACATTTGCTAGCAGGACTTGAAGAACTACATCTAGATGTTGTGGAGGAAATGGACCTACAATGGCAAATGGCAATGATTGCTTATAGAGCCAAACAATATCTAAGGAGAAGTAAATCATCAAAGATTGGTGTTGATAAGTCAAAGGTAAGATGCATCAAGTGCAATCTCTATGGACACTTTTCTAAAGAATGCAATCAACAATTAATTCCTAAGTTAGCATAACATCAACAACATCATTCTCAGCAAACACCATCATCACAAAGACCTTTCAGGCAACCACAACTTACCAACTCATCCCCACCAACCACTAATACATCAACAGGAACAAGTAACACCAAAGAAACTAGGCTGATCATCCTTCAATATGGAACTTGTGATTGGAGTATGTATGAGAAGTAAGTCTTGGAAGAGAATCAAGCTTTAATGGCTCATATGGAAAACAAATTTCCACCCATGGCTAGTGAGGTAAGAGATAGGTTATGTTCATCAATATGTGTTGAGGAAGTTGAAAGATATAAAGTCCATGCTTAACAACTGGCTGATAAAGTTAAAGAAACAATGATTTTGAGTGAATCTCATGTAAGAGAACATAAATTGTAACAAATAAAAATTAACTCTTTACAAAAGGATTTAGATAAAATTGTTTCAGAAGATTACAGTTTAAAGGCACAAGTTGAGCATCTGACCACTTCCTTAACTAAATCCATGGCTGATCATACATTAACTAAAGTGAAACTTTAGAAGTTTCAACTTTCATCTTAGCAGTATGAGAAATTATTAAATTCTCATATTGAATCAAAGAACATGTCTGGGTTGGGATATAATATTGTGGCACCACCTATAAACAATAACTACACATCGTTTCCTGAATCAATGACTAATAACTTGCCAATCATTTTGTTGCCAAGCACCAAGTTTGAATCAAATTCTAATCAACAAGATATTCATATAGAACTGAGGTGAATAAAACTGAGTCTTCTGAATCAGAAAAGATCAATCAAAGGATTCAGAATTTGACTTTAATGAGTGTGATGACTTGGATGATTCTTATGAAAATGATGATGATCTACTGAACCAGGGTAAGAATTTTGTTTCTGAAACAAATATTCCAAAAATTCTTGAAGAAACCAACTTTCAATATCCTCCAAAGCAAAGAAACATGCTCAAGACTATTTGCAAGAGAATAGCTTAGCTAAATGAAGGTTTTCAAGAACTACACCAGCAACAAAAACCTTCACATGAAGTAATTCAAAAGGGTGTGTCTTTATTGAAGAAGTACACAAAGCATACATGGAAAAAGCAAAGAAGAAACTATTAGCTGATCGTCAGCTGAAGAAGAAACCTTCTTTAGTAGATGATCTGTGAAAGAAGAAACCTTCTTCAGTAGAAAATCAGACACAAAAGAAACCTTCTTTAGTAGAAGATCTGCGGAAGAAGCAACCTTCAGTAGTTAATACTGTTTCAATATATGGTCTACAAAATGCAAAGCCAACTACAAACAAGTCAACTGCAAAACTGAAAAAGGATGCTAAGTCTTTGAAGTTGACAAATAAGAAGACAATAAGTGATTCTGACAAAGAATCATAGAGATGTATTGCAAATGGTGTGACATGAAACACCATAATACTCATGAGTATTACTTTAGTAGTTACTGTTCTATTTGCAATATGAACAATCACATGATGTCTGACTGTTACTTCATCAAGCATTATGCTATTTGTAATAAAAATAACCATTCAACTCAGGAATGTTACTTCAACAAAAAGAACAAGACAAAAAGCACAAAGAAGAAACAATCAGATAAAGCTGAATCAGACACTCAATCCACTGATTGTGAAAAGAATTCAAAAATTAAGAAGCCTCAACAAAAACAAAAGCAAAAACCAAATGAGAAAACATCCATTGATGTTCAAGTTGTGAAGAAAAGATGTAAAACTAGGTTATTTTAAAAGTCAAAGAAAGAAAGAATAAGTGAAGGAAAAGAAAGAAAGGAAATGAAGCCCAAGTAGAGGGCCAAATGTGTCAAAAGAAAAAAATCTTTAAAAAGTTGGTGAATAAAGGTAATGGCCACCCATCACCCTCTCCTGACAAATATCTTCGGATATTTCTAGAGAGAGAAAGCGAAGAAGAGCATAAACTCTCGATTTGAAGAGGAACAAGAGTAGAAGTTCGAATTCAAGGTAAGAATTCATGGTTTTAAGATGTTCTTAATTGGCCTTAGCCTTGGTTACATGCTTACATGTGTTTTGTGTGTTTGGGTGTGTTTTTGGTGGGTTTCTAGGCGGTTGAACTCAACTTGCAAACGGGTTTTGAAGAAGTCATAACCAAAGGCAGCTAAGGTGAGTTCTAGAACCCCTATTTTACTTGTTTTTAATTGTTTTGGGGCAGTAAATGCATGTATAAACGTTTTTAGAAAGTTAGGTTTTTGTACCCGTATGTGTGTATGTTGCGGGTGGGGATTGATTTTGGGCTATGTATGTGTTGATGTTGTTATGATTGTGTTTCTAAGGCTTAGAATGTATAATTAAGCTTAGAACATGATAGGTGATGTTTGGGGACTGAATTATGATGTAAAGTGTGACTTAGGCTGCTCATGCGCCTAAATAGTAGCTCGTGCGCCCAACTGTAAATAACTGCCTAAGTGTCCCATGCGCCCAAACCTCATACGCCCGAATAGTACTCAGGCGCCTAGAAATAGGCTGAATTTTCTAAGTGTACATACGCCCGGAAAGCACATGCACCTAGGCACTCATGCGCTTGCATAGTGCTCATGCGCCTAGAATTGCCCAGAATAGACTAAATGTTGCCCATGCGCCCCATTAGTGTTAATGTGCCTGAAGGTTCCTAATGCGCCTAAGTGTTCCACATGCGTCTGAAAGGCCATGGGCCTGCATAGTGCTCATGCGCCTGCATAGTGCCCATGCGCCTAAAGACTTAGAAATATTTTCTGATTTTGGAGAAAATTGTAAAAGTAGGCTCTGACTTGGGAGGTTCCCAGGGGCTATGTAAGTTCACTTTTTGAGGTCATACATGATGTGATGGGTGATGTATGATATGATTGATGATGTATGATATGATTGATGATGTATGATTGGTGCTTATGCATGGTGGTATGTATGATGTATGTATGATGTTGCCTTGTATGGTGATGTTGTATGTTCATGTTGATGTCCCTTATTATGTATGATTATTTTCCCGTGGCTTACGTTAAATGTTATCGAACGAAATGAAAAGTATTATGTAACGTAAAGTGGAAGATAATGAAAAAAGGAATGTAATGAAATAATGTATGCATTAATGAATGAATGAATGAATGAAAGTAAGAAAGGTTTGCAAGCAAATGTATGGAGGTTCACACCCAATGAAAGGTGTTAGCTCAACTGTGTGTGGTTAGCTACCCCAGAATGATGCACACTAGGGGTCCAATCCTTGTGATTGACCATATGTATAGGATCCTTGCCACTTGCCCCAGGTACTGGAGTCAGCTTTGTGCATAATGTTCGAGGTCTATAAAAGACCTCAGGCCCAGTAACTAGCTTCATGCACAATGTTCAGGGTATAGCATATGGCATTGGTCCGGAATGAAAGAGAAAAGATAAGTGGTGAATGTACTTGCCCTAGGTACTGGAGTCAGCTTCGTGCACCATGTTCGAGGTCTATGACAGACCTCAAGCCCAGTAACTAGCTTCGTGCACAATGTTTAGGGTACTGTACATTTCATTGGAAGTAATGAACGTACGAATGAAAGCAAGAAAGCATGTATGAAAGTGAATGAAAGTAATGAAAGTGAATGATAATGACGTACGATGAATGAAAGAAAGTTAACGAACGACCGATGAAGATAATAATGTATTATCTATGTATACGTACGATGTGTGATCATGTGCAAAAGTATAGTATGATTTTGAAATAAAGTAAAGAATGTTTTAACTGAAGTAAAGTACGTTTTATCTTAAAACTAGAACTCATCAACAACACTGACTTTTATGTGTTTTTAGTTGGCAGGTAATAGTTGCTGAGGATGGCACGGGGCGGCTACTTGGCTCGTTTGGATGGCATCCATTTTTATAATGCTTTTGTGATGTAATGCAACTAGTATTTTGTAATTTGATAACAATGTATTATTTTGCAAAAGCTATTACAATAAAATGAATTGTCGTTTTTAAGGTTTCCGCTGCAATGTTTATTTAAGTTAATATAATATATGTTTTATGTGAGATGATCGACCAACTGTGAGCGTCCCGGGATCGGGGCCTTACAAAAGAACAACTTTCTAGCAATCAAAACACCTCACAAATGGGTGAATTTGACTAAAAAGGAAACAAATAATAATGATGTTTTCTTTGATAATTTTGAAAAGGGAATTCATGTACCTTATTCAAAGTCAAAAGATAGTGATACTTTCATTAATAAAAAATCATTTTCAAAACCAAATCATCAATTCAACAAAATTAAGGTGAATGAAGAGATGATTGAGAAACCAGGACCTAGTTCATCAACATCATCTTCAACAGAATCATCCTCACCTGCAATAAGTCAAAATGAATCAAACAAAATAAAACTGATGTAACACCTGGTTATTTTTAAAGACAAAGAAAGAAGAATAAAGTGAAGGAAAAAGAAGGAAAAGAAATAAAACCCAAGTCTAGGCGTTAAAAGTGACAAAAAGGACAAAATCTTTGAAAAGTTGGTGATAAAGGTGGCATGGCCGCCCATCACCCTCTCTACACACAAATTCTTGGATATTTTAGAGAGAGGGAGTAGCAAAGCAGAAATGTTTCGGTTCTTGAAGAACAGGAAGAAGAAGTTCGAATTCAAGGTAAGAATTCACGTTTTTATGGTGTTATTAACCGGTATGTCCTCGGGTTTATGCTTATGTGTGTTTGTATGTGTTCGGGTATGTTTTTAGTGGGTTTCTAGGTGGTTGAACTAAATTGCAAATGAGTTTGGAAGAAGCCATACTCAAGAGCTGCAAAGGTGAGTTCTAGAACCCCTCTTTTACTGGTTTTTAATTGTTTTGGGGCTAGAAATGCATGAATGTATGTTTTTATTAAACTGAGTTTTAAACCCCTATGTATGAATGTGTGTATGCTGTGATTATGATGTGATGTTAGGCTATGTTCATGCTTGATGATTTTTAAGGCTTAGAATGTAAGATAGATGGTGATCGGGAATTGAGATCTGATGTTTAGGACTCATATATTTAAGTTTTAGAATCTACCTAAGTAAGCCAATGCACATGAGTACTGGAAGTCAATACGGATGAACAGTTAATGCGGATGAACATTTACCACTAAGTAAGAGAAATGCGGATGAAGTAAAAGAAATGTGGATGAAGTAAAAGAAATGGGATGAAGTAAAAGAAATGCGGATGAATATTTACCACTAAGTAAGAGAAATGTGGATGAGTAGTGGGAAATACGGATGAAGTAAAAGAAATGCGGATGAACTATAGCAAATGCGGATGAACTATAGCAAATGCGGATGAACAAAAGACAAATGCAGATGAACACTTAGAATGTTTTCTGACTTTCTGGGGAAAAAGATGAAATGTAGGCTTTGACTTGGGAGGTTCCCGGGGGTTATGTAAGTTGACTTTTGAGGTCAAAGATGTTATGATGGGCATGTTATGATGTATGTTTGATGCTTATGCATGATGGTATGTATGATGTATGTTATGTATGTATGATGCCTTGTATGATGATGTTGACTGTGTATGTTGATGTTCCTTATTTGGTGTGATTATTTTCCCTTTGCTTTACGATGAATGTTAATGAATGAAATTAAAATATTATGTAACGTAAAGTGGAAGATAATGAAAAGAGGAACTTGATGAATGAATGCATGCATTAATGTACAATGGAAAGTAAAGAATGTCTTGCAAGCCTTGTATGTTGGAACACGCCCTAATGTAGGGTGTTAGTCCAACGATGTGTGGGTTAGCTACCCCAGAAGAATGCACATCAGCATCTTTCTTTGTGATTGACCATTTGTATAGAACCTTTGTCGCTCTCCCTAGATACTGTGGCCAGGCTGCTGTGCGCCATGATGGGGGGTCTATGATGGACCCCGACCCAGTATCAGCTTTATCCATGACGGCGGGTATAGCATATGACAATGGTACACTTGAACTTACCCTAGGTACTGTGGCTAGGTTGTCGTGCGCCACGACGGGGGGTCTATGATGGACCCAGCCCAGTACCAGCTTTATGCATGACGGTAGGGTAAGGTTCATGGTTTTTGATGGAATGAAAAGAAGTAATGATAAATGTATGAATGAAAGTAAGAAAGTATGAATCAATGAGAATGAAAGTAATGAAAGTGAATGGTAATGACATACGATGAATGAACAAAAGTTAATGAATGAATGATGAAGATAATAATGATATTATCTATGTGTACATATGATGTGGGATCACATGCAAAAGTAAAGAATGGTTTTAAAGAATGTATCGTATGTTTTATTATAAAACTAGAACTCACTCAGCAACACTGACTTTTTATGCATTTTCCAGTTGGCAGGTGAGCATTGCTGAGGATGGCGCGGGGAAGCTACTTGGGATTTTGGATGACAATCTTTTGTTAATGCTTTTGCATTGTAATGCGAACAAAGGAAAATCTATAATGGATGATTGTATTAACTTGCAAAAGCATTTTTAATGAAATGAAAAGTAGTTTTGATGCTCCGCTACGGTGTTTTATGAAATAGAAATGTAATTATATGTTTTATGAGCAATGATTGCCCAGCTGTAAGCATCCTAGAAACATGGCCTTACAATTGAAACATCAAGACTTATTCATGAAGGAGTAACAATGTTAGACACTGCTGGCAAACCCAAGATCATTAAGGCTTGGGTTGTCAATTCTAACTGATTTATTTCTGTGGCAGGAACAATCTTGGAGATTTGACAACAAGTGGTATGTTGACAGTGGTTGTTCTAGGCATATGATAGGAATCTATTCACTTCTCCATGACATCAAACATAAAAATGTTTCATATGCGATATTTGGTGGGGATAAGAACGGAGGTAAAATTGTTGGTGAAGGAATGGTGATTAATGGTGTGCTCAAATTTGAGAAAGTAAACTATTGTGAAAATTTACAATATAACTTACTGAGTGTGTCTCAAATTTGTGATCAAAATTATACCACATTATTTGATATCACTAACTATTACATTCTTAAGCCAGGTTTTTCTGTTCCAGAAGATTGGGTCCTTCTTAAAGCATCAAAGAAAAAGAAACACATATGTTTTGGATATGAACAACACCTCTCACACAACATATGAGACATGCCTCCTATCTAAATCATCAAAAGATGAATCTCAATTGTGGCATAGAAGGTTTTTCCATTCTAACATGAAGAACATGAACAAGTTGGTGAAAAATGACTTACTCATTGGATTGCCAAAGAAATAGTTTTATTGTTCAAAACATTGTTCTCCTTGTTATAAAGGAAACAACATAGAGTGGCCCATAAATCCAAAACTATCAATACAAACACTACACCACTCAAATTGCTTCACATGGATCTGTTTGGTCCAACCAATGTGATGAACATTGGAAAGAGGAAATATTGTTTGGTGGTAGTTGATGATTTCACTAGATTCACATGGGTCTTCTTCTTAAAAAAAGAGTGAAACATAAGAAACATTAATGGACTTTGTCATCAAGATTGAGAATCAACTTGATTTAAAAGTTCAAATTTTTAGGAGTGATAATGGGACTGAATTTGTTAATTCTATCTTGGATTCTTTTTGCAGGAATAAAGTTATTGCAAGGCAATTCAGTGCACCAAGAACTCCACAGCAGAATGGAGTGGCTAAAAGAATAAACAAAACACTTATTGAAGCAGCCAGAACAATGCTAGCTGATTCACAATTGCCTATCACATTTTGGGTTGAGGCAGTGAATACAGCATGCAATGTTCAAAATAGAACATTGATTGTCAAAGAACATAACAAAACACCTTATGAGCTTTTATTTAAAAGAAAACCTATATAGGATATTAGAGCTTTTGGGTGTCATGTATCTATTTTAAACATAAAAGAACAATTGGGAAAATTTTCAAAAAATGCCTATTATGGTTTCTTTGTTGGATATTCTTCAACATCTAAATCTTATAGGATCTACATTCCACAACACAACATTATGGAAGAAACTCCTAATGTATCCTTTGATGAATCCGTATTTACAAAAATAGTTAAAGGATCATCATGGTTGTTTGATATAGATGCTTTAACAAAGTCATTTAACTCTGGTTATTTGAATAATGCAGGATCTAATTATGCATGCTATCCATTTGTTCCCCCAAATTTAAATGAAGTGTCATTATCTGCTGATCCTCCAAGAATAAACACTTCAACAACTGCTGACTCTGCATCCGCAGATGTACATTGTGTATCCAGAGATATGAATAATGTATCACCAACTATTTCAGGCTTTCAAAAAGATGCACCAAACATTGGAAATGATTCATCAAGTTCTTATATCCTATCCAAAGAAGTCCATGTAACTCCTATGAATGCTTAAAATGCTTCTCGAGAAGTTCATGTAACTCCTACGGATGAACAAAATGCTTTAGAAGATGTTCATGTACCTCCTATGGATGAACAAAATGTTTTCGGAGAAGTTGTTGTAACTCCTACAGAAGACATGAATTATTCCCCTGATGTCCAAAGTCATGAAGATCACTAAATACCTAATAATGAACAAGAAAAACATTTTGACTACCTCTTAAACTCACAATCTGGATTAGATTAGTCTGCACCAATGGATATGACTAACTTGGAATTATCTAATCCAGTTGAATCAACTCCAACAACAGAATACATAAGTCTCATCCAATCAAAAACATCATTGGAGATTCTACTAAAAGAACTACAAGAAGCCAAAGTGGAACTGCCAACATGTGTCTTTTCACTTGTTTTCTATCACAAGTGGTTCCTCCAAACATCACAGCTACTCTAAAGGACAACAACTGGATTGAAGTTATGCAAGAAGAGCTTCAACAATTTAGAAAGCAAAAAGTGTTGAACCTAGTTGACTTACCTGAAGGCCAACATCCAATTGGAACTAGATGGCTCTTCAAAAATAAACTAGATGACGGAGGTAGAATTGTGAGAAACAAAGAAAGGTTGATTGCTCAAGGATACACACAAGAAGAAGGAATAGACTATGATGAAGTTTTTGCACCAGTTGCAAGAATTGAATCCATAAGAGTATTCCTAGCACATCCATCATATAATAAGTTCACTGTGTATCAAATTGATGTCAAGTGCACCTTCCTATATGGGGAAATTGATGAAGAAGTCTATGTATCACAATCCCCTGAATTTGAAGATCCTCAAACCTTCACAAGGTATACAAACTTGATAAAGCTTTGTATGGTCTGCACCAAGCACCAAGAAAGTGGTATGAAACACTATCATCTTTCTTTCTCAAGCATGGATACAAATGGGTAACTATTGATCAGACTCTCTTTCTCAAACAAGAACCTCAAGATCTCTTAGTTTTTCAAATTTATGTTGATGACATTATATTTAGATCAACTCATAAGAGATTGTGTAAAAGCTTTGAAGATTTGATGAAATCAGAGTTTCGGATGAGTTCAATGGGAGAATTAACTTTCTTTCTTGATCTACAACTCATAAGAGATTGTGTAAAAGCTTTGAAGATTTGATGAAATCAGAGTTTCGGATGAGTTCAATGGGAGAATTAACTTTCTTTCTTGATCTACAAATTCATGAGAAACAAATGGGATATTCATTAATCAAGAGAAATACATACATCAAATATGATAAAGTACAACCTTACTGATACATCTTCATGCAGAACACCATCCTCAACAATTGAAAAGATTGTACCTGATCCTACAGGAAAAACTGTTGATCAAAGATTATATCGATCAATGATAGGATCACTTATGTATTTAACTGCCAGTAGACTTGACATTATGTTTTCTGTGTGTTTGTGCTACGTACCAATCATATCCAAAAGAGTCTCATCTGAATGCTTTGAAAAGAATCTTTAGATATCTCAAAGGAAAACCAGGACTTGGACTTTGGTATCCAAAAGATGGTGATTTCACTCTCTTTTCATACTCAGATAGTGACTATGGTGGATGCAACAACAATAGAAAATCCACAACTGGTGGATGTTAATTCATAGGACCAAGACTGGTTTCATGGTAGTGCAAGAAGCAAACAAATGTATTTGTATCCACAACTGAGGCTAAATACATAGCTGCTTTAGCTGGTTGCTCTCAAGTCCTTTGGTTGCAAAACCAATTGCTTGATTATGGTTACAATTTCCTTCAAACTCCAATTTACATTGACAATTCAGCTGTTATGTTTATTACCGCTAATCCTGTGGAACATAGTAAAACAAAACATATTGAAATAAGATACCATTTTCTGAGAGAGTGCCCAGAAAAAAGGTTTGATCAAGTTAGTCAAAGTGGATACAACAAATCAACTTGCTGATTTATTCACTAAAGCCTTTGATTCAGTTAGATTTAATTTTCTAATTGAGTCTCTGGGAATTATTAACTTAGATTAATGAAAAGCATGTGTATGTCCTTGTAAATTATCTTAATAATAATAAATTTTTTTTGCATAACATACGTTTGGGAAATGATAGTATACTATGTCTTTGCTTCTACCTAAATTCTTTAATATTATTAAAATCTAATCTAGTTACTTGATATGTAAGTAGAATCATCTTGAAGTGGAAACTACACTTAGTGCATGCCTTACATAATGCAAAGTGATTGTTTGTAGGAAACTTCATTTTAAGGATACAGAAAGGGAGTCATATTCTGATGTGACCAAATCCATCATCTAAGCACACTATGTACCGACACTTTATAATATCTATCTTTGCAAATCTTACTCCCTCTAATTAGTGTAAACAAAGACCTGGGTGTATGATCACCATGGTTTACATTTGTAACCAACTGGTGAAAAGATAATGATCCTCATCATCCCTCTGTTTTGTGTAAACAAAGACCTGGGTGAAAGGCACCTCTATTTTACGTGAGTAAAGACCTGGTGACCTGATGATCATATCTTTGCTCTCAAAAGAATCCTATGTGATCAATTGTATATTATTTCAAGAGCTTTCTTAATAATGCATTAATGAGATGTCCAATGCATCTCAAGATAGAACTTATAACTTAAAGTACATAGTTTGTATGTGTGATAAAGTGATGATTTGATTCACAAAGGGAGGACAAACTCTAAGTGAATTGAATGTGAAGCCCATAACAGTTACTCACTAATAAGCACGAAAAGATGATAAACAGCATGCCTAGTTGATACAATACTCTTGCATGGATTTAAGTGGACTAATATACTTGAAATCATAACTAAGATCAGGTATCATTTCAATAAATTAACTCTTGAGGAAGATGCTTGGTATTATAGTATAATCCCTTACTATGTAAATACATGCTTATACATTGCCCTCATTTTAATTTTGTTAAGTTAATTTCTTTCTGTTTGGACAGACATGTGTCTTTTATGATATTCTTCTTAGAAATTTATGATAAATGCTTTCATTCATTATTAATCACAAATTTAGGGGGAGTAGAATCATGAAAAAATTTTACAACAAACTTGTCAAATGAATAGTCAATATGAAGGAATTGGAACCCGAGCACTACCTTGGCCTTTGGATACATGAAATTTTGTTTAAATTTAGACCTTCTTGTACACAATTGTCATGAATACAAAGTATTTCAGGTCTAATAGCAATAAATGGTTCTAAGCAGTTGACTTGGACCATACAATAAAATAAGTTTCAAACTGTGCATTTCAAGTATCAGCAGAAGCCATAGTGCATCTCAAGCATCAGCAAAAGCTGCAGTGCATTTCAAGCATTAGCAGATGCTATAGTGTGAAAACTTAATTAAATTTGTCTATCCATAGATTGGTAAACAACGGATGAGCCAATACTCAAAAGTATAATCTAATTTCATAGATTGATAACCTATGAAAATTTAAGTTATATTTCATCAGCAGGAGTTTTTTAGTCATCCGCAGATGATATACAGAATCTGTAGATGATATGCGGAAGAACTAAGAACTACGGATAAGTTAAATTGTATAGAGGGTCCCATATCATTAAATAAATGAAATCGATGTGTCTGAAAGAGTATAAATGATGTTCTTTGACTTCAATATGCACTATTCACTTTTTCAAACACTTTTTAAGACCTAGAAAAATGCAGTCAACAAAATTTTTTTCCCCTTTTTACAAACATTCAAAATCACCAAATCAAAGCATCAAACAAACGCATAATCCTGATCTCATATCATTGTGTTCAAGGTACAACATGCATAATGATTAATAATGAACTGTTTGATTCTTGGATATCCTCACAACTATTCGCATTCTCATGTCAATAATGTTGATTCTAACATAATCTTCGTTATTGTTATAAACAGATGGCTAATCAATTGTGAGAAAGCATAATGTGTGTGCTTTCCTAAACCCTGACGACCCTATTTAGAAGGATGTCAAGACATTATACAATATATAAGAAGATCTAGGCTATTTTATGCCTTGTTAGCAGAGCCAGTGATTCATCAATCACACATTTCTGACTTCTGGAACTCCGCACGAATAGAAGAAGATGGAGAAGTTATCATGGCAGAAGTGAAGAATCAAAGTCTCAGGATGAATGAGCGGACAATAAAGAGGGTTCTAGAGTTGGGAGAACTAGAAGCTTGTCACCCAGATATGTTTGAAAATGAATAGATAGAGAGTGTATTCAATCTAATGGTATATGATGGTGACTTCAAGAAGGGAGAAATCAAGAAAGGAAGACTATGCAAGCCATATAGATTTCTCTGTCACACCTATCTTAAGTGCATCTCTAACAGGAAATATGGACTTGAAAGATTTGCAAGGCATATTTCTTCGGCGATCATTGGTATCTTTAAGGGAAGAATATACAACTACTCCAAGTAGATCTTCAATTGTCTATGTGACCACATCAAAGTGCAAAACACTGACAAGATATACATGTTTCCAAGGTTTTTGAAACAGATCATCAATCTTGATCTGCCTGGGACTGCTATAGATGCGGATGTGTTTGTTCAAGCACACCTAGGGAGATCTGTTCTGAATAAGATAAGCGGGAAGTATGAAGGAGGAGACATGCCCATGTTTGCTCATATGGTAGATGAAAATGCAAACATTCCTCAAGAATTAATGTGGGAAGAAGTTTGAGAGAGTTCATCTACTAACTATGTACAAGCCTCATCTTCACCTCCTCATTCACCTATTTACCAACAACCTCAAACACCCCAATCATAATCACTTGCAACGCAAAACACTCAACCAATCTCTCCAGTCCACCCTGTTTCACCAAATCAACCTCAAACACTCCAATCATAATCACCTGCTAGCCAAAACACTCAACCAATCTCTCCAATCCACCCTCTTTCACCAAATCAACCTCAAACACCCCAATCATAATCACTAGCCAGCCAAGACACTCAGCCAATCTCTCCTATTCACCCGCTTTCATCAAATCATTCTCCAATCATAGAAAAGTAATCCACTGAGAGCTTTTATACAGGGGAGACAGTCTTAGCCTCACAAGCCAGTACTATTTATTATCACTAACCAAGACCGAATCCCTTGTCCATTCAAATAATACAGAACCAGTCTCTCCAGTCATTGTCCATTAGCAACAACAACAACCACATCAAGAGCAAGTAGTTGAGTCAAGTTCAAGCTCAGCTAGTGTAGCACCTGAAGATGTAAATGATGATAAGATTGCTGCTAAACATTAGAAAGAAGAAGATGCAGCCAACTATGTGGATGATAAGCTTATGAAGCATGAATCTAATCTGAAAAGACTAAGAGAAAACATACAAGAAAATAATGAAGTCGTTGATGCTCTACATGAGCTTGTCAAAGAACAAAAAGAGTCAATTGCAAATGAGAAGGCTAAAATAGAAAAGCTTGTCTTAGAGAGCAACAAAGCCAAAAAGACTTTGCAAGAACAATAGCTCAGCTACAAAGAAAGAATGAAGAGATTGATGGGCTGAAGATGAAGATAAGTGCCCTTGAATTAAATGCTCCTACACCAAAACAAACAAAAGAACCTGCTGAGACTTCAAAAGTAACTTATTCTATACACGAGGAAGAGGAAGTACTTCGGCTCTACAAAGAAAAAAGTGATCAATGTTAAAGATTCACCCAAAAGATCAAGGCCTACATCTCCAGAGCACACTCCTTCAGTGGATGCTTAAACATTAAAGCTAGTAACTCATGATGAAGCTGAGAGTGATGCTGAATGGAACGAGCTCATAAAGGACAAACCTCCTAAAACAGACAATGTGTCAAGACCGTGTACATACGGAATAAAAACTGATTCAGTGTTTGTACCAAATCAAATAGTGCAGAATCCTATTTGATTAGCGATCCAATCAGTGAGAACAATTACCCAATCGATATTTAATTGAAAGTAAACATTATGAACAAATAGAGATCAATTAGGAATGATCTATGAACTTGGACAGGCTTCGTTAGAGTATCAAGTGTTTTGAATTCTTCTGTTTTTCCATGAATTAAGTGGTATTTATAGGTTATGGGTTCCCATTTGTACGACTAAACCATTAGCGTGGTTCAGTCGTGCGACTGAATCATGCGATTGAGTCATACGCACGTCTGAAGGTTTAGTCATGCGACTGAGTCAATCTTATGTGTCAATCGTGCGACTGATCCAGTCTCCTGGTTCAGTCGTGCGACTGGTCCATAAGCATGATGTATTCATGCGTATGTACATGAGTATTGGTCATTAGCATGAACACTCATCCATCTATGTTGAACACATTTCTCAATCATTATTGACTTAGAATTGTGTACAACAACCTCAAACCTATATAGTAAGTTCATTTTATTTTAACACAATAATAATATGAAATATTAAACATTATAAACATCAACCGCATATTATATTTCATTGAACCCATTCATTACATATGTGTAAGACATGAAAGACTTCTACATTAAGCTCATAAATTAGGAAGATATGCATCTACAAACTCCCTTTTGGTCCTAGTTTCCTCTATCGTCTAACACTCTTCACATGTTCTTCTAACTTCTTGTACTTCTCCTCTTTTGTAACTCCTGAATGTATCTCAAAAGCAAGTAGAGTATGATCACTTGTTGAAACTAGAGAGCTTGTACAATGTCCTGCGTGTCATAGAACAGTGGCCATTTGTATAAACTGTAACATCTTCAGCAGACAAGTTCGTAAGCCACATAGGGTCAAATACCCGGATAGTCTCTATGTTTCCATGTTTGTTTAGTACTATGACCGCTCAACCTGTCCAACAATCATAATACCACCACAATTTGTGGTGTGGAGTGAAGTCCTGAGGCATTTCCCATAAGGGAATCTTTGACATTGTGCGCGGAGGACTCCACTTCAGCACAACTTTAGGCTTCCCAGATATAGGGTCCACTTCAGACCTACTTATGTACCTCTTCGGTTATTGAGGTCTGAAGTTTACCCACCTGGTGTGGTATTCTGTCGTCAATGCAGCCTCAAACCAACCTAACATCTTCTTTGGATTAACATACATAACATCTAAGCACGTCAGTCAGTTGAGCTCAAAATCAGGAAGAGTCTTCAGATCAAGTGGGTATCTGAAGTACTCAATCCCCTTCTCTCTCTTTACAGCAAAGACATTTAAGTCTTTAAAATTAGCCCACGCAATGATTTTGCCAGACACCTTCTGATATTTCTTGACTCAGTACAGTTTGGTGTAGGCATTCTGCTTTGGAGGTGCACATTGGGCTTTCATTTCAGCAAAACAAGCCGCCGATTCAACTTTCTTCAATTCGACATTGGCGTTCGAAGCTTGAGCCGAGCTTTCTTCTTTCTCCTTTTCTTTCTTTACTTCATCTAGCTTCTCAAATGTAGCACTGCCAAAAGTGTCACCCAATTTAGGTATAACATTGCCTTCATGGTCAGCTTACTCTGGATAGTACTCAGCTGCAACATCCTCAATTTCAATCTCATCGACATCTTGTAGCTCCTCATCACTTAGTACATCGACTTCTGGAGCATATTGACAATTTCATCAGGATTGAGTCGAATATCTCAGCCAGCTGGTCTTCAGTAAGATCGTGTATGATTTCTCCCTCCTTTGGAGTGTAGCTAACATATCTTCAAACTATCCCTTGCAAGTCAAGAATCATGGTTAATTGAGTCTTGACCTACTGAAGGGTTGAACATCAAATTCATTAGTCTGTTAAGCTTCATTTTTGTTGATTAAACATTAAGAATATCACATAAAATTCATTAGCTAAATACATTTAAACATAAATAACATAATTGAACATTAATTACATTTATGTAACATATAATTCAAGTACAAAAGTTTCTAAATACAAACACATCTAAGAATTACTTTTGTCTTGCCCTTTCGGTTCTTCTACCGGAGGGGCTGAGGATGAGGCTCCTTGATCTTGGTTACGTTTGGTACGCCTCTCTTGAGCTTGAGGAGAGGCTGATGCAGCATCATCACCTTCCTGATCATCATCATCTTCTCGATCTTTCCCACTCGTCCACCCTCTCCAACATCCTCCTTAGAGTCATCTTCATCCTCATCATCATCATCATCATCATCATCATCATCATCATCATCATAATCGTCATCATCATCATCATCATCACCATCTTTGATCTTTAATGGCTCAGACTTTGATCCTTTAAGCTTTAGAAGTATCTTTTTGTTCTTCTTCTCTAGCTTCTCAATCCTCTTTACCGACGCCAGCACCAGCTCATTTTGACTTGTAAGCGCATGGTGGGCTCGGCTTAGAGCTCTCATATAGATCACTCTTCACTGAGCTCCCTGATCTTCTTGGCTTGACAAGTATTAACTTCCATCATCTTATGTAACTGAGAGGCCCTGAGCTCATCAGTTGCTAGCAGTCTAAGCACAGTGTTGTTTAGGTTAGCCAGTTGTTCCTCTAACCCTATGTGGGGTAGAGTGGGTCCAGCTAGAAATTGAGACTTTGTGGATGGACCTTCTTGGTGAGTGGTGGTGGTAGTAGTGGATGTGGTGAATAATGGAGGTGGAATGTGTGTCGGCTGTGGTGGAGTGGCTATGGTAGTGGTGGTGGGAGGAGTGATAGTAGTAGTGGAGGAGTGGTGGCGGTAATGGCAGTGGTGGAGGTGGTAGGTGTGGCAAGATATATGATCACAATAATTCTCGGCCTCTTTCTCTTCTTTCCGTGGGGATGAGCCTCCTCTTCTTCCTAGAGCCCTTGGCACTAGGTACTCCCCCTTGGCTGCTGGACTGGTCAGGGGTGTATGTAGGATCAGAAACATCATCAGCAGCACCCCTAGACTCAGCCTAGCGTCCCCCAACCACCACTATGCCTTTCCCTATGGCCATGACCCTACTCCCAACAATCCTAACCAGAGGACCTTCATCTAACTCCTCTTCTTCCTCTATCAGAAAATCAGGATGGATAGTAGCCTGCTCAGATCCACCTGGAGCACAAGAAGTAGTAGGTCGAGGTAGTGAAGATATAGTAGACGTATCGGTGGCTTGTAAAGAACTGGGACATGCATCTCCCCCACCTTGACCGTCATCTTGGTTATCATGGTCATCATGGTCATTGGATGTGGCAGTCATGAGGGGCTCAGTATCAGAATCACTGTCTTGCGATGCCACCTCTTACGAGAGGGCGCCACGTAGTCCTCATGGGCCAGGTGCCCAAACAAGCTCCTGACAGGGGGCTTCACCTGCTTCCCCTTTATACTCTCATCCTGCCTAAGGTGGTATCATCCATCACTCAAGCACCACTACATGATCTCTCTCCTTCGGCAACGAAGGAAGCTTCTCGTCAATAATCAGCTTTAAGAAACGTGGATACATACAGAAGCCTTCCTTGCCTTTAGCCTCAAGATTCTCGATCAGATAGGAGAAGATCATGCGGGAGAAAATGAACAAATGGTTCAGTACCAATGCAAAATATGCATTCTAGATTTGGTCGGAAAACTCGTCAAATCCTCCACGCCTGGAGGCTATGCACTTTCGGATCACATGTGCTAAACACTTGAACTGAGGGCACATGTTGCTCTTGTTCAGTATGTTGACATTTATGTCACTGGTGTACATGATCCTCATGAAGCATCCCCGGACCGTTAGGGGATGTAGCTTAGTTGGGCAGGTTCTGTCCTCACCCAGATCTAAAACCCGCCTCAGATTAGCATTAGTGATCTCGATCTCTTGACCAAAAATGGAGCTCTATATACGATGTGGCTCAACAGACCTATCTAGCCTCACGCTTTCCTAGAAGGCCTGCTGAATAGATCTGTAAGGTGTGCAGGGGACAGAGATCGACTTGAGAATCCTTGTGTGTGCAGAAATGAAATGATCCTTGTGAAGTCAGAATCATTCCTAGATGAAGGATCAAGGTGAGCACATATGTTATTTTTAGTGCACAAAGTCCACCTATCAGCCATGTTGCTACAACACAAGAGATATACATTAGATTTATGCATTAAGAAGACAGTTGAAACTTAAGCTATTTCAGATCAGTCTTGTTCAATAGTGCGATTGAACCATATGACTGAGTTCATTCGTGCGATTGAGCTTGCAGTTGAGTTCAGTCGTGCGGTTGAGCTTGCGACTAAACTAGGTCGTGTGTTAAGCCATGCGGTTGGGTTAGTTGTGCGAATGAGTTACCGAATGATTCATTCGTGCGATTGAATCGCACTTTTGGCTCAATCATGTGACTAAAGTTCATTCGGAGTGTCTATTTGCATACGACTCTGTTCGGCACTCCGACTACGAATCCTGGTCAAAACTTGATGTTAGACGTCATGTTTAGACTCATTTGACTCGCAAACACTCTAAATAGCACCTAATGTCCTTTAAATCAACCATTTTGTTCATTTAAGTGGTCTATTTGAGTGGTTTTAGTGATTTCTTGATTCTAACCAATTAGGTCAGTTAGGGTTTGATTTCACCATGCATTTTGTTTGATTTTAGTCACAAAGTACCTGTAGATGATCAGCACAACCATTAGAAACAATATCAATGACTAATCAAGGCAAATGAAATTTTTGTAGAGTGTCAGCGTATGAGGTGTGTTTGAGAGCTTGAAGGGTGGTAAAGAATGCGAACAAACAACCCCTCTATTTATACTGTTTTAAAGTACAGTCGTGCGACTGACCCATACTCATGCTTCAGTCGTGCGACTGGACCCATACTCATGCTTTAGTGGTGTGACTGGCTCATACTCCTTGATCCATTCGTGCGATTGGTTCAGTCTTGTAGTCCAATCGCATGGTTGTTCCATACTCATAGTCCATTTATATGATTGCCACATACTCATGGTCCAATCGTGCGATTGGCTCATACTTATGGTTAAATCGTGCGATTGACGCATACTTATGGTTCAATCATGTGATTGGCTCATACTTATGAATTTTACCTCTTTACACTTTCAACCCTTTAAAATCTTAACATTTGATAAACATTTTGACCTTTTAACACCATTTCATCACCTCAGACATGACCCATTCAATTTAAAACTGATTAGCCACCTCAGACATGACCCATTTTAGTAACTGATTCACAGAGTATATCCAATTTTATAGCCCGACGATTAATCCTACAAACGACAAGAAAATAGAAACTAACTTAGAAATTTAATAGAAAAACAAACAAGACATATTTTTTGTGTTTTGGGTTTGAGCAGAACAACTTCAAGTTGATTAGAATGATTCATTATGGAATCATATAGGTATGACAGAATTATTTAGGAACCCTTTATTAATATGCCCTTGATGCTAGATTCTTGTTGTGTGTGAGAGTCATTTGCACTTTCAAGAAATCATACTAAAGCTATAGGATGCACACTATGATTTTGACATTCAAGAATTGTAGTCACGATGATTGTCAGTATGTGTCCCTTTAAATCCATACACTGACTTTTGACTTACAATGGTGATGAATTAGGTATAATTATTTCGACATGCATTTGTTGATCTAACACTTATTTGGTAATCAACATTTCTCAGGAGATTTTTAAGCGGCCTACGGTATTGGACAAGAAGAGACGATTCTAAGAGCTTTCAAAGAGATGCCAAGCCTCAGGTTAGTGCCATCGCACAGCAGAGAGGCGCAAACAACAATGAATTCTAGAATATTTAGGTTATGCTTATCCTCAGGTCAGTGCCACCACACAGCAGAGAGGCACACAACCTATCTTCTTGATAGAGCATTTTTTTTCTTTTTGCACATAACGCACCAACAACATATGTCATGAGCTTGATTGCTTTTAACATTTTTACATGTGCTTTGCTCATATTTATGGTCATACGCACACATTTGCGGCGTTTATTTTGCTCGTCACCCCTTATTGAAATGCGTTGATTGTGTTAACCGGGAATAAGATAAGAACCCACAGCAAGTTGAACAAGTTAGTTTGAATATTTAATTCACCAATGAAGCCTACTCATCTATTGTGTTGAATCTACCGACATATCGTATTCTGAACTAGCAACCTCCAGGTCTACTTTCTCTATGTTATCTGGGTAGCAAACTAGTTTAACTATCATTTTTCTTTAGTTGTGCTTAGACTTCTCAGACTTGTTCTTTGAATTTCGTATTTTGAGCACACTAGTTTTGAAGTCCCAACCAGTTCTTTCCCTGTGTACTATCATTTTCCATTTACTTGAATCAGAACTCATATTTGATTTCATTTCATATTAAGTTATCCTCCCCCGTTGTTTTTTTTACTTTTTTTATGTTTTGTAAGTAATTAAATATTGTAGGAATTAAATACTGCATGACTTAAATACTAAATTAAATACTAAACTAAACTATTCTCCCCGTAAAATTCTAAAACCGATTTTTTGAGTTTTAGGATTTTAATAGATAAGAAAATATAAATAAAATAAATTTAAATTAAATTAGAAACTACACTAGTCGCAATATGAACTTTTGTCTTCTGGAATTACATCACTTTTCTTTATCACGCCATTAACCTCTAAAAGATATAAAAACCTCGGTTTATAAAATGCTTTTATGTAGAAGTCGGCGCGTTGAAAATCCCTATTAATCTTAACCACAACGATTAATTGCTTTTCAAAACAGTCACGTATAAGTGATACTTAATACTAATGTGTTTAGTTTTAGGATGTTGGACCGGATTTTTTGTTATGGCAATAGCAGTAGAATTATCAACAAAAATAGGAGTGTTTGAAAATTGCAAACCGTAGTCGTGCATTTGCTGCTGAATCCAATTTTTTTGTGAACATCAACTAGCAGCAGCAATGTATTCAGCTTCGCATGTTGATAGAGGAATGGAGGTCTACTTCTTACACCGCCAGGTGATTAACCGTGTACCAAAGAACTGACATGCCACTCATGTTGGCTTGTAATTCATTTTAAAACTGCCATAATCTGAGTCACTATACACCGTAAGCTCAATGTCATCATCATGAGGATACCACAACCTGAGTGTTGGAGTACCCTTCAAATAAGGAAAGATCCTTTTGACTTCAATGAGATGGTTTACTTTTGGTTTCGCCTGATATCTGGAACAAAGACACATCATGTAAAAGATACCTGGCCGTGAGGATGTGAGGTACATGAGAGATCCGATCATTCCTCTGTACATGGTGGCATCAACCAGATCCCCATTTTCGTCGGGTGCCACGTCATGGTTTGTAGCAAGTGGAGTTCCAGCTGTGGAAGCATTCTCCATGTCGAATCAACTAAGGATATCACTTACATACTTGGTCAGATGTAGGAAGATTCCCTTTGGTTTTTGATCCACCTCTAACTTGAGAAAGAACGTCATCTCCCCTATGGCATTCATCTCAAACTCTGCTTTCATTACAGATTCAAATTCTTTACATAAATCTTCGTTTTTGGAACCGAAGATTATGTCATCAACATAAATCTATACCAGCAGTAAGTCGCCATCGTTTTCTTTGATGAACAGTGTACATCTAGTTTTATAGTCCGACAATTAATCTTACAAATGACTAGAAAATAGAAACTAACTTAGAAATTTAAAAGAAAAACAAACAAGACATATTTTTTGTTGTTTTGGGTTTGAGCAGAACAACTTCAAGTTGATTAGATCATTTTTGGAACAATTCATTATGGAGTCCGTACAGGTACGACAGAATCATTTGGGAACCATTTTTATTAATATGCCCTTGATGCTAAATTCTTGTTGTGTCTAAGAGTGATTTGCACTTTCTAGAAATCATACTAAAGCTATAGGATGCACACAATGATTTTGACTTTCAACAATTGTAGTCATGATGGTTAATACTATGTGTGTTCCTTTAAATCCATACACAGACTTTTGACTTACATTAGTGATGAATTAGGTTTAATTATTTCAACGTGAATTTGTGGATGTCACACTTATTTGGTAATCAACATTCCTTAGGAGATTTTTGAGCGGACAACGGTATTGGACAAGAAGAGACGATTCTAAGAGCTTTCAAAGAGATGCCAAGCCTCAGGTTAGTCCATCGCACAATAAAGAGTCGCAAACAACAATGAATTCTAGAATATTTAGGTTGTGCTTATCCCTAAGTCAGTGCCACGACACAGTAGAGAGGCACACAACCTATCTTCTTGAGAGAGCATTTATTATTTTTTTCTTTTTGCACATAATGCACCAACAACATATGTCATCAGCTTGATTGCTTTTAATATTTTTACATGTGTTTTGCTCATATTTATGGTCATATGCACACATTTGCGGCGTTTATTTTGCTCGTCACCCCTTATGTTAACCAGGGATAAGATAAGAACCCATAACAAGTTGAACAAGTTAGTTTGAATATTTAATTCACCAATGAAGCCTACTCATCTATTGTGTTGAATCTACCGACATATCATATTCTGAACTAACAACCTTCAGGTCTACTTTCTCTAAGTTATCTCGGTAGCAAACTAGTTTAACTATCATTTTTCTTTAGTTTTGTTTAGACTTCTCAGACCTGTTCTTTGAATTTCGTATTTTGAGCACACTAGTTTTGAAGTCCCAACCAGTTCTTTCCCTGTGTACTGTCATTTTCCATTTACTTGAATCAGAATCTCAGATTTGATTTCATTTCATATTAGCTAAGTTGTCCTCCCCCGTTGTTTTTTTTTTACTTTTTTTATGTTTTTTAAGTAATTAAATATTGTAGGAATTAAATACTGCACGACTTAAATACTAAATTAAATACTAGACTAAACTATTCTCCCTGTAAAATTCTAAAACTGTATTTTTTTAGCTGTGGAAGTGGAGTTCTAGCTGTGGAAGCATTCTCCATGTCGAATCGACTAAGGATATCACCTACATACTTGGTCTGATGTAGGAAGATTCCCTTTGGTTTCTGATCCACCTGTAACCTGAGAAAGAACTTCATCTCCCCCATGGCATTCATCTCTAACTCTGCTTGCATTACAGATTCAAATTCTTTACATAAATCTTTGTTTTTGGAACCGAGGATTATGTCATCAACATAAATCTATACTAGCAGTAAGTCGCCATTGTTTTCTTTGATAAACAGTGTACATCTAGTTTTATAGTCTGACAATTTATCCTACAAACGACTAGAAAATAGAAACTAACTTAGAAATATAAAAAGAAAAACAACAAGACATATTTTTTGTTGTTTTGGGTTTCAGCAGAACAACTTCAAGTTGATTAGATCATTTCTGGAACAATTCTTTATGGAATCATACAGGTACAACATAATGATTTGAGAACCCCTTATTAATATGCCTTGATGCTAGATTTGTATTGTGTCTCAGAGTCATTTGCACTTTCAAGAAATCATACTAAAGCTATAGCATGCACACAATGATTTTGACTTTCAAGAATTGTAGTGAGGATGACTGTTAGTGTGTTTGTCCCTTTAAATCTATACACAGACTTTTGACTTACAATGGTGATGAATTAGGTTTAATTATTTCAACATACATTTATGGATCTCACACTTATTTGGTAATCCACATTCCTCAGGAGATTTTCGAGCGGTCCATGGGTATTGGACAAGAAGAGACTATTCTAAGAGCTTTCAAAGAGATGCCAAGCAAATGCACGACTATGGTTTGCAATTCTCTAACACTCCTAGTTTTGTTGATAATTCTTCTGCTATTGTTGTAACCAAAATTCCGGTCCACAAGGGTCGGGCGATGGCACTGACCTGATGTTGCTGCTGCTACAGGTCGGGCCTTATTCCTGATTATGACCCCTTGGTCATCATTCTTGCATTTCAGCACCCATTTAGTGCCAATTACTTTAGCACCTTTTGGTTTGTCCACAAGGGTCCATACTCCTAACTTCTTGAACTGTAGGAGTTCTTCTTGCATCAAACTGACCCTTGCCTAATTGTTTAATGCTTCAGTAACATATTTTGGCTCAAATTGAGACACAAAACATCGATATGCTCCATCGTGAAGGTATCCCTTTTCCTTACCGAGCCATAATCAGCTGAGTATAGCTTATTTCTGGTCTGTACTCCTAATCGAACATCCACAATGACATTGTCCAAGGGATGATAAATGTTTATCCGAGATCCAAGAGTTGTTGGAATAACCACCTCATTATCTAGATTGTTAAACTCAGGTTTAGGATCTGTAGCTGTTGGAGTATGAGGTTCCGAAGTGTCAATGGCATCAGGATTTGATGCTTGTGTACTTTCACTGGTAGGAACCTATTCCTCCTGGTCCTCATAAGCAGTCTCAACTGGCTTATCATCAGATGAAGACTCACTCACTTCAAGGTCTCCCCCTGAAGGGTTAGAGGAATCATCTAATGGACCAGTTGATGTCAAATCTGGTGGAGGAGAGTTAAGAGCATCGTACATCATCCTAGGAGAAAGCTCGTCATCAGTACGAGAAGCTGGCAGATTAAAAGATTTGACGAATCTATCATAGTCAAAGAAGAATGAGGGTCCTTTCCCAGTTGGAGGGGCGGTGTATCTTTAAACGTCAACATTGCACCATACTTCTACCTGACCCATTGAGTTGTTGTAAACTCCCTTCTCTGGTATGCTGTATCTGAGAAATATCCCTTCTTCTGTTTTCTCGCTGAACTTTCTATTTTGAGTCTTCTTCAACAATGTTCAAGGTGCGCCAAATGGTTCTAGATACTCCAATTTAGGTTTACGTCGCTGGAGTAGTTCATAACACATTTTCCCATGTCGCTTGACCACTAAGACTCGATTGAGCATGTAATACGCATTTGCCACTGCCTCATTTCAAAATTGAATAGGCAGTTTTCAGTCAGCAAGCATTGTTCTGGCAGTTTCGATCAAACTTCGATTCTTTCTTTCAGCTACCCCGTTCATCTGTGCAGTGTAAGCAGAGATGAATTGATGAACAATTCCTCTTTCTCTACAGTAGGCCTCCATCCACTGATTCTTGAATTTAGTTCCATTATGTGATCAAATCTATCTAACTTTCAGCTTGTAGAGTGATTCCAATGTAGTTACTAGATGTTTGAATGATTCAAAAGTTTCTGATTTGGTTTTCAGAAACATCACCCAAGAGAATCTTGAGTAATCATCTGTTACTACAAAGCAATACAAATCTCTAGCAATGCTCTTTGTACTAACTGGGCCAAACAGATCCATGTGCAGAAGCTTAAGAGGCATATCAATAGAGTTCACTTTCTTTGCCTTATGCGCCTTCTTGGTCTGTTTCCCTTTCTTGCAAGCTATGCAGAAGTCTGGAAGCTAGAAGTTTTTGACATTTACACCATTCACTAGATCATTCTGAATCATGTCATTCATCTTTCTATGATTGATGTTCCCCCTTCTCCTATCCCATGAGACCGAGTCTCTCTCAGTTGCCTTTGACAAGAACTATTGAACTATGTGATTAGTTGTGGATGCTTTTGATAGATCCAAGACATATAGGTCGTTATATCTTGAAGTTGACATGAGAACCTTATCCTCCTCAATCACATAGTCCTTCTTCAACATGTAGCACTTCTTATTGTCAAATACAACCTTAAAGCCTTTATCACAGATTTAGGAGACTGAAAATAAATTATTCTAAAGTTGTTGAACATAGTTTACCTTGTCAAACTTACTTTCTCGTTTCCTACTTCGCCTTGTGCTGTGATGTAGCCTCCTTTGTTCCCAGCAAATGAAACTTGTCCCCCTTTGATTTTGTTTGATGTTGAAAAGGAGGGACGAATTTACTGTCATGTGCCTGGATGCCCTACTATCAATATTTCAGTATTAGTGATAGCGCTATAGCGGACACCCTGCAGATTCAAAGAAACCTGTTCTTATTCCGCTGCATTACACTCTAATCCATCAAACTTGAGATCTCTGGTCCTGTCAAATGGTATCGGAGCAGGTTCATCATTGATCGATCTAATAATTGATCATTGAAACTGCTTTCCAAGATCCAAGTTTGATTGAATTAGCATTTTTGCAAGAAACGGTTATAGAGATTGAATTTTCTGTGTTTTTGGTCATTCATCCTGAGATTTATTCTTGGTTTTCATTGAGTCTGTTGTGGTCTGTGTAAAATCTTTTAAAAGCTTGAATTAAATTGTATTTGGACCTAAAATGACTACTCTTTCCAATGATCCTCACAATACTGGTTCCTCAACCAAGCCTCCAATGCTGGTTAGGAGTGAGTATAACATATGGCAACGACGAATACTCCATCACCTGTCTGTTAACAGCTC
Organism: Flaveria trinervia; assembly: GCA_025506515.1. Classification (NCBI taxonomy): domain Eukaryota; kingdom Viridiplantae; phylum Streptophyta; class Magnoliopsida; order Asterales; family Asteraceae; genus Flaveria; species Flaveria trinervia. Next base: position 65,389,345 of record CM046443.1, read on the forward strand.
AGGTTGTTGGACATCAGTGGTACATGGTGCACACAAGCCTATGGTGAATAACCCGGAAACCAATCAAATGGTTCCGAAGAGGAGGGAGCAATACTCAGATGAGGATAAGAAATTGTTTGAGATTGATGCAAAAGCCCATGGAATTCTGGCCATGGCACTACCCAATGAAATCTATTCTGGGCTAATGCATTATGAAACTGCCCATGACCTCTGGAATGCCTTAAAAGAACAATTTGGAGGAACAGATGAGGTCTTGGCAAATAATAGAGAATCCTTGCCCAACATATGAGACATTCTCTCATAGGAAGGGTGAGACACTGACTCAACAGTTTGAGCGGTTCTCTTGTTTGATCTCTGAATTAAAAATGGTCAAACATGAGTACATAAGTAGCCATGAATAACAGATTTCTCAGATCACTGCCTGAGAGATGGGACACATATACTATTGTCCTACGCTCCAGTGCAAATTTGGACAAACTATCTCTCACCCAACTCCATGGGAAATTGCTCACATTTGAGAGAGAGATAGAGCAGAAACGAAAACTGTCATCATCCGGAAAGCTCACTGATGATTTTGTACCAGGAACACTGCCTTGGTAAGTCATGAGTCAGAGTATGCAGGATCAGAATGCCACTATGATGAGCATATTGATTTCACCTCAAACAATTCTAATCATGCCTTTGTGAGTGTTGATTGTCATTCTGGTAATAATATTGACAATCTATGCTTTATCATGGATGATTTGAAGGGCATTGCTGATGATGATTTAGAAGAGATGGATATTTTGAGCCAAATGGCCTTGATCAATATCTGATCTCAGAAATTCTACAAGAGAACTGGCAGGAAATTTCCTGGACTCTCTGACAAAACCAAAGTCGGTTTTGACAAGAGCAAGTTGAAGTGTCACAAATGCCACAGGCTTGGACACTTTGCAAGAGAGTGTAGATCAACTGTGTCTAACACTTCTGCACCCTTTTTGACTTTTCCAAATAACAATTCACAATCCAAAGGGCAACATTCTGTTGGTTCTAGTCATTCATCACACCCTCAATCTCCTGCATATTTTGTTCCTCAGGGTCAAATGCCATATCCTTATCCCTGCTATTATATGCCACAGTCAAATCAAGTTCAAGCTCCTATAGTACCACAATCTCATGCACTACCAGAACCTCAACCATCTCCATCTCAATCACAACCTCATCATAGCTTCTTCACACCTGGAGTCGTTGACTGGAGTAGCTTACCTGATAATTTGTCTGGTCACACTGAGCAATACTATGCTCGTGCTAGTCAACATGTGGTGAACACCCTTTGGAAATTTTGCTCTCATGGCCCTGGAGTCTACTGAGGGTTCCTGTTCAAATGCATCATCTTCACAAGTAACTCAGGTATCTTCAGAGGCTAAAGCCAAGTTATGTTCTGAATCATGCATAGCTGCCTTTGTCTCTATTAGAGAGGCAATGTAGCATTAATAAATCAAAAACTTGAGTTTGAGAAAACCATTTTCAAAAGAAAAGCTGAGTATGAGTCTGCTCTTAACAGTAAAAATGATGAGATTTATAAGCTTAAATGCCAATTAAATGATGAAAAGTCCAAGCTAGAGGTTATTCTCGAAGACCACAGGAGTCTCAAAGAAAAACTTGCAGTGACCCAAGTTGAGTGTGAACGCTGGGTCTCATCATGCAAGGGATTTTGAAATGCTTCTTAGCAAGCAAACTGCTTCAAATGTGAAGTTTGGCATTTGTTACAACCATACTTGTTGGACCAAAAGAACCAATGAGCCGGATCAGAAAAACCTTAAGTCCCACAGACGTCACAACAACTGCTGAAGTCCACAACAGCTGAAGACAAGTGCTGAAGACAAAGTCTGAAGACAAGTGCTGAAGACAAAGTCTGAAGACACAAGTGCTGAAGACAAAGTCTGAAGACACAAGTGCTGAAGACAAAGTCTGAAGACACAAGTGCTGAAGACAAAGTCTGAAGACACAAGTGCTGAAGACAAAATCTGAAGACACAAGTGCTGAAGACAAAGTCAGAAGACACAAGTGCTGAAGACAAAGTCTGAAGACAAGTGCTGAAGACAAAGTCTGAAGACAAGTACTGAAGACAAGTGCTGAAGACAAGTACTGAAGACCAAGTATCAGACGTTGTCACAACAGCTGAAGAGGTCTTCTTCAGTAGTTGTGACGGTTTTCTTTCAGTGGTTTTATGTTTTTCTTTTTAGTAGTTTTGTTAAACGACTGAAGAGCTTGTTCTTCAGTCGTTGTAGTTTCAGTAGTTTCGTATCAGTAGTTTTATGTTTTATACATAGCACTCTGATATGTTCTCAGGAGTTATGAACATTTCAGTAGTTTGTTAAGTTTTAGTTAGTTTTGTAATAAATTTGCCAGATGTCACTATCCCGTGATATCAGCAGTGATTGCACTCTATATAAGGAGTGTCAACCTAATTGTAATCGGTGAATGATTGAGCAGAAACATTTGATATTATTGAAACATTCCTTTTCACAGAAATATATTCTCTCGTTACAACCATATTTGTTCTTAATGCATACAAATATCAAATTCTTGCTATAATTTGTGTAATTCTTGTTCTATTCCGCTGCGTTACACTCTAATCCATCAAAGTTGAGATCACTAATCCTGTCAATACTGCTCCACCAACAGACTTTACTCCTAACTCCATAGTTAAGTCTGAAAGTGAAAGCAATCTCCAAACCATATTATCATGTGAGTCATTCTCCAATGATAATCTAAGATCAGAGAATGAAACCTGTGTTAAGATCTCAACAAATAAATTGTCTGATGGTCTAACTACTGATCACACCAATACGGTCAGTCATTCCAAACCTCTGAAAGTTAATACCACGTCATCAGTAGTTTCAACAACTGATGACTAACACCAAAACCTTCAGTCGTTTTCTAACCCTACCCTTTAAATACCTTATCCCACCATCAGAGTTTTTACTTTCTTCTCTTCTCAACCCTAACGTTCAAAAACTACGTAACCTCTCTTCACCAATGGCGACCATGCAACTAATACCACGACACAACTGTGTCGCACATCTCACAAAATTGCCATACTAGACCAAGTTTCATAACGCCATTGATTTAATGGTTCAGTCACCTACAAAACGGCTTTTCTGTTAAATCCCACCATATATGCCGAATCTCTTAACCAATTCTGGACAAACGTCACTCTTGTCTCTGAGGAGAATGACACAGAGTCTCTTCAATCGTTTGTCCATCGTCAAAAAGTGGTCATTACTCCAGGCACTCTTCGCGAAACCCTCAATCTGGATGATGCCACTTTCCCAACTGGTATCCAAAGGGCACAATAGATCAATCATTAGCCCACCATGGATACCAGGGTAACCTGAGTGCATCTAGCATATTGAAGAAACATTTCCAGGATGCCGAACGTCTCATCTTTCACATGGTAAATGTCTACCTTGCCCCCAAGACTTTATCATGGGATCAAATGTCCACAAGGTGGCAACAGGTAATGCACTCCATCCTTGAGCAACAACCTTTAAATTTTAATAAAAATACTATTTTTAGAGCTCAAGGATATGGCCCAAAAACAACTTTCTAACCGTTGGATATTATATCCTCTGTTCATAATGGCCATAATTGAAAACCAGCTTCAAGCCGAGGGACTTGTTGGCCTGGGAGTCCCTGCTACGGTTATATTGCCTGAAGTATACTCCCGGCACAACTCTGACCAATCACTAAAAATGGCTGCCAAGCTGCGCAAACCCACGCAGCTGGAACCCACAGCCACCACCTCCAAATCCAAAGTCCCCACCAAACCCACTAAAAAGAAGTCAAAAAAGGCTACTCAGGGAAATGAGTCCCCTGAGGATGCCCCTACAACACAAACGCAGGCTATATCCACTAGTTATAACCCCCTAGGGGATACAAGGACTTCACCAGCCACAGCCGCTCAGGATTCCTCTTAAAAGGAACCTGCAGCAACAAAGAAGGGGTCCCCACTAATCTGGGATCTTCCTCATTTGAGGAGATTGCCATTGAAGAGCACCATTCTCCCCAGGTGCATACTGCTTTTACCCCATCTCCCACTGCAACCGCCCCACAAAGTCCTACTATTATTGTTGCAAACGTGCTGACTCAGCTGCATGCCTCTCCTCCTCCCCAACAAACACCAACAAAGGGGAAAAACACAGCAATTGAGGAAGAGGATCAACATGCTTCTGACAGCCCACAGCACCAGGGTTTAACTGTTCTATCTCCTGGTTTGGATATGCAGATACGAACATCTGGTGAGGCTGCCACCTCTTCTGAATCAGCACATGATCAGACTGAGGCTGGTAACATAGCTAAGACCTCACCACAGGCAACAGCTGATGACGGACATCGTCCTGAGGCTGGAAGTCCCCAGTTCCAAGAAAAAGGGGCACATGCTAAAACTGGTCTACACCCAGTGCATGTACATCCTGCTACAAGCAGGAGGTCAGGTGATTCAGCATCTGCTGATGATGACCTGGGCTTCTTTTATGATGTTCTGGCCCAGAACACAATTCTTGAGTAAGAAGTCAGTAGACTACAAATACTACTTGACCAATTCTCTCAAAAAGAAGTCCATCTGCCACCAACATAAACTCACAGATGGCACCTTCACCTGAAGGTCTCCCACACACTCAGCCACTCAAAACTTCCGAGCCACCAGCTTCTATTTCTGGCACTGCTTCTCATGGACAAAACCCCTCTCAGCAAACAGCTGCTATCTTACAGCAATCCCTACCTCTCATCACCCCAATGATCACAGACATTGTGATCAAAACCATGGATGAGAGGCTTCCCTCAATCATACAACCCCTGGTGGAGGAGATTGTGAGCACAAGGCTTTCTTCTACTCAAACCCTTGCAACCAATGCAACCAAAAAGGGGGAGAGTCAGTCAGTGAAAGCAAAGAGGAAGAGCATAGAGGGGAAGAAAGAAAAGGAGACTGAGAAGGAAGAGGAGTTTGTGAAGGGAGCTGACATTGATCAAGTGGGTGAAAGTCACAAAGACTTTCATGTCACATATAAGAAGAGGAAGGTTGAAGGAAAAGAAAAAGAACTCGAACTCGATGAGATGATCAAAATGGCGGATGCTACACACAGTAAATCAATGGTCTCCGTTATTGATCAACTGTATAGACAGGGGTTCGATACTGCAAAGCTTGACTCAGAGATTAGGAGACTTGAAGTTGAAGAAATTAACTCAAGATGGGCAAGTTATGATGCATTAGAAAGAGAAAGACTAGAGATCATGATCAGATTCATTGCAAAGTACCTTGGGAGATCATTGATCGATATTAAGTCATGGACCAGGGACAGTATCTTGGCAATAACCACCAAGATCTGTTCGTCTGAAGCATACACTAAGGGATTGGTGATTGAAGCACTAAATAAGGCAGGTGCTGGGAACAGAAAGGAACTAGCAAAACACTCAAAAGCCTCGCTCACTACAAGAATGCTAGAACAACCTGCAAAACCTCCCACTTCAAAATCACCACTACCACAACCCACTAAACCAATTCCTTTACCCTCAAAACCAACAGCCGATGATGCACCCAAGAAGAAGAAGAGAAGGGTGTTGAGGCTAGAAGAGGATGAAGAAGAGGATGATGAGGAGGAAGATAGGCTGCCTCTTTCCGCAGTCCTAACTTTGCCTAAAGCCAACCTATGACCATCACTCCCACCTCACAGATGGAAGCTGTGAGAGTAAAGATAGAAGAAGAACAGCAGCAAAAGCTTCATGATGATGAGATGCTGAAAAGCATAGACAAAACTTATGCTGCTTCTTAATCAATAATCAGTATGAAGAAAGAAGTTCTGAGATTGTACACCCTTGCTAACACATTTCAATATCAAAAGGAAAAGGTGAGAATATGGCCTGATCCTAGGGTGGCTCATAGAATTGTGAAGAAAGATATTCCTTCAAGATACAATGGCCATGTAAAAAGGATCGTAGATGAAGAGATCACTGTGGTCCTTGTAGTATCACCCTGGGAAATTGTAGAAGATTTCAAGAAGGCCTATGAAACTAAACAGCCACCCCAAAAGATGTTAGAGAATAGAGTAATTAAAAAGGGGTTAGTCTACAAGAGGCTTGAGAACTTCAAACCAAGTGAGCTTAGTCTGTTACTTGAAGGTACTCACCCAGATGAGTTTGCATACAGACAGATTACAACAGTTGAGCTCAAAAATGGCAAACAGGCTAAGTACATTTCAGAGTTGTATGGGCGTGAAGGACTGTTTGATGGTGGAGCTGAAAATCTTACCATGGAAGAACAAATTATGTTTCTCAGAGCATACACCAGAGAATCCTACAGGCTTATACATGGGAAGTAGATTTCATGGATAGGACCACAGCCCTATGTCCAGTTCCCAAAAGTCAGCGCTCTTATCCATACTATGCCAACCAAATTTCAGAAATCTATTCCGAGGCCAGTGCTTAATTGGGTCATCTTCTTAGCTGATCAAGAAGGAAAAAGACCAATCTTATCGCCAACAATAAGTGGGACCTCAATAAAGTTAAGGTTTTGGCTGCATTGGTTCAGGGGGAGTTTGTTGGACCAAAAGAACCAATGAGCCGGATCATAAAAACCTTAAGTCCCACAGACATCACAACAACTGCTGAAGTCCACAACAGCTGAAGACAAGTGCTGAAGACAAAGTCTGAAGACAAGTGCTGAAGACAAAGTCTGAAGACACAAGTGCTGAAGACAAAGTCTGAAGACACAAGTGCTGAAGACAAAGTCTGAAGACAAAAATGCTGAAGACAAAGTCTAAAGACACAAGTGCTGAAGACAAAGTCTGAAGACACAAGTGCTGAAGACAAAGTTTGAAGACACAAGTGCTGAAGACAAAGTCTGAAGACAAGTGCTGAAGACAAAGTCTGAAGACAAGTACTGAAGACAGTCTAAAGACAAGTGCTGAAGACAAGTACTGAAGACCAAGTATCAGACGTTGTCACAACAGCTGAAGAGGTCTTCTTCAGTAGTTGTGACAGTTTTCTTTTAGTAGTTTTATGTTTTTCTTTTCAGTAGTTTTGTAAAACGACTGAAGAGCTTGTTCTTCAGTCGTTGTAGTTTCAGTAGTTTCGTATCAGTAGTTTTATGTTTCATACTTAGCACTCTAATATGTTCTCAGTAGTTGTGAACATTTCAGTAGTTTGTTAAGTTTTAGTTATTTTGTAATAAATCTGCCAGATGTCACTATCCCGTGATATCAGCAGTGATTGCACTCTATATAAGGAGTGTCAACCTAATTGTAATCGGTGAATGATTGAGCAGAAACATTTGATATTATTGAAACATTCCTTTTCACAGAAATATATTCTCTCGTTACAACCGTATTTGTTCTTAATGCATACGAATATCAAATTCTTGCTATAATTTGTCTAATTCTTGTTCTTATTCCGCTGCGTCACACTCTAATCCATCAAACTTGAGATCACTGATCCTGTCAATACTGCTCCACCAACAGACTTTACTCCTAACTCCATAGTTAAGTCTGAAAGTGAAAGCAATCTCCAAACCACATTATCGTGTGAGTCATTCTCCAATGATAATCTAAGATCAGAGAATGAAACCAGTGTTAAGATCTCAACAAATAAATTGAATGATGGTCTAACTACTGATCACACCAATACGGTCAGTCATTCCAACCTCTGAAAGTTAATACTATGTCATCAGTAGTTTCAACAACTAATGACTAACACCAAAACCTTCAGTCGTTTTCTAACCCTACCCTTTAAATACCTTATCCCACCATCAGAGTTTTTACTTTCTTCTCTTCTCAAACCTAACGTTCAAAAACTCTGTAACCTCTCTTCACCAATGGCGACCATGCAACTAAAGCCACGACACAACTGTGTCGCACATCTCACAAAATCGTCATACTGGACCAAGTTTCACAACTCCATTGATTTAATGGTTCAGTTACCCTACAAAACGGCTTTTCTGTTATATCCCACCATATATGCCGAATCTCTTAACCAATTCTGGACAAAGTCACTCTTGTCTCTGAGGAGAATGACACAGAGTCTCTTCAATCGTTTGTCCCTCGTCAAAAAGTGGTCATTACTCCAGACACTCTTCGCCAAACCCTCAATCTGGATGATGCCACTTTCCCAACTGGTTATCCAAAGGGCACAATAGATCAATCATTTGCCCACCATGTATACCAGGGTAACCTGAGTGCATCTACCATATTGAAGAAACATTTCCAGGATGCCGAACGTCTCATCTTTCACATGGTAAATATCTACCTTGCCCCCAAGAATTCATCATGGGCTCAAATGTCCACAAGGTGGCAACAGGTAATGCACTCCATCCTTGAGCAACAACCTTTAATTTTTCTGAAATACTATTTTTAGAGCTCAAGGATATGGCCCAAAAACAACTTTCTAACCGTTGGATATTATATCCCCTATTCATAATGGCCATAATTGAAAACCAGCTTCAAGCTGAGGGACTTGTTGGCATGGGATTCCCTGCTACGGTTGTATTGCCTGAAGTATACTCTCGGCACAACTCTGACCAATCACTAAAAATGGCTGCCAAGCTGCACAAACCCACGCAGCTGGAACCCACAGCCACCACCTCCAAATCCAAAGTCCCCACCAAACCCACTAAAAAGAAGTCAAAAAAGGCTACTCAGGGAAATGAGTCCCCTGAGGATGTCCCTGCAACACAAACGCAGGCTATATCCACTAGTTATAACCCCCTAGGGGATACAAGGACTTCACCAGCCACAACCGCTCAGGATTCCTCTTAAAAGGAAGCTGCAGCAACCAAAGAAGGGGTCCCCACTAATCTGGGATCTTCCTCATTTGAGGAGATTGCCATTGAAGAGCACCATTCTCCCCAGGTGCATACTGCTTTTACCCCATCTCCCACTGCAACCGCCCCACAAAGTCCTACTCTTATTGTTGCAAACGTGCTGACTCAGCTGCATGCCTCTCCTCCTCCGCAACAAACACCAACAAAGGGGAAAAACACAGCAATTGAGGAAGAGGATCAACATGCTTCTGACAGCCCACAACACCAGGGTTTAACTGTTCTATCTCCTGGTGTAGATATGCAGATACGAACATCTGGTGAGGCTGCCACCTCTTCTGAATCAGTACATGATCAGACTGAGGCTGGTAACATAGCTAAGACCTCACCACAGGCAACAGCTGATGACGGACATCGTCCTGAGGCTGGAAGTCCGCAGTTCCAAGAAAAAGGGGCACATGCTAAAACTGGTCTACACCCAGTGCATGTACATCCTGCTACAAGCAGGAGGTCAGGTGATTCAGCATCTGCTGATGATGACCTGGGCTTCTTTTATGATGTTCTGGCCCAGAACACAATTCTTGAGGAAGAAGTCAGTAGACTACAAAGACTACTTGACCAATTCTCTCAAAAATCAAGTCCATCTGCCACCAACATAAACCCACAGATGGCACCTTCACCTGATGGTCTCCCACACACTCAGCCACTCAAAACTTCCGAGCGACCAACTTCTATTTCTGGCACTGCTTCTCATGGACAGAACCCCTCTGAGCAAACAGCTGCTATCTTACAGCAATCCCTACCTCTCATCACCCCAATGATCACAGACATTGTGATCAAAACCATGGATGAGAGGCTTCCCTCAATCATACAACCCCTGGTGGAGGAGATTGTGAGCACAAGGCTTTCTTCTACTCAAACCCTTGCAACCAATGCAACCAAAAAGGGAGAGAGTCAGTCAGCGAAAGCAAAGAGGAAGAGCATAGAGGGGAAGAAAGAAAAGGAGACTGAGAAGGAAGAGGAGTTTGTGAAGGGAGCTGACATTGATCAAGTGGGTGAAAGTCACAAAGACTTTCATGTCACATATAAGAAGAGGAAGGTTGAAGGAAAAGAAAAAGAACTCGAACTCGATGAGATGATCAAAATGGCGGATGCTACACACAGTAAATCAATGGTCTCCATTATTGATCAACTGTATAGACAAGGGTTCGATACTGCACAGCTTGACTCAGAGATTAGGAGACTTGAAGTTGAAGAAATTAACTCAAGATGGGCAAGTTATGATGCATTAGAAAGAGAAAGACTAGAGATCATGATCAGATTCATTGCAAAGTACCTTGGGAGATCATGGATCGAGATTAAGTCATGGACTAGGGACAGTATCTTGGCAATAACCACCAAGATCTGTTCGTCTGAAGCATACACTAAGGGATTGGTGATTAAAGCACTAAATGAGGCAGGTGCTGGGAACAGAAAGGAACTAGCAAAACACTCAAAAGCCTCGCTCACTACAAGAATGCTAGAACAACCTGCAAAACCTCCCACTTCAAAATCACCACTACCACAACCCACTAAACCAATTCCTTTACCTCAAAACCAATAGCCGATGATGCACCCAAGAAGAAGAAGAGAAGGGTGTTGAGGCTAGAAGAAGAGGAAGAAGAGGATGAGAGGAAGAAGATAGGCTGCCTCTTTCCGCAGTCCTAACTTTGCCTAAAGCCAAACCTATGCCCATCACTCCCACCTCACAGTGGAAGCTGTGAGAGTAAAGATAGAAGAAGAACAGCAGCAAAAGCTTCATGATGATGAGATGCTGAAAAGCATAGACAAAACTTATGCTGCTTCTTAATCAATAATCAGTATGAAGAAAGAAGTTCTGAGATTGTACACCCTTGCTAACACATTTCATATCAAAAGGAAAAGGTGAGAATATGGCCTGATCCTAGGGTGGCTCATAGAATTGTGAAGAAGATATTCCTTCAAGATACAATGGCCAAGTAAAAAGGATCGTAGATGAAGAGATCACTGTGGTCCTTGTAGTATCACCCTGGAAATTGTAGAAGATTTCAAGAAGGCCTATGAAACTAAACAGCCACCCCAAAAGATGTTAGATAACAGAGTAATTAAAAAGGGGAGTTTTTTGGACCAAAACAACCAATGAGCCGGATCAGAAAAACCTTAAGTCCCACAGACGTCACAACAACTGCTGAAGTCCAAACAGCTGAAGACAAGTGCTGAGACAAAGTCTGAAAACAAGTGCTGAAGACAATGTCTGAAGACACAATTGCTAAAGACAAAGTCTGAAGACACAAGTGCTGAAGACAAAGTCTGAAGACACAAATGCTGAAGACAAAGTCTGAAGACACAAGTGCTGAAGACAAAGTCTGAAGACACAAGTGCTGAAGACAAAGTTTGAAGACACAAGTGCTGAAGACAAAGTCTGAAGACAAGTGCTGAAGACAAAGTCTGAAGACAAGTACTAAAGACAGTCTAAAGACAAGTGCTAAAGACAAGTACTGAAAAGACAAGTACCAGACGTTGTCACAACAGCTGAAGAGGTCTTCTTCAGTAGTTGTGACGGTTTTATTTTAGTATTTTATGTTTTTTTTTCAGTAGTTTTGTAAACGACTGAAGAGCTTGTTCTTCAGTCGTTGTAGTTTCAGTAGTTTTGTATTAGTAGTTTTATGTTTCATACTTAGCACTCTAATATGTTCTCAGTAGTTGTGAAAATTTCAGTAGTTGTTAAGTTTTAGTTATTTTTGTAATAAATCTGCCAGATGTCACTATCCCGTGATATCAGCAGTGATTGCACTCTATATAAGGAGTGTCAACCTAATTGTAATCGGTGAATGATTGAGCAGAAACATTTGATATTATTGAAAACATTCCTTTTCACAGAAATATATTCTCTCGTTACAACCGTATTTGTTCTTAATGCATACGAATATCAAATTCTTGCTATAATTGTCTAATTCTTGTTCTTATTCCGCTGCGTCACACTCATCCATCAACTTGAGATCACTGATCCTGTCAATACTGCTCCACCAACAGACTTTACTCCTAACTCCATAGTTAAGTCTGAAAGTGAAAGCAATCTCCAAACCACATATCGTGTGAGTCATTCTCCAATGATAATCTAAGATCAGAGAATGAAACCAGTGTTAAGATCTCAACAAATAAATTGAATGATGGTCTAACTACTTATCACACCAATACGGTCAGTCATTCCAACCTCTGAAAGTTAATCCATGTCATCAGTAGTTTCAACAACTAATGACTAACACCAAAACCTTCAGTCGTTTCTAACCCTACCCTTTAAATACCTTATCCCACCATCAGAGTTTTACTTTCTTCTCTTCTCAAACCTAAGTTCAAAAACTCTGTAACCTCTCTTCACCAATGGCGACCATGCAACTAAAGCCACGACACAACTGTGTCGCACATCTCACAAAATCGCCATACTGGACCAAGTTTCACAACTCCATTGATTTAATGGTTCAGTCACCTTACAAAACGACTTTTCTGTTATATCCCACCATATATGCCGAATCTCTTAACCAATTCTGGACAAAGTCACTCTTGTCTCTGAGAGAGAATGACACAGAGTCTCTTCAATCGTTTGTCCCTCGTCAAAAAGTGGTCATTACTCTAGAAACTCTTCGCCAAACCCTCAATCTGGATGATGCCACTTTCCCAACTGGTTTCCAAAGGGCACAATAGATCAATCATTTGCCCACCATGGATACCAGGGTAACCTGAGTGCATCTACCATATTGAAGAAACATTTCCAGGATGCCGAACGTCTCATCTTTCACATGGTAAATATCTACCTTGCCCCAAGAATTCATCATGGGATCAAATGTCCACAAAGTGGCAAGAGGTAATGCACTCCATCCTTGAGTAACAACCTTTAAATTTTCTGAAATTATTTTAGAGCCCAAGGATATGGCCCAAAAAACAACTTTTCAAACCGTTGAATATTATATCCTGTTCATAATGGCCATAATTGAAAAGCAGCTTCAAGCTAAGGGACTTTTTGGCCTGGGAGTCCCTGCTACGGTTGTATGCCTGAAGTATACTCCCGGCACAACTCTGAACAATCACTAAAAATGGCTGCCAAGCTGCAAAAATCCACGCAGCTGGAACCCACAGCCACCACCTCCAAATCCAAAGTCCCCACCAAATCCACTAAAAGAAGTCAAAAAAGGCTACTCAGGAAATGAGTCCCCTGAGGAAGCCCCTGCAACACAAACGCAGGCTATATCCACTAGTTATAACCCCCTAGGGGATACAAGGACTTCACACAGCCACAGCCGCTTAGGATTCCTCTTAAAAGGAACCGCAGCAACCAAAGAAGGGGTCCCCACTAATCTGGGATCTTCCTCATTTGAGGAGATTGCCATTGAAGAGCACATTCTCCCCAGGTGCATACTGCTTTTACCCCATCTCCCACTGCAACTGCCCCACAAAGTCCTACTCTTATTGTTGCAAACGTGCTGACTCAGCTGCATGCCTCTCCTCCTCCCAAACAAACACCAACAAGGGGAAACAACACAGCAATTGAGGAGAGAGGATCAACATGCTTCTGACAGCCCACAGCACCAGGGTTTAACTGTTCTATCTCCTGGTGTGGATATGCAGATACGAACATGGGGAGGCTGCCACCTCTTCTGAATCAGCACATGATCAGACTGAGGCTGGTAACATAGTTAAGACCTCACCACAGGCAATAGCTGATGACGGACATCGTCCTAAGGCTGGAAGTCCCCAGTCCAAGAAAAAGGGGCACATGCTAAAACTGTCTACACCCAGTGCATGTACATCCTGCTACAAGCAGGAGGTCAGGTGATTCAGCATCTGCTGATGATGACCTGGGCTTCTTTTATGATGTTCTGGCCCAGAACACAATTCTTGAGGAAGAAGTCAGTAGACTACAAAGACTACTTGACCAATTCTCTCAAAAAGCAAGTCCATCTGCCACCAATAATCCACAGATGGCACCTTCACCTGAAGGTCTCCCACACACTCAGCCACTCAAAACTTCGAGCCACCAGCTTCTATTTCTGGCACTGCTTCTCATGGACAGAACCCCTCTGAGCTAACAGCTGCTATCTTACAACAATCCCTACCTCTCATCACCCCAATGATCACAGACATATGATTAAAACCATGGATGAGAGGCTTCCCTCCATCATACAACTGGTGGAGGATATTGTGAGCACAAGGCTTTCTGCTACTCAAACCCTTGCAACCAATGCAACCAAAAGGGGGGAGAGTCAGTCAGTGAAAGCAAAGAGGAAGAGCATAGAGGGGAAAAAGAAAAGGAGACTGAGAAGGAAGAGGAGTTTGGAAGGGAGCTGACATTGATCAAGTGGGTGAAAGTCACAAAGACTTTCATGTCACATATAAGAAGAGGAAGGTTGAAGGAAAAGAAAAAGAACTCGAACTCGATGAGATGATCAAAATGGCGGATGCTACACACAGTAAATCAATGGTCTCGTTATTGATCACTGTATAGACAGGGGTTCGATACTGCAAAGCTTGACTCAGAGATTAGGAGACTTGAAGTTGAAGAAATTAACTCAAGATGGGCAAGTTATGATGCATTAGAAAGAGAAAGACTAGAGATCATGATCAGATTCATTGCAAAGTACCTTGGGAGATCATTGATCGATATTAAGTCATGGACCAGGGACAGTATCTTGGCAAAACCACCAAGATCTGTTCGTTGAAGCATACACTAAGGGATTGGTGATTGAAGCACTAAATGAGGCAGGTGCTGGAACAGAAAGGAACTAGCAAAACACTCAAAAGCCTCGCTCACTACAAGAATGCTAGAACAAACCTGCAAAACCTCCCACTTCAAAATCACCACTACCACAACCCACTAAACCATTCCTTAACCTCAAAACCAAAAGCTGATGATGCACTCAAGAAGAAGAAGAGAAGGGTGTTGAGGCTAGAAGAAGAAGAAGAAGAGGATGATGATGAGGAAGAAGATAGGCTGCCTCTTTCCGCAGTCCTAACTTTGCCTAAGCCAAATCTTGCCCATCACTCCCACCTCACAGATGGAAGCTGTGAGAGTAAAGATAAAAGAAGAACAGCAGCAAAAGCTTCATGATGATGAGCTGCTGAAAGCATAGATAAAACTTATGTTGCTTCTTAATCCATAATCAGTATGAAGAAAGAAGTTCTGAGATTGTACACCCTTGCTAACACATTTCAATATCAAAGGAAAAGGTGAGAATATGGCCTGATCCTAGGGTGGCTCACAGAATTGTGAAGAAAGATATTCCTTCGAGATACAAGGGCCAAGTAAAAAGGATCGTAGATGAAGAGATCACTGTGGTCCTTGTAGTATCACCCTGGGAAATTGTAGAAGATTTCAAGAAGGCCTATGAAACTAAACAGCCACAAAAGATGTTAGATAACAGAGTAATTAAAAGGGGTTAGTCTACAAGAGGCTTGAGAACTTCAAACCAAATGAGCTCAGTCTGTTACTTGAAGGTACTCACCCATGAGATGGTGGCATACAGACAGAACAACAGTTGAGCTCAAAAATGGCAACCAGGATAAGTACATTTCAGAGCTGTATGGGCGTGAAGGACTGTTTCATGGTGGAGCTGAAAATCTTACCATGGAAGAACAAATTATGTTTCTCAGAGCATATACAGAGAATCCTACAGGCTTATACATGGGAAGTAGATTTCATGGATAGGACCACAGCCCTGTGTCCAGTTCCCCAAAGTCAGGGCTCTTATCCATACTATGCCAACCAAATCAGAAAGAAATCTATTCCGAGGACAGTGCGTAATTGGGTCATCTTCTTAGCTGATCAAGAAGGAAAAAGACCAATCTTATCGCCAACAATAAGTGGGACCTCAATAAAGTTAAGGTTTTTGGTTGCATTGGTTCAGGGGGAGTTGTTGGACCAAAGAACCAATGAGCCAGATCAGAAAACCTTAAGTCCCACAGACATCACAACAACTGCTGAAGTCCACAACAGCTGAAGACAAGTGCTGAAGACAAAGTCTGAAGACAAGTGCTGAAGAGAAAGTTTGAAGACACAAGTGCTGAAGACAAAGTCTGAAGGCACAAATGCTGAAGACAAAGTTTGAAGACACAAGTGCTGAAGACAAAGTCTGAAGACACAAGTGCTGAAGACAAGTTTTGAAGACACAAGTGGTGAAGACAAAGTCTGAGACAAGTGCTGAAGACAAAGTCTGAAGACAAGTACTGAAGACAGTCTGAAATCAAGTGCTGAAGACAAGTACTGAAGACCAAGTATCAGACGTTGTCACAACAGCTGAAGAAGTCTTCTTCAGTAGTGTGACGGTTTTCTTTCAGTAGTTTTATGTTTTCCTTTTCAGTAGTTTTTGTAAAACGACTGAAGAGCTTGTTCTTCAGTCGTTGTAGTTTCAGTAGTTTCGTATGAGTAGTTTTATGTTTTATACTTAGCACTCTGATATGTTCTCAGTAGTTGTGAACATTCAGTAGTTTGTTAAGTTTTAGTTATTTTTGTAATAAATCTACCAGATGTGACTATCCCGTGATATCAGCAGTGATTGCACTCTATATAAGGAGTGTAACCTAATTGTAATCGGTGAATGATTGAGTAGAAACATTTGATGTTATTGAAAAGTTCCTTTTCAGAGAAATATATTCTCTCGTTACAACCGTATTTGTTCTTAATGCATACGAATATCAAATTCTTGCTATAGTTTGTCTAATTCTTGTTCTTATTCCGCTGCGTTACACTCTAATCCATCAAACTTGAGATCACTGATCCTGTCAATACTGCTCCACCAACAGACTTTCTCCTAACTCCATAGTTAAGTCTGAAAGTGAAAGCAATCTCCAAACCACATTATCATGTGAGTCATTCTCCAATGATAATCTAAGATCAGAGAATGAAACCAGTGTTTAGATCTCAACAAATAAATTGACTGATGGTCTAACTACTGATCACCCAATACGGTCAGTCATTCAAACCTCTGAAAGTTAATACCACGTCATTAGTAGTTTCAACAACTGATGACTAACACCAAAAACTTCAGTAGTTTTCTAACCCTACCCTTTAAGTACCTTATCCCACCATCAGAGTTTTTACTTTCTTCTCTTCTCAAACCTAACGTTCAAAAACTCTGTAACCTCTCTTCACCAATGGCGACCATGCAACTAAAACCACGACACAACTGTGTCGTACATCTCACAAAATCGCCATACTGGACCAAGTTTCACAACGCCATTGATTGAACGGTTCAGTCACCTTACAAAACGTCTTTTCTGTTAAATATCCCCATATATGCCGAATCTCTTAACCAATTCTGGACAAACGTCACTCTTTCTCTGAGGAGAATGACACAAAGTCTCTTCAATCGTTTGTCCATCGTCAAAAAGTGGTCATTACTCCAGGCACTCTTTGCCAAACCCTCAATCTGGATGATGCCACTTTCCTAACTGGTTATCCAAAGGGCACAATAGATCAATCATTTGCCCACCATGGATACCAGGGTAACCTGAGTGCATCTACCATATTGAAGAAACATTTCCAGGATGCCGAACGTCTCATCTTTCACATGGTAAATGTCTACCTTGCCCCCAAGACTTCATCATGGATCAAATGTCCACAAGGTGGCAACAGGTAATACACTCCATCCTTGAGTAATAACCTTTAAATTTTTCTGAAATACTATTTTTAGAGCTCAAGGATATGGCCCAAAAGCAACTTGCTAACCGTTGGATATTATATCCTCTGTTTATAATGGCCATAATTGAAAACCAGCTTCAAGCTGAGGGACTTGTTGGCCTGGGAGTCCCTGCTACGGTTGTATTGCCTGAAGTATACTCCCGGCACAACTCTGACCAATCACTAAAAATGGCTGCCAAGCTGCGCAAACCCACGCAGCTGGAACCCACAGCCACCACCTCCAAATCCAATGTCCCCACCAAACCCACTAAAAAGAAGTCAAAAAAGGCTACTCAGGGAAATGAGTCCCCTAGGATGCCCCTGCAACACAAACGCAGGCTATATCCACTAGTTTAACCCCCTAGGGGATACAAGGACTTCACCAGCCACAGGCCGCTCAGGATTCCTCTCAAAAGGAACCTGCAGCAACCAAAGAAGGGGTCCCCGCTAATCTGGGATCTTCCTCATTTGAGGAGATTGCCATTGAAGAGCACTATTCTCCCCAGGTGCATACTGCTTTTACCCCATCTCCCACTGCAACCGCCCCACAAAGTCCTACTCTCATTTTTGCAAACGTGCTGACTCAGCTGCATGCCTCTCCTCCTCCCCAACAAACACCAACAAAGGGGAAAACCACAACAATTGAGGAAGAGGATCAACATGCTTCTGACAGCCCATAGCACCAGGGTTTAACTGTTCTATCTCCTGGTGTGGATATGCATATACGAACATCTGGTGAGGCTGCCACCTCTTCTGAATCAGCACATGATCAGACTGAGGCTAGTAACATAGCTAAGACCTCACCACAGGCAACAGCTGATGACGGACATCATCCTGAGGCTGGAAGTCCCGACTTCCAAGAAAAAGGGGCACATGCTAAAACTGGTCTACACCCAGTGCATGTACATCCTGCTACAAGCAGGAGGTCAGGTGATTTAGCATCTGCTGATGATGACCTGGGCTTCTTTTATGATGTTCTGGCCCAGAACACAATTCTTGAGGAAGAAGTCAGTAGACTACAAAGACTACTTGACCAATTCTCTCAAAAAGCAAGTCCATCTGTCACCAACATAAACCCACAGATGGGACCTTCACCTGAAGGTCTCCCACACACTCAGCCACTCAAAACTTCCGAGCCACCAACTTCTATTTCTGGCACTGCTTCTCAGGGACATAACCCCTCTGAGCAAACAGCTGCTATCTTTCAGCAATCCCTACCTCTCATCACCCCAATGATCACAGACATTGTGATCAAAACCATGGATGAGAGGCTTCCCTCAATCATACAACCCCTGGTGGAGGAGATTGTGAGCATAAGGCTTTCTGCTACTCAAACCCTTGCAACCAATGCAACCAAAAGGGGGAGAGTCAGTCAGTGAAAGCAAAGAGGAAGAGCATAGGGGGAAGAAAGAAAAGGAGACTGAGAAGGAAGAGGAGTTTATGAAGGGAGCTGACATTGATCAAGTGGGTGAAAGTCACAAAGACTTTCATGTCACATATAAGAAGAGGAAGGTTGAAGGAAAGAAAAAGAACTCGAACTTGATGAGATGATCAAAATGGCGGATGCTACACACAGTAAATCAATGGTCTCCATTATTGATCAACTGTATAGACAGGGGTTCGATACTGCACAGCTTGACTCGGAGATTAGGAGACTTGAAGTTGAAGAAATTAACTCAAGATGGGCAAGTTATGATGCATTAGAAAGAGAAAGACTAGAGATCATGATCAGATTCATTGCAAAGTACCTTGGGAGATCATTGATCGAGATTAAGTCATGGAACAGGACAGTATCTTGGCAATAACCACCAAGATCTGTTCGTCTGAAGCATACACTAAGGGATTGGTGATTGAAGCACTAAATGAGGCAGGTGCTGGGAACAGAAAGGAACTACCAAAACACTCAAAAGCCTCGCTCACTACAAGAATGCTAGAACAACTGCAAAATCTCCCACTTCAAAATCACCACTACCACAACCCACTAAACCAATTCCTTTACCCTCAAAACCAACAGCCGATGATGCACCCAAGAAGAAGAAGAGAAGGGTGTTGAGGCTAGAAGAAGAAGAAGAAGAGGATGATGAGGAAGAAGATAGGCTGCCTCTTTCCGCAGTCCTAACTTTGCCTAAAGCCAAATCTATACCCATCACTCCCACCTCACAGATGGAAGCTGTGAGAGTAAAGATAGAAGAAGAACAACAGCAAAAGCTTCATGATGATGAGATGCTGAAAAGCATAGATAAAACTTATGTTGCTTCTTAATCAATAATCAGTATGAAGAAAGAAGTTCTGAGATTGTACACCCTTGCTAACACATTTCAATATCAAAAGGAAAAGGTGAGAATATGGCCTGATCCTAGGGTGGCTCACAGAATTGTGAAGAAAGATATTCCTTCGAGATACAAGGGCCAAGTAAAAAGGATCGTAGATGAAGAGATCACTGTGGTCCTTGTAGTATCACCCTGGGAAATTGTAGAAGATTTCAAGAAGGCCTATGAAACTAAAAAACCACCCCAAAAGATGTTAGAGAATAGAGTAATTAAAAAGGGGTTAGTCTACAAGAGGCTTGAGAACTTCAAACCAAATGAGCTCAGTGTGTTACTTGAAGGTACTCACCCAGATGAGTTTGCATACAGACAGATTACAACAGTTGAGCTCAAAAATGGCAAACAGGCTAAGTACATTTCAGAGTTGTATGGGCGTGAAGGACTGTTTGATGGTGGAGCTGAAAATCTTACCATGGAAGAACAAATTATGTTTCTCAGAGCATACACCAGAGAATCCTACAGGCTTATACATGCGAAGTAGATTTCATGGATAGGACCACAGCCCTGTGTCCAGTTCCCCAAAGTCAGCGCTCTTATCCATACTATGCCAACCAAATTTCAGAAATCTATTCCGAGGCCAGTACTTAATTGGGTCATCTTCTTAACTGATCAAGAAGGAAAAAGACCAATCTTATCGCCAACAATAAGTGGGACCTCAATAAAGTTAAGGTTTTGGCTGCATTGGTTCAGGGGGAGTTTGTTGGACCAAAACAACCAATGAGCCGGATCAGAAAAACCTTAAGTCCCACAGATGTCACAACAACTGCTGAAGTCCACAACAGCTGAAGACAAAGTCTGAAGACAAGTGCTGAAGACAAAGTCTGAAGACACAAGTGCTGAAGACAAAGTCTGAAGACACAAGTGCTGAGACAAAGTCTGAAGACACAATGCTGAAGACAAAGTCTGAAGACACAAGTGCTGAAGACAAAGTCTGAAGACACAAGTGCTGAAGACAAAGTTTGAAGACACAAGTGCTGAAGACAAAGTCTGAAGACAAGTGCTGAAGACAAAGTCTGAAGACAAGTACTGAAGACAGTCTGAAGATAAGTGCTGAAGACAAGTACTGAAGACCAAGTATCAGACGTTGTCACACAGCTGAAAAGGTCTTCTTCAGTAGTTGTGACGGTTTTCTTTTCAGTAGTTTTATGTTTTTCTTTTCAGTAGTTTTGTAAAACGACTGAAGAGCTTGTTCTTCAGTCGTTGTAGTTTCAGTAGTTTCGTATGAGTAGTTTTATGTTTTATACTTAGCACTCTGATATGTTCTCAGTAGTTGTGAACATTTTAGTAGTTTGTTAAGTTTTAGTTATTTTTGTAATAAATCTGACAGATGTCACTATCCCGTGATATCAGCAGTGATTGCACTCTATATAAGGATTGTCAACCTAATTGTAATCCGTGAATGATTGAGCAGATACATTTGATATTATTGAAACATTCCTTTTCACAGAAATATATTCTCTCGTTACAACCATATTTGTTCTTAATGCATACGATATCAAATTCTTGCTATAATTTGTCTAATTCTTGTTCTTATTCCGCTGCGTTACACTCTAATCCATCAAACTTGAGATCACTGATCCTGTTAATACTGCTCCACCAACAGACTTTACTCCTAACTCCATAGTTAAGTCTGAAAGTGAAAGCAATCTCCAAACCACATTATCGTGTGAGTCATTCTCCAATGATAATCTAAGATCAGAGAATGAAACCAGTGTTAAGATGTCAACAAATAAATTGACTGATGGTCTAACTACTGAGACTCATATGAAGCTGAGTACTTCAGATGTTGTTCCTCAATGTACCCCAAGTACTGAAAGAGACCCAACATCTGAAAAGCATTTCAAATCAATTGAAATACAAGGACTAACAACTGCTGAGGAATCCATCAAGCAGTCTATTACGACGGATGGAAAATAGTTGAATTACCAGTCTTCAGCTGTTACAAATCCTTTAGTACCTAGTACTGATAGGAGGAAAGTACTGAAGATCACACCATCAGTAGTTTCCACTTCAGCAGTAAAGATGTCCAAGATGAAGAATAAACCATGTGAAATTTGTGGTAAATTCAATCATCTATCTGATGAATGTTGGTACAAAAAGGGTTTAAAGCTCCAAAGGGATGAGCTCATTAAACTAGAAATAAATAAAATGAAAACTGAGTTTGAGACCAAGTTTGTACCACAATTATCTCAACCTGATAAACCCAAGGCCTTACCCAAATCCACTAAGAAGGATACGGTTTATCAGAAGACAGCTGATATTGTTCCTCATGATAAACATAAGACTAAGTCTGTGAAATCTAAGAAGGAGGAAATGGTGGGTCACAGGAACTCATCAAAAACAAGCTCTGGAGTGTCAAATGAACTGAAAGCTCGAGCTTCAAATCAGACACAACTTGTTATGATGGTTCAGCATCTGTTGGGGAGAGTTAACCAACTTGAAGCCACTGTGACCAAACCACTGGAGAGGAATTCCAGGTCCAAATCTATTTCAGCACCATCTCCATCTTCATTAGTTGTTAATCATAAGAAACCAGCTATGGTTAAATCTGTTGATAAAGTCAGTCCCAGAACCAAAAAGTTTGGGTCTCCAAAGCTAACTAGTTTCTTATGATTGTGTAGGGTTCTTCAGCATGCCAAGAAGCATCTGGTATGTGGACAGTGGAGGATCCATGCACATGACTGGGAGCAGCTCTTTTCTTTATGATTACTCTCAGGGAAAGAAGGGATTTGTCTCATTTGGAAATGATGCTAAAGGTTACATGATTGGAAAGGGATTTTTGTATAATGGAGATATTAGATTTGATGATGTCAACCATGTGTAGAATCTCAAATACAATCTGTTGAGTGTCAGTCAGATGTGTGACAAAGGACATGTTGCTCTTTTCACAAGCTAGAACTGTAGGATTCTGTCTTCCAAGGTTCTGAGCCTGATTGACAAAGTACTAGATGATAACACTCTCCTGAAGGCCAACAAGATAGGAAGAGTATATGCCTTGGATCTGTCAAAGAAAATGAGTTAAGAGGCCATCCATGTTTGTTCTCCAAGGCCTCTCTCCAAGAATCTAAACTGTGGCATATAAGGCTAGGTCATGTTAATCTCAAAAACATGAATCAGCTGATCCACAAGAGTTTAGTGAGAGGTCTTCCAATAAAGGAGTTCAATTGTGATGAAATCTGCACTGCATGCTTAAAAGGAAACAACATAAAGTTTCATTCCCAACCATAAAAGAATCCAAGTCTAATGCCTGCTTACAACTACTGCACATGGATCTTTTTGGTCCTGTGAAGGTAATGAGTATGGCAAAAAAGAAATACTGTCTGGTAACTGTGGATGATTACTCTAGATATGTGTGGACCTTCTTCTTGCATTCAAAGGATGAGGCTGCTCAGCCCATTATGAACTTTGTGTTACACGTTGAGAAGCAGTATTCCCTACCAGTTAAGTGTCTGAGGAGTGACAATGGTTATGAATTCAGAACCACACTCTCGATGAGTTTTACTTGTCAAAGGGAATCAAGAGGCAGTATAGCATCCCAAGGACTCCATAGCAAAATGGAGTAGTGGAGAGAAAGAACAGGACCCTCATTGAAGCTGCAAGGTCCATGTTGGCTGATTCTGGTCTGCCACTGACTTTTTGGGCTGAAGCTGTCAATACAGCTTGCTATGTACAGAATAGAGTTCTAGTAAATCAGAGGTTGATGAAGACTCCATATGAAGTTCTTCATCATTTGGCCCCTTTGATTTCATTCTTTAGAGCATTTGGGTGTCCCTGTTACATTCTCAACACAAAGGATCAACTCCAAAAGTTTGATTCTAAGGTGGATGCAGGGTATTTTGTTGGGTATTCATCCACTTGCAAGGCTTATAGAGTATTCAACTGTCGGAAAAAGATAGTTGAAGAAACCTTGCACGTGAAGTTCAATGAATCTCCTAAGTATACAATTCCACAAAACCCTGTGGAGTTGTTTGATCTGGACATTCTGCAATATGTTCCTTATCAACCACCTGTTGTTGCAGATCATATGAATCCATCATCTTCTGTAGCTAGTCATCCATCTGGTGTTACTGATGATGATGATGATATCAGTAATCACCTTTTCATGTTTAGTGATCAACTGCCTGATTTAGCTAGACCTGATGTTCCTGTAGCTTCAGTAGCACAATCCACAACAAATGCTGATGAGATTTCTACAACTTCAACTTCCTTTGAATTACCATCTACTGATTGGTTTCAAGGAAATGCTTCACCATCACCATCTGTTGCTGCTGAGCCTGCTACAAACACTTGCACAGATCTTATTGTGTACCAAGATCTGAAGAATCACCCTATGTCTCAAATCATGGTGATATCAATGCTGGCGTTTCAACAAGAAGTCAATTGTCAAATTTCTGCTTCTATGCTCTCTTCATTAGTCAGCAAGAGCCAAAGAACTATCACATTGCTTTAAGGGACAATGGATGGGTTGAAGCCATGCAGCTTGAGCTTCTTTAGTTCAAGAAACAGCAAGTGTGGGAACTGGTTCCTCTACCTCCAGGTAAGTGTGCAATAGGCACTAAATGGGTGTTTAGGAACAAAACTGATGAAAATGGGCTTATTGTTAAGAACAAGGCCAGGCTGGTTGTACAGGGGTTTTCACAAGAGGAAGGTATTGATTATAATGAAACCTTTGCCCCTGTAGCCAGACTGGAAGCAATTCAATTGTTTTTAGCTTATCCTACTTATCACAACCTTAAAGTTTTTCAAATGGATGTCAAAAGTGCATTTTTGTATTGGAAAATTGGAGAAGAGGTTTATGTATGTCAACCACCAGGTTTTGAGGACAATAAACATCCTAATTGGGTGTATAAGCTTGATAAGGCTCTCTATGGGTTGAAACAAGCTCCTAGAGCCTGGTATGAGACATTATCAAACTTTCTTCTGGAAAATAATTTCACTAGAGGCTCCATAGATAAGACTTTATTCATTAAGAAAGCTGGGCAGCATAATCTACTTGTTCAAATTTATGTAGATGATATTATTTTTGCATCCTCTAATCCACAGTTGTGTGATGCCTTTACAAAGTTGATGCAACAGAAGTTTGAAATGAGTGCCATGGGAGAATTACAGTTCTTTCTGGGTTTGCAAATCAAACAAAGGCTGATGGAATTTTCATTCATCAGTCCAAATACACAAAAGATCTTTTGGAAAAGTTTGATTTACAAAAGTGTAAGCCCTGTTCTACTCCCATGTGCAACACCACACAACTGGATACAGATCAGAAAGGTAAAGTGGTTGATGAAACACTTTACAGATGTATGATTGGGTCCTTGATGTACTTAACAGCTTCTAGACCAGATATTATGTTTGCTACATGTGTTTGTGCTAGATTTCAGGCTGCACCTAAGGAGTCTTATTTGATTGCAGTCAAGAGGATCTTTAGATATCTGCAAGGCACTCCATCTCTAGGTTTATGGTATTCTACTAGACATTCTGGTAAATTAGTTGCTTTTTCTGACAGTGACTATGCAGGGTGTAAGTTGACAAGAAAGTCCACTTCTGGAGGATGCCAATTCTTAGGAAACTGCTTGATTTCTTGGCAGAGTAAGAAGCAGACCTCAGTTGCTACATCAACTGATGAAGCAGAGTACATTATTGCTGCAAGCTGTACATCTCAGGTACTCTGGTTTCAAAACCAATTATTGGATTATGCCATAACAGAGACTAAGACCCCATTGTTAATGGACAGCTCTTCAGCTCTTTGTATTGTCAAGAATCCTGTCCAGCACTCTAGGACTAACATATTGAAATCAGACACCATTTTATTAGAGATTGTTTTGAAAAAGGTCTGATTGATCCAAAATTTGTTCCTAGTGCGGATGAGCTTGCAGACATTTTCACTAAGCCCTTGGATAGCACAACTTTCCAAAACCTAGTGTTAAGGCTTGGTATCTGCAGCTAGACTAAGTGACAACTACTGATAATCTCAGCTCACAAGTACTGATGATCATTAGTTTATTATTGTCATATATATAAGTACAGAAGTTATTTTCCCTCCGGAAGTTTTCTTTAAACTACTAGAGCTTAACTTCTCAGTACTCAAGTACTTTATTTGATAAAACAATTAATGTAGTTACAACAGCTGATGTAGCTACAACTACTGTTGTCAGAAATACAAATACGTACTCATGTCCTATGAAACATCTGAAAATAGATGAAAACGTCTGATGAGTACGTGTTGAGAACAGTATGAAACAGCTGAAAAGCAATGAATTGACGACAACTACTGATGAGCCTTTTTCTCTTCAGTAGTTTCCCAACTGCTATTTCTTTCTAAACAACTGAAGCAAAACCATGTCTTCAGTAGTTTCACAACTACTGATGACTAACACCAAGTCTTCAGTGGTTTACAACAACTGATGGTAAAACAAAGTCTTCAGTAGTTTCCCAACTACTGATGACTAATACCAAGTCCTCAGTTGTTTCACCACCTGAAGTCAAAACTGTCTTCAGTAGTTTTATAACTACTGATGACTAAATCTGAGACTTCAGCTATTTCAACGTCTGACGGTTAAAACCAAGTCTTCAATTGTTTTATAACAACTGCTGGTCACACCAATACGGTCAGTCATTCCAAACCTCTGAAAGTTAATACCACGTCATCAGTAGTTTCAACAACTGATGACTAACACCAAAACCTTCAGTCGTTTTCTAACCCTACCCTTTAAATACCTTATCCCACTTTCAGAGTTTTTCCTTTCTTCTCTTCTCAAACCTAACGTTCAAAAACTCTGTAACCTCTCTTCATCAATGGCGACCATGCAACTAAATGACGGGTTGCTAGAACACAAAATCCATGTTTAACCTTTTAAACATTCTGAAAAACGCAGCGGAAATATGGCTTTTAAAACGATTTTTAAAGCTGAAAATCTTATCTTCTATATGTTCATATGTTATGAAAAACAAACCCAAATCATGAGGATCATTCTTATGTGAATAGACAAGCTATGTCAATACATAAACGTACATAAAATCACAGCTTGAACAAGCTGTGACAACTACCTTGTTCCAGCACCAAATGTCGACCAAAATGGGATGTTTGATGCTTGTTCTTTTGGCCAAGACTTCAAGGAGGAGTCCTCAAGTGCTTATACCCAAAGCCTTGTGAAGCATACACAACTCTTGCTAGGGAGAGATCACCAAATCAAGACAAGAAACTGCTTCAAAAGCTGCTGCCCAGCCGAGACCAAGAGGGAGAGGTTTTGAGAGTTTTTGTCTTTCAAAGTTGCATGTAATGTGTGGGTCTATCTGATTTTTGAGTCCAAGACTCAATTAAATGTGTGTTGATGGTCAAAACTAGTTTGGTCCAATAGGATGAGAGGGGAGGGGCGGCAAAAGGAGTTTAAAACCCTTTTCCCTCTCAAAACCATCACACATAAAATGTCACTTATATAGACATACAATAATTGTAGTACAAGATATATAAATATATACAAATTAATTGTATGTACAAGATATATAAATATAGTTACATACTTATACAATTAACCATTTAATATAAGCTGTAATTTCTCACTTAATATTTGGTGTCATCTAACTAATTTAAACAACACATCAAATAATATGTTGAACAAAATATCCTAATAAGTTGTTCCCACTTACATGCAACTTATTTAGAAAACCATTTTCTAAATTGGTGTAAATATTTAATTGCATGATCACATCATCAATTAAATATTTAATGGTGTTTGCCAAGCTTGTTGTTGGGTATAACCCGACTTGGATCATAACGTACTAACCACATCAATATTCTAAGTGTCTTGGGCACACAGAATCCAACAATCTCCCACTTGCCCAAGATTCATAGAAGATTGATGCAAGCAGTAAATACCACCTAACAACGGTTCACTACCCTTAATACGCATGACTTGTAGCCATTCAATAACATCATCCCTTTCAAGTACCCTACTTGAAATGATTTAGGTGAATCAATCATCTATCCTTTTGTTTCAGATGTCATTTCAAATCCAAGAACACAGAATGATCATTTCTTGTTGATGTAACTTATCAGGCCTTAGACATCTAACTCTCAACGAATAAGAGGAACAAATTCCATCTTGACTACATATGTTTCTCACAGACACCTCATGTCATACCTGAATATACCCTTATGTACTGTCCACTATTTCAGAACAGTGAAGAAGAAGCTCAAGGTATAATACTTGGTGAATATCAAAACCAATATGTATCTCAGGTCGGAGGATACCAAATGATATTCGCCTTTACTCAAAATTACTTGATCAATCAATAAGATTCCATGTAGTAAAATTTGAGATGCGGGTTAGTCCAATATTTGTATCCCACAAATATCTATGAACCTTGGTAGCAACCCATTGCTCTATATTCATCCTTATGAATATCAACCAATCCAAGTTCATAATAGTCTTACCTTCAAACTTGTTCCCACAAGTGTGAACGACTACGGACATTTAGAGTAAACATTTTACTCATGGATTAAACATGCTAAATTGGAATATTATTTGAAACATTATAACCAAATAATTTTATTCAAATAATAGAAAGTTCACATATCCAAATACAAAATTTATAGATCAAATCCAATCACTAGAATATCGAAGTCCCATGGCACAAGTATGACATTCATGCTTTGCCTTTTCAAGGAGCTTCGTGAGAGGATCCGCAACGTTTTGATCCGTGTGAACTTTGCGAATACATATCTTTCCTTTTCAACTTCATCTCGTATGTAGTTGAATCTCCGCTCAATATGCCTAGTCTTTTGATGAGCACGGGGTTCCTTGATTTGTGCAATCGCACCCTCGTTATCACAAAAGATCTCTAGGGGGTCCTGAATGGAGGGGACAACCCTAGATCGGCAATGAATTTCTTTAACCATGCAGCTTCTTGAGCTGCCAATGAGGCGGCGACATATTCTGATTCTGTAGTTGATAGAGCCACCACATCCTGCTTGGAGCTCTTCCAAGAGACCGCTCCTCCATTCAGAATGAAAATGTATCCCGATTGTGACCGTGAATCATCACGATCGGTTTGGAAACTCGCATCCGTGTAACCTTTTACAACGAGTTCCTCGTCACCAGATCCATAGATCAGGAACATATCTCTTGTCCTCCTTAGGTACTTAAGTATGTTCTTAACAGCCATCCAATGACTGTTTCCAGGATTCTGCTGGTAACGGCTTGTCATGCTTAAGGCGCATGACACGTCCGGTCGAGTGCATATCATTGCATACATGATGGATCCTATAGCAGATGCGTATGGGTGCCTTCATTTTATCTTGCTCTTCTTTTGAGCTTGGACATTGAGTCGTACTCAATATCGTTCCTCTTTGAATAGGTACGGTACCTTTCTTAGAATTCTCCATCTTGAACCTCTTCAAGATTTTATCAATATATGCACTTTGATTCAAACCAATCAACCGCCTTGATCTATCCCTATAGATCTTATTCCCAGAATATAGGCGGCTTCACCAAGATCCTTAATGGAAAAACAACTTCCAAGCCAGTTTTTTACACCTTCCAAGGTCGGAATGTCATTTCCAAATAGCAGTATGTCATCAACATACAATACTAGGAAGTTATTGTGCTCCCACTAGCCTTCTTATACACACAAGCCTCATCAGCGTTTTTGATGAAACCAAATTTCTTACTTCCTCATCAAAACGGTGATTCCAGCTTCTCGATGCTTGTTTCAATCCATAGATTGATTTCTTTAACTTGCATACTTTATTAGGATGTATTGGATCGACAAAACCTTCAGGCTGAACCATATAGACATCTTCCTCAAGGTATCCATTTAGGAAAGCGGTTTTGACATCCATTTGCCAAATCTCATAATCATAATGAGCAGCTATGGCAAACAATATCCTTATAGACTTTAGCATCGCAACAGGTGAGAAAGTTTCATCATAATCAACCCCTTGAGTTTGAGTGAAACCCTTTGCTACAAGTCTAGCTTTATAAGTATCCAAGTTTCCATGCATATCGGTTTTCTTCTTGAAAACCCACTTACTTCCAACTATCTTGGAGTTAAGAGGTGGTACAACCAAGTCCCATACTTGATTGTCATACATGGATTGCATCTCAACGTTCATGGCTTCAAGCCATTTGTCACAATCCGTGTTGGACATTGCATCATGGTATGTGGTTGGTTCATCAGAATCTATCACATAGCATCCATCCATGAAAAATCCATATCTTTCTGGTGGATTACTAGTTCTACCACTTCTGCGAACGTGTTGTGTGTATTGATCAACCACTTGATCATCCTCAACATCCTCATGTTGAGTGCTAGTTTCAACCAAACGTGCATCGGGCTGTGGTTCTTGATCTTCCTCAAGATCCACTGTTCTACTGCTAGCTCCTTCCATAAGGAACTTTGCTTCTAAGAACTCACCCTTTCTGGCAACAAACACCTTTTGTTCCATTGGATCATAGAAATAATATCCCATAGAATCTCTAGGATATCCAATAAAGATACACTTGGTGGATCGGACATCCAATTTGTTTGGGGTGGGAGTCTTAACATAAGCCTCACATCCCCAAACCCTTAAGTACGATAGGGATGGAACTCTTCCATGCCATATCTCAAAAGGTGTCCTTTCCACCTTTTTGGTTGGGGCCATGTTTAGAATACGGGCCGCGGAGAGCAAAGCGAAACCCCAAAATGATAGAGGTAATGAGCTTCTAGCCATCATAGATGGACCATATCCAATAAGGTTCGATTCCTCCTCTCAGACACACCATTATGTTGTGGTGTTCCAGGTGGAGTGAGCTGTGAGACAATCCCACAACTCCTAAGATGATCTTGAAAAGCTTCACTTAGGTATTCACCTCCTCTATCGGTACGGAGAACTTTAATTGACTTGTTGAGTTGATTTTCTACTTCATTCTTGAAGATTTTGAACATTTCAAAAGCTTCATCTTTGTGCCTTAATAAGTACACATACCCATAGCGACTATAATCGTCGGTAAAGGTAATGAAGTATCTTTCACCATTCCTAGTCATTGGCTTAAAAGGACCACATACATCCGAATGTATGATTCCTAATAAATCCTTTGCCCTTTCGGTAGTCCCACTAAAAGGTGCCTTAGTCATCTTACCTTGTAAACAAGATTCACAAACATCAAATGAATCATATTCATTTGTTTTTAAAAGACCATTCTTTTGAAGTGTTTGTAAACGTTTCTTGTTTATATGGCCAAGACGACAATGCCAAAGATAGGTATCACTTAAGTCCAACTTGAGTTTCTTGGTGTTAGTTTGGTACAATGAACTATTTAAAGTATTTTCATGAACCAATTCATAAATACCATTAATGGGAATAGCTTTAAAATAGAACATTCCATAAAAGAAACATGGATATTTTCCTCAACGAATGATAATACATATCCAAATTGTTTTAACAGGGCTACAGAGATAATATTCCTAGTCAAACTAGGAGCATACAAAACATTGTTCAAAATTACTTCCAAACCATTGGAAGTTTCAAGATGTAGTCACCACGGGCTTCTACTTGAACTTTAGCCCCATTGCCCATGTAGAGGCTCACATCCCCTTTCTTGAAGTCACTACTTCTTTTGAACCCCTGCAACAAATTGCAAATGTGAGTTCCACATCCGGTATCTAATACCCATGTGTTAGAGGATATAATGTTTAAATCAATATGGATCATGTATATTGTACCTGAGGTCTGCCCGGCATCCCTCTTTGCTTTCAACTCTTGGAGATGGACAGGACAATTCCTTGCCCAATGTCCAATCTCCCCACACTTGAAGCATGGGTCATTAGTAGCAACCTTTTGCTTCTTCTCTTGTGGTTTGGGTGGCACCCTTGCCACCCTTTCCCTTTTCCCAAAGTAGGTCCCTTACCCTTGGCAACCTTTGCCTTAGGTGCGGGACGAGGCCTTTTATTGTTCCCACCTTCATTGATGGTGAGAACGGGTAAAACCCTTTTACCCATGGCCGCCTCGGCCGTTTTGAGCATTGAGTGAAGTTCACCAATGCTTTTGTCCCATGCATTCATGTTGTAGTTCAACACGAATGTCTCGAACCTCTTGGTAAGGCCATTGAGGATCAAATCCGTGGCCAATTCCTTCGAGACGGGACAATTAAGCCTCTCGAGGCGGTCAATGTGACTTTTCATCTTAAGTACATAAGATGAAACAGATTGGTTGTCGTCCATACGACATGCATGGAGCGCTCGAACCGTTTCGAAGCGCTCAACCCTGCTTGCTGTTGGAACGTTTCCTTCAGCTGGGTTATCATGTCATAAGCCCCGTGGTGTTCATACTCCTTTTGGAGATCCGGAGTCATGCTCGCTAGCATGAGACAAGACACTTGGACGGAGTCCTCAGTGTATTTCAGCCAATCATTAAAGGCCTCCTCATCATCCTCGCTAGGTTGATCGGGGACAGGGTCGTCTAAAACATACGATCGTCTCTCTTGCTTGAGAACAATTCTCAAGTTTCGATACCAATCGATGAAGTTGTTATGGTTTAGACGTTCCTTTTGGAGGATCGCTCGTAGG
Source organism: Flaveria trinervia (assembly GCA_025506515.1). Classification (NCBI taxonomy): domain Eukaryota; kingdom Viridiplantae; phylum Streptophyta; class Magnoliopsida; order Asterales; family Asteraceae; genus Flaveria; species Flaveria trinervia. Next base: position 65,421,695 of record CM046443.1, read on the forward strand.
GATTGGTTGGACGCGGATGAGTTATCGGAATTATCATTATTAGAGGCCATCTACAAAATTTAACAAAGTTTTATTTAGTATTTTCGATATTGTAATTTTAATAACAAATGTCTTACAAGACTTTTCATATTAAAATCTAGAACCCAATATTACATTTAAATTGTGGTTAGGTGACCTTTATCCCACGTTTTAAATTAATAAGGTGGTCAACGTTTGACGATTGCAACCATTTGCAACTTCTAGAGGTATGGGATCGACTCTTGAACATCATATGTAAAGTCGGCATGAAAATCCCATCAACACCATTTGGAAACCACATTGTAGGTGATCCATTTAACATGGTTTGCAAATCAAGACATCCTACTTACACCCACGTGTGAGTTTGCCAAAACAAATGGTTAGGTGACCTTTATCCCATAAGTAAGGCATTCTCACCTCAAATCACAAGTTCCCTCAAAATGGTTGGGTGACCTTTATCCCACTAAGAGTTCCCAAGTGACTCAAGTGTTGTGTAAAAGGACGGTGTTGATCTCGTTTTAAAATATTTAGAGATTTCTTAATTCTAGTTTAGTAAATCCTATGTACTTGTATTTGCATGCTTTCAAATACAAGATACCTATGGTTCTTGATTAAAACCAATTTTAATCTTTAAAGTCATTAAACCATTTTAATTACTTTTATTAACTTTTAAGAACCAACAATTTTCAGCTTGTTAAGTTGGTAATGAGTTTGTAATGAATATCCAAGTACTAACCAAACAATCAAACAACAAACAATCAAACAAGCATATATATATACAAACATGAGTGCATAACCATAGCTACTAAGTTGACAACACTTGTTTGCCATCACAAGTGTTGTCATAAGGTCTTTTCTAAGGTTGAAATCAACACTAAATCCAGGTCATCTTAGACCTCACTTGAACTTGCATCCATATGCTTCAAGTTCCATGTCTTTGATGTCCATCTTTGGGTCTTGAACTTGTGCATCTTCCTTTTACAAAATTGTATCCTAATACATTTTTCTAATAAAAGAAATGCACCTAATCTATTACAAACCAAATGAATGAATAATTACAACCCAAAAAATGAATAATTACAACCAATTGAATGAAAGAATACAACCAACACAAGCATCCAAAACATCACAAGGTCAAAGGCTAGGTTATGCACACTATCATCAAATGATCATAACATCAAAACATATAATGAAACCCCTTTAAAACCACCAAATTCAGCCAACATAAACTGAAATTTTTGGTTTTAAACATTGTCTAAACAATCAACACATCAAAATATGTATCTTTCAAGATCTAATCACTAGCATGTGTGATACGATCTTGAAAGTTGGGGAATCATTCAACCAAACAATAACAGCCCAAAATCAGTCTATAACTAGTTTATAATCATGCTTTAAAACCAATTTTAAAGACAAAACAAGCAAGTCATCCACATAACCGGCTCTTGATGCCATTGACGGGTTTGCTAGAACACAAAATCCATGTTTAACCTTTTAACATTCTGAAAAACGCAGCGGAAATATGGCTTTTAAAACGATTTTTAAAGCTGAAAATCTTATCTTCTATATGTTCATATGTTATGAAAAACAAACCCAAATCATGAGGATCATTCTTATGTGAATAGACAAGCTATGTCAATACATAAACGTACATAAAATCACAGCTTGAACAAGCTGTGACAACTACCTTGTTCCAGCACCAAATGTCGACCAAAATGGGATGTTTGATGCTTGTTCTTTTGGCCAAGACTTCAAGGAGGAGTCCTCAAGTGCTTATACCAAAGCCTTGTGAAGCATACACAACTCTTGCTAGGAGAGATCACCAAATCAAGACCAAAAACTGCTTCAAAAGCTGCTGCCCAGCCGAGACCAAGAGGGAGAGGTTTTGAGAGTTTTTGTCTTTCAAAGTTGCATGTAATGTGTGTGGTCTATCAGATTTTTGAGTCCAAGACTCAATTAAATGTGTGTTGATGGTCAAAACTGTTTGGTCCAATAGGATGAGAGGGGAGGGGCGGCCAAAAGGAGTTTAAAACCCTTTTCCCTCTCAAAACCATCACACATTAAAATGTCACTTATACTAGACATACAATTAATTGTATGTACAAGATATATAAATATAGTTACATACTTATACAATTACCATTTAATTTATAAGCTGTAATTTCTCACTTAATATTTGGTGTCATCTAACTAATTTAAACAACACATCAAATAATATTGTTGAACAAAATATCCTAATAAGTTGTTCCCACTTACATGCAACTTATTTAGAAAACCCATTTTCTAAATTGGTGTAATATTTAATTGCATGATCACATCATCAATTAAATATTTAATTGGTGTTTGCCAAGCTTGTTGTTGGGTATAACCCGACTTGGATCATAACGTACTAACCACATCAATATTCTAAGTGTCTTGGGCACACAGAATCCAACACTAAAACCACGATACAACTGTGTTGCACATCTCACAAAATCGCCATACTGGACCAAGTTTCACAACGCCATTGATTTAATGGTTCAGTCACCTTACAAAACGGCTTTTCTGTTAAAACCCACCATATATGCCGAATCTCTTAACCAATTCTGGACAAACGTCACTCATGTCTCTGAGGATCAAATGTCCACAAGGTGGCAACAGGTAATGTACTCCATCCTTGAGCACAACCTTTAAATTTTTCTGAATACTATTTTTAGAGCTCAAGGATTGGCCCAAAAACAACTTGCTAACCATTGGATATAATATCCTCGGTTCATAATGGCCATAATTGAAAACCAGCTTCAAGCTGAGGGACTTGTTGGCCTAGGAGTCCCTGCTACGGCTGTATTGCCTGAAGTATACTCCCGGCACAACTTTGACCAATCACTAAAAATGGCTGCCAAGTTGCGCAAACCCACGCAGCTGGAACCCACCGCCACCACCTCCAAATCCAAAGTCCCCACAAAACCCACTAAAGAGAAATCAAAAAAGGCTACTCAGGGAAATGAGTCCCCTGAGGATGCCCCTGCAACACAAACGCAGGCTATAACCACTGGTTATAACCCCCTAGTGGATACAAGGACTTCACCAGCCACAGCCGCTCAGGATTCCTCTCAAAAGGAGCCTGCAGCAACCAAAGAAGGGGTACCCACTAATCTGGGATCTTCCTCATTTGAGGAGATTGCCATTGAAGAGCACCATTATCCCCGGTGCATACTGCTTTTACCCCATCTCCCACTGCAACCGCCCCACAAAGTCCTACTCACATTGTTGCAAACGTGCTGACTCAGCTGCATGCCTCTCCTCCTCCCCAACAAACACCAACAAAGGGGAAAACCACAGCAATTGAGGACGAGGATCAACATGCGTCTGTCAGCCCACAGCACCAGGGTTTAACTATTCTATCTCCTGGTGTGGATATGCAGATACGAACATCTGGTGAGGCTGCCACCTCTTCTGAATCAGCACATGATCAGACTGAGGCTGGTAACATAGCTAAGACCTCACCAGAGGCAACAGCTGATGAAGGACATCGTCCTGAGGCTGGAAGTCCCCAGTTCCATGAAAAAGGGGCACATGCTAAAACTGGTCTACACCCAGTGCATGTACATCCTGCTACAAGCAGGAGGTCAGGTGATTCAGCATCTGCTGATGATGACCTAGGCTTCTTTTATGATGTTCTGGCCCAGAACACAACTCTTGAGGAAGAAGTCAGTAGACTACAAAGACTACTTGACCAATTCTCTCAAAAAAACAAGTCCATCTGCCACCAACATAAACCCATAGATGGCACCTTCACCTGAAGGTCTCCCACACACTCAGCCACTCAAAACATCCGAGCCACCAGCTTCTATTTCTGGCACTGCTTCTCAGGGACAGAACCCCTCTGAGCAAACAGCTGCTATCTTTCAGCAATCCCTACCTCTCATCACCCCAATGATCACAGACATTGTGATCAAAACCATGGATGAGAGGCTTCCCTCAATCATACAATCCCTGGTGGAGGAGATTGTGAGCACAAGGCTTTCTGCTACTCAAACCCTTGCAACCAATGCAACCAAAAAGGGGGGGAGTCAGTTAGTGAAAGCAAAGAGGAAGAGCATAGAGGGAAGAAAGAAAAGGAGACTGAGAAGGAAGAGGAGTTGTGAAGGGAGCTGACATTGATCAAGTGGGTGAAAGTCACAAAGACTTTCATGTCACATATAAGAAGAGGAAGGTTGAAGGAAAAGAAAAAGAACTCGAACTCGACGAGATGATCAAAATGGCGGATGCTACACACAGTAAATCAATGGACTCCATTATTGATCAACTGTATAGACAGGGGTTCGATACTGCACAGCTTGACTCAGAGATTAGGAGACTTGAAGTTGAAGAAATTAACTCAAGATGGGCAAGTTATGATGCATTAGAAAGAGAAAGACTAGAGATCATGATCAGATTCATTGCAAAGTACCTTGGGAGATCATTGATCGAGATTAAGTCATGGAACAGGGACAGTATCTTGGCAATAACCACCAAGATCTGTTCGTCTGAAGCATACACTAAGGGATTGTGATTGAAGCACTAAATGAGGCAGGTGCTGGGAACAGAAAGGAACTACCAAAACACTCAAAAGCCTCACTCACTACAAGAATGCTAGAACAACCTGCAAAACCTCCCACTTCAAAATCACCACTACCACAACCCACTAAACCATTCCTTTACCCTCAAAACCAACAGCCGATGATGCACCCAAGAAGAAGAAGAGAAGGGTGTTGAGGCTAGAAGAAGAAGAAGAAGAGGATCATGAGGAAGAAGATTGGCTGCCTGTTTCCACAGTCCTAACTTTGCCTAAAGCCAAACCTATGCCCATCACTCCCACCTCACAGATGGAAGCTGTGAGAGTAAAGATAGAAGATGAACAACAGCAAAAGCTTCATGATTATGAGATGCTGAAAAGCATAGACAAAACTTATGCTGCTTCTTCATCAATAATCAGTATGAAGAAAGAAACTCTGAGATTGTACACCCTTTCTAACACATTTCAATATCAAAAGGAAAAGGTGAGAATATGGCTTGATCCTAGGGTGGCTAACAGAATTGTGAAGAAAGACATTCCTTCGAGATACAAGGGCCTAGTAAAAAGGATCATAGATGAAGAGATCACAGTGGTCCTTGTAGTATTACCCTGGGAAATTGTAGAAGATTTCAAGAAGGCCTATGAAACTAAACAGCCACCCGAAAAGATGTTAGAGAACAAAGTAATTAAAAAGGGGTTAGTCTACAAGAGGTTTGAGAACTTCAAACAAAATGAGCTCAGTCTGTTACTTGAAGGTACTCACCCAGATGAGTTTGCATACAGACAGATTACAACAGTTGAGCTCAAAAATGGCAAACAGGCTAAGTACATTTCAGAGATGTATAGGCGTGAAGGACTGTTTGATGGTGGAGCTGAAAATCTTACCATGGAAGAACAAATTATGTTTCTCAGAGCATACACCAGAGAATCCTACAGGCTTATACATGGGAAGTAGATTTCATGGATAGGACCACAGCCCTGTGTCCAGTTCCCCAAAGTCAGGGCTCTTATCCATACTATGCCAACCAAATTTCAGAAATCTATTCCCAGGCCAGTGCTTAATTGGGTCATCTTCTTAGCTGATCAAGAAGGAGAAAGACCAATCTTATCACCAACAATAAGTGGGACCTCAATAAAGTTAAGGTTTTGGCTGCATTGGTTCAGGGGGAGTTTGTTGGACCAAAAGAACCAATGAGCCGGATCAGAAAAACCTTAAGTCCCACAGACGTCACAACAACTGCTGAAGTCCACAACAGCTGAAGACACAAGTGCTGAAGACTAAGTCTGAAGACAAGTGCTGAAGACAAAGTCTGAAGACACAAGTGCTGAAGACAACGTCTGAAGACACAATGCTGAAGATAAAGTCTGAAGACACAAGTGTTGAAGACAAAGTCTGAAGATAAGTGCTGAAGACAAAGTCTGAAGACAAGTGCTGAAGACAAAGTCTGAAGACACAAGTGCTAAAGACAAAGTCTGAAGACAAGTGCTGAAGACAAAGTCTGAAGACACAAGTGCTGAAGACAAAGTCTGAAGACAAGTACTGAAGACAGTCTGAAGACGAGTGCTGAAGACAAGTATTGAAGACCAAGTATTAGACGTTGTCACAACAGTTGAAGAGGTCTTTTTCAGTAGTTGTGACTGTTTTCTTTCAGTAGTTTTATGTTTTTCTTTTCAGTAGTTTTGTAAAACGACTGAAGAGCAAACTCTTCAGTCGTTGTAGTTTCAGTAGTTTCGTATCAGTAGTTTTATGTTTTGTACTTAGCACTCTAATATGTTCTCAGTAGTTGTGAACATTTCAGTAGTTTGTTAAGTTTTAGTTATTTTTATAATAAATCTGCCAGATGTCACTATCCCGTGATATCAGCAGTGATTGTACTCTATATAAGGAGTGTCAACCTAATTGTAATCGCTGAATGATTGAGCAGAAACATTTGATATTATTGAAACATCCCTTTTCACAGAAATATATTCTCTCGTTACAACCGTATTTGTTCTTAATGCAAAATTCTTGCTATAATTTGTCTAATTCTTGTTCTTATTCCGTTGCGTTACACTCTAATCCATCAAACTTGAGATCTCTGATCCTTTTCATAGAAATATCTTCAGCACTTGTCTTCAGACTGTCTTCAGTACTTGTCTTCAGACTTTGTCTTAAGCACTTGTGTCTTCAGACTTTGTCTTCAGCACTTGTGTCTTCAGACTTTATCTTCAGCACTTGTCTTCAGACTTTGTCTTCAGCACTTGTCTTCAGACTTTGTCTTCAGCACTTGTCTTCAGACTTTGTCTTCAGCACTTGTGTCTTCAGACTTTGTCTTCAGCATTTGTATCTTCAGACTTTGTCTTCAGCACTTGTCTTCAGACTTTTTCTCTAGCACTTGTCTTCAGACTTTGTCTTCAGCACTTTTGTCTTCAGACTTTATCTTCAGCACTTGTCTTCAGACTTTGTCTTCAGCACTTGTCTTCAGACTTTGTCTTCAGCACTTGTCTTCAGACTTTGTCTTCAGCACTTGTGTCTTCAGACTTTGTCTTCAGCATTTGTATCTTCAGACTTTGTCTTCAGCACTTGTCTTCAGACTTGTCTTCAGCACTTGTCTTCAGACTTGTCTTCAGCACTTGTGTCTTCAGCTGTTGTGGACTTCAGCAGTTGTTGTGACGTCTGTGGGACTTAAGGTTTTTCTGATCCGGCTCATTTGTTCTTTTGGTCCAACACCTGTCATGTGCCTGGACGCCCCACTATCAATAATTCAGGTATTAGTGATAGCGCTATAGCGGACACCCTACACATTCAAAGAAACTTGTTAGTTAAAATTGGGATCCAAGCCTTAACTGGCTTGGGTGACCAAGAGGAATCACACATCATAAACTCAACCTATTTTCCTTTAGAGGATGAGGGCATATCTTTCTTCTTATCATTCTCACTATCAAACCCTATACTTGTTTTCTCTTTCCATAAGCCAGTCTGTGTAAAGGCCTGTTTGTGATAAACAAACATCTGACTGATGGTTTGAACTTTAAGTTCACTAACACTCTTAGGTGGAGTGTTAGATCTTATTTTAGAAGAAGTTGGTTGTGTATCATAAAGTTCAATTTTCTTTCTTGAGTCTGATAGTAAGGACAATTTATAGAAATATGTCTTCGTTTCCCACAACTGTAGCAAGATCTTGCTTCTACAGACTGAGGAAAACTTTTATGTGATGTTGAGTTTAGTGAAGGTGTGAGATGTGTCTGGTTTGGTTTAGTCACCACACGTTTAGATGTTTCACCCTTATTAACAAAATTAATTGTTTTGACGTTTTGAACATCTTTTACGTGTCCTTTGGTTGGACTTTGATGATTAACATGTTTGTGGTTAACTGGTTTAGTCAGTTTAGGTTCTGAAATGGACTTTGGTGAACCTAAACGTACATTAGCCCTTTCAAATGCATCATCTATGTTCTCAACTGGGATCTTGCCTTTTGATTTCAAAGTGTCCTCCTTCTGTTTAGTGTCAGATTTCACTGGTTCACTCGTGGAATCAGGATCACTAACTAAAGGAATAGACACCACATGATCCTTAATTGGGTTGTTATTTATAGGTCTACATTTTGCATTTAAGTGGATCTCATGTGGTGGTGGAACTAATTTGAATCCCGAACCCTCCCCATTGTTTCGTTCTTTCGTTAAGTTGTTTACTATGTGAGAAGAACTCGCCCAACTATGCAGTGTTTGTTTTAGTGAATTAACTTCGACTTATAGAACTGCTTTCTCCTTTTTGGTTTCTTCTAATGAATTTAAATGAAACTTTATATCATTAGATTGATTTAAGGCAACAACCTCAGTTTCCCTCAGTTGTTTACCCAAAAGTTCTATCTTTTCTTTAAAACTGAACTCATTTTGTTTTAAAATACGATTCGATTCAGTGCAGAGTTGTAAGTCATTTACCAAGTTATCATTGTGTTCTAATAACCTAGAAAATTTTAGATCTATGCTTTCCCTAAATTTTTCATGTTCCGAACAAGCATGTTTATTAAATAGTTGATCTAAAGTACTTACCTATGATGATTTAGTTGAATCATCCATCAATACCGAGGTAGATTCTTCTGTTGTTGGAGATTTTGAACTTGGTGCTCTGAGCTCTTCCTCAACTAAGTGGTTTACCACATTCATTGCTTCTTCTGTATCCGACATCGCTTGCTCAGCTGCAATCCCACCTTCACTGGCAGACCCATCATCCAATGCTTTGATAAAAGCAATGTTTGATTCTCCACAAGAGATAAAACGGAAGGACCAGTCTTGTCCTTCATCACCTTGGGCAGTTAGTGCTTTAGTGTCTTTATTTGAAGAACTTGTTCCAACCATGTCTTTGTCTTGATGGTTAAAACTAGGAAATAGGTTACCATTTCCTATTTTCTTGAGCTTCACACATTCACGTTTAAAGTGCCCCTTTTCACCACAATAGAAGCAGGTGACCTTGGTTTTGTTGAAACCAAAGGTCGTATCTTTTGTGGCTACTAGATTCTGTCCCATCTTCTTAACGAACTTTTTAGCTCGTCTAACTGCACTTGCTAGAGCCCACTTGATATCCATCCTTTCCAGCTCATTCTCGTCAACCTACTCGTAATCTTCATCTACAAGATAATAATTTCTGATCTTTCTAGCAACTAGACCATCATATGATTGAACCACTGCTGCAAAGGTCGATGTGCTCTTTTGCAACCTCCACTGTGATATAACGAGATTCTCCGTCTTCAACTTTGTAGTATTGGCTTCAGGCACTATGTATTGATTCGATGATGGCCCAAACATTTCTGGTCCTAAAGCAGTGGATTGGGAATGAGCAATGGAACTGGACACAAACGTTGTTTGAAGTGGTGCTCCTGAACAGTTGGATTGGGAACCGAGTTGTAGAGTGAAGGATTTTGAACGTCAGATCCTTTCTTTGACTTGTACTTCATCCTCAGTTCCTCCTCCCTTAATGTTAGGATGAAACCATTTATGTCCAACGTAGCAAGTAAGTCATTCTGTCTCAGGTTGGACACAAATGAATCCCATTTTTCAGGCAAACCATCTGCAAAGCTTGAAACTTTATCTTCCATAAACGTCGTTACACCCATGAGTGTGCAACTCACTCATCAGATGGTAGAACCTGGCGATGATGTCATCCAAGCTCTCGTTTCCTATAGAAGGGAAGTTATCGAACTCCTTTTTGAGAGCCTTTGCCTTTAGTGCCTTTAAGGTCGCATTCCCATCGTATCTCTTCTATAATGCCTCCCATAACTTTTTGGCCTGTTTGTTCTCAGAAAACTGGTGAAAGATGTCTTTCGGGATTGACTGAGTCAGCAGGGCATAAACTTTCTTCGCAGCATTAAAGAGTATCTTCTGAGCCTCGCTCATTCCACCCAGCGTCAACTTTACTCTATTTACGCTGACCGGTACCATGTAAACAGTCTATATAGAAGTCCAGAGATTGGGATCCACTCCATGTGGGTAAACCTTGAACCGTTGTTTCCATTGTGGATAATCATACAACGTTATAAGCTTCGGCGGTTAATTTGATTTCCTATCTCACTCTCTAGAAGCAGAAGGTTCTGGATGCGTGAGTCCTTCCCGGCAGTAAACGCTGAAAATTGATCTTCCATTTGTATGAACTTTGTACTTTGGGAACAGGACAACTTCAATCGTTTGAATGGATAATGCGTATGGATCACTCGTGCAAATGAAGAGTGCGAATGAAGTCAATCGTGCAATTGGATTTAGTCATGCGTATGAACAAGGCGAATGGACTCAACCAACTAAAGATGTTTAGTTGTGCGAATGAAGGATACAATTGAGTTCAGTCGTGCGGATGGAGTGTGTGAATGAGTTCAATCGTACGAATGAGCTATTCGTGCGACTAAAGGCTGTTGTTTTTGGAAAAATCGAATTTTTGGCACTTAGACACGAATTACGATTTACCCTGAAACCCTAATCTGCCGTATGACGAAAAACTTCAACTTTAATGCCTGGAAACGTTGAAAAACACCTGTTGACTCAAAAAGGTGACTCTTCTGAGTTAAAATGTGAGTTTTGACACAATTCTAATTGAATCAAATGCAAAATCAAGAGCCAAAGCTCTGATACCACTTGTCAGGACCGTGTACATATGGAATACTAGCAGATTATGTGTTTGTACTGAATCAAATAATGCGGAATCCAATTTGATTGGTGATGCAATCGGTGAGAATAATTACCCGATCGATATAGAATTGAAACTAAACGTTACGAACGAATAGAGATCTATCAGGAATGATCTATGAACTTGGAAATGCTTCTCGGGACGTTAGACGGCGAGGGTTCGTGAAAGAATCTAGTGTTTCCAATTCTTCAGTTTTTCTATGAATTAAGTGGTATTTATAGGTTAGGGGTTTCCAGTCATGCAATTGAACCATTAGCATGGTTCAGTCATGCAACTGAGTCATGCGATTGAGTCATACGCACAACTGAAGGTTCAGTCATGCAACTGAGTCAATCTTATGTCTCAATCGTGCTACTGATCCAGTCTCCTGGTTTAGTCGTGCGACTGGTCGATAAGCATGATGTATTCGTACATATGGTCCATGAGTATGGGCCATTAGCCTGAATACTCATCCGTCTATGTTGAACACATTACTGAATAATTATTTGACTTAGAATTGTGTAGAACACATCAAACCTACATAGTAAGTTCATTATACTTTAACACAATAATAATATGAAATATTAAACATTATAAACATCAACCACATATTATATTTCATTAACCTGTTCATTTCATATATGTAAGACATGAAAGACTTTTACATTAAGCTCATAAACTAGGAACATATGAATCTACAAAGGTTGGCCATTTTAGAGAACTTAAAGGTGAAGGAAAGATGAACAATGGTGGGTGCAGAGAGAAATTTCGAAATTTAGGTTTGGAGAAATGATGATGATGATGATAGAAAGAGGTGGAACCATTAGGTTTATATGTGAAAAGGATTTAAGACAAAATTAATGAAACAAGATAAACTTTGAAATCCGGATGTCGGTCCCACCTCTGAAAAAGTAGTTTGCTTTTTACTCAAAAGTAGTTTTCTTGGAAGTCGAAAAAGCTCCGAAGGTAAATTGTCTTCGAAGATTTATTGAAAAAGCTTCCGAATCAAAATGACTTCGAAAGAATTTCCTAAGAATTTTGAAAAATTTTCTTCGGAAGAGAATTAAGACTTGGTTGTTTTGTTCAACAGAACAAAGCTTCCGAGAGTTAATTTGCTTCGGAAGGAAAACTACTTAGGCAGTTATTTGTTTTGAAGGAATAAGTTTCTTCTGAAGATAAACACATATCTTCCGAAGGATCAAGATTTTTCAAAAATCTAAGGAAAGTATCGACATGTTTTCATCTAGAGAAAACAGGAACTTATGATGGTGATAAACTAGACAACTTAGGACACACTGATTTTAAGAAATAATATGAATTAGTTTTAAAAAAAGCTACTCACAGTTAATCATCCTAATAGCTTATATAAGATACTTAAATCTCTGATACCACTTGTCAGGACCGTGTATGTACGAACACTAACAGATTCTGTGTTTGTACCAAATCAAATAGTGCGGAATCCTATTTGATTGGTGATCCAGTCAGTGAGACAATTACCCGATCGATATAGAACTGAAACTAAATGTTATGAACGAATAGAGATCGATCAGGAATGATCTATGAACTTGGACAGGCTTCCTGGGACGTTCTGGATGGCTAGGGTTCGTGAGAGTATCAAGTGTTTCCAATTCTTCAATGTTTCCATGAATTAAGTGGTATTTATAGGTTAGGGCTTTCCAGTCGTGTGACTGAACCATTAGCATGGTTCAGTCATGCGACTGAATCATGCGATTGAGTCATACGCACGACTGAAGGTTTAGTCGTGCGACTGAGTCAATCTTATGTGTCAATCCTGCGACTGATCCAGACTTCTGGTTCAGTCGTGCGACTGGTCCATAAGCATGATGTATTCATGCACATGGTCTATGAGAATGGGCCATTAGCATGAATACTCATTTGTCTATGTTGAACACATTACTCAATCATTATTTGACTTAGAATTGTGTACAACAACTCAAACCTATATGGTAAGTTCATTATATTTTAACACAATAATAATATGAAATATTAACATTATAAACATCAACCACATATTATATATCATTGAACCCATTCATTACATGTATGTAAGACATGAAAGAATTTTACATTAAGCTCGTAAACTAGGAACATATGCATCTACAAACTCCCCCTTGGTCCTAGTTTCCTCTATCATCTAACACTCTTCACATGTTCTTTGAACTTCTTGTACTTCTCCTCTTTTGTAACTCCTGACAGGCTGATGAACTGCTCGCCACAAAAGACATACTAGAAAAAAGGCCAAAATCCTTAGTGTTTATGACCCTAACAAATCATGGCTTTTTGTATGACATGGTGGAAAGGATGAGCATGAGTGAGATGAAAGATTTGCTGAAAGAGTTTGAGCTGGCTAGATTTACGATTCCTAATTGTGATTATGAAGCATTCACAACATTTCGAGGCATTTAGAAAATCAACAACGATCTTGGCACTGTGACACAACAAAGCTCACCAAGTACAATATGGTCAGTTGGCTACAGGGTCACAACTACAAGGCACATGAGCTTAAGGGAAGAAAAGTTGGTGAACTCAGGAGGATGATGGAGCATGTTATGGCTGTTGAGGTTGACATAGGGGGTGAGATTCAGAACTGAAGCTCCAAATCCATCCTATGAGCAACAAAGCAAACTCCCTACTAATCCTATAACTGTTGAATCAAATGATCAACACAAAGGGAAAGAAAAACTAATTAGAGTGCCACGAGCAGTTATACCTAGAAAAGTGTGGCCTTTGGGTAAAATAGTCAGAGAGATTACAGAGCAAAAATCTATATTGATAGAGCTATATGACCATATCACAACTCCCAGTTCTGTGGAAGAAAACATGATTATGGCCCGGAAATATGATCCATACTGGGATTGTGCAATCATTAAAAGAACATTTGGAAGAATCCAATACTTCCATGATGTAGAAGCATTACTAAGTCTTCCTAAGAGAGATATTAATGATTTGTAAAGCTTAATCATCTGTAACTATCCAATCCATCCAAGGGGAAGAGACTTTTATGTGTTTGTGGGTAGGATGAAGATAAAATTCATAGATGATATGCTCAAGGAGGCTAAGAGGGAAGATGTTGAGCACAGAAAGAGAAATCAAGGAAAGAAAAGAACAACATCTAAGCCCTCTACTCTTGTAGTTGATGAATTGTTAAAGAGAGTTGGATACAACAACATAAATTCAGCAACTACAAAAAGCTTTGAGGGAAATCAATATACATCTCCCATAACAGAATAGGGATATGTTAGGAAAACAAAAGAGCTGGTGCTACTGAGGAATGCTGAAGGGAAGAAAACTGATTAGATGAGAATTTTTGACCTAGTGGGGATCAAATTGCTTCACCCAAACTATATATCATATCTACATGACAAATTCTTCCCAAAGCTAACTCATTAAAAAGCACAGACTGACCATTGTCTATATGTACATATGATTCAAGTGATTGACATATTTCATGCAAAGGCAAACAAAAGAATAAGACATGAAGGTAGATTGCTAAAAGGATCTACATTTGAAGAAGTTCCAGAACTGTTAATCTCAGAGGAAGATGAGCTCGAAATAGTGCATAATGAAAGTGTAGTGGAAACACTTACTACTGAAGAAGACATTTTGGGCTTAAGTTTTGAGACTCAACAAAGGAAATGTAGAATGGAGATTAAGTACAAGTATGAAGATCAAAAGGATGCATTATCATACTTTAACAAGAAGATGGTGTCAAGATTGAAGGAACTTTCAATTTTGAGGAGCTGATTAGAAGTAACTAAGCCTAAGGGGTAGTATTGTTAGATCTAGGAACAACAGATCTAGATCAATTTGTATAGGCTTAGAACTTTAATCAATATTTGTTGTGAATGATTATAATTCATTATTATGACATATGCATTGTATATATAGGTTAAGCCATATGTGTGTTGATCTGTGTATGATTACAGGTACAAACATAATACTTGGTCAATACTGAAATTGACTAAGTGTAAGAAACATCTGCGGATGAACATTTTGTTCTTCCGTAGATATGTTTCTTACAAGTAACAAACATTCGAAGACCATCTACACATGAACAATCAACTGGAGTTCAAGAGAGTCAGAGAGTTCAAGTGAAGACTCCTGCGGATGAGAAAAACACCTTCGAAAGACAAAGTACCTTCGAAAGAGAAAGTACCTTTGGAAGAAAAAAGTACCTTCTGAAGAACAAGTACCTTCAGAAGAACACACCCTTATGGAAGACTATGCAGTTGCGGAGTCCAAACACTTGTATATAAATAATACAAGTGTTACAAGTCAACAAGTCAACAAGTCAACAAGACAGCTATGCGAATCCCAAGAGATCTGGTGTTTCCGTAACAGAGACACAGGTTCCTATAAATATAGATCCTAGGTATCACATCAAGAATGACAGCAAGAAGACACACGATCACAAAAAACCAAACATCAAATCACACAAACACAAACCCTAGCAGCTGTCACATCAACATCAATATATTCAAACCAATTTTATTGTGTTTTAATGATTAAAATGTTTGAATGAAATACATTTTATTTGAATATGTTTGTTTGATTATTAATTGTGTTCTTCTTATTTTGTTCGTCTTAATTATATATCACTAATGTTGATAATGAATTTATTAAAAACAATTAAACAAAGTTAATGTTGATTCCGTAAACATTGACTTGACTTCAAATTACCACTGATAATTCCTGATTGCGATCCTTAGATTCATACAAGCCCTCTGTCATCCTTCTTATTTCTAAACACCCATTTGGTTCCTATAGTTGTCTTCCCATGAGGAAGAGGACATAGGTTCCAAACCTTTTGCCTTTTGAATTTAAGCAGCCCCTCTTGCATAGCTTCAACCCAGTTTCTATCCTTTAAGCCTCAGCAATTTTCTTTGGCACTATCTAGGACAAGAAACAAGAGTGAAAACAAACATTTGCTTCATGGGTTTGTACTCTTATTCTTACCCCTGTATGAACATCTCCAATGATGTTTGTGGAAGAGTGAGGCTTGTGAATCCTTAGCTAAGGGATCACATCAAGTTGCTTAAATGAATCTAAATTAGAGAAATTCAGATCTGGTAATAAGAATTCACTCTCCACATCAGCACACTTATCAAGATTAAATTGATCTAATGAGTGTGTAACATCATTGATGTTTTTATCAATGGAGTGGTTAACAATATCAAGAAATTCCTGATCATTATCACCACCACCATGCTCTCCAACATTTGAAGCTCCTTCCTCTGAGTTGTGTACCTCTAAGCTGGAATTTGAAGGCACT
Organism: Flaveria trinervia; assembly: GCA_025506515.1. NCBI lineage: Eukaryota > Viridiplantae > Streptophyta > Magnoliopsida > Asterales > Asteraceae > Flaveria > Flaveria trinervia. The sequence goes on from CM046443.1 coordinate 65,437,676, forward strand.
CTAGAGGCATGAGTAGGATTTGTCATTGGTGTGCTGGTAGAAGCTTCATTTGCAAGATTGGTTACCACTGGAGTTGAAGATGTGTAGCTTGAAGGTCTTCTTAGCTCAAATCTTGGATCAGGATCACCTATAGGTAATATTCTGTAGACCCTGAAACATGCTCACAAGATTTGTTAAAATAGTTGGTAACTAAATCAAGATCAAGCAACCAATTAGGACCAGAACCTTTCACACTAGGAGTGTGCTCATTGAAAGTCACATTGGCTAACTCCTCAACTAATCTAGTTCTAAGATTGTATACCCTATAAGCCTTAGCTTGGGAAGAGTATCTAATGAAGTGTCCATCATCTGATTAGTTGAGGAGTTAGCAAACTTGGTAATTTGATCTTTGGTATTCAAGATGGTGCAAGGACATCCAAATTACCTGAGAAAACCAATGAAAGAATTCCTCTTATGCCAAGTTCATAAGGAGTCTTACCATGAGTCTTAACCACCACAACTCTATTTTGCACATGGTAGGTAGTATTGACTACCTCTGCTCATAAGGTGATGGGTAGTTTAGAGTCAGACAACATAATTCTTATAGCTTCAGTAAGTGTCATGTTTCTCCTCTCAACAACACCATTTTGCTAAGGAGTACTGGGAGCACTATATTGTCTTGTAATACCCTTTTCATCACAAAATGTATCAAGGATTTGGTTACTAAATTTAGTTCCTCGATCACATCTTATGGTTTTGACCTTGTGATCACATTGGTTCTCAATCTTTAAGATGAAATTCTTTAGAATCTTAGGAGTCTCATCCTTAGTTCTAAGGAAGAAGACTCATGTGAATCTTGTAAAATCATCTGTAATCACTAAACAATAAGAGGTCCTTCCTAGACTCATTACACTGGTGGGGCCAAAAAGATCCATATGTAACAAGTGTAGGAAAGTAGTGATGGAGTTTCCATCCTTTGGTTTGTGAGATACCTTGTGTTGCTTCCCTTTCAAGCATGCCACATAATGTTCATCACTTGTAAATTCTTTCTTTGGAATTCAAGTTACCAAATCATTCTTAATAAGTTTGTTCATGTTTCTAAAGTTTACATGGGACATTTTATGCCAAAGGAAAGACTCATCACTATTTGCTTTAGATAGAAAGCATGAAATTTCTCCGGAGTGGGATGTTTCTTGCAAATATGTCTTGTAGATGTTCCCTCTCCTGGGGGCTTTGAGAAAGATATGCTTTTGAGGAATGACCACCCCGGGCTTGAGAACAATGCACTCATGCTTAATAAAGAGCATGTTATGACTCTGATCACAAAATTAGGACACACTCAGAAGATTGTACCCAAGCTCCTTGACAAAATTTACCATTTCAATGCTAAGCTTACCATTTGTGACCTTGCCCCTTCATGTAATGTAACCTCCAGCATCTCTTCCAAAAGCAACTGGTCCTCCATCAATTCTTTCAAACTTTTGGAGTAGTGACCTATTGCATGTCATGTGCCTGGAACAACCACTGTCAATGATCCATACATTTTTGTTTTCTTGAGCTATTCCTGCACAAATAAAATGGTTAGTTACATTTGGAAACCCAAGACTCATTGGTCTTTGGCTCATAAAAAGAAGTTGAAGACAATGCAACAGTAATTGATCATATAGTCATGCTAGAGGGATCATTTGTTGAAGTTGATGAAGAACTTTTCAGCCACTTGGTCTTTCTTTGACTTCCACACCACCTTTGGAAGCTTAGACTTGTACTTCAATACTTTGGAAGTTTTGTTTACTTTGGAAGTTTTGATGATTGGGCCTTTAGAAGATCTTGTTCTCACTACAGCAGGCTTCAGTACTTCGGAAGCATTTCTTTCTTCTGAGACCAAAGTTTCTTCCGAAGGCAAGTTTCCATTTGTCTTCTTCATCATTTTGGAGCTTCCGAAGGAAACAGATTTTCCTTCCGAAGGAATCAGATTTTCCTTCTGAAGGAAACATATTTTCCTACCGAAGCTTTCTTCTTCTTATCCAAACTCTTAGAAGTTTCTTTCTTTGTGATATGGAGAGTACTCTTTGGATTGTAGATACAATCCTTAGCAAGATGAGAGGTACTCCCACACATAACACAATCCATTTTCTTCCTTCTAGGAGTCTTCTTCTAAGAAAAAGGTTGAACTTGATCACTTTCATTCTCCATCTTCATATTTTTAGATGATGTGGCAATTCTTGTGGGTTATAACTACCTTTCGAGCTTGATGGTTCATGTTGTACAACAGTGGTGCACAACTTATCAGCCTTCTTCTTGATGATAGGATGACTTGGAGATGAACTAGAACTCTTGTTGTTGTAGTTCAAGTTTGTGTCTTTAGTTTTAACCACTTCAAATCCTGCAGAAACAAAGACTTGTTTCTTTGTAGAGTTGAAGGTGGCCTTGATCTCTTGAGCCTTCCTTGCCTTTACTTTTCTATTTCTGATCAAGTTCTCTTTTGGAATTGGTCATCCCAAAAATTTTACTCTCCTCAGAGGGATGATGACCCTTCTTGGAATGCTCTTCTTCACTCCTCTTAGAGCCATTCTTCATCATCTCCTCTTCATCGTTTTCAGTCAAAGTGTCTATGAAGGGAAGCTCATCTTCACAAGGTCCACACCTAGGAGATCTTACAGACAAGATTGTGTATGGAGGAGCTATCTCACAAGATCCTAGTCCCTGCTTATTCTCATAACAAACTTTTGCATGCAAGGATGCGGATATCATGTTCTTTACGGTCTTTTCTTCAAGTACACATTTTTCTACCCTAGCTTTGCTTATCACAAGCTCAGCCTGACATTCAGTCAACTTAGTTATGAGGTCCTTGATCTGAGTCCTATAATTGGTGTGCTCATGTTTAAGAACTGAAATGGTTTTCTCTAAGTCCTCTATCATTAACTTTTAATCATTTTCAGCCTTTTTGAAATCAGATATTAAGATATTCAAGGACTCAAGATCAGATCTCATCTCTAAGTTGTAGGACCTATATCTATTAACTTTAGCAATACATTCAAGAGTTCAAAGATGTTCCAATACATTGGCTTCATCGTGGTTAGCCATGAGTGCTTGATATGGAGATGCATCTTCCACCTGAAAACTCCCATCAAAGCCTCCTTCTTTAATAACAACTACAACTTGCTGCTTTGCCTTCTTATTTTGGGGAGCTTTCTCAGTGAGTTTGGTTTGGCTTGAGTCTGGCACCATTTGCTCTTGGTGCCTTGCACTCTCTAGCAAAGTGTCCCATCTAGTTACAGTTGTAACACTTTACCTTGCTTTTATCCAGACCAAACTTTTCACGGGCTGCATTTCTAGGAAACTTCCGCTTGTAGAACTTCTTGGCTCTGTGAGTGAGAAGAGCCATCTACTGAACTATCTCCATATACTCCAGATCATCTGGATGGATATAGCCCAAGTATTCAAGGGTGAAGAGAAAGTTGCATGTGGATTCATCAGCAGCAACAAAAGCATGAGAAGAACTTGTCTCTTGGAAGGGACTTCCTTGAGTGTAGTTTTCTCTTGGAGTTTCTGGGAAGGTGATGAATGGACCCTTTTGTGAGTTGTCAGAGTAGCATATGAGATGATGTTGAGGTTCTATGCTATCACTTTCAGCAACATGATGAGTTTGGCATGTTCATCTCTCCGTCTGGTATCCACTGAGAATACCATACATTTCGTTCAGAGTAAGAGTCTTAAGTTCTCAGTCCTCTTGATAACAAGACCGTAATGTGTCCATTGTTTAAGAAGAGAGGACATAAAATTCTTTACAATGTCCCTATTCTCAAGAGTTACTCCAACATCCATTAGCGTATCCACAATCTCAACACACTTGAAGTATTGTTGAGTCATGCTCTCACCTATTTTAAAGGTGAAGTTTTCAAACTACTGCTTGATGAGATCCTTCTTGTTCTCCATGGCTTCAGTTGAGCCCTCATACATAAGCTTCGGTGCTTCCCATAGTCGCTTTGTAGTCTTTCACTTTTTAAGCCTCTGTAGATGGAGTTTGGAAGAGCAGTTTGAAAGGCTGTCATGGCTTTTTGATTAATCTATATTCTCTTCATGTCTTCATAAGAGAAATCAGCCATAGCCTTTTGAATCCGTTGGATCTTGTATACCCAAGACACATACAAGATTGATATGGTTAGTACGTTATGATCCAAGTCGGGCCATACCCAATAACAAGCAAAACAAACACCAATAAATATTTATTTGTTGATGAGATCATACAAATAAATATTGACACCAATTTAGAAAATGGGTTTTCTAAAACGTTGCTTTTGTAATAGAACAACATTATATGGATAATTTGTTCATGAGAAATTATTTGTTTCATTGTTTAAGTTGGTTAAATAATAACAAATAAAAGTGTTTTAATGTTATAAAATTAAAATAGGTTTTAATTTTATAAACTAATGGTTTAAAGAGTGCAACTTTATAAAAACTTCAAAATGGGGGGAACCCCATTTTGAAACTAATATTCGGCCGCCCCTTATGGCCTTTGAGGAGTCTTTTAGTCTTGGATACTACAAGACTTTAACCTCTCTTGCACTCTTCAATCAACACACACACACTCTCTCTCTCACACACAAGCAAAGAACTCTCTCTAAACAAGGCTGAAAAATTCGGATTCAAGCACAACAAGCTGAAAATTTTCGGGTTTTGAAGGAGCATAGGTAGAGAGTTTTAGTGTTGTGCTCCCTAACAAGCTAGGTGTTTGGAAGAGATTATGGGTATACAAACTTGAGGCTTTCTCTCTTGGGACTGGACATTCAAGATCATCATCATCTTCATCTCATCCATACTTCTTCATTTTGTTCTTGAAAGGTAGTTTCAAGATCACCCTATGGTTGTACTTTTCGTTTTGATAGCATGTCATTTCACATATATTAATGATGCTTGTTCTTGGGTTTTGTCTTTGGTTAAAATGGTTAAAGATTTCAGATTGTTTAACATACTTTAACCTCTAATATCCACTGCCATTTTCAAGTTTAAATGGTTAAACTTACTTTGATAAACTTGTTACAAAATCCAACAATGGCATCTAGAGCCGGTTATGTGGAATACATACTTCAGCATTCTTGAAAAGTTAGTTTTCATGGACTTTTTCACCCATTAGGGGCTGTTTTGTTATGGATGATTGAATCCCTTATGTTTCAAGGTTTAATCTTACATGCTTTAGTATAAACCTTGCAAGATTAACATCAAATGGTTGATTGTGTTGTTTGGACAAAACCCTAAAGTTTTGGTTCATGTTGGCGAGAACATTAAGGTTATAAAAAGGGGTTCATTGTTGTTCTTGGATGTTGTATATGATACATATTTTGGTGCATAACATAACCTTGACCTTATGTGTTTTGGATTTGGTTGATTATGGTTTTGTCATGTTGGTTTTCATTCTTGAAAGGGTTGTAATATTTGTGTTTGTATTTTGGGTTGTAATTTCTTTATTCATTTGGTTATGTAATAGATAGATTAGGTGCATTTCTTTTATTAGAAAAAATTGTATTAGGATATGATTTTGTAAAAGAAGATGCACAAGATGAAGACCCAAAGAAGGACACAAAAGACATGGACACTTGAAGCATTTGGATGTGGATTCAAGTGGGAGTTCATGGACACATTTTGATGTGTCATTTTAACCCTTAGGAAAGACCTTATGACAACACTTGTGATGGCAAACAAGTGTGGTCAACTTAGTGGCGATGATTATGCACTTATGTTTGTATGATTATGCTTGTTTGGTTGTTTGTTTTATGATTGTTGGTTGATATTTGGATATGCATAACAAACTTATTAACAAACTTAACAAGCTGAAATTTGATGGTTCTTTATCATTAAGTACAAGCTGAAATTTGATGGTTCTTTATCATTAAGTGGTTAATAAAAGGTTATTAAAATGATTAATGATTTTAATAAAAGGGGTTTTATTAAAAAATTAACCATAGGGTATCTTGTATTGAAAGAATGCAAATATAAGGTACATAGAGTTTTCTAAACTAGATTATGAAAAATTAAAATTTCTTTTATAAACAAGTTTAACACCATCCTTTGCATAACACTTGAGTCACTTGGAAACTCTTAATGGGATAAAGGAACCTAACCATTTTGAAGGAACTTGTGATTTGAGGTGGGGATACCATATTTGTGGGATAATGGTCACCTAACCACTTATGTTGGAAAACTCACATGTGTGTGCAAGTAGGGTAACTTGATTTTCAAACCATGTTAGATGGATCACTTACAATATGGTTTACAAAGGTGTTGATGGGATAAACATGCCGACTATACATATGATGTTTTAAAGTCAATCCCATACCTCTAGAAGTTGCAAAGGGTTGCAATTGTCATAACATTGACTAACTTGTTAAATTAAATAATGGGATAAAAGTCACCTAACCACTATTTAAATGTAATGTTGGATTCTACAATTTTAGACTTGTGTAAGACACTTAAAAAGGGCTTTAATTATTAAAATATGAACAATATCGAAAATACTAAAATTGAACTTTGTTAAATTTTGTAGATGACCACCAACAACAATGAAAATAATGATATCCCGTCCGCTCACTCACTATCACTAGGGACCATTCTCCAAAAGGAGCGTCTAAACCATAATAACTTTATTGATTGGTTTCGAAACTTGAGAATTGTTCTCAAGCAAGAGAAATGATCGTATATTTTAGATGATCTGATTCCCGATCAACCTAATGAGGAGGATGAGGAAGCCTACAATAATTGGGTGAAATACATTGAGGACTCGGTCCAAGTGTCTTGTCTCATGTTGGCAAGTATGACTCGGATCTCTAAATGGAGTACGAACATCACGGAGCATACGACATGATAACCCAATTGAAGGAAATGTTCCAACAACAAGCAAGGGTAGAGCGCTTCGAAATGGTTTGAGCACTCCATGCGTGTGGTATGGATGACACCCAGTGTGTTTCATCTTATGTCTTAAGATAAAAAGCCACATCAACTGCCTTGAAAGGCTGAATTGTCCCGTCTCGAAAGAGTTGGCTACGGATTTGATCCTCAACTCTTTGTCAAAAAGGTTTGACAACTTTGTCATGAATTATAACATGAACGGGGTGGGACAAGAACATAAGTGGGCTTCACTCTGCTCAAAACTACCGAGACGGTCATGGGTAAAAGGGTTTTACCCGTTCTCACCATCAATGAAGGTGGGAACAAGAAGAGGCCTCACCCCGCACCCAAGGCAAATGTTGCCAAGGGTAAGGGGCACGTTAGGGGAAAGGAAAGGGAGTGGTAAGAGCGCCACCACCAAAACCAGCAGAGAAGAAGCAAAAGGTTGCTTTAAATGACCCATGCTTTAAGTGTGGGGAGATTGGACATTGGGCAAGAAATTGCCTAGTGCATCTCAAAGAATTGAAAGCTAAGAGGGATGCCGGGCAAACCTCAGGTACAATTTTCATGATTCATATTGATCTAAATTTAATATCCTCTAACACATGGGTATTGGATACCGGATGTGGAACTCACATTTGCAACTTATTGCATTGGTTCAAAAGAAGTAAGGACTTCAAGAAAGGGGATGTTAGCCTTTACTTGGGGAATGGGGCAAAAGTTCAAGTTGAAGGCCGAGGGGACTACATCTTGAAGCTTCCAAATGGTTTGGAAGCAATTTTGAACAATATTTTGTATGCTCCTAGTTTGACTAGGAACATTATTTATGTTGCCCAATTAAGACAATATGGTTATGTTTTGACATTTATTGAAAATGAAATTCATGTTTCTTTAAATGATATATTTTATTTTAAAGCTATTCCTATTAATGGTATTTATGAATTGGTTCGTGAAAACACAATATATGATAGCTCATTGTACCAAACCACCACTAAGAAACTCAAATTTGATTTGAGTGATACCTATCTTTGGCATTCCCGTCTTGGTCATATAAACAAGAAGCGCATACAACACTTCAAAAGAACGGTCTTTTAAAAGCAAGTGAATATGATTCATTTGATGTATGTGAATCTTGTTTAGAAGGTAAAATGCCTAAGGCACCTTTTAATGGCAAATCCGAAAGGGAAAAAGATTTATTAGGCATCATACATTCGGATTTATGTGGTCCTTTTAAGCCAATGACTAGGTACCATGAAAGATACTTCATTACCTTTACCCACGACTATAGTTGATATGGTTATGTGTAGTTGTTAAGACACGAAGATGAAGCTTTTGAAATGTTCAAAATCTTCCAAAATGAAGTAGAAAATCAACTCAACAAGAAAATAAATATTCTCCGCACCAATAGAGGAGGTGAATACCTAAGTGATGCTTTTAGAGATCATCTTCGAAGTTGTGGTATTGTCTCACAACTATCTCCACCTGGAACACCACAACACAATGGTGTATCCGAGCGGAGAAATCAACTCTATTGGATATGGTTTGATTTATGATGGCTAGAAGCTCATTACCTCTATCATTTTGGGGTTTTGCTTTGCTCCTTACGGCCCGTATCTTGAATACGGCCCCATCCAAGAAAGTGGAAACGACACCTTTTGAAATATGGCACGGAAGGGTTCCATCATTATCATATTTAAAGGTATGGGGTTGTGAGGCTTATGTTAAGACTCCCACCTCAAACAAGTTATAAAGTCATTCCACTAAGTGTATCTTCATTGGATATCCTAGAGATTCTATGGATATTATTTCTATGATTCATTGGAACAAAAGGAGTTTTTGCCAAGAAGGCTACGTTCTTAGAAGCTAAATTCCTAACGAAAGGAACTAGCAGTAGAACTGTGGATCTTGAGGAGGATCAAGAACCACAAACCGATACACGTTTGGTTGACACTAGCACTCAACATCAGGATGTTGAGAATGATCAAGTGGTTGATCAATATACACAAAACGTTCGTTGATCTTGTAGAATTAGTAATCTACCTGAAAGATATAGATTTTTCATAGGTGGATGCTATATGGTAGATTCCGATGAACCAACCACCTATCGTGATGGAATGTCTAATTTGGATTGTGACAAATGGCTTGAAGCCATGAACGTTGAGATGCAATAGATGTATGACAACCAAGTATGGGACTTGGTTGAACCACCTCTTAACTCCAAGATAGTTGGAAGTAAGTGGGTTTTCAAGAAGAAAACCGATATGCATGGAAACTTGGAGACTTATAAAGCTAGACTTGTAGCAAAAGGTTTCACTCAAACTCAAGTGGTTAATTATGATAAGACTTCTCACCGGTTGCAATGCTAAAGTGTATTAGGATATTATTTGCCATAACTGCTCATTATGATTATGAGATTTGGCAAATGGATTTCAAAACTGCTTTTCTAAATGGATATCTTGAGGAAGATATCTATATGGTTTAGCCCGAAGGTTTTGTCGATCCAAAACATCCTAACAAAGAATGCAAGTTAAAGAAATCAATCTATGGATTGAAGCAAGCATCAAGAAGTTGGAATCACCGTTTTGATGAAAAGATAGTCAAATTTTGAGTTCATCAAAAACACTGATGAAGGATGTGTATATAAGAAAGCTAGTGGGAGCATCATCACTTTCCTAGTAATGTATGTCAATGACATTTTACTATTTGGAAATGACATTCCAACCCTGGAGGGTGTAAAAGCCTAGCTTGGAAGTTGTTTCTCCATTAAGGATCTTGGTGAAGCTGCCAATATTTTGGGAATAAAGATCTATGGGGACAGATCAAGGCGGTGGTTTTAATCAAAGTGCATACATTGACAAGATCTTGAAAAGGTTCAAGATGGAAAACTCTAAAAAAGGTACCATACCTATTCAAAGAGGAACGATATTGAGTAAGACTCAATGTCCAAGCTCAAAGGATGAGCAAGACAAAATGAAGGGAATCCCGTATGCGTCTGCTATAGGATCCATCATGTATGCAATGATATGCACTAGGCCGGACGTGTCATGCGCTTTGAGCATGACAAGCCGATACAAACAAAATCCTGGAAACAGTCATTGGATGGTTGTTAAGAACATACTTAAGTACCTAAGGAGGACTAAAGATATGTTCCTAATCTATGGATCTGGTGAGGAGGAACTCATAGTAAAGGGTTACACGGGATGCGAGTTTCCAAACTGATCGGAATGATTCATGATCACAATCGGGGTACATTTTCATCTTGGATGGAGGAGAAATCTCTTGGAAGAGCTCTAAGAGAGATGTGGTGGCATTATCAACTATAGAGTCAGAATACATCGTCGCTTCATTAGCAGCTAAAGAAGTTGCATGGTTAAAGAAATTCATTGCTGATCTAGGGGTGGTCCCTTCCATTCAGGAGCCCCTAGAAATTCTTTGTGATAATGAGGGTGCGATTGCTCAAATCAAGGAACCCTGTGCACCTCAAAAGACTAGGCACATTGAACGGAGATTCAACTTTATAAGGGATGAAGTTGAAAAGGGAAAGATATGTATTCACAAAGTTCACACGGATCAAAACATTGCGGATCCACTCACGAAGCTTCTTGAAAAGGCAAAGCATGAAAGCCATACTTGTGCCATGGGACTTCAATATTCTAGTGACTGGATATGATCTTTAATTTTGTATTTAGATATTGTAACCCTTTATCACTTGAATAAATTATTTGGTTATAGTGTTTCGAGTAATATTCCTAATTTTCATGTTTAAAATCCATGAGTAAATCATTTACTCAGAACGTCCATAGTCGTACATACTTGTGGGAACAAATATGAAGGTAAGACTATTATGAACTTGGATTGGTAGATATTCATATGGATGAATATAGAGCCAAAGGTTGCTACTAAAGTTCATTGTTATTTGTGGGATACAAATATTGGACTGACCTGCATCTCAAATATTACTACATGGAATCTTCTTGATTAATCATAAGTAATTTTGAGTAAAGGCGAATATCATTTTGTAACCTCTGACCTGAGATACATATTGGGCCTTGATATTTACCAAATGTTATACTTTGACTTAGTTCTTTGCTGTTCTGAAACATGGCAGTACATAAGTCTGAGTTCAAGTATGATATAAGATAATTGTGAGAGACATATGTAGTCAAGATGGGATTTGTCCCTCTTATTCGTTGAGAGTAAGATATCTAAGGCCTGATAAAGTTAATCTATGGAGAATGATCACTCTGTGTCTCTGGGATTTAACATGACATCTGTGACAATAGGATAGATGATTGATTCACCTAAAACATTTCAAGTAAGGTACTTGAACGGGATGATGTTATTGAATGGCGCTTTGTCATACGTCATAAGGGTAGTTAACCATTGTTAGGCGGTATTTACTGCTTGCGTCAATCTTCTAAGAATCTTGTGCAAGTGGGAGATTGTTGGATCTTGTATGCCAAGACACATACAAGATTGATGTGGTTAGTATGTTATGATCCAAGTCGGGTCATACCCAATAACAAGCTAAACAAACACCAATAAATATTTATTTGTTGATGAGATCATACAAATAAATATTTACACCAATTTAGAAAATGGGTTTTCTAAAACATTGATTTTGTAATAGAACAACATTATATGGATAATTTGTTCATGAGAAATTATTTGTTTCATTGTTTAAGTTGGTTAAATAATAACAAATAAAAGTGTTTTAATGTTATAAAATTAAAACCTTTAATTTTATAAACTAATGGTTTAAAGAGTGCAAGTTTATAAAAAATTCAAAATAGGGGGAACCCCATTTTGAAACTAATATTCGGCCGCCCCTTATGGCCTTTGAGGAGTCTTTTAGTGTTGGATACTACAAGACAGTAACCTCTCTTCCACTCTTCATCAACAAACACACACTCTCTCACACACACAAGCAAAGAACTCTCTCTAAACAAGGCTGAAAAAATCGGATTCAAGGCACAACAAGCTAAAAAATTTCTGGTTTTGAAGGAGCATAAGTAGAGAGTTTTGGTGTTGTGCTCCCTAACAAGCTAGGTGTTTGGATGAGCTTGTGGGTATACAAACATAAGGATTTCTCTCTTGGGGGCTGGACATTCAAGAGCATCATCATCTTCATCTCATCCATACTTCTACATCTTGTTCTTGAAAGGTAGTTTCAAGGACACCCTATGGTTGTTCTTTTTGTTTTGATAGCATATCCTTTCACATATATTAATGATCCTTGTTCTTGATTTTTGTCTTTGGTTAAAATGGTTAAAGATTTTAGATTGTTTAACATACTTTAACCTCTAATATCCGCTGCATTTTTCAAGTTTTAATGGTTAAACTTACTTTGATAAACTTGTTACCAAATCCAAGAGAATCATACCACTACCGGTAGCAGATGAGGTGCTTGGTATGTAAGGTCCTTCAACAACAGAGTCTCACTTCCTTGAGTCTTGAGACTTCATAAAGCCGTCCATTCTTTGACACCATGTATCAAAGTCTTCAGGAGTGATCAGTGGCAACTTCATAGTTCGAGTTTCCATATCAGCCTTGGTGATAGCTACCATTTGAGTTCTTAAGTTTTTTTGTATCTGAGGGATCTTAAGATAGTGAGATCTTATATCAAGAGCCTGGAAAGCTCTGATACCAAATGCACGACCGTTAGAAGGGGTGATGCACTTTTACAACACAACAACACAACTGAGGAGAGTTCTTTAGAACACTTAACAGGTCAAATAGGGAACTAGTTAACTACTATAAGAGATTCTAAGAACACAAGTAGTAGAGAGATACAACAAGATAGCAACACAAGTATTTTAGTTTTCAAGAATATAGTATATTGCTTCTCAAGTTCTATTACAAAGTGTTACAAAGCATAATGGAAGGTTACAAGTACGTGAGATACATGTACTACATCCTACAGTTGGCCATACTTTGAAGACTAGCTGGATACATAAGACTAGACAACAAAATCAAATGTAGAGTCAAAAGACAGATTGCCTTTTGACTTGTGACTATGACATGTCATAGCTCACATCCTAATATATTATAAAAAGGATAAAGTACATAAAGTAGAAAGCTTAGACTCAAGACCTCAATGTACAGTTTTCCAAAAGCATGGACCTTTTCACCAACTTGTGAAAGTTGGTGAGTCAAATAGAGTTACAGCGGAAAGGTGGTCCAACTTTATGGAAAACTACATCAGATAACAACATGTACATAAAAGTCTACGGAAGAAATATGTCTTCATAAATTTGGCTTCGGAAGATATTGGTCTTGGATTCGGAAGATTTTACACTTAGAGTATTACTGATGTGAGGCGTAAAACTTCTGAAGCATTTCTACTTTAGTGACTTAGTGCATGCATGCAGATAGACTTTGGATGCTCTGAATGTTTTGACCACATCAGACTTGTTGGAATCCTTACAAAACTCATTAACTTTGCATATTTCACACACAAGAGAATATAAGAAAACACTATAAGTCATCGTTCAAGTTTGAGACTGAGAGGGTATCGGTGGAGAGTACTACTTCAGTCTCCGGCAATTGAAGCTTACTATGAAAAGCGAGCGTGATTGCCGTTAAAATTGATGAACCAACAGAGTATTTAACTAATCTATTCAAATAGTTGCTTAATTTAATCTATCAAGTTAATATATTTCCATTAACATTTCAAGTGTATCTAACTACTTGGATACCATCCGGTTAAAAGAGTATAAAGAAATGTTTGATTCTTCATGTTTTAATTAACATCTAAATTTTGACGAAAGAACAACAAAGGATAGAGAGTCAGCAGGCTTCATTTAAAAGGCATTTAAATTCATACAAGTCATCATTAGATAAATTTATAAGAATTATAAATAACTTAGTTCATTTGGAAGAAACATAAATAAAATCCACATTTGAAGAGAAAGTCTGATAAAAGGGAAATTACACAATATTAAGAATTTTTTTCTTTATTAATAGCTAAAGTTTTATTGAGGCTCTAGATATCTAAATAGGGGAGTTGAATCGAGTCCACGATATGGTACACAGATCACAAGCATGTGGTTGGCATATTTGTACATGCTGCAGTTTACTATGTGCAGGCGAAATCTTGCGGTATTTGAATGCCGACAAGCCCGTTTCATTACATTCTATAGATATATTCAGAAGATGTTTGACTTTTCACTCATATTTTGGAACCCGGTTGAGAAAGATATAGGTTGTGATTAGAGGTGCAAACAAGCCGAGTCGCTTGCAAGCTACTCGAGATCGGATCAATAAAAAGTTTGAAATGAGCCACTCTTTATCGAGCCTGAGCCGAGCTCGAGCTTGAGAAAAACTCATTTATTTATTGAACCCAAGCCCAAGCCTGGGCTTCACGTTTCGAGCTAGCTCGCGAGCCTAAACGAGCTTTTTATTTATATATTTTTAAACATTGAATTAAATATATTATATAAATAATAATTACTGTATATAAAGTTATGGTAAAAAACAGTTAAATTATATTTATAACTAGTTTTTCTACCCGTTGTGCTTTGTGGCGGTATCGTACACGATGCGATAAAGTATAGACTAGTAATTAACCCGAGTTGTCTCTGACTAAATTTACGTTGCACCCACCACCAACCTTTCTATTTGCGTTATAGTAAAGTTATAATATATATAATATATATATATATTATATATATATATATATATATATATAATATATATATATATTATATATATATATATATATATATATATATATTGTTGGGTTTGTTACAAGTTTATCAAAGATAGTTTAACCATTTAAACCAAAACACAGCAGATATAATGTGATATTAAACTTGTTTATATTCTGAAAATAAACCAATTTATATGTCAAGATTACAAACTAAGAACAAGGATCAAATATATGTGAAAAGGAATGCTATCAAACATAAACAACCATAGGGTGTTCATAGAATACGACCTTTCCATGAACAAGAAGATGGATGCAATTCGATGGAGAAGATGATGATGTTCTTGAATCCAAAGCCTCCAAAGGAGAAGGCCTCAAGCTAAGATACTCACAAGCTCTTGCGAACACACTACTTGTTAGGAAGTGCAACACCAAAGCCTCCTTCTTGCTCCTCTTATCAAATCCGAAATTTCAGCAAAAGACAACTTCAAATCCGAATTTTCAGCTGAAAACAAGAGGAGAGAGTTGCTATGTGTGTGTGTATGGAGTGGATTGTCTTAATGGTTCAAGTCTTGCTTAAAACGAGAAAAGGAATCCCAAGGAGAGGGAGCCCCAAGGGGTGGCCGAAGATCTCCTTCAAAAATGGGTTTCGCCCATTTTTAATTTTCTAAAATATCACACTCTTTAACCCATATGTTTATAAAATTAAAACCCTTTTACTTTTATAACTTGAACACACTTTTATTTGTTATTATTTAACCCACTCAAATAATAATACAAATAATTTCTCATGAACAAATTATCCATGTAATATTGTTCTATTTCATAAGCAATAATTTGGAAAGCCCATTTTCCAAATTGGTGTCAATATTTATTTATATGATCACATTAACAAATAAATATTTATTGGTGTTTGTTTAGCTTGTTATTGGGTATGACCCGACTTCAATCATAACGTACTAACCACATCAATCTTGTATGTGTGTTGGGGATACAAGATCCAACAATCTCCCACTTGCACAAGATTCATAGAAGATTGATGCAAGCAGTAATACCGCCTAACAACGGTTTACTACCCTTAATACGTATGACTAAGTGCCATTCAATAACATCATCCCCTTCAAGTACCTTACTCGAATTGTTTTAGGTGAATCAATCATATATTCTTTTGTCACAGATGTCATGTTAAATCCCTAAGACAAAGAGTGATCATTCTCCATTGATTTAACTTTATCAGGCGTTAGACATCTTACTCTCAATGAATAAGAGGGACAAATACTATCTTGACTACATATGTCTCTCACAGTCACCTTGTATTATACATGAACTCTGCCTTATGTACTGCCATGTTTTAGAACAACGAAGAACTAAGTCAAAGTATAATATTAGGTAAATATCAAGACTCAATATGTATCTCAGGTTAGAGGATACCAAATGATAATCGCCTTCACTCAAATTTACTTATGATCAATCAAGAAGATTCCATGTAGTAATATTTGATATGCGGGTCAGTCCAATATTCGATCCCACAAATATCTATGAACCTTGGTAGCAGTTCTTTGCTCTATATTCATCCATATGAATATCTACCAATCCAAGTTCATAATAGTCTTACCCTTATACTTGTTCCCAAAAGTATGAACGACTACGGAAGTTCTGAGTAATTGATTTACTCATGGATTTTAAACATGCGAAATAGGAATATTAATTGAACCATTATAACCAAATAATTCATTCAAGTAATAAAGGGTTACAATATCTAAATACAAAATTAAAGGTAAAATCCAGTCACTAGAATATTGAAGTCCCATGGCACAAGTATGACTTTCATGCTTTGCATTTTCAAGAAGCTTTATGAGTTGATCCGTAATGTTTTGATCCGTGTGAACTTTGTGAATACATATGTTTCCCTTTTCAACTTCATCCCTTATGTAGTTGAATCTCCGTTCAATGTGCCTAGTCTTTTGATGTGCACAGGGTTCCTTGATTTGAGCAATCGCACCCTCGTTATCACAAAAAATTTCTTAGGGGTTCTGAATGGAAGCGACCACCCCTAGATCGGCAATGAATTTCTTCAACCATGCAGCTTCTTGAGCTGCTAATGAAGCAGTGACGTATTCTGATTCTATAGTTGACAATGCCACACATCTTGCTTAGAGCTCTTCCAAGATACCGCTCCTCCATTCAAGATGAAAATGTATCCCGATTGTGATCGTGAATCATCCTGATCAGTTTGGAAACTTGCATCCGTGTAACCTTTTACCACGAGTTCCTCCTCACTAGATCCATAGATTAGGAACATATCTTTAGTCCTCCTTAGGTACTTGTTGATACATATGTACATAGATTCTGATCTGAATGTAATATGTCTTTATTGTCTTACACTTATGTAATGTTGGGTACTTAATGAAATACAAATGTTTAGTTGTGTTTATAATGTTTAATATTTCATTAATGAGTTGTTTAACGCACATTGACTTGATAATATAGGTTTGTGATTGTTTGAATTGATATGCATAATGTTATAATATTAAATACATTCAAACTTGGTGAAGTGAAGTTCTCATGCGTCTGACTGGACCATGCACCCCAACAGTGGTCATGCATCCGAATGGCCATGCGACTGAGTGTCCATGCGCCTGAATAGTCCATACGCCTGAACAACTTCATGCGACTGACTCAATCGCACTACTGATTGTGGATCAACCACATGGCTCAATCGCATGAATGAACCATGCTAATGGTTCGGTAGCCCGAATGAGCAACCCTAACCTATAAATACCACCTAATTCATGGAAAAATAAAAAGCATTCAATCAACTTCGACTCTAGACGTACCCTAGCCGTCTAGAAGCCTCTAAGTTCGTACTCCAAGTTCATAGAATGTTGTAGATCGATTCCTAATCGATTCTTAACCTTAGATTCAATACATTATTGTGTCTACGTGCGTTCTCACTGATTGGATCACCAATCAAATAGGATTCTGCACTATTTGGTTTGGTTTAACACGTAATCAATTGGTGTTTCGTTCAAATACCAGATCCTAACAAGTGGTATCAGAGTTTTGGCTCTTGATTACATGTTGATTTAATAGTTTTGATCCAAAAATTGTGCTTTTGCATCAAAAATGCAATCCTTTTTTGTCTAACGGAGTCTTAGACGTTTCCTGATCGAAAAGTTTAGTTTTTCCAGCATACGGCTATTAGGGTTTGATAAAATTCAAGTTATTACGTACATAACAAGTTAAACCTACGAATTATCAAACTTCAGCAAGTTCAATCGCACGATTAGACCAATCGCACGACTGAGTTCATTCGCACACTCCAACCGCACGATTGGACTCATTCGTACCTTCATTCGTACGACTGAGATTTTCATTCGGACTGTTCAATCGCATTAGTTCATTCGGATGACTGACTCATCCGCATTTGTTCAGTCGCACGTTTGAACCATCCGCATTTTTTTAATCACATGAATAAGTTCAATCGCATACCTTCATTCGCATCAATTAGCAGTTTGTTAAATAATAAAGTTAAGTGTAATGGAGGACCGGTTTTTTCAGCATACACAGCAAGTAGAGACACACGTATTTAGAATCTACTGCTGTTGGAGAACGAAGTGGGTATTCACAATAAACCCCAAAACTTATTACATTAGACGGCTACCCACAATGGAAGCAACGTTTCGAAATCTACTTAAATGGTGTAGATACAAATTTGTGGGAGGCCATCGAGTCGGGGTATAGCATGCTAGTAGGAGCTGACGGAGTCAAAATTACTCTAAGTGGCATGTCGGATGCTCAGAAGGTAAAACACAATGCTGAGAAGAAAGTCTATGCTTTGCTTACTCAGTCTATTCCGAAGGATATTTTCCATCAGTATTCGGAGTATACACAAGCTAAGAAACTTTGGGATGCGTTGAAGAAGAGGTAAGACGAAAATGCCTCTCTGAAGGCCATCAAGGCAAAAGCCTTGAAGAAGGAGTTTGACAACTTCTCTTCTATGGGAAAAGAAGGCCTTGATGATGTGATCGATAGATTCTACCACTTGATGTGAGAGATGCACACTCATGGAGTGGTTACATCGATGGAGGATAAGGTATCCAACTTTGCTGATGGATTACCAGGAAAAATGGGCTTCGTCTGTCTCAAATCTCAGACAGAATGGAATGCTCTCGAAGTTAGATATAAATGACTTCATTCTGAAACTAAGAGAGAGGAGCTTAGGATGAAGTATCGAGCCCAAAAGGCTAACTACGATCAGAATCCTGCACTCTACAATGCTACCCTTCGGTCAAGACATCTGGAGCACCACTGCAAACCACCTTCATCTCAAGCGCAGCAGTTCCAGCACAACCCTCAACTTCGGGATCCAAAACGTCAGGGTCGTCTAGCACCAATATATGATACCTGAAGCTAATGCAGCAAAACTAAAAACTGAAAACTTCGGGAATGTGACTGTGGAGGTGGCCAGAGAACATATGGACCTCTTAGCTATTGTGGTTCAATCCTACAATGGATTAGTTGCTGGAAAGATAGGAAACTGCCACCTGGTAGATGAAGATTATGAGCAGATGGATGAGATGGAGTTGGAACAGATGGACATAATGTGGGCTCTGGCAAGTGCTGTCCGACAAGCTAAAAAGTTTGTCAAAAAGACCGGACAGAACTTGGTTGCCACAAAAGACACAACCTTTGGTTTCGACAAGTCAAAGGTTACTTGTTTCAACTGCGGTGAGAAGGGACACTTCAAGAGGGAGTGTGTAAAACCAAAGAAGACGGGTAATGGAAATCCCTTCTCGTCCTTTAATCATCAGGATAAGGCCACATCTAGTAGTTCTACCTCATCCAGTAAGGACCCAAAAGCCTTAACTGCTAACAAGGATGAAGGACAGGACTGGAGGTTTCGGTTCGTGTCACCAGGAGAGTCCAACATAGCTAATGTAGAGGACATCAATGACGATTCAGCTAGTGAGGGAGACATAGTAGTGGAGCTCGCCATGTCAAATTCTGAAGACACTGGACCCGTGGTCACCCACCTACCTGAAGAAGATAACTCTTCTTCAATGTCAGAATCACCAGAACCAGATTCAACAGATTCTGCTCTCATGGTTGATTCCTCTTCATCTCAGGGAAGTACTACTGACCAACTATTTAGTAATCATGCTTGCTTAGAATGTAATAAATTCAAAGAAAGTATAGATTAAAAAATTGCTAGGTTATTAGATCATAATGATAGCTTAGTAAAGAATCTGGAACTGTGTACGGAGGCAAATAGAGTGTTAAAACAAAACGAACATAGTTATAAGGAAAAGATAGACCTATTGAATAAACAGCTTAAGGAAACTGAGGTAGTTGCTTTTAACCAAGCGAATGACATTAGGTACTATCTAAACTCCCTAGAAGACATTAAGAAGCAAAAAGCAGTTTTAGAAGTAGAAGTCAACTCGTTTAAAAAAAAACTGCATAGTTGGACAAGCTCATCACACATTGTCCAACACTTAGTGAGAGAGAGAAATAATAGGGAGGGGCTAGGATACAAAGTGGTTCCACCACCATCTGAGACCTTGATGAACACTAAAAGTAAACCAATTAACAATAATCCCATCAAGGATCACGTGGTGTCCACTCCTCTGGTGAGTGATCCAGATTCCTTAAGTAAACCAATTGGATCTGACACTAAACAGAGGAGGCCACTTCAAAGGCAATAGGGAAAATGCCTTGTGTTAACCTGGAATAAGAATTTGAAAAGGTTAGTTTTAAGTCAGGGTCAAACACAAGTCAAACAAGAACATAAAAAGACTATAAAACCTAACCAATCACGGGCTTCATGTCACAGTCCAGGTAAACAAGAGATCAAAGATGTAAAACAAGTTAAGACAATTAAGTTTGTGAAACAAACTCATACATCTAACAAAGAAGGTTCTCAATTCAAATATAATCGGTCAAATGTGTGACATGGCATCTCACCAAAAATAGAAAACCATCAGTTGCAAGCAGACCTATAATTATGGTGAGTATGGTCACATAGCATCTTATTGTCCTTATTCCCAAACACCTAGGAGGAAAGTTGCCTTTCTGTAACTAAACTAGCTCCTCTAAGGAAACTCTATGACACTCCATAAGGCTAGTGAACCCAAAGTTCAATCAATAGCTAGTCGTCTGTTTATACAAACAGGCCTTATGAAAGTATTGATCTGCCCAAGATTCATATTAAATTGATGTGGCTAGTGTAATATGATCCAAGTCGGGTCATACCCAATAACAAGCCAAACAAACACCAAAAGGTAATTTATTTGTTGATAAGATCACACAAATAAATAATGACACCAATTAGAAAATTGGATTTTCTAAATTATTGCTTTTGTAGATGAACATCATATATAGATAATTTGTTCATAAAAGATTATTTGTACATTATTTAAATTAGTTAAACAATGGCAAATAATAGTGTGTGTTAGTGATATAAAATTAAAATGGTTTTAATTTTATAAAACAAGGGATGTGATTTTATATTTTTTATAAAATTTGAATTGAGAGGGAAAACAAAAGGGGGCCATTTTCGGCCGCCCCTTGGTCTTGGATGCCCCATTTTATTAGTTCCAAGACATGCAAGTCTTGGACACTTGAACACTCATTCATTCTATCACATCCAAGAACACACACAACCAAAGCTCTCTCTCTACTCTCTCCTCTATCTCACGGTTTTGGGCAGAAAAGGAAGAGATTTTCAGCCAACAAAAGGTGTTTTGTAGCTGGAAATTGGTGTCAAAGATCCTAGCATTCAAGGTGATTTGTTGGTAGGCTTGGGGTATGCTATCTTGAGAACTTCTACCTTGAAGTTTAGCCACAAGAACACATCCTTTTCATCTCTTTAATCTCGGTTTCTGCAGCTCCAAAGGTTGTGGTTCTTACATTTTATGTTTCTTTCATTGTATGTATTTTGTATAATGATCCATGGCTTTGGGGTTCATATTAAATGGGTTTAATAATCATCTTATTAACATGTTTTAAATCTTATATCCGCTGCGTTTTTCATATAAATAAGGTTATATGAACTTTGATAAACATGTTTAAACCCCACAAATGGCATCAAGAGCCACTTATACATATGCATACATGTTTCTCATTACTAGCTCACGGTTTTGTGTTGCTTGACACACAAAAATCCGTGAGTTAGGGTCTGGATTTTGCCCCCTTTTGGTGTTTTAAAGATGCTACTTTATGCATATTAGGATCTTTAAAACTCTAGATTATTATATGATTGTTTATGTGTTCTAAACCCATTTGTTCTTGGTTTATGTTGGCCAAAAACATGGGCCACAAGGGGCTGAAAAATCGATTTCTTATGTATGTTTGCTCATGTTGTTGATTATGCATAACAAAGCCTTGACCTTTTGGATTGTATGATTGGTTGTCATGTTATATTCATTTGGGCATGTAATAATTTATTTTTTTCAAGTCTTGTTTTGTAATCTATTCATTCATATGGTTTGTAATAAATAGATTAGGAGTTTATCTTTACTAGAAAAATGTATTAGGATACATATTTTGTAAGGATGCTCAAGATCAAGACTTGAAGAAAAGATGGGCAAAGAGGATACTTGAAGATGTGGATTCTAGTAGGAGTTCCTTTTGTCAACCATGTGTCATGTTCTTAACCCTTAGGACAAGACCTTTTGGCACACTTGTTTTGGCTAAACAAGTGTGCTCAACTTAGTATGCTTTGTTATGCATATATGAATTGTTTGGTTATACTTGGTTGAATGCTTATGATGTTGTTTTGTTTTGTATATTTGGATGTGATTAACAAACCATCAACTATAACAAGCTATAACAAGAAATGGTTCTCATATCATTAAGCTAAATTGAATGGTTCTATAAAAGGGGTTAATGTTTTGCCAAATAAAATGGGTTTTATTTAAAAGAATCAATAGAGTACCATATGGTTGAATGCATACAATCATATGATACATAGACTTTTCTATAACAAGTATTGTATACCCTTTTGAAAACAAGTTAAGCACCATCCTTTTACACAACACTTAGGTTACTTGCAAACTCTTAGTGGGATAAAGGTCACCTAACCACTTTGAGGGAACTTGTGACTTGAGGTGAGAATACCATGTTTGTGGGATAAAGGTCACCTAACCACTTATGTAGTAAACTCACACGTGTGTGTAGTAGGACGACTTGATTTATAAAATATATTGAATGGATCACCTAAAATATGTTTTATAAAAGGTGTTGATGGGGTAAACATGCCGTAATAAACATAAGATGTTCAAACGATCCCATACTACTAGAAGTTGCAATGGGTTGCAATTGTCATTTATGACTACCTTGTTTATTAAAAATGGGATAAAGGTCACCTAACCAATGTTTAAATATAACGTTGGATTCTAAAATTTTTGTTTATTAA
The DNA here is from genome assembly GCA_025506515.1 of Flaveria trinervia. NCBI lineage: Eukaryota > Viridiplantae > Streptophyta > Magnoliopsida > Asterales > Asteraceae > Flaveria > Flaveria trinervia. The sequence continues at coordinate 65,460,607 of CM046443.1, forward strand.
TAGTCTATGAGACATGAGGGTATTAATAAATGAAATACATATATTTATATCAACGATTACTAAAATGAACTTTGTAAAATCTTGTAGATGGCCGAACAACAACGCTAATAACGATGTACCAAACCAAAACAACCAATCTCTTAGGGCGATCCTTCAAAGGGATCGTCTAACGCCTAACAACTTCATGGATTGGTACCGCAACTTGAGAATTGTTCTCAAAGAAAAGCGGGCCTACATCCTTGATGATCCCATCCCCGATGAACCTAACGAGGAGGATGTGGAGGCCTATAATGATTGGGTAAAGTATGTAGAAGACTCCGTCCAAGTCTCTTGCCTTATGTTGGCAAGTATGACACCTGAACTCCAAAAGGAGTATGAGCTCCATGGAGCCTATGACATGATCACTCAGTTGCGGGAAACGTTCCAGCAACAAGCTAGAGTGGAGCGCTTTGAAACGGTTCGAGCTCTTCATGCATGTCGGATGGAGGAATCCCAATCAGTTTCATCTTATGTTCTTAAGATGAAAAGCCACATCGACCGCCTTCAAAGGCTAAATTGTCCTGTATCAAAGGAGTTGGCCACGGATTTGATCCTTAATGGCCTAACTAAAAGGTTTGAGGCATTCGTCATGAATTACAACATGAACGGATGGGACAAAAGCATAAATGAACTTCATTCGATGCTCAAATCAGCTGAGGCGGGAATGGGCAAAAGGGTTTTACCCGTTCTCACCATTAATGAAGGTGGGAAAAAGAAGAGGCCTCTACCCCCTCCTAAGGCAAATGTTGCCAAAGGAAAGGGGCACGTTGGAGGAAAGGGGAAGATGGCTGTTAGGGCGGAACCTCCAAGCCCAAGGAGAAGAAGCAAAAGGTTGCTGTAAACGACCCATGCTTCAAATGTGGTGAGATAGGACATTGGATGAGAAATTGTCCAGTCTATCTCAAAGAGTTGAGAGAAAAGAGGGATGCAGGGCAAACCTCAGGTATAATTTACATGATACATGTTGAGCTCAATGTTATTTCTTCTAACACATGGGTATTAGATACCGGATGTGGAACTCACATTTGCAATTTGTTGCAGGGGTTCAAAAGAAATGAGGATTTTGCAAAAGGGGAAATAAGTCTCTTCATGGGCAATGGTGCAAAGGTTCACGTAGAAGCCCAAGGAAACTACATTTTGAAGCTTCCAAGTGGTTTGGAAGTTATTTTAAACAATGTATTATATGCTCCTAGTTTGACTAGGAACATAATTTCTGTTTCCCGTTTAAGACAATGTGATTATGATTTCAAGTTTGTTGACAATGATATTCATGTTTCTTTAAATCATGTATTTTATTTTAAGCTATACCTTGTAATGGTATTTATGAATTGTTTCATGAAAACATAACATATGATAGCTCCATACCAAGCAACCACCAAAAGACTCAAATTAGATTTAAGTGATACCTACCTTTGGCATTGTCGTCTTGGTCATATAAACAAGAAACGTATACAAACACTCAAAAGAATGGTCTTTTAAAAACAAATGAATTTGATTCATTTGATGTGTGTGAATCTTGTTTACAAGGAAAATGACTAAGGCACCTTTTAGTGGAACTAACGAAAGGGCAAAAGATTTATTAGGTATCATACATTCAGATGTATGTGGTCCTTTTAAGCCAATGACTAGGAATGGTGAAAGATACTTCATTACCTTTACCGACGATTATAGTCGCTATGGGTATGTGTACTTATTAAGGCACAAAGATGAAGCTTTTGAAATGTTCAAAATCTTCAAGAATGAAGTAGAAAATCAACTCAACAAGTCAATTAAATTCTCCGCACCGATAGAGGTGGTGAATACTTGAGTGATGTTTTTCAAGATCATCTTAGGAGTTGTGGGATCATCTCACAACTCACTCCACCTGGAAACACCACAACATAATGGTGTGTCTGAGAGGAGGAATCGAACCTTATTGGATATGGTTCGATCTATGATGGCTAGAAGCACATTGTCTCTATCATTTTGGGGTTTCGCTTTGCTCTCCGCGGCCCGTATTCTAAATATGGCCCCAACCAAAAAGGTGGAAAAGACACCTTTTGAGATATGGCATGGAAGAGTTCCATCCCTATCGTACTTAAGGGTATGGGGTTGTGAGGCTTATGTTAAGACTCCCACCCCAAACAAATTAGATGTCCGATCCACCAAGTGTATCTTTGTTGGATATCCTAGAGATTCTATGGGATTATTTCTATGATCCACTGGAACGAAAGGTGTTTGTTGCCAGAAAGGGTGAGTTCTTAGAAGCCAAGTTCCTTATGGAAGGAGCTAGCAGTAGAACAGTGGATCTTGAGGAGGATCAAGAACCACAGCCCGATGCACGTTTGGTTGAAACTAGCACTCAACATGAGGATGTTGAGGATGATCAAGTGGTTGATCAATACACACAAAACGTTCGCAGAAGTGGTAGAACTAGTAATCCACCTGAAAGATACGGATTTTTTATGGATGGATGCTACGTGGTTGATTCCGATGAACCAACCACATATCATGATGCAGTGTCCAATTTGGATTGTGATAAATGGCTTGAGGCCATGAACGTTGAGATGCAATCCATGTATGACAATCAAGTTTGGGAACTTGTTGTGCCACCTCTTAATTCCAAAGTAGTTGGAAGTAAGTGGGTTTTCAAAAGGAAAACCGATATGCATGGAAACTTGGATACTTACAAAGCTAGACTTGTAGCAAAGGGTTTCACTCAAACTCAAGGGGTTGATTATGATGAAACCTTCTCACCTGTTGCAATGCTCAAGTCTATAAGGATATTATTTGCCATAGCAGCTCATTATGATTATGAGATTTGGCAAATGGATGTCAAAACCGCTTTCCTAAATGGATATCTTGAGGAAGATGTCTATATGGTACAGCCTGAAGGTTTTGTCGATCCAAAATATCCTAACAAAGTATGCAAGTTAAGAAATCAATCTATGGATTAAACAAGCATCAAGAAGTTGGAATCACCGTTTTGATGATGAAGTAAAGAAATTTGGCTTCATCAAAAACGCTGACGGCTGTGTGTATAAAAGGGCTAGTGGGAGCACAATAACCTTCCTAGTATTATATGTTGATGACATACTACTATTTGGAAATGACATTCCGACCTTGGAAGGCATTAAAACCTGGCTTGGAAGTTGTTTTTCCATCAAGGATCTTGGTGAAGCCACCTATATTCTGGGAATAAAGATCTATAGAGATAGATCAAGGCGGCTGATTGGTTTAAATCAGAGTGCATACATTGACAAAATCTTGAAAAGGTTCAAGATGGAGAACTCTAAGAAAGGTAATGTACCTATTCAGAGAGGGACAATATTAAGTACGACTCAATGTCCAAGCTCAAAGGAAGAACAAAATAGAATGAAGGCAATCCCATATGCATCTGCTATAGGATCCATCATGTATGCAATGATATGCACTAGACCAGACGTGTCATGCGCTTTAAGCATGACAAGTAGATACCAGCAAAATCCTGGTGATAGTCATTGGATGGCTGTCAAGAACATTCTGAAGTACCTAAGGAGGACTAAGGACATGTTCTTGATCTATGGGTCTGGTGAAGAGGAACTCGTTGTAAGAGGTTACACGGATGCGAGTTTCCAAACCGATCGAGATGATTCACGATCTCAATCGGGGTACATCTTTATTCTGAATGGGGGAGCTGTTTCTTGGAAAAGCTCAAACAAGAAGTCGTAGCGTTGTCCACTACAGAATCAGAATACGTCGCCGCTTCAATGGCAGCACAGGAAGCTGCATGGCTGAAGAAATTCATAGCCGATCTAAGGGTAGTCCCTTCCATTCAGGATCCCCTAGAGATCTTTTGTGACAACGAGGGTGCGATTGCTCAAATCAAGGAACCTCGTGCTCATCAAAAGACTCGGCACATTGAACGAAGGTTCAACTACATAAGGGATGAAGTTGAAAAGGGAAAGATATGTATTCGCAAAGTTCACACTGATAAAAATGTTGCGGATCCACTCACAAAGCTCCTCGAAAAGGCAAAGCATGAGGGTCATGTTTGTGCCATGGGACTTAGATATTCAAGTGACTGGGTTTGATGTTGTATTTTGCATATAGATATTGGAACTAATGTTATTTGACTTAATTATATAGTTATAATTTCATTTGTTCTTCTATTTTAGCATGTTTAAATCCATGAATAAATAAGTTATTCTAAACGTCCGCAGTCGATTATACTTGTGGGAACAACTATAAATATAAGACTGTAATGAACTTGGATTGGTTGATATTCATATGGTATGAATATACAGCAAGAGGTTGCTACCAAGGTTCATTGATATCTATGGGATATAGATATTGGACTGACCCGCTCTCAATTATTTCTGCATGGAATCTTGCTGATTAGTCATAAGAGATTTTGAGTAAAGGCGAATATCATTGTATCCTCAGACCTGAGATACATATTGGGTCTTGATATTCACCAAGTATTGTACTTTGACTTAGTTCTTTGCTGTTCTGAAAAGGCAGTACATAAGGTTGAGTTCAGGTATACATGAGGTGATTGTGAGAGACGTATGTAATCGAGATGGAATTTGTTCCTCTTATTCGTTGAGAGTTAGATGTCTAAGGCCTGCTAAAGTTAAATCATCAGAGAATGACAATTCTGTGTCTCTTGGATTTAACATGACATCTGCAACAAAAGGATAGATGATTAATTCACCTAAAACATATTCAAGTAAGGTACTTGAAAAGGATAATTATTGAATGGCACTTAGTCATATACATTAGGGGTAGCAAACCGTTGCTAGGCGTTATTTGCTGCTTGCATCAATCTTCTATAAATCTTGTGCAAGTGGGAGATTGAAAGTATTGATCTGCCCAAGATTCATATTAAATTGATGTGGCTAGTGTAATATGATCCAAGTCGGGTCATACCCAATAACAAGCCAAACAAACACCAAAAGGTAATTTATTTGTTGATAAGATCACACAAATAAATAATGACACCAATTTAGAAAATTGGATTTTCTAAATTATTGCTTTTGTAGATGAACATCATTATATAGATAATTTGTTCATAAAAGATTATTTGTACATTATTTAAATTAGTTAAACAATGGCAAATAATAGTGTGTGTTAGTGATATAAAATTAAAATGGTTTTAATTTTATAAAACAAGGGATGTGATTGTATATTTTTTATAAATTTGAATTGAGAGGGAAAAAAAAGGGGGCCATTTTCGGCCGCCCCTTGGTCTTGGATGCCCCATTTTATTAGTTCCAAGACATGCAAGTCTTGGACACTTGAACACTCATTCATTCTATCACATCCAAGAACACACACAACCAAAGCTCTCTCTCTACTCTCTCCTCTAATCTCACGGTTTTGGCAGAAAAAGAAGGAGATTTTCAGCCAACAAAAGGTGTTTTGTAGCTGGAAATTGGTGTCAAAGATCCTAGCATTCAAGGTGATTTGTTGGTAGGCTTGGGGTGCTATCTTGAGAACTTCTACCTTGAAGTTTAGCCACAAGAACACATCCTTTTCATCTCTTTAATCTCGGTTTTCTGCAGCTCCAAAGGTTGTGGTTCTTACATTTTTGTTTCTTTCATTGTATGTATTTTGTATAATGATCCATGGCTTTGGGGTTCATATTAAATGGGTTTAATAATCATCTTATTAACATGTTTTAAATCTTATATCCGCTGCGTTTTTCATATAAATAAGGTTATATGAACTTTGATAAACATGTTTAAACCCCACACCTTACACAAATCGGATTATGGAAAGAAAAATATCCCAGTGTCTGAAAATGGACAAACAGAAAATGAAATTCCCTCAAACTTCAAGGGTCAAGGGGTTGAATTTATGACTGTGTATGCCTTAGGAAACCCACGCCAGTGAAGGCTTGGGTCTACCAGAACTAAAGTTTCATTGAAGGTGCAGGGTGTGTGTATAGTTGCTGAGACTAACATGTGGATTGTTAGATAGTAAAGCAATCCACGCAATGACAGGGAACGAGTCTCTTATTCAAATGTCAGACAAATTAAGGAGGATGTTTCATTTGCTGGAAACAAAGGCGGGAAAACATCACAGCCCAAGGAGAAGTGGAAATGAAAAAGTTAAGTTGAAAGGCTAACCTATTCCAACAATACAAAATACTTGCTTCAGTATTTCAAATTCTGTGATAAAGGATTCACAAAGTAGTCTTTGATAACAAGAAGTGTTACGTTCTGGAAAAGGACTACATCATTTGGCGACCATATACTAATGTCAGCTTAAGATATAATGTCTTTATGTCTTGGATCTCCAAAGACCTCACAACAGATCGTGAAGTCCAATGCTTTTGTCCAAAGCTACTGAGAAGGACTCCATCTCCTGGCATAGGAGAATGGGCACATAAATCCAGGAAAATGAATCACTTGATCCAGAATGATCTCGTGAGGGGAGTAAATGTCAAAAATTTCCACCTCCCGGATTTCTGTGTTGCATGCATGGCAAATAGATGAAGAAGTCTCATAAGGAAAAGAAAGTTCATTCTATAGAACTTCCTCTTGAGCTTCTTCACATGGACCTGTTTGGTCCAGTTAGTACAAGAAGCATCGCTGGTGACTTGTATTGCTATGTAGTTACTGATGACTACTCAAGGTTCTCTTGGGTAATGTTTCTAAAATCCAAATCAGAAACATTTGAATCCTTCAAGGAATTGGTAACTACACTCGAATCCCTATACAAGCTGAAGGTACGACAGGTGCGCTCAGACAATGGAACCGAGTTCAAGAATCAGAGGATGGAGGACTATTGCAAGGAAAAGGGAATTGTGCATCAATTTACCTTAGCTTATACCCCTCAGATGAACGGCGTTGCTGAACGGAAGAACCGCAGCTTGATAGAGACGGCACGGACAATGCTGGCAGACTCGAAACTGCCCATCCAATTTTGGAATGAAGTAGTGGCAAATGCATGTTATACTCTTAATCGAGTTCTGGTAGTAAAACGCCATGGAAAAACGTGCTATGAATTATTATCGCGACGTAAACCTAACTTGGAATATCTCGAGCCGTTTGGTGCTCCGTGCACCCTGCTGAAGAAGACTCAGGAGGGAAAATTTAGTGAGAAGGTTGATGAAGGGATCTTTCTAGGATACAACATACCGAAGAAGAGAGTTTACAACAACTCAACGGGTCAAGTAGAGGTGTGGTGTAATGCTGATGTTCAGAGATATATCACACCGCCTGGTGGAAAAGGGCCTGCTTACTTCTTCGACTATGATGGATTCTTCAAGTCCTTCAACATACCTCTTTCTTCTTCAGAAGACGAGTTGGCTAACAAAATGATGTATGATGTCTTGAACACACCGTCTCAAGATTCAACAAGTCATGATCCTACAAACTCAGGGGGAGTAGTTGATGTGAGTGACTCTTCCTCTGATGAAGAAACTAAAGAAAATGATCAGATCAACCAGGATGTACAGGTTCTGACTACCATAAGTTCACAAACATCAGCTAGTGATGCTTCTGAACCTTCAGAACCTCAGACTCCTATTGCCTCAGATCCAGAACCAAATGTTCATAATCTTGACTCTGAGGTGTTGTTCCGACAATTCCTGGCTCACGTCTAAACGTCTATCATCCATTGGATAATATTATAGGAGATGTGAGATCAGGGGTTCAGACTAGAAATCAGTTGTACTCAGCTGATTATGCCTCTGTGATGGAGAAAGGATACCTTCATGACGGTGCATACCACTGCTTTGTGTCTCAGTTTGAGCCAAAGTATGTTAGTGAAGCACTAAATGATGAGGCTTGGGTTAGTGCCATGCAGGAAGAACTCCTTTAGTTTAAGAAGTTAGGTGTATGGACACTAGTGGATAGACCTAATGGTGCTAAAGTCATTGGCACCAAATGGGTCTTGAAATGCAAGAAAGATGATCATGGAGTGATCATCAGAAACAAGGCTCGGCTTGTTGTTCAAAGTTTTCGACAAGTTGAGGGTATCGACTACAATGAAGTATTTGCACCAGTGGCAAGGATGGAAGCCATCCGCATCTTCCTTGCCTATGCATCTATATGAAAATAAAAATGTATCAACTAGATGTTAAGAGTGCATTCCTTCATGGTGAGATCCAAGAAACAGTGTATGTCAGTCAACCCGAGGGATTTGAGGATCCATATCATTGGGATAGAGTATACAAACTTGACAAGGCTCTATACCGGCTTCATCAAGCTCCACGGGCTTGGTATGAGAAGCTCTCGATCATCTTGTGAAACACGGCTTTCGTAGGGGAGTCATTGACTGTACACTATTTATCAAAGAAAAAGATGGAGATTTGTTGGACCAAAAGAACCAATGAGCCTGATCAGAAAAACCTCTAAGTCCCACAGACATTACAACTGCTGAAGAAGATCACAACAGCTGAAGACATCAGCTGATTACAAGGTCTGAAGACAAGAACTGAAGACTACTACTGAAGACAAAGTCTGAAAGTAAAGAACTGAAGACAAAGTCTGAAGCTATCAGCTGAAGACAAGTCTGAAGCTATCAGCTGAAGACAAAGTCTGAAGTAAAGTCTGAAGAACAAAGCCTGAAGAACAAGTCTGAAGAACAAAGACCGAAGACAAAGACTGAAGACCAAAGTGATCAGTAGTTCTCACAACAGCTGAAGTTATCAACTTCAGTAGTTGTGATGGTTTCCTTTCACTACTTGTAATTTACTTTTCAGTAGTTATAGTTTCAGTAGTTTAGTTTTAGTAGTTTTATGTTTTTTGTAACTAAGCATTCTCTGAGATGTAATCAGTAGTTGAGAACATTCTCAGTAGTTTGCATAGTTTCAGTAGTTTGAATAATTCTATTAGATGGTCACTATCAAGTGACATCAGCAGACGTCACATATCCTATATAAGGAATGTTGACCTAATTGTAAAGTGTGAAATTGAGCCACCACGAAAGCGTATGAATGAAATATCTCTTTTGCAGAATACTCTTTTCTATAACCATTACTGTTACATTGAATATCATTGTGTTCTTGTGAATTGTTTAATTCGTTGTTCGTACTCCGCTGCAATACTCTCTAACTAATCAAATTTAGATCACTGATCCTAACAAATGGTATCAGAGCAAGGTTAATCATTGATCGATCTAACAATTGATCATTGAAACTGCTATTCGATATCTAAGTTTGATTGAATTAGCATATTTGCAAGAATGGTTATAGATCTGAATTTATGCTGCTTTCGTTTATCTGCTTTGAGTTTTCTCTTGGTTCATATTGAGTTTGTTGTGTTTTGCACTAAATCAGTTAAAACTTAATAGAATTTGGTTGAATCTGAGATGACTACTCCTTCTAATGACCCTCACAATACCGGTTCCTCAACCAAGCCTCCGATGCTGGTCAGGACTGAGTATAACATATGGCAACGAAGAATGCTTCATCCTGTCTGTTAACAGTTCAGGTTGTTGGACATCTGTGATACATGGTCCACACAACCTATGGTGAACAATCCAGAACCAACCAAATGGTTCCAAAGAAGAAGGAACAATACTCAGATGAGGATCGAAAACTGTCTGAGATTGATGCTAAAGCGCATGGAATTCTGGCCATGGCACTATCGAATGAAATCTATTATGGGCTTATGCATCATGAAACTGCTCATGACCTCTGGAATGCATTGAAGGAACAATTTGGTGGAACAGATGAGGTCTTAGCAAACAACAGAGAAATCTTGCCCAACAATATGAGACATTCTCTCATAGGAAGGGTGAAGGGTGAGTCACTGACTCAACAGTTTGAGCGTTTTCTATTTGATCTCTGAGCTAAAAGTGGTCAAACATGAATACACAAATAGTCAGATGAACAACAGATTCCTCAGATCACTGCCTGAGAGATGGGACACATATACCATTTTCCTACGCTCCAATGCAAATCTGGATAGTCTATCTCTCACCCAACTCCATGGGAAACTACTTACATTTGAAAGAGAGATAGAGCAGAAAAGGAAACTGGCATCATCAGGAAAGCTCACTGATAACTTTGTACCAGGGAACACTGCCTTAGTTGGCCATGAGTCAGAATATGCTGCATCAGAAAGCAATTATGATGAGCATATAGATTTCTCCCCAAACGGTTCAGATCATGCATTTGTTAGTGTTGACAGTCAGTCAGGCTGTAATAGTGACAATTGTGTTCATTATGGATGATTTAAAGGGTATTACCGATAATGACTTAGAAGAGATGGATATTATGATCCAAATGGCCTTGATTAATATCAGATCTCAAACGTTCTACAAGGGAACTGGTAGGAAATTTCCAGGATCTCTGGCAAAACCAAAGTTGGTTTTGACAAGAGTAAGTTGAGGTGTCACAAATGCCACAGGCTTGGACACTTTGCAAGAGAGTGTAGATCATCTGGATCTAACTCCTCTGCACCCTTTGTGACTTTTCCAAGCAATAGTCCACAAAACAGAGGGCAACATCCTGCCAGTTCTGGTCATCATTCACAACCCATATCTCCTGCATATTTTGTCCCTCAGGGTCCAATGTCATATCCATATCCCTGCTATTATATGCCTTAGCCAAATCAAGTTCAAGTTCTTATTGCACAACAACCTCAAGCCTTACCTGAGCCTCTACCATCTCTATCATCTTATCACAACCTAATCACAGCTTCTTCACCCCTGGTATTGTTGACTAGAGCAGTTTACCAGATGATCTCTCTGGTAATGAGCAATTATTTGCTGGTGTTGGTCAACATGGTGGTGAACATCCTTTTGGGAATCTAGCTCTCATGGCCCTGGAATTTACTGATAGTTCATGCTCCAATGCATCTTCATCACAGGTAACCCAGGTATCCTCTGAGGCTAAGGCCAAGCTATGTTCTGAATCTTGCATAGCTGCATTTATCTCTATTAAAGTGGCAAATGTAGCTATAATAAATCAAAATCTAGAGCTTGAGCAAACCCTTTCCAAAAGAAAAGCTGAATATGAGTCTGTCCTTAAGGATAAAGATGATGAGATTTATAAGCTTAAATGCCAATTAAATGATGAAAAGGCTAAGCTAGAGGTCATTCTTGAGAACCATAGAGATCTCAAAGAAAAACTTGCAGTTACCCAAGTTGAGTGTGACCGCTAGGTATGATCCTGCAGGGATTTGAAATGCTGCTCAGCAAGCAATCTACTTCGAATGTGAAGTTTCGAATAGGTTACAACCACATTGCACCACCTATAGATTTTACTCAAAACCAATAGTAAAATCTGAAGGTGAAAGTAATTTCCAAACCACATCATCATGTGCATCATCCTCAAGTGATCACCCCAAAATCACAAGATGAAATCAGTGTTGATACCTCAGCAAATCAATGGCTGATGGGTTAACTACTGATAAGCACATGAAGCTGAGTACTTTCATGTTATCCCTCAAAGTACCTCAAGTACTGAAGGGCAAGTCACAACATCTAAAAGCATTTCAAATCAGCTGAAATAAAAGGATTAACAACTGCTAATAGAGAACATCTGAAGAACAAGTCTTCAGTTGTTAAGATCCTTCAGTGCTAAACAAAAGTACTGAAAGGAGGAAAGTACTGAAGAGCACACCTTCAGTAGTTTCCACATCAGCAGTTGATCACTCCAAGATGAAGAATAAGCCATGTGAATTATGTGGTAAATCCAATCATCTTTCTGATGAATGTTGGTACAGAAAGGGTTCCAAATCAACAGAGATAAGCTCATTAAAATCCAGATGGATGAAATGAAAAATGAGTTTGAGACTAAGTTTGTACCACAGTCATTCCTTTGTGAGAAACTAAGCCTTCAACCAAATCCAAAAAGAAGGATAGGGTTTATCAAAAACAGCTGATAGTGCTCCTCATGATAAACATCAGACTAAGTCCGTGAATTTAAGGAGGAAATGGTGGGTCACAGGAACTCATCAACACAAGTACTGATATGTCACAAGAGCTGAAAGCTTTAGCTACAAATCAGACACAACTTGTTATGATGGTTCACATTTGCTGGGGAGAGTTAACCAACTAGATGCACCTGTGATCAAACCACTAAAAAGGCATTCCAGCCCAAATACAAGGAATCCGTTTCAGCACCATCTCCTTCTTCATCAGCTGTAATCATAAGAAAAAAGTTATGGTTAAATCTGTTGATGAAAACAGACCCAAAACCAAAATGGTTTGGGTCTCAAAACCTAACTAGTTCTTTTGATGTATGCAGGGTTCTTCAGCATGCCAAAGGAGCATCTGGTATGTAGACAGTGGAGGATCTATGCATATGACTGGGAGCAGTTCTCTTCTTAATGACTACTCTCAAGGAAGAAGGGATTTGTTTCATTTGGTAATGATGCCAAGGGTTACATCATCGGGAAAGGATATGTGTCTAATGGACAAATTAGGTTTGATGATGTTAACCATGTGGAGAATCTCAAGTATCATCTGCTAAGTGTCAGTCAGATGTGTGATAAAGGACATGTTGCACTTTTCACAAGCCAGAACTGCAGGATTCTGTCTTCCTAAGTTCTGAGGCTGATTGACAAGGTATGGATGAACATACTCTCCGAAGGCCAACAGGATTGGAAGAGTGTATGCCTTGGATTTGTCAAAGAAGATTGATTTGAAGGGTCCACTTGCTGTTCTCCAAAGCCTCTCCTCAGGAATCTAAACTGTGGCATAGAAGGTTGGGTCATGTTAATCTCAAAAACATGAATCAGCTCATCCACAATAGTTTAGTGAGAGGTCTACCAATAAAGGAGTTCCACTGTGATGAAACCTGCACTGCTTGTTTGAAAGGAAAACATCACAAAGTCTCATTCCCTCCTATTGAAGAACCTAAGTCCACTGCCTACTTGCAGTTACTGCACATGGATTTATTTGGTCCTGTGAGAGTGTTGAGCATGGCAAAGAAGAAATACTGTCTGGTAATTATGGATGATTACTCCAGATTTGTATGGACTTTCTTCTTGCATTCAAAGGATGAGGTTGCTCAGACGATTATAATCTTTGTGTTGTATGTTGAGAAGCAGTATTCCCTATCAGTCAAGTGTATAAGGAGTGATAATGGAACTGAATTCAGAAACCATACACTTGATAATTTTTATCCATCAAAAGGAATCAAGAGGCAGTTTAGCATCCCATGGACTCCAGAACAAAATGGAGTAGTGGAGAGAAAGAACAGGACCCTAATTGAAGCTGCAAGGTCTATGTTGGCTGACTCTGGTTTGCCATTGACCTTTTGGGCTGAAGCTGTTAACACAGCTTGCTATGTGCAGAATAGAGTATTAGTAAATCAGAGGTTGAAGAAGACTCCATATGAACTTCTACATCATTTGGCTCCTCTAATTTCATTCTTCAAAGCCTTTGGGTGTCCTTGTTTCATTCTCACACAAGATCAACTCCACAAATTTGATCCTAAGGTGGATGCAGGGTATTTTGTAGGTTATTCATCCACATGCAAGGCTTACATAGTCTTCAACTGTGAACAAGTTAGTTGAAGAAACCTTGCATGTGAAATTCAATGAATCTCCTAAGGATAAAATTCCACAAAACCCTATGGAGTTGTTTGATCTAGACATACTGCAATATGTTCCTTATCAACCTCCAGCTATTGCAGATCTTGTGGATAAATCATCTTCTGCAGCATGTCTTCCACCTGGTGGTATTGAAGATGATGATGATATCAGTACTCACCTTTTCAAGTTTAGTGACCAACTGCCTGAGTCACTAAACTTGATGTTCCTATAGCTTCAAAGCTCCATCCACAACAAATGCTAATGAGATTTCTTACTCCTCTACATCATTTGACTTGCCATCTCATACTTGGTTTCCAGAGTCTGGATCAACATCTGCTGCTGCTGACTGCTACAAACACTTGCACTGATCTTATAGTGTACCAAGAGCTGAAGAATCACCCCATGTCTCAAATCATTGGTGATATCAATGTTCGTGTCTCAACCAGAAGTCAATTGTCTAACTTCTGCTTCTATGCTCTCTTCATCAGTCAGCTAGAGCCAAAGAACTATCATGTTGCTTTAAGATACAATGGATGGGTTGAAGCCATGCAGCTTGAGCTACTTCAGTTCAAAAAGCAACAAGTGTGGGAACTGGTTCCTCTACCCCCAGATAAGTGTGCAATAGGTACAAAATGGGTGTTTAGGAATAAAACTAATGAAAATGGGCTTATTGTTAAGAACAAGGCTAGACTGGTTGTACAAGGGTTTTCACAAGAAGAAGGTATTGATTATGATGAAACCTTTGCCCTGTAGCTAGACTAAAGGCAATTAGATTGTTCTTAGCCTATGCTGCATTCCATAATCTAAAGTTTTTCAAATGGATGTCAAAAGTGCATTTTTATATGGTAAAATAAAAGAAGAGGTTTATGTGTGTCAACCACCAGGTTTTGAGGATAATAAACATCCTGATTGGGTGTATAAACTTGATAAGGCTCTTTATGGGTTGAAGCAAGCTCCTAGAGCCTGGTATGAAACACTTTCAAATATTCTTCTTAAAAATAATTTCACTAGAGGCTCCATAGATAAAACTTTGTTTATAAGAAAGTGGATCAGCATAAGCTACTTGTTCAAATTTATGTTGATGATATTATTTTTGCATCCTCTGATCCCCAAGGTGTGATGATTTTACAAGTTTAATGAAACAAAAGTTTGAAATGAGTGCAATAGGAGAATTACAGTTCTTTCTAGGCTTGCAAATCAAACAAAAGGCTGATGGAACCTTTATCATCAGTCAAAATATACAAAGATCTTTTGAATAAGTTGATTTACAAAATTGTAAGCCCTGTTCTACTCCCATGTGCAACACCACACAACTGGATGCAGATCAGAAAGGTAAAGCTGTTGATGAAACACTTTACAGATGTATGATTGGTTGTTTGATGTACTTAACAGCTTGTAGACCAGATATTATGTTTGCAACGTGTGTTTGTGCTAGATTTCAGGCTGCTCCTAAAGAGTCTCATTTGATTGCAGTCAAGAGGATCTTTAGATATCTGCAAGGTACACAATCTCTAGGTCTTTGGTATTCCACTGGACACTCTTGCAAATTAGTTGTTTTCTGATAGTGACTATGCAGGGTGTAAGTTAACCAGAAAGTCAACTTCTGGTGGATGTCAATTCCTAGGCAACTGTTTGATTTCTTGGCAGAGTAAGAAACAAACATCTGTTGCTACATCCACTTGCTGAAGCAGAGTACATTGCTGCTGCAAGTTGTACATCTTAGGTACTCTGGCTTCAAAACCAATTATTGGATTATGGCATTACAGAGACTAAGACTCCATTATTAATGGATAGTGCTTCAGCTCTGTGTATTGTCAGAATCCAGTCCAGCACTCTAGGACCAAACATATAGAGATCAGACACCATTTTATTAGGGATTGTTTGAAAAAGGTCTGATTGATCCAAAGTTTGTGCCTAGTGCTGATGAGCTTGCAGATATATTTACTAAGCCTTTGGATAGTTCACCTTCCAAAACCTTGTGTTAAGGCTTGGTATGCTGCAGCTAGAATAAGTGACAACTATTGATGATCTTAGTAAACAAGTACTGATGATCATTAGTAAATAAGTCACAAATATGTACTATTCTGTTAAATGAAACTGATGCAGTTACAACTACTGATGTAGTTATAACTCCTGATGTCAGTAAAAACAGATAAGTACTGATGTCCTATGAAACAACTTAAATCGGCTAAAAGGTCTGATGAGTAAGTGTTGAGGACAGTATGAAACAGCTGAAAAGCTAAGAATTGACGAAAACTACTGATGAGAATTTTCACTTCAGACGTTTCCACAAACTGCTGTTTCACTCTAAACAGCTGATGACAAAACCATGTCTTCAGTAGTTTCACAACTACTGATGACTAATACCAAGTCCTCAGTTGTTTACAACAGCTGAAGACAAAACCAAGGTTTTCAGTAGTTTCAAACTACTGATGACTAAAACCAAGTCTTCAGTTGTTTTCAAACGTCTGATAGTTAAAACCACGTTTTCAGTTGTTTTCATAACAACTGATGCCAACACCAACACTTTCAGTCGTTTTCTTTTCAGCCGTTTTCTTACCTATAAATACCTGTACTTATAGCCAAACGTTTCATTAGCCTTTTTCAAACCTTCTCTCTCTCAACAATGGCGACCATGCAACTCAAACCCCGACACAACTGTGTTGCCTACCTTTCGAAATCGGCCTTCTGGAACAAGTTTGACACTACCATCGATCTTATGGTGGATTCCCCATACCGAACAGCCTTTCTTCTGAATCCTACCATATATCCTGATTCCTTATCCCAGTTCTGGACCAACGTCTCTGTAACCACGGTGAGAATGCGAGCCAAATCACTCTCCAGTCGTTGGTCAACCAGAAACAGGTGCTCATCACCCCCGACATCATTCGGAAAACCCTAAATTTGCATGATGGAACCTATCCAAAAGAATACCCGAAAGGCACCACTGATATGTCTTTCATAAATAACGGGTATGAAGGCGATCTAAGTGCTACAACCATCCTCAAGAAGCACTTCCATGATGCCGAAAGACTTATCTTTCATATGGTGAATGTCTGCCTAGCTTCTAAGACATCCTCTTGGATCGGATGTCTTCCCGATGGCAACACGTATTGTATTCTATCCTTGAGCAACAAAATTTAAATTTTTCTAAGATAGTTTTTATGGAACTAAAGGATCTGGCTCAGAAACCTATGGCACACAGATGGGTACTTTATCCCAGTTTCTGATGGCCATAATTTTAAATCAGTTAAAATCTGATGGACTTGTTGGTCTTGGGGTCCCTGCTCTAGCTGTTTTAGCTGAGGTATACTCCAGACATAACACAGACCCTACTCTCAAAGGGGCTGCCCGGATGCTAAAACCCAAGCAGAGGGAACCCACAGCCTCCACTTCCACATCCAAAGTCCCCACCAAACCCAAATCCAAAAAGCCCAAAAAGGCTACTCAGGGAGATGAGTCCCCTGAGGATGCCCCTATACCACAAACACAGAATTACATACTGGTTCTAACCCCCCAGTTCTGTCCACGACTCAACCTGCTAAAGCCGCACAGGTATCCTCTCAACAGGATCCTGTTGCAACCACAATTGGGGATCCCACATTTCTGGAACCTCTCTCAATTGAGAGGGTTACCATTGAAGAGCACCTCGCTCCCTGGGTGCATTCTGCTTCAGACCATTCTCCACATGCAACCGCCCCTCAAAGCCCAACACTGATTGTTGCTAAAGTGCTGACTCAGTTGCATTCCTCACCCCCTCCCAGAAACCACTTAATACTGGGAATACCTCAACCATTGAGGGGGAGGACCAAATGCTTCTGATAACCCACAACACAGGGGTTACAATGTTCCATCTCCAAGTGTAGAAATGGAGGTTAGAACATCTGGTGAGGCTGCCACTTCTCCTGCTTCAGCATCTGATCAGGTTGAAGTTGGTAACATCCATAACACCTCACCAGAGGCAACTGCCAATGAAGGACATAGTCCTGAGGCAGGAAGTCCCCAGTACCAAGCACAAGGGGCACATGCATCTACTGATCTACACTCAGTGCATGTTCATCCTGATTCCATCAGGAGATCAGGTGATTCAGCAAACACTGATGATGACCTGGGCTTCTTCTATGATGTTTTAGCCCAAAATACCATCCTAGAGAATGAGGTAAGCAGACTTAACGAGCAGCTTGCCATAATGTCTCAGGATAAAAGTCCATCTACCCCCATTACCACACAGATGGCCCTTCAATTGAAGGTTCCCCAAACACTTCGCCTACACATATAACTATGCCACCAGCCTCTACCTTTGGCACCACCTCTCAGGGACAGAACCCCTCGGAGTAGTTGGTTGTTGTCTTTCAAAACTCCTTAGCTCTCATCACTCCAATCATTACTGAGATTGTCCATAAAGCCATAGATGAGAGGATCTACTCAAATCTACAAACCCTCATTGATGATGTTGTTCACAATCTCTTTCTGCCTTTCACGCCCTCGATCCCAATGCACCCAAAAAGGGAGAGACTTCCATGTCTAAGGCAGTGAAAGAAAAGAAAAGAAAAAGATTTATGATGAGAAAGAACCTACAAAAGAGAAGGAGGTGGAGAAAAAACTAATCTCAGAACAGTTGATCACATATAAAAGAAAGAAGAGTGTTGAGTCAAAAGCTGATGAAGATAAATCCTTAGAAGATCTTGTCGAAGATGCTGATGAAGCTCACAACAGATCCATGGATAAAATTATAGATCAGCTCTTTCAACAAGGTCATGACACAGCCACATTAGACTCTGAGATCAGAAGGCTGGAAATAGAAGAGATTCAGGCAAGATGGGCTGGTTAAAGTGTGTTGGAAAGGGAAAGATTGGAGATAATGATCAAATTCATTGCCAAATACCTTGGAAGATCATTGATAGAGATAAAGGCCTGGTCCAGAGAAAGTATTTTGGAGATAACCAAGAAGATCTGCTCTGCTGGAGGCTATAATAAGGGGTTGATAATTGAAGCACTGGATGAAACAGGTGCAGTGAAGAGAACTGAAATGGCAAAGCTCTCCAAAGCCAAACTCACCATTAAAATGCTAAGTCAGCCTTCTCACACTCCCACTCAAACACAACCCTTATCACTAAAATCTCCCAAATCTATCCCTAAACCTAAGCCACCCACAACTCAACCCACAAAACCAATCCCTTTACCCCCAAAAAAACACCTCAAACCTTACCCAGTGATGCACCCAGAAGGAGGAGAAGGGTGTTGAGGGTAGAAGAAGATGAAGAAGAGGATGATGATGATGATAGTCTGCCAATCTCTGTTGTTCTCAAACTCAAATCACCTGAGCACAAAAGTCAACAAGTGATTACTCCTGACTTGCAAATGCAGATGGTGAAGGTAAAGATTGAAGAAGCAGAACAACAGAAACAGCATGATGAGAAGTTTCTCAACATGGTTGATAAGGATTTCCCTCAGTCCTCATCCATTCAAGAAATGAAGAAATAGGTCCTAAGACTGTACACTCTTAGACATACTTTTCAACATCAAAAGAAAGAGTGCGGATCTGGACAGACCCCAGGGTACGTTCTAGAATTCATAAGAAGAATATACCAAGTAGATATCATGGCCAAGTGAAGAAGACCTTGAATGCTGCAATTACATTGGCCATGGTAGTCTCACCCTGGGAAATCATTGAAGAATTCAAGAGAGCTCACAAATCCAAGACGACCCCTCAATCTATTCTTGAGAACAAAATGATCAAGAAGGGGTTGTTATACAAAAGACTTGAAGATCTTCAAAAGAGTGAACTCCAGTTGTTTTGCTGAAGGCTCTCACCCTGATGAATTTTCTTATAGAGAGATAACAACTGTGGAGTTGAAAAATGGAAAGACAGTGAGATACATGTCTGAGTATTATGGCCCATAGTTCTTCTTCGAAGGAGAAGCAAAAGAACTCACCAAGGAGGACAAGTTGTTCTCCTTGAGGCCTATGCTAGTGAGTCTTATAGACTCATTCATAGGAATTAGGTTTCATGGTTGGGATAAGACTCTGAGTTCAGTTTCCCCAAAACAGAGTTCCCTTCCATACTTAGCCAATCAAATGATTAGAAACCTTTTCCCGGCCTGTGCTTAACTAATTACCTCTGAAGCTGATCAAGAGGGTGTTTCTGCCAAGAATAAGTGGGATCATCAATAAGTTTAAGGTTTTGGCTGCATTGGTTAGGGGGAGTTTGTTGGACCAAAAGAACCAATGAGCCTAATCAGAAAAACCTCTAAGTCCCACAGACATTACAACTGCTGAAGAAGATCACAATAGCTGAAGACATCAGCTGATTACAAGGTTTGAAGACAAGAACTGAAGACTACTACTGAAGACAAAGTCTGAAAGTAAAGAACTCAAGACAAAGTCTGAAGCTATCAGCTGAAGACAAAGTCTGAAGCTATCAGCTGAAGACAAAGTCTGAAAGTAAAGTCTGAAGAACAAAGCCTGAAGAACAAAGTCTGAAGAACAAAGACTGAAGACAAAGACTGAAGACCAAAGTGATCAGTAGTTGTCACAACAGCTGAAGTTATCAACTTCAGTAGTTGTGATGGGTTCCTTTCAGTACTAGTAATTTACATTTCAGTAGTTATAGTTTCAGTAGTTTAGTTTCAGTTTTTTTATGTTTTTGTACTTAAGCATTCTCTGAGATGTAATCAGTAGTTGAGAACATTTTTAGTAGTTTGCATAGTTTCAGTAGTTTGAATAATTCTGTTAGATGTCACTATCAAGTGAAATCAGCAGACGTCACATATCCTATATAAGGAATGTTGACCTAATTGTAAAGTGTGACATTGAGCCACCACCAAAGCGTATGAATGAAATATCTCTTTTGCAGAATACTCTTTTTCTATAACCATTTACTGTTACATTGAATATCAATTGTGTTCTTGTGAATTGTTTAATTCGTTGTTCGTACTCCGCTGCAATACTCTCTAATTAATCAAATTTAGATCACTGATCATAACAAGATTTACTGCTAGTACAAATCTATGTAGATGACATAAACTTCGGTTCAAAGAATGAAGAACTACGCAAAGAATTTGAAGCAGTAATCAAGGCGGAATTTGATATGAGTGCAATGGGGGAGATCAAGTTCTTTCTCAGGCTACAGGTGGATCAAACACCAAATGGGATCTTCTTACATTAGGCCAAGTATGTAGGGGATATTCTCAGTCAGTTTGACATGGAGAATGCTTCCACAGCTGGCACTCTACTGGCTACAAACCATGATGTAGCACCCGATGAGAATGGTGATCTGGTAGATGCCACTATGTACCGAGGGATGATTGGATCTCTCATGTATTTCACTACCTCAAGACCTGATATCATGTATGCTACATGTTTATGCTCACGATATCAGGCAAAGCCTAAGGTGAGCCATCTAATTGGGGTCAAAAGGATTTTCCATTATCTGAAGGGCACACCCACACTTGGGTTGTGGTATCCGCATCATGATGACTTTGAACTTACAGCGTATAGTGACTCGGATTACGGCTGCTGCAAGATGAACTACAAGTCTACATTAGTAGGGTGTCAGTTCTTTGGGAGAAGATTAGTAACCTGGCAGTGTAAGAAGCAGACCTCGGTTGCATTGTCAACGTGTGAAGCCGAATACGTTGCTACTGCAAGCTGATGTTCTCAAATCATATGGATTCAACAGTAAATGCGGGATTAGGGTTTGCATTTCACTTCCAGTCCTATCTTTGTTAATAACTCTGCTGCGATTGCAGTCACTAAAAACCCGATCCAACATCCTAAGACCAAACACATCGGAATCAAATTCACTTCATACGTGATTGTTTTGAAAACAATTTAATCGATGTGATAAAAATAAACACTGATTTTCAACGTGCTGACCTCTATACAAAGCCTTTTGACAAACCACATTTTCTATATCTGTTAGAGGTCAATGGCGTTAAAAAAAGTGAGGTCATTCCTGAAGATGACCATGTATAGTCCGATGCGTCATGTCTAGTTCTTTTAATTTTTAAATTCTAATTTTCTTTTATTCTCTTGTTTTTTGTACCTTAATTAGTTTAATTACAATTGATTTCTTTCCTTGCACATTAAAATCCTAAAACGCAAATCCATAGTGGTTTTAAAATTTTAGGGGGAGAATAGGTCTAGGAAAGAAAGAAATAAAAAAAACAAGAGAAAAGGAGAGGCAAGCTGATAATACATAAGATCGTATGTGTGATACGGATTCAATGTTTGGAATATGATAGTACACAGGTACAAACCATTTGGGACTTTAAAAATCAAAATTGAAAAAGATGCAATGTTCAAGTATAAGTCTGTGTAGTCTGAGCAATATAAAAGGAAATATGATAGATAAGCTAGCTACTACTGAGGTAACACAAAGAAAGTAGACCTAGAGGCTGCTAGACCACAGATGATATGTCGGTAGATTCAACACAATAGATGACTAGACCTTTTTGGTGATCTCAAGATTAAACTAAAATGTTTGACTAGTTGTGGTTAACACCTTATCCCTGGTTAACACAATCAACAAGATTCCAATAAGGGGTGATGAGCAAAATAAACGCCACAAAAGTGTGCGTAAGACCAAAGCATGAGCAAAAGCACACGAAAAATGCAAATACAATCAAACTGATAATCTATGTTGCTGGTGAGATCTGTGCAAAAAGAAGAAAAACTGCTCAAACAAGAAGATAGGTTATGTGCCTCTCTGCTGTGAGGTGGCACTGACCTGACGATAAGCATAACCTATATATTCTAGAACTCATTGTTGTTTGCCGCCTCTCTGCTGTGCGATGGCACTGACCTGAGGATTGGCTTCTCTTTGAAAGTTCTAAGAATAGTTTCTTCTTGAATACTACCCTAAGTTTGCTCAAAAATCTCCTGAGGAATGTTGATTACCATATAAGTTTGGGATACCCAAATGCTTGTTGAAATAAACAAACCTTAAAATGATCACCTAACTGTGTTGAAAGTCTGTGTATGGATTTAAGAGGACAAGTATACTGACAATCACTGTGGCTACAATTCTTGAAAGTTAAATAAGTGTGGGGACCTAATAGTACTAGTATGATTTCCTAAATTTTCTAAATAACTCTAGATGAAAAACAAGAATAGAGCATCAAAGGTTTTAGCTAACTTGTCTCAAATGATTTGAATATCCTGTATGATTCCAGCTTGAATGGTCCATGTATGGTTTAAAAGATTGAGGTTGCCCTCTCAGAAGAATTATTCCTTAGAGTTACATCTTAGGAATTAACCCTCACAAAACACAAAAACATGTCTTAGGGTAAATTTCAGTGTTGATTCTTTTATGTAAGTACAACGTTAGTCTATTTCAGTTTTGTGTAGTATCGGACTATGTCATTGAAGTTGATAAGGGACCTTATCATCTAAAAGGTTACATCTGAGGTGACCACATGTACTTTCAAGTAAAAATTAGGTCACATCAGAGGTGACAAAATGTCTTAAAAGGATCACGTCTAAGGTGATCAAAAGTTTTTAAGTTAAAATGATCATGTCTCAGATGATCAAGTGTTCATAATGTTAAATCAACAGTTTAAAAGGGTCTAAAAGTCAAATGTCATAAAGTCAGAAAACTTTCAAGAGTATGACCCATTTGCATGACTGGACCATGAGTATGGACCAATCATGTGAATGGACCATACTCATGCATTAAATAGCCGAATGGACATGAGTATGAACCATTCACCCAAATGGCTTATCAGAATGAGCCATTCGACCGAATGGGAGTGTGCGAATGAGTCAGTCGACCGATTGAGCTTCAGTCGGCCGACTAAAAGTGAACGACTGAGCCAATCGCCCGTGACTGAGTTCCATTCGCCCGAATGAACCGAGCGAATGAGTCCAGTCGGCCGATTGAACTCAAATTCAGTATATAAAGGGCCACAGTCGATCGCATTCTTCTCACCACTCCCAATCGCCCTTAAATCGCACATCATACCTTTACGCTGCCCAATTTTCTTTAGACCTCGATTATACGTCTCTATTGATCTTCTGACGTGTGCTTGCATTTATACAGGTATAATAAGATGATATTCACAGAAATCAGGAGAAACGGTGCCCTAATTTGTGATGGTTGATTGAAACAAGAACCAAATCTTTAAATGACCTAATAACCTACTGTAACTAAGTAAAATGTTAAAGCTAAGTTTAATAGGTCATTAGTTAAGAGATTGCGAGACTAAATAACCATTAAACCACATTTAATTTCATGAATTCGTCATGATTCGAACCTCAGTCGATCGAACAGTGGGTCATGCGACTGGTCGTCTGGATGAACTCCAATCGCACGATTGAGCCAGCAGAATGGGTCAATCGGCCGAATGTATCATACGAACGAGCTCAGTCGGCCGACTGAACCAATCACAGGCTCAGCCAACCGATTGAACTCAATCACATGTTCATTCACCCTAATGAGTCCAGTCGCATGATACGATAACCGACTGACCACAGTCGTATGATTCATTCGCATGAATGAATCAGAATGAATTCAAACAAGATACTTAGAACTGATTTGTGGTATGTGATTATCTAATGTCTATGTGTCTTGTGTTTTAGATAGATGGCTGATAGATGGTCTATAAACCCTAAGCACAATATATGTGCTCATCTAGACCATACTACTCGGAATGGTGCCGAGTTTGTAGAGATCATCGCTTTTCTCAGGCAATCAAGGATCTACAAGGCCATCTCTACTCCATGCACCCCTACAGGTCTTTACACCAAGCCTTCTGGGAAAATGCGTCTGTAGATCGATCACGTGAGCCGTATAGCATACGGAGTTCTATCTGTGGGATGAATATTGAGATTACTGCTACTGATATTCAGAGAGTACTTGAGCTGGGGAACGATACTGATCACCCCACCAGACTTCACCCACTTACGGTGAAAGGATGTTTTCTAAGGCTTAAGTACGCTGGGGACATCAACTCAGGTGTGCTCAACAAGAGCAACCTGTGTCCCTAGTACAAGTACTTGGCACATGTCATTCTGAAGTGCATTGCTTCCAGAAGGGGTGGTTTTGATGATCTTTTAGACCAGATTCAGAATGCCTATGTGGCACTGGTGCTGAACTACCCCTTCAGCTTCTCGAGCATGATTTTTTCTTACCTTGTGGAGAATATGGAGGCAAATGGAAAGGAGGGATTTTGTATGTACCTCAGATTCTTGCAGCTGATTTCGATAAGAAGCTGCCATCACTTCCAAAGGAGCGACACGATGCTGTGGCTCTAGAGATCATGGACGATACGACCCTGGGTCGTATGAGAGTTTAGCGGGGTAAGCAGGTAAAGATCCAGGTAAAGAGACTCATAGGCCATCTGGACAATGAGAGTTATGTGGCGCCAGGAAGACGTAAGTGGCGTCACGCAAACAGCGACTCAGATGATGAGCAGCTACAGCTCCCAGAGCATGATTCTGATGATGATGATAGCGGGGATGTAGGAGATATATTTCCCACTCGACCAAGGGGCCCCACTACTGATAGTGCATCTCCTGTATCTGCCCCCACTGGAGATATAGCAGAGTCCGCTGGCTTCCACCGGAATTTATACCTGGTGAGGAGGAAGAGGAGTCAGATGAGGAGTCACTAACCTGGACTGTGGGAAGTAAAGTTGTTCCCACAGACCAGGGGCTCCGGGCAGTTGTTGGACGCCCCGGTGGATTAGGAGAGATTACTACCGACCCTACATATACTCTCGATCTACCAAGCTGTGTTCTAGGGGGAGCATCCTCCTTGACAAGATCGAGGAAGAAGAGGATGGCTCAGCCCCACGGCTTGAAAAAGAAGAAGCGCAGAATCACCTTCATCACCACCACAGCCACCACCATAGCCACCACCACAGCCACAACCACAGCCACCACCACTACTCCACCTACCACCTCTACAGCCACACCATCTGTCACAACATCTTCCACACCCACACCGCCAACACCTTCACCTATATTACCCCCAATCTTCACCACAGTCACCACCACTAGCCAACCTGCAGCACTATTTTCTTCCACCCCATATTTATCAGGATCACCTCTGCCTCCTAGTGGGGTAGAGGAACAGCTCTCAGCACTCAACCGTATGGTGTTGAGGCTGTTAGCCAAAGATGAGGAGAATAGCACTCAGATATGACAGCTTATAGACCTGACCACTGCCCAATCTCAGCAGCTGTCACATCAGGCTCGATTGATCGATGAGCAGGCTCATCAGATGTCTCTGCTCTAGGAGCAACAGAACAAGAAGATTAAAGAGCTGGAGGCTGCAAAGAAGTCCATCCTACTAAAGCTCAAAGGATCTAGAGACGAGCCATTAAAGATCGGAGAAGGGGATGAAGAAGAAGATATTGATGATGATGAGAGTGATGATGATGATGATGGTGACGATCACCTTGGTGATACAGATGCTGATGATGATGATGACTCTTCAGCTGCGGGTGCTACATCAGCAAGCGAAAGGAGGACCAAACGTACACAAGATCCGAGTGCCTCCATATCCAACCCGGTAGCAGAAGAGCCGATGATCCAGGACAAGAGTAATGCTCAGATGTTTTATTGTTATCTTTTATATGAAAATTAAATGACATGCATGTT
This sequence comes from Flaveria trinervia, assembly GCA_025506515.1. NCBI lineage: Eukaryota > Viridiplantae > Streptophyta > Magnoliopsida > Asterales > Asteraceae > Flaveria > Flaveria trinervia. The sequence goes on from CM046443.1 coordinate 65,486,712, forward strand.
TATATGAAAAATAAATAGTTATGACTTGATTATTATGGTTATGTCTTGATTGATAACTAATGATTGATGTATTACATGTTTAAATCAAGCAGATACAAATTATCAAAGGGATGAACACGATATTGCTCCCCTCCAACAGATCAAGACTCAACTAACCATGATTCTTCATCTGCAACGGATTGTGAGAAGATCAGTGAGTTACACCCCTGAAGAAGGGGAAATAATTCATGATCTTACTGATGAGCAACCGGCAGAAATGTTCAAGCTCAATCCCGATGAGATTGTAAAAGACGCTCCAACTGTTGAAGGAGACAGTGATGACGACCTGAAAGACATCGATGAGATAGAGATCGAGGATGTCACGGTAGCTCACTATCAAGAGTATGCTAACAAAGAGGGAAATATGCTCCCCAATCTGGGTGATTCCCTAGTCAATGATACATTTGATCTTATAACTAGAAAGCCAAAGATAGTGCTGAAGTGGTGTCCCCCAAGAACAATGTCAAGATCCCTCTCAGGGAAATGCCACAGGACTTCACTCCACACTTTAAGTGGTGGTACTATGATTAGAGAACAGGGGAGGCGGTCATAGTTCTGAATAAAGAGGGCAGAATGGATACTATCAGGGTATTTGACCCGATGTGGCTCAATAACTTGTCTGCTGATGATGTATACACATTATACAAGTGGTCGATGTTCTATGACACGCAAGATATTGTACAAGCCCTCCAATTTCAAAATGTGATACGACTCTGCTTTGCGTTTGAAATACACGCAGGAGTCACAAGAGAGGAGAAGTACAAGAAGTACGAAGAGGTTATGAAGAAGGTAAGACATTAGATAGATCTAGGTCCAAGGGGGAGTTTGTTGATACATATGTACCTAGATTCTGATCTGAATGTAATATGTCTTTATTGTCTTACACTTATGTAATCGTTGGGTACTTATTGAAATACAAATGTTTTGTTGCGTTTATAATGTTTCATATTTCATTAATGAGTTTTTTAACGCACATTGACTTGATTATATAGGTTTGTGATTGTTTGAATTGATATGCCTAATGTTCTAATATTGAATACATTCAAACTTGGTGAAGTGAAGTTCTCATGCGTCCGACTGGACCATGCGCCCCAACAGTGGTCTATCATAGACCCCCCATCTTACTTTCATCCATACGTTCATCATTACTTCTTTTCATTCTATCAAAAACCATGAACTTTACCCCACTGTCATGCATAAAGCTGGTACTGGGCCGGGGTCTATCATAGACCCCCATCATGGCGCACAGCAACTTGGCTACAGTATTAAGGATAAATTCAGGTGTACCATTGTCGTGTGCTATGCCCACCATCATGCATAAAGCGGGTACTAGGTTGAGGTCTATCGTAGACCTCCTACCATGGCGCACAGCAGCCTGGCCACAGTTTATAGGGAAAGCGATAAGGTTCTATACAAATGGTCAATTACAAAGAAAGACCCTGGTGTGCATCCTTCTAGGGTAGCTAGCCCACACACCATTGAACTAACACCGTTCATTGGATGTCTTTCCACATACAAGGCATGCAAGACTTACTTTACTTTCCTTCGTTCATTAATGCATGCATTCATTCATCATGTTCCTCTTTTCATTATCTTCCAGTTTACTTTACATAATACTTTCATTCCATTCATTAGCATTCAATGTAAAGCTATGGGATAATAAACATACAATGTAAGGAACATCAACATACACAGTCAACATCATCATACAGGGCATCATACATACATAACATACATCATACATACCATCATGCATAAGCATCAATCATATATCCTAACATCATCATACAATGCCTATCACATCATCTATGACCTCAAAAGTCAGCTTACATGAACCCCCGAGAACCTCCCAAGTCAAAGCATACATTTCACTTATTCCCCAAAAAGTCAGAAAATATTCTAAGTGTTCATCCGCATTTGTTCAGTCGCATGAACTTACTCATCCGCATTTGTTCATCCGCATTAACTTTGTTCATCCACATTTGTTCAGTTGCATGAACTTACTCATCCGCATTTGTTCATCCACATTAACTTTGTTCATCCGCATTTTTTCAGTCGCATGAACTTACTCATCTGCATTTGTTAACACTTAAGTAGTTTTTCTAAACTTAGGCGTATTAACTACTTTTTGGGCACATTAGCAGCCTAGGGCACACTTATCATTAGATTCAGTCCCCAAACCTCATCTATCATGTTCTAAGCTTAAATCATACATTCTAAGCCTTGAAACATAACCATAACATCATCAAGCATGAACATAGTCCAAAATCACACCATACTCGCAACATACACACATTCATACATATGGGTATGAAACCCAGTTTTATAAAAACATACATTCATGTATTTCTAGATGATACCTGGTTTTACAAAAACATACATTCCTGCATTTCTAGCCCCAAAATCAGTAAAAACATGTAAAAGAGAGGTTCTAGAACTCACCTTTGAAGCTCTTGAGTATGGCTTCTTCCAAACTCGTTTTCAATTGAGCTCAAGCACCTAAAAACCCACTAAAAACATACAACAAAATACACACAACACACATGAGCATAAACACGAGGACATAACTAGTGAAGAACACCATAAAACCATGAATTCTTACCTTGAATTCGAATTCTTTCTTGTTCTTCTTTCTAAACCGAGAGTTCTGCTGCTCCTTGCTACTTTCTCTCTCTAAATATCAATGACTTGGGTGTGTAAGAAGAGAGTGGGTGGCCATGCCCACATTACACCCACTTTCAAACATTTTTGTCCTTTTGACACTTTTTACCCCTCAACTTGGGTAAAATATCTTTTCTTTCTTATTCTTCACTTTATTCTTTCTTTCTTTGACTTAAAAAAATAACCGGGTGTTACAAGTCCACCCCCCTTATATAGGTTTCATCCCCGAAACCTGTTATTCCTCAAACAATTATGGGTAATGATGTCTCATCTCTTCTTCAGTCTCCCACGTAGACTCTGATCCCTTTTTGTCCTTCCACTGTACCTGCACAAAAGGAACCACTTTATTCCTTAACCTTCTCTCTTTACGATCAATGATTGCCACAGGTTGCTCCACATAATTGAGCTGTTCATCTACCTCGATATCCTTCAGTGGAACAATCATATCCCGTCTACTAGACACTTTCTCAGGTGAGATACATGGAATGTCAGGTGAATTCCACTTAACTCATCTAGTAACTCCAATCTATAGGCCACCTCTCCTACTCTAGCAATGATTCAGAAAGGCCTTATGTATCTTGGGCTCAACTTGCCCCGCTTTCTGATTCTAATGATACCGTTCCAACGTGAGACTTTCAACATGACCCTGTCACCCACCTGGAACTCAATCGGTCTATGTCGTTTATCAGCATACGACTTTTGCCTATATTTTGCTGCCTTCATGAAGGCTTTGATCTTTTCAAACTTCTCAATCGTAGCATCGATCACCTCCATGCTTCCTAACTCTTTTTGACCAATATCACCCAAACACACGGGTGTTCGGCATCTTCTACCATAAGGGGGCATACCAATGCTGGCTGATAACTGTTGTTATATGAGAACTCAACTAACAGTAAGTGGTCATCCCAACTTCCTCCAAAATCGATGACACATGCATGAACCATATCCTCCGTCGTCTGAATCGTCCTCTTAGACTGACCATCCATTTGAGGATGATAAGCCGTACTTATATGTAACCTCGTCCCCATCGCATCATGGAAATTTCTTCCAAAATTTAGAAGTAAACTGAGTGTCACGATCAGACACAATAGACATCGGCACACCATGAAGAGTTACAATCTCCTTAATGAAATGATCAGCCAACCTCTCGGATAATATGTCTCGCGGATCGGTAGAAACTGAGCACTCTTCGTCAAACGATCAACTATCACCCATATGGCATTGTACCCTCACGCGGTACGCGGTATCTTCGTAAAAAACTCCATGGTGATGTGCTCCCACTTCCACTCCGGTATATCCAAAGGTTGGATCTTCCCATACGGCTTTTGGTGCTCGGCTTCACTTGTAAACAAGTAAGTCATTTGCTCACATACTCCACCACATCAGGCTTCATACCCGGCCACGAATAGTCTTTCTTCATGTCTTGGTACATCTTTGTAGCACCGAGATGAACAGAGTATCGAGTCTTATGAGCTTTGTCCATGATCTTCATGCGTAGATCCCCAAAATGAGGAATCCATATTTGTCCGAATCAGATTCTAACACTGAGTGTGTTTTCACCCAATTCCGCAATCAGACCCCTCATTCTTTTGGAGTTAAGATGATATTCTTTCAATGCCTCATCTTGAAACTCTTTGACTTGCTTCATCACATCAGAGGTGATGATCAACCGGTCAGCTTTCACCCGAATCGGCTCGGGTCTCTCTTTTCGGCTAAGGGCATCCGCCACCACGTTGGCCTTGCCTGGATGGTAGTGGATCTCGTAATCATAATCTTTTATAAGCTCCAACCATCTCCTATGCCTCATGTTCGGGTCCTTCTGCTGGAAGAAGTACTTCAAGCTCTTGTGGTCAGTGAATATGGTGCACTTTGTACCATATAGGTAGTGCCTCCAAATCTTTAACGCGAAGACCACAGCTGCTAGCTCCAAATCATGAGTAGGGTAATTAACCTCATGAACCTTTAACTGTCAAGATACATAGGCTATAACTTTTCCACTTTGCATTAACACGCACCCTAACCCCGAGTAGGAAGCATCAGAATAAACCATCAGATCTTCATTTCCATCGGGTAATGACAGAAAGGAGCTTGAGTCAACCTCGCCTTTAATTCCTCGAGCGCCTTCTCTTGAGCTTGATCCCATATGAACTTTAAATCTTTCTAGGTCAAATTGGTTAGTGAAGAAGCGATCTTAGAGAAGTCTTGAATGAATCTTCTATAATAGCACGCCAAACCCAAGAAACTACGAATCTTGGATGGCGTCTTTAGAGACTTCCATTGCATCATTGCCTCCACCTTTGTTGGATCCACCATAATCCCCTTGGGATTCACTACATGACCCAAAAACTAAACTTCGCGCAACCAGAACGCGCACTTAGAGAATTTAGCATACAGTTTCTCCCTTCTCAACGTCTCCAACACCTCCCAAATATGACCAGCATGCTCCACCTCACTCTTGGAGTAAATCAAGATATCATCGATAAACACAATCACTTGTTTATCCAACATCGGCCGGCACATTCGATTCATCAGATCCATAAAAGCAGCTGCCACGTTAGTCAAACCAATTACATAACAAGGAACTAGTAGTGACCATAACGGGTGCGAAAAGCTGTTTTAGGAATATCCTGCTCTTTCACCTTTAACTAATGGTAGCCCGATCGAAGATCTATCATTGACAACCAACTGGAACCTTGAAGCTGATCAAACAAATCATCAATTCTTGGTAAGGGGTATCGGTTCTTTATCGTCAACTTATTCAACTCACGGTAGTCAATACACATCTCATACTAGTGTCTTTCTTCTTCACTAATAAGACCGACGCACCCCAAGGAGAGATACTTGGTCTAATAAACCCCTTATCAAGCAGCTCTTGCAATTGCTCCATCAACTCTTTCATCTCAGTCGAAGCCAACCGATACGGTGCCTTGGCAATAGGTTGGGCACCCGGTATCAGATCAATCTGAAACTCGATCTCTTGATCAGGTGGCACTCCTGGTAAGTCTTCGGGAAACACATCTGGAAAGTCACACACAACCAGGACATCGGATACCTGTGGTGTTGGTGTATCCACGTCTTTTACATAAGCCAAGTAGGCACTACATCCACGCCTCATGCATTTTCCTGCCACCGCCATCGAAATCACTTTCGGAATCGTCGTGACTCGATCACCATAAACCGTCACCAAACTCCCGTCAAGCTCTATCAAACGAATCATTTTCTTGCGACACATAATGTTCCCCTTGTAGTCCACTAACCAATCCATCCCCAGGACTACATCAAACCTACCTAAGGTCATCATGAAAGGTCTAACAGGAAATTTGTGACCTTCCAATTCCATATCACATCCTTTTATCATCTTAGAAATCCTGGTAGACCTACCTATGGCAGTTTCTACATCAAAGGGCGCATCTATATTCTTACTAATAATAGGCAATTTAGGACAGAAAGTAGCACAAATGAAACTTTTACTAGCACCAGAATCGAATAACACAAAGGCTAAAGTTGGTTTACTAGAAACATACCTGAAACAACATCAAGATCCATCCTAGCCTCCTCCTGCGTCATCATAAATGCTTTGGCGCTCGCCCTCAGTCCTTCACCTCCAGTCTTCTTCACCACAGAACCCTTAGCCATCAGCTTCTTACAGTCTCTACTCATGTGACCTTGTCCACCACAGTTAAAACATCGGACCGTATGATAGTCCTTCGCTATATGCCCCGTCTTCCCACATTTGAAGCATATGTTCGATCCTAGCCTAAATTCTCCCATATGCTCCTTTCCACATCTACCACACTTCTTCGACCCCACACTAGATGTGACCACACGGCGGTCATCTACCCGTGCCTTCTTGTTACTCGTCAGGGCACCACCTCAACAAAACCTTTTCCCACTCCAATTCCAGTCACCACCCCCTTTCTTGCTACCTTCAGTCACCACCACAATTCTCTCATCATACAAACTCCCTGCCAAATCCACCACCGACCTAAACGTGCTCGGTCGGGCACAATCATGTGCCTGCGAATATCCACTGGCAAGCCCTGATGTACCTCTTGGTCTTTCGTGATAGAGGTGTCACCTGATTAGGCACCAGCCGTGCCATCTCATTAAACTTGGTGGTGTATTGCTGATGTGTCATCGTTCCCACCTAGCTGCACGAACTCCCTTTCAACTTTGTCCATCTCACGGTGAGGATAGAACTCCTCAATCACCAGCCTCTTCAACTCCGGCCACCTCATTCTTCCAATAGCCCGGCCACCGTCAGCTTGGACAATATTGTTCCACCAACATAAAGCCGAGTACACGAATGAGTGGGTAGCAAACTTCACCTTTTGGTCTTCTCGGCACTCACTGATATTCAGAACAACTTCAATTCCATCACCCATCGGTGAGCAGCAACAGCAATGCCATTACCATCAAAAGTAGGGGGCTTACACCTTTAAAATGCCTCGTAGTTACAGCCTCGTGCCACCTCCGGCGTAGGCTCTTCTTCTTCCTCTTATTCTTCATCATCAGATAGAACGTCTCTGTCTCGGGATGTCTTCCTTCGCCCGTAGGTCTACTTCTTTCCTTCCTTTCTCCTTCCCTCACAACCTTGATAACTTCAGTCACCATATACGGTAAGATTGTCTGCATGACCTGATGAACTTCTTCCACAACATCCTCTTTTACTGAGGCTCTCAGATTGGCGCTCTCATCACCGCCCTCCGGATGAGGGGTCTCGGGTTCTTCATGAGCCACCTTTTTGGATCTAGGCCTTCCTCTCATAGCCCATGGTTTAGCACCACGACCTCCACCTCGTGAAGCATTAGATGATCTACCACCGGCCATCCTCTAACACACTGAAAGATTTAAACACCAACACGGTCATTCAAGGGAACAACTTAGTTTATGTCAAGTATAGTAAGTCCCTAATTATAGTGGCAAGTTGTGATTAGCTATTTACTTTACTCTTCATACCCCAAGCATTACCTATCCTGACTACATCAGTATCTAAATCTACAAGCAACACATAAATCACATAACATGTGCACGTAATACTAGTTAATATCAAGAAAATACCTGATGGCACGTAGCTACTCGGACTGGCATCCCTTCCCTTTCCGTCCCATTTTCAGTTTAAGTTCAGGTTTATTTTGAAATTTTACCCGTTTCACTTAAACTTCGGCTCTGATACCAACTTGTAAGGCCCCGTTCCCGGGACGCTTATAGCTGGCCAATTATCGCTTATAGCTGCCCCGTTCTTCTTCAAAGCCAAGAATTTGCTGCTCCCAGCTACTCTCTCTCTCTCTAAAATCCGAAAATCAGTGGTGTATGTGACATATGGGCGGCCATACCACCTTTTACACCCACTTCTCAAACATTTTGTCGTTTTGGACAGTTTTTACCCCTAGACTTGGGTTTTATGTATTTTCCTTCTTTTCTTTCACTTTATTCATTCTTTTCTTGACTTTAAAATCACCGGGTGTTACAAGTCCACCCCCCTTAAATAGGTTTCGTTCCCAAAACCTGTTATTCCTCGAAGAATAGTGGGTAATGCCGTCTCATCTCTTCTTCAGTCTCCCAGGTAGACTCGGATCCCTTCCTATGCTTCCACTGGATACGCACAAGAGGAACCAGTTTATTTCTCAGCCTCTTCTCTTTTCGATCAATGATTGCCACTGGTTGCTCCATATAATTGAGTCGTTCATCTGCTTCGATATCCTCCAATGGAATAATCAGGTCTTCATCAGCTAAGCACTTTCTCAGATGAGATACATGGAATGTCGGGTGAATTCCACTTAACTCTTCTCGTAACTCTAGTCTATAGGCCACCTCTCCTACTCGAGCAACGATTCGGAAAGGACCTATGTATCCCAGGCTCAACTTGCCCTGCTTTCGGAAATGAATGATAGCCTTCCAGGGTGAGACCTTCAACATAACCCGGTCACCCACCTCGAACTCAATCGGTCTACGTCGTTTATCGGCATACGACTTCTGTCTATCTTTGGCTGCCTTCATGAAGGCCTTGATCTTCTCAAGCTTCTCAGTCATAGCCTCGATTACCTTGACGCTCCCTAACACTTTTTGACCAATATCACCCTAACAGATGGGTGTTCTGCATCTCCTACCGTATAGCATCTCGTAAGGTGGCATACCAATGCTGGCATGATAACTGTTGTTGTACGAGAATTCGGCTAACGGTAGGTTGTCATCCCAACTCCCACCAAAATCAATCACACATGCCTGAAGCATGTCCTCCAACGTCTGAATGGTTCTCTCTAACTGACCATCAGTTTGGGGATGATAAGTCATGCTAATGTGTAACCTCGTTCCCATGGCATCGTGGAATTTCTTCTAGAATTTAGATGTAAACCGAGTGTCACGATCAGACACAATGGACACCCGCACACCGTGACGAGTTACAATCTCCTTATGAACAGGTCAGCCAACCTCTCAGATGAATATGTCTCGCGATCCGGTAGGAAGTGAGCACTCTTCGTCAGACGGTCCACAATCACCCATATGGCATCGTACCCTTTTGGAGTACGTGGCAGCTTCGTAATGAAATCCATGGTGATGTACTCCTACTTCCATTCCGTTATATCCAAAGGTTGGATTTTCCCATACGGCTTTTGATGCTCAGCCTTCGCCTGTAAGCAAGTAAGGCGCTTACTCATGCACTCCACCACATCGCGCTTCATACCCGGCCACCAATAATCTTTCTTCATATCTTGATATATTTTTGTGGCACCTAGATGAATGGAGTATCGACTGTTGTGAGCTTCATCCATGATCTTCACCCGTAGATCCCCAAATCGAGGAATCCACACACGTCCAAATCAGGTTTTGACACCAAGTGTGTTTTCACCCAATTCCCCTAGCAGACCTCTCATCCTTTCAGAGTTAAGATGATCTTCTTTCAGTGCCCCATCTTGAAACTCTTTGACTTGCTTAATTACATCAGAGGTCATGATCAGTTGGTATGCTTTCACCCGAATCGGCTCGGGCCTATCTTTTCGGCTAAGGGCATCAGCCACCATATTGGCCTTTGCCTGGATGGTAATGGATCTCACAATCATAATCCTTTATAAGTTCCAACCACCGTCTCCACCTCATGTTTAGATCCTTCTACTCGAAAAAGTACTTCAAGCTCTTGTGGTCGGTGAAAATAGTGCAATTCGTCCCGTATAGATAGTGCTCCAAATCTTTAACGCAAAGACCACGACTGCCAGCTCCAAGTCATGAGTAGGGTAATTGACCTCATGAACCTTTAACTGTCATGATGCGTAGGCTATAACCTTCCCTCTCTGGATTAGAACACACCCCAACCCTGAGTGGGAAGCATTAGAATAGACCACCAGATATTCGCTCCCATCAGGTAATGACAGAACCAGAGCTTGAGTCAACCTCGCCTTCAATTATTCAAATGCCTTCTCTTGAGCTTGACCCCATACGAACTTCACAACTTTTCAGGTCAACTTGGTTAGTGGAGAAGCGATCTTGGAAAAGTCTTGAATGAATCTTCTATAGTAACCTGCCAACCCAAGAAACTACGAATCTCGGATGGCGTCTTTGGTGGTTTCCATTGCATAACCCCTCCACCTTTGCCGGGTCCACCATGATCCCGTCAGGATTCACCACATGACCCAAAATTTGAACCTCACGCAACCAAAATGCGCACTTGGAGAATTTGGCGTACAGCTTCTCCTTTCTCAAATCTCCAGAACCTCCCGAATGTGACCGGCATGCTCAATCTCGCTCTTCAAATAAATCAGGATATCATCAATGAACACAATCACTGATTTATCCAGCATCGGCCGACACCCCCGATTCATCAGATCCATAAAAGCAGCTTGCGCATTGGTCAAACCAAAGTACATGACAAGAAACTCGTAGTGACCGTAGCGCGTGCAAAAATCTGTTTTAGGGATATCCGACTCCTTTACTTTTAAGCTGATGATAGCCCGATCGAAGGTCGATCCTTGAAAACCAACTAGCACCTTGAAGCTGACCGAACAAATCATCTATCCTCGGTAAGGGGTATCGGTTCTTCACCGTCAACTTGTTCAGTTCATGGTAGTCAATACACATCATCATACTACCGTCTTTCTTCTTCACAAACAAGACCGAAGCACCCCAAGGAGAGATACTCGGTCTAATAAACCCCTTGTCAAGCACCTCTTGCAATTGCTCTATTAACTCTTTCATTTCCATCGGAGCCAAATGATACGGTGCCTTGGCAACAGGTTGGGCACCCGGTATCAAGTCAATCTGGAACTCGATCTCACGGTTAGGTGGCACTCCTGGTAAGTCTTCTGGGAATACGTCTGGAAAGTCACACACAACCTTTACATCGGATATTTGTTGTGTTGGCGTATCCACATCCTTTACATAGGCCAAGTGGGCACTACATCCACCCTCATACACTTTCCCGCCCTGCCATCGAGATTACCTTCGGAATCGTAGTAACCTGATCACCATAAACCGTCACCAACTCCCATCAGGCGCTGATAGCTGAATCATCTTCTTGTGACACACGATGTTCGCCTTGAAGTCTGCTAACCAATCTATCCCAAGAACCAAATCGAACCCACCTAAGGTCATCACAAATGGTCTAACAGGAAACTTATGACCCTCAAGTTCCACGTCACAGTTCTCTATCATCTCAGAGATCCTGGTAGACTTACCTATGGCAGTTTCTACATCAAAGGGCACATCAACACGTCTACTACTAATAGGTAGCTTAGCACAGAAAGCAGCAGAAATAAAACTTTTACCGGCACCCGAATCAAATAACACAGAAGCTAAAGTTTGATTCACTAGAAACGTACCGAACACAACGTCAGGGTCCATCCTAGCCTCCTCCTATGTCATGTTGAATGCCCTAGTGCTCGCCCTCGGTCCTTCACCTCCAGTTTCTTCACCCCGGAACCCTCGGCCCTTGTCTTCTTACAATCTTTATTCATATGACCCTCTTCACCGTAGTTAAAGCACCGGGCCGTACGGCAATCCCTGGCCATGTGCCCCACCTTCCCACATTTAAAGCACAAGTTTGACCCAAACCTACATTCCCCACTATGCTCTCTCCCACACCTACCATACTTCTTTGTACTCGCACCCGACGCGACCACACGCGCGGTCGTCCACCCATGCCTTCTTTTTACCCGTCAAGGCATCACCCCGACCAAACCTCTTCCCATTCTAGTTTCTATTACCTCCACCCTTCTGCCTACCCTCAGCCACCACCACCACACCCCTTTCGTCATATAACCTTCCTGCCAAATCCACTGCCGACCTAAACGTGCTTGGTCGGGCAGAAATCATGTGCCTGCGAATATCCGCTGGCAATCCCTGAATGTACCTCTTCATCTTTCGAGACAGAGGTGTCACCTGATCCGACACCAGACGTGCCATTTCGTTAAATTTGGTGGTGTACTGTTGGTATGTCATCGTTCCCACCTCCAGTTGCAGAAACTCCCTCTCGACCTTATCTATTTCCCGGTGAGGACAAAACTCCTCGATCACCAACTTCTTTAACTCCGACCATCTGATTCTCCCGATCGCCCGACTACCCTCGGCTAGGACTATATTGTCCCAACAGCACAGAGCCGAGTCTACAAAAGAGTGGGTAGCGAACTTAACTTTTTGGTCCTCTCGGCACTCGCTGATATCAAGTATAGCCTCCATTTCCTCACCCACCGGTGAGCAGCAGCCGTAGTGCCGTTACCATCAAAAGTAGGGGCTTGCATCTCATAAACAGCCCGTAGTTACAGCCTCGTACCGCCTCCTAGACAGGCTCTGCTTCTTCCACTTCTTCTTCGCCATCAGACGTAACCATCTCAGTCTCGGGCTGTCTTCTTTCACCCGTGGGTCTACTCCTTTCCCTTCTCTCCCCCTCTCTAGCTACCTTATGACTTCGGTCACCACAGACGGTAAGATTGTCTGCATGACCTGATGGATTTCCTCCACAACTGCCACCTTAACTGAGGCTCTCAGGTTAGCACTCTCATCTCCACCCTCTGGATGATGGGTTTCTGGTTCTTCATGAACTACCTTTTCGGCCCTAGGCCTTCCTCTCGTAACCCGTGGTTCAGCACCACGTCCGCCACCACATGAAGCTTTAGATGATCTACCACCATCCATCCTCTAACTCACACTGAAAGATTTAAACACTAATACGGTCATTCAAGGAAATGGCTTAGTTTATGGCAAGTATAGCAATTCCCAAATTACAGTGGCCAGTTGTGATTACCCACTTACTTTACTCTTCATACCCCAAGCATTTCCTATCATGACAACATCGGTATTTAATTCTATATACAACACATAACCACATACCATGCGCACATAAAACCAGTTATCTTTACGAAAATACCAGATGGCACGCAGCTACTCAGATTGGCATCCCTTTCTCTTCCGTCCCATTCTTAGTTTAAGTTAAGGTTTATTTTGAAAATTTACCCACATCACTTAAACTTTGGCTCTGATACCAACTTGTAAGGTCCCATTTCCGAGACGCTTACAACTAGTCAACCATTGCACATAAAACATACATTTATAGTTATTTTACATAAACATTTGTAGTGGAAACATTCAAAAATGGCATTTTATTTCATCATAAAAACTTTTGAAAAATAATGCATCGTTTGTCGGTTACAAAATTACATTTGTTGTATTACATCACAAAAGCTTTATATAAATGGATACCATCCAAAAGAGCTGAGCAGCTGCCTCGTGCCATCCTCAGCAACATTACCTGCCAACTGGAAATACATAAAAATTAGCATTGCTAAGTGAGTTCTAGTTTTATAATAAAACATACTTTTCTTTCCTAAAACCATTCTATCTCTCAAAATCATATTATACTTTACATTCGTTCGTGATCATACATCATACATACATACAGATAATATCATTATTATCTTCGTCATTCTTTCGTTCATACTTTCATTCATTCATCATATCATTCCTTACTATCATCATCACCATGAACTTTACCCTTCATGCTCGTGATACTGTGCCTAAGCCTATCAAAGACCTTCATCGGTGGTGCCTAACACCAAGTGGTCACAGTACCTAAGGTAAAGTTCAGGTATACCATTGTCATATGCTACGCCCTTCATGCTCATGATACTAGACCGAAGCCTATAAAAGACCTTCATCGGTGGTGCCCAGCACCAAGTGGTCACAGTACCTAAGGCACGCAACAATGGTGCATCCATATGGTAAATCACAAAGAAAGACCCCAATGTGCATCCTTTGGGGTAGCTAACCCGCACACCATTAAGCTAACACCTACAATGGGTGTGCACCTCCATACATTTGCTTGTAAGCCTTTCTTACATTCATTCATTCATTAATGCATGCATTCATCATCACGTTCCTCTTTCATTATCTTTCACTTTACGTTACATAATACTTCGTTCATTCATTATCATAACACGTAAAGTCATGGGAAAGATAAATATACATCATCATAAGGAACATAAACATATTATTCATCATCATGTAAGGCATCATACATACATAACATACATCATGTATAACTATGCAACATCATCATCATCATATGCATCAATCACATATCATTACATGCCCATCATACCATCTATGACCCCAAAAGTCAATTTACATAAACCCCGGGAATCTCCTAGGTCAAAGCCTACATTACTCCTTTTTCACCAAAAACTCATAATTATTCTAAGTGTTCAACCGCATTGACCTTCTTGTTCATCCGCATTTGATTTGCTTCATCCGTATTTGATTTGCTTCATCCGCATTTGTATTGCTTCATCCGCATTTGACTTACTCATTTGCATTTCCCAGACTGTCAAATGCTCATCCGCATTGACATACCTCATCCGCATTTCCCTGACTTAGTCAAATGCAAATCCGCATTGACATACCTCATCCGCATTTCCCTGACTTAGTCAAATGCTCATCCATATTGACATACCTCATCCGCATTTCCTTGACTTAGTCAAATGCTCATCCGCATTGACATACCTCATCCGTATTTCCTTGACTTAGTCAAATGCTCATCCGCATTTCATGCATTTTGTCAATGTTCATCCGCATTGACTTCAACCGCATTTGACTTCATCCGCATTGGCTTACTCAATGGTTAATGTTCATCTGCATTAACCCTTTCCATCCGCATTGACTTCCAAACACTTAGGCAGATTTTAAAACTTAACATATGAGCTTAAAACATCATATCCGATTTCCATGCACCATTCATCATGTTCTAAGCTTAAATCTTACCCTTTAAGCCTTAGAAACACAACCATACATCATCAAGCATGAACATAGTCACAACTCACATCATAACATCATCATTCACACATTCAAGCATACGGGTCCGAAACCCAGTTAATAAAAACATACATTCATGCATTTCCAGCCCCAAACTCAGTTAAAAACCAGTAAAAAAGGGGTCCTAGAACTCACCTTTGCAGCTCTTGAGTATGGCTTTTTCCAAACTCGTTTGCAAATTGAATTCAACCTCCTAAAAACCCACTAAAAACATACCCGAACACATACAAACACACATAAGCATAAACCCAAGGATATGACCAGTTAAGAACACCATAAAAGCATGAATTCTTACCTTGAATTCGAATTCTTTCTTCTTGTTCTTCTTCGAAGCCGAGAATTTGCTGCTCCCAGCTACTCTCTCTCTCTCTCTAAAACCCGAAAATCAGTGGTGTATGTGACATATGGGCGGCCATACCACCTTTTACACCATTTTTCTAACGTTTTGTCCTTTGGACACTTTTTAGCCCTAGACTTGGGTTTTATGTCTTTCCTTCTATTCTTTCACTTTATTCATTCTCTTCTTGACTTTAAAATCACCGGGTGTTACATGGATGTACGATGGGATTTTTAAGGCTTAGAGGGTAAGATTTTAGCTTAGAACATGATTATTGGTGTATGGGGATGTAATCTGATGTTTTAGGCTCATGTGTTAAGTTTTTTTGAATTTGCCTAAGTGTTGGAAAGTAATGCGGATGAGTAATGGGAAGAAATGCAGATGAACAGTTAATGTGGATGAGCATTGACTAAGTATGGGAAATGTGGATGGCTCATGCGGATGAATAAGGTCAATGCGGATGAGCATTGACTAAGTATGGGAATGCAGATGGCTCATGCAGATGAGTAAGGTCAATGCGGATGAGCATGACTAAGTATGGGAAATGCGGATGGCTCATGCGGATGAGTAAGGTCAATGCGGATGAGATTTGACTAAGTATGGGAAATGCGGATGGCTCATGCGGATGAGTAAGGTCAATGCTGATGAGCATTGACTAAGTATGGGAAATGCGGATGAGTAAGGCTAATGCGGATGAGAAAGTCTAAGTGTGAACGAATGCAGACGACTAATGCGGATGAAGCATGGGGAATGCGGATGAAGCATGGAAAATGCGGATGAACAAAAAGGCAAATGCGGATGAACTATAGTAAACGCGGATGAACCCTTAGACTATTTTCTGACTTCTTGGAAAAGGTTGAAATGTAGGCTTTCACTTGGGAGGTTCCCGAGGCTATGTAGGTTGACTGGTTGAGGTGCTAGTTGTTATGATGGGCATGTTATGATGTATGATTGGTGCATATGCATGATGATGATAATGATGTTTCATTATTATGCATGTTATGTATGTATGATGTTGCCCTGTATAATGATATTTGTGTATGTTGTGTTCCTTCTTATGATGTATGTTTATCTTTCCCGTGACTTTACGTTGAATGATAATGAATGAATGAATGAAATGAAAGTAGTATGTAACTTAAAGTGAAAGATAATGAAAAAGGAACATGAAGTAAGAATGTGTGCATTAATAAATGATGAAGTAAAGAAAGTCTTGCAAGCCTGGTATCTTAGGACACGCCATTAAAAGATGTTAGCCTAACGGTGTGCGGGTTCGCTACCCTGGGAGGATGCACATTGGGGTCTTTCTTTGTGATTGACCATTTGTATGGAACCATTGTTGCTTGCCTTAGGTACTGTGACCCGAGGTGCTGGGCACCATGAATGAAGGTCTATGATAGGCTTAGGTCCAGTACCAAGAGCATGAAGGGTAAAGTTCATGGTTTTGATGGAAAGAAAAGATGTAATGATGAAAGAACGAATGAAAGTAAGAATGTATGAACGAATGGAAGTTAAATGATGAACGATGAAGATATATGTGTACTATGATATAAGATCACATACAAAGAAAAGGACGGTTTTAATGAATGTAAAGTATGTTTTATGTTAAAACTAGAACTCACTTAGCAACGCTGACTTTTTATATATTTTTCCAGTTGGCAGGTGAGCATTGCTGAGGATGGCACGGGACAGCTACTTGGCATTTTTGGATGTCATCCATTTGTTGGAAATATGATGTTTTTGTAATGTAATGCAACTAATGATGTTTTTGTAAGCAGTCAACAATGTATTATTTTACAAAAGTGATCATAATGAATTGGATGTTTTATATGTTCCGCTGTAATGATTTCTTTAAGTTAATGAAAATATATGTTTTATGTGCGATGATTGACCAGCTGTGAGCGTCCTAGGAACGGGGCCTTACAAGTTGGTATCGGAGCCAAAGTTTAAGTGAAACGGGTAAAATTTCAAATGAAACCTAAACTTAAACTGAAAATGGGATGGAGAGGGAAGGGATGCCAGTCCGAGTAGCTGCGTGCCATCAGGTATTTTTTAATGTTAACATGTATTACATGCGCATGTTATGTGATTATGTGTTGTTGGTAGAATTAGATACTGATGTAGTTAGGATAGGTAATGCTTGGGGTATGAAGAGTAAAGTAAGTGGCTAATCACAACTGGCCACTGTAATTAGGGACTTACTATACTTGACATAAACAGAGTTGTTTCCTTGAATGAGCGTGTTGGTGTTTGAATCTTTCAGCGTGTGTATGTGAGGATGGCCGGTGGTAGATCATCCAAAGCTTCGTGTGGTGGAGGTCGTGGTGCTGAACCACGGGTTACGAGCGGGAGGCCTAGGTCCAAAAAGGTGGTTCCTGAAGAACCAGAAACCCCTCATCCAGAGGGCAGAGATGGGAGTGCTAACCTGAGAGCCTCAGTGAAGGAGGCGGTTGTGGAGGAAGTGCATCAAGTCATGCAGACGATCCTACCGTCTGTGGTTACCGAAGTGATAAAGGCAGTTAGAGAGTGGGAGAGAAAGGAAAGGAGTAGACCTATTGGCGAAAGAAGACAGCCTGAGATTGAGACGGTTCCGTCTGATGATGAAGAAGAAGAGGAAGAAGAAGAGCCTGTGCAGGAGGCGACACGAGGTTGTAACTATGGGGCATTTCAATGGTGTAAGCCCCCTACTTTCGACGGTAATGGCATTGCTGCTGCTGCTCACGATGGGTAAGAGAAATGGAAGTTGTTTTAAATATCAGGGAGTGCCGGGAGGATTAAAAGGTGAAGTTTGCTGCCTATTCTTTTGTAGACTCGGCTCTATACTGGTGGGACAATATAGTCCAAGCCGAGGGTAGTTGGGCAATCAGGAGGATGAGATGGTCTGAATTAAAGAAGTTAGTGATTGAGGAGTTTTACCCTCACTGGGAAATGGACAAGGTCGAAAGGGAGTTCCTGCAACTTGAGGTGGGAATGATGATGCACCAACAGTACACCACCACATTCAATGAGATGGCACATCTGGTGCTAGATCAGGTGACGCCTCTCTCATAGAAGATTAAAAGGTACATTTAGGGTTTGCTAGCGGACATTCGCAGGCATATGATCGTCGCCCGACGAGCACGTTTAGGTTGGCGGTGGATTTGGCAGGGAGGTTATATGATGAGAGGGCTGTAATGGTGGTGGCTAAAGGTTGCAGGAAGGGTGGAGGTGATCGAAACTAGACTGGGAAGAGGTTTGGTAGGGGTGGTGCCTTGATGGGTAACAAGAAGGCAAGGGTGGACGATCGCCGTGTGGTCGTGTCGGGTGCGGGTATGAAAAAGTGTGCTAGGTGGGGAGAGAGCATAGTGGGGAATGTAGGTTTGGGTCGAACTTGTGCTTCAAATGTGGGAAGGCGGGGCACATGGCAAGGGACTGTCGTACGGTCTGGTGCTTTAACTGTGGTGAAGAGGGTCACATAAGTAAGGATTGTAAGAAGCTGAGGGCGGAGGGTTCTGGGGTGAAGAAGACGGGGGGGAAGGACCAAGGGCAAGTGCCAGGGCATTCACAATGACACAGGAGGAAGCTAGGACGGACCCTGATGTCGTGTCTAGTATGTTTCTGGGGAACCAAACTTTAGCTTCTGTGTTATTTGAGTCTGGTGCTAGTAAAAGTTTTATTTCTGCTACTTTGTGTGCAAAGCTGCCTATTAGTAGTACACGTGTTGATGCGCCCTTTGATGTAGAAATTGCCTAGGTAAGTCTACGAGGATTTCTGAGATTATAGAGAACTGTTATGTGGAACTTGAGGGTCATAAGTTTCCTGTTAGACCGTTCGTAATGAACTTAGGTGGTTTCGATTTGGTTTTTGGGATGGATTGGTTGGCGGACTCCGAGGCGAACATTATGTGTTGCAAGAAGATGATTCGTTTGACAGCGCCTGACGGGAGTTTGGTAACTATTTATGGGGATTGGGTTACTATGATCCCGAATGTAATCTCAATGGCGGTGGCAGGAAAGTGTATGAGGCGAGGATGTAGCGCTTACTTGGCTTATGTAAAGGATGTGGATACGCCAACACCACATGATAGGATCAGCGATCACAAGTTTGATGTATTAGAGTGTAGTGCAGCGGAATAAGAACAAGAATTAGACAAATGTTGCAAGAAATTGATGCTCGTATGCATTAAGAACAAATACGGTTATAACGAGAGAATATATTTCTGTAATAAGGAATGTTTCAATAATATGGAATATTTTTGATCAAATCATTCAATTATTACAATAGGTTGACACTCCTTATATAGAGTGCAATCGCTGTTGTTATCACGGGAAAGTGACAACTGGCAGATCTAATACAAAAATAACTAACTCTTAACAAACTACTGAAATGTTCACAACTACTGAGAACATATCAGAGTGTTAAGTACAAAATAAGAAACTACTGAAACTACAACGACTGAAGAACAAGCTCTTCAGTCGTTTTACAAAACTACTGATAAATATAAAACAACTGATGAGTACAACAACTGAAGAAGTATTCTTCAGCTGTTGTGTCAAACTACTGAAAAGATGAAACATAAAACTACTGAAAGGTAAACCGTCACAACTACTGAAGAAGACCTCTTCAGCTATTGTGACAACGTCTGATACTTTGGTCTTCAGCACTTGTGTCTTCAGACTTTGTCTTCAGCACTTGTCTTCAGACTTTGTCTTCATCACTTGTCTTCAGACTTTGTCTTCATCACTTGTCTTCAGACTTTTTAATCAGCTGTTGTCTTCAGTAGTTGTTGTGACGTCTGTGGGACTTAAAGGTTTTTCTGATCCGGCTCATTGGTTCTTTTGGTCCAACAAACTCCCCCTGAACCAATGTAGCCAAAACCTTTAACTTTATTGAGGTTCCACTTATTGTTGGCAGAATGGTTGGTCTTTTTCCTTCTTGATCAGTTGAGAAGATGACCCATATAAGCACTGGCCTAGAAATGAGTCTCTGATGATTTGGTTGGCAAAGTATGGATGAGAACTCTGTATTGGGGACTTGGACACTGAGCTGTCCCCCATCCATGAGACTCACTTCCCCATGATGAGTCTGTACGACTCTCTTGTGTAGGCCTCAAGGAAGGTGATTTGTTCCTCCATGGTTAGCTCTTCAGCACCTCCTTCAAACAATGATTCAGGCCCATAATACTTAGACAGGTATTTGGCCTATTTCCCATTCTTTAGCTCCACCGTTGTTATTATTCTGTAAGCAAACTCATCCGGGTGATTACCCTCTAGGAACAACTGGAGCTCATTTTTCCTGACTTCCTCAAGCCTCTTGTAAACTAACCCCTTTTTCACTATTTTGTTCTCCGGCATCTTCTGAGGGGTTAGATTAGCTTTATAGGCTTTCTTGAAGTCCTTTAGGATTTCCCAGGGTGAAACTACAAAGACCAGAGAGATCACTTCATCTACGATCTTTTTCACCTGGCCAATGTATCTCTGAGGTATGTTTTTCTTATGAATTCTGTGAGAGACCCTGGGATCAGGCCAAATCCTCACTCTTTCCTTTTGATATTGAAAGGTATGCTTGAGAGTGTAAAGTCTGAGGGCTTGCTTCTTCATATTGATGATAGAAGATGTGGCTGCATAAGCTTTGTCAACTCTCTTCAGCAATTCCTCATCATGTTGTTTATGAAGCTCTTCTTCTTCTAGCTTCACTTTAACCATTTGTCTTTGGAATTCAGGAGTAATTGCTGAGGAGTGACTTGTGGCCTTAGGCAACTGAATCACAGCTGAGAGTGGCAGCCTATCTTCATCATCTTCTTCATCATCTTCTAGCCTCAATACCCTTCTCTTCTTCTTCAAGGGTATATCATCGGCTATGGGTTTTGAGGGTAAGGGAGTTGGTTTGGTGGGTTGTGATTTGGGTGGTTTTGGTGTGGGAATGTTGACAGGCTGTTCTAGCATTCTTGAGGTGAGTGTGGCTTTTGATTGCTTGGCTAGCTCAGTCCTGCTCCCAGCACCCGCTTCATTCAAAGCTTCAATAACAAGTCCCTTAGTATATGCTTCAGACGAACAGATCTTGGTGATGATTGCCAAGATACTGTCCCTGGACCAAGCTTGATTTCGATCATTGATCTTCCAAGATATTTTGCAATAAATCTAATCATGATCTCAAGCCTTTCTCTTTCTAACACTTCATAACTTGCCCATCTATTCTGGATTTCTTCAATCTCTAATCGTCGAATCTCAGAGTCAAGTTTATCGGTGTCATGGCCTTGCCTAAACAGTTGATCAATGATGTTGTCCATTGATCTGCTGTGTTCGGCATCAGCCTCTTTTATCAGTAGCTCCAAGGCTTTCTCTTTTTCCTTCTCTTTATCGGTCTCCACATTCAACTCCAACTCCTTTTCCACTACTATCCCTTCTGTTTCTTTCTCCTTTTCTTTCTCCTCTGTACTCCTCTTTCTTTTTGCTTTCACTGACTTAATCTCCCCCTTTTTGGTTGCATTGGTTGCAAGGGGTTGATTGCCAGAAAGCTGCTTGCCCACAACATCCTCTATCAATGGTTGTATTACTGAGGAAAGCCTCTCATCAATGGCTTTAATCACTATGTCAGTGATTATGGGTGTGATGAGAGGGAGGGAATTTTGATGGATAGCAGCTATTTGCTCAGGAGGGTTCTGTTTAGATGAAGGTGCCATCTGTGAGGTGGTAGAGGCAGATGGTCTTTGTTCCTTAGAAGTTTTGGCAAGCAGCTCTTTGAGTCTGCTCACCTCCTCTTCCAGGATGGTGTTTTGTGCGATTACATGGTAAAAGAAGCCCAGGTCATCATCAGTAGTTACTGAATCACCTGACCTCCTGATAGGATCAGGATGAACATGCACTGAGTGTAGCACAGTTGTAGCATGTGCCCCTTTGTCTTGGAACTGGGGACTTCCTGCCTCAGGACTTTGTCCTTCATCAGCAGTTGCCTCTGGTAAGGTCTTAGTAATGGTACCAACTACAACCTGATCATATATTGAAACAGGAGAAGTGGCAGCCTCACCAGAAGTTCCAATCTCCATTGCTACACTTGGAGAAGGAACATTGTAACCCCTATGCTGTGGGTTCTCAGCTGCACTTTGGTCCTCCCCCTCAATGGTAGAAGTATTCCCAGTTGTAATTGGTATCTGGGGAGGGGGTGAGGAGTGCAACTGAGTCAGCACTTGTGCAACAAGTAATGTAGGACTTTGGGGGGCGGTTGCATGTGGAGATGGGGTAAAAGCAGTGTGCACCTGGGGAGAAAGGTGCTCTTCAATGGCAATCTCCTCAAATGAGGAAGATCCCAGATTTGTGGGTACCCCTTCTGTGGTTGCTGTAGGCGCCTTTTGAGAGGAATCCTGAGCGGCTATGGCTGGGAGAGTCCTTTATCCACTAGGGGGTTATAACCAGTGGATATAGCCTGCGTTTGTGTTGCAGGGGGCCCTCAGGGGACACATTTCCCTAAATAGCCTTTTTGGTTTTCTTTTTAGTGGGTTTGGTGGGGACTTTTGATTTGGAGGTGGTGGCTGTGGGTTCCAGCTGCAGGGTTTGCGCAGCTTGGCAGCCATTTTAAGTGATTGGTCAGAGTTGTGTCGGGAGTATACTTCAGGCAATACAGCCATAGCAGGGACTCCCAGGCCAACAAGTCCCTCAGCTTGAAGCTAGTTTTCAATTATGGCCATTATGAACCGAGGATATAATATCCAACGGTTAGCATTTGTTTTTGAGCCATATCCTTGAGCTCTAAAAATAGTATTTCCGAAAAATTTAAAGGTTGTTGCTCAAGGATGGAGTACATTACCTGTTGCCACCTTGTGGACATTTTATCCCATGATGAAGTCTTAGGAGCCAAACAGACATTTACCATGTGAAATATGAGACGTTCAGCATCATGGAAATGTTTCTTAAGTATGGTGGAGGCACTAAGGTTTCCCTGATATCCATGGTGGGCAAAGGATAAATCAATTGTGCCCTTTTGATATCCAGCAGGAAAAGTGGCATCATCCAGGTGTAGGGTTTGACGAAGTATATCGGGAGTGATGACCACTTGGTGGTTGTTGACGACCGACCGAAGAGACTCTGTGTTGTTCTCCCAGTGGTGAGGGTGACGTTCATCCAAACTGGTTAAAGGATCGGCATGAAGGATTGGATTGAGAAGAAAGGCCGTTTTGTAGGGTGGCTGGACCATAAGATCAATAGCATTATCGAACTTAGCCCAGAATGGCGATTTGGTGAGGTAAGCTACACAGTTGTGTCGCGGTTTAAGCTGCATGGTCGCCATTAATGAGAGAGAAGTTTTGGAGAGAGAACGTTAGGTTTGAAGAAGATGAGGCTCTGAAGGATTAGGTCGGGGATATTTATAGGATACGGGTTAGAAAAAAAACTGAAGGTTTGGTGTTAGTCATCAGTAGTTTTAAAACGACTATTGACATGGTATTACCCTTTCAGACGTTGAAACAGCTGAAGTCGTGGTTTTAGGCATCAGTAGTTATAAAAACTACTAAAGACCATGGTTTTGACTTCAGATGTTTGAAAACAACTGATAACTTGGTATTAGTCATCAGTAGTTGTGAAACTACTGAAGACATGGTTTTGTCATCAGTTGTTGTAAACAGCTGATGACTTGGTATTAGTCATCAATAGTTGTGAAACTACTGAAGACATGCTTTTGTCATCAGTTTTTTTACAAACAGCAGTTGTAGAAACAACTGAGAGAGATTACTCATCAGCTGTTTTCGTCAATTCTTAGCTTTTCAGCTGTTTCATACTGTCCTCAACACTTACTCATCAGACTTTGCATATGCTTTTCAAGTGTTTCATAGGGCGTCAGTACTTATCTGTTTGTACTGATTTCAGTAGTTGTACTACATCAGTAGTTGTAACTACATCAGTAGTTGTAACTACATCAGTAGTTTAGAACAGATAAAGTACTTCAGTACTTGTGAGGCATTTGGCCTTCAGTAGTTATATAAAACTACTGAGGGTGAAAGAACTCATCAGTACTTATATGTGACATGGTTACCAATGATCACCAGTACTTATTACTGAGATCATCAGTAGTTGTCACTTATTCTAGCTGCAGCATACCAAGCCTTAACACCAGGTTGTGGAAAGTTGAACTATCCAAAGGCTTAGTAAAAATGTCTGCAAGCTCATCAGCACTAGGCACAAACATAGGATTAATTAGACCCTTTTCAAAATAGTCTCTTATAAAATGATGTCTAATTTCTATATGTTTGGTACTAAAGTGCTGGACTGGATTTTTGACAATGCCAAGAGCTGAAGCACTATCCATCAATAACGGAGTCTTAGTCTCTGTAATGCCATAGTCCAAAAGTTGATTCTGAAGCCAGAGTACTTGGGATGTACAACTTGCAGCAGCAATGTACTCGGCTTCAGCAGTGGATGTAGCAACAGATGTTTGTTTCTTACTCTGCCAAGAAATCAAACAGTTGCCTAGGAATTGACATCCACCAGAAGTTGATTTCCTGGTCAACTTACACCCTGCATAGTCACTATCAGAGAAAGCAACTAATTTACAAGAGTGCCCAGTGGAATACCATAAACCTAGAGATTGTGTACCTTGCAAATATCTAAAGATCCTCTTGACTGCAATCAGATAGACTCTTTAGGTGCAGCCTGAAATCTAGCACAAACACATGTAGCAAACATAATATCTGGTCTAGAAGCTGTTAAATACATCAAGACCCAATCATACATCTGTAAAGTGTTTCATCAACCACTTTACCTTTATGATTTGTATCCAGTTGTGTGGTGCTGCACATGGGGGTAGAACAGGGCTTACAGTTTTGTAAATCAAACTTTTCCAAAAGATCTTTTGTGTATTTGGACTGATGAATGAAAATTCCATCAGCCTTTTGTTTGATCTGCAAACCCAGAAAGAACTGTAACTCTCCCATGGCACTCATTCAAACTTCTGTTGCATCAACTTTGTAAAGGCATCACACAATGAGGATCAGAGGATGCAAATAATATCATCTACATAAATTTGAACAAGTAGATTATGCTGCCCTGCTTTCTTAATGAATAAGTCTTATCATGGAGCCTCTAGTGAAATCATTTTCCAGAAGAAAGTTTGATAATGTCTCATACCAGGCTCTAGGAGCTTATTCCAACCCATAAAGAGCCTTATCAAGCTTATACACCCAATTAGGATGTTTAGTGTCCTCAAAGCCTGGTGGTTGACATACATAAACCTCTCTTTTTAATTTTCCCATACAAAAATGCACTTTTGACATTCATTTGAAAGACTTTAAGTTTTTGATAAGCAGCATAAGCTAAAAACAATCGAATTGCTTCCAATCTGGCTACAGGGGCAAAGGTTTCATCATATCATACCTTCTTCTTGTGCAAACCCCTGAACAACCAGTCTGGCCTTATTCTTAACAATAAGCCCATTTTCATCAGTTTTGTTCCTAAACACCCATTTAGTGCCTATTGCACACTTACCTGGAGGTAGAGGAACAGTTCCCACACTTGCTGTTTCTTGAACTGAAGAAGCTCAAGCTGCATGGCATCAACCCATCCATTGTCCTTTAAAGCAATGTGATAATTCTTTGGCTCTTGCTGACTGATGAAGAGAGCATAGAAGCAGAAATTTGACAATTGACTTCTTGTTGATACGCCAGCAGTGATATCACCAATGATTTGAGATATAGGGTGATTCTTCAGATCTTGATACACAATGATATCTGTGCAAGTGTTTGCAGCAGGTTCAACAGCAACAGATGGTGATGGTGATTCATTTCCTTGAGACCAATCAGTGGATGGTAATTCAAAGGAGGTTGAATTTGAAAAAATCTCATCAGCATTTGTTGTGGATGGTGCTACTGGAGCTACAGGAACATCAGGTCTAGCTGAATCAGGCAGTTGATCACTAAACCTGAAGAGGTGAGTACTGCTATCATCATCAGCATCAGCACCACAGCAGTACCACCAGGTGGTGAACTATTGACAGGAGCAACAGCAGGAGTTTGATAAGGAACATATTGCAGTATGTCCAAATCAAATAGCTCCACAGGGCTTTGTGGAATCTTGTCCTTAGGAGATTCATTAAACTTAACATGTAGAGTCTCTTCAACCGTCTTTGTTCTGCAGTTGAAGACTCTGTATGCTTGCATTGATGAATAACCAACAAAGTACCTTAGGATCAAATTTTTGGAGTTGATCCCGTGTGTTGAGAATGAAACAAGGACACCTAAACGCTCTGAAGAATGAAATTAGAGGGGCCAAATGATGAAGAACTTCATATGGAGTCTTCATCAACCTCTGATTTACTAGAACTCTATTCTATACATAGCAAGCTGTATTGACAGCTTCAGCCCAAAAAGTCATTGGCAGTCCAGAATCAGCCAACATGGACCTGCAGCTTCAATAAGGGTCCTGTTCTTTCTCTCCACTACACCCTTTTGCTCAGGAGTTCTTGGGATGCTATACTGCCTCTTGATTCCCTTTGATAGTAAAACTCATCAAGTGTGTGGTTTCTAAATTCAGTACCATTATCACTCCTTACACACTTAACGGTAGGGAATACTGCTTCTCAACATGTAACACAAAGTTCACAATGGACTGTGCAGCCTCATCCTTTGAATGCAAGAAGAAAGTCCATACAAATCTGGAGTAATCATCCACAATTACCAGACAGTATTTCTTCTTAGCCATACTCATCACTTTCACAGGACCAAAGAGATCCATGTGAAGAAGTTGTAAGCAGGCAGTGGACTTAGGTTCTTCTATGGAGGAAAATGAAGCTTGTTTGTTGTTTTCCTTTTAAACAGGCAGTGCAGTATCTTCACACTTGAACTCCTTCATAGGCAATCCCCTTACTAAACATGGTTTATCAGCTGATTCATGTTTTTGAGATTAACATGACCCAGCCTTCTATGCCATAGAATAGATTCTTGGGGGGAAGCTTGGAAAATAGGCAAGGATGGCCTTTGAGATCTATCTTCTTGGAAAGATCTAAGGCATACACTCTTCCTGTCCTGTTGGCTTTAGGAGAGTGTGTTCATCCAACACCTTATCAATCAAATTTTGAACTTTGGATGACAGAATCCGACAGTTCTGACTGGTGAAAAGAGCAACATGGCCTTTGTCACACATTTGACTGACACTCAAGAGGTTGTACTTGAGATTTTCCACATGGTTAACATCATCAAACTTTATTTCCCCATTGGAAACAAAGCCTTTTCCAATGATGTAACCCTTTTCATCATTGCCAAATGACACAAACCCCTTCCTTCCTTGAGAGTAGTCATTAAGAAGTGATCTGTTTCCTGTCATATGCATGGATCCTCCACTGTCTACATACCAGATGCCTTGAGGTATGTTGAAGAACCCTGCAAAATACAACAAATTAGTTAGATTTTGAGACCCAAACCTTTTGGTCTTGGGCCTGTTCTCATCAACAGATGGTAAACTAACATGTTTGTTGGAAACAACAGCCTGAGAGGAAGAAGCTGAAGAAGAAGAAAAGGAATCCTTTGGCTTGGACCCCCTTTTCTGTGGTTTCAACATAGGAACATCTAATTGGTTAACTCTCCCAATAGATGTTGAACCATCACAACCAGCTGTGTCTGATTTTGGGATAAGGCTTTCAGCTCTTCAGACACATTGGCATTGGAGTTTGATAAGTTCCTATGTTGCGCCTTCTTCTTTTGAGCAATCTCAGCTGTTACCTATTTAACCCCTCCTTTTTGGATTTCTGTTTGGACTTGAGGGTTACAGGATTTGATGTTGCTGGTACAAATGTGGCTCCAAACTCAGTTTTCATTTTAGCCATTTTCTCTTGAATTTCTTCTTTATGTTTGAGTTTGGATCCCCTTTTGTACCAACAATCATCTGTAAGATGATTGAACAAACCACATACTTCACATGGTTTCTTCTTCATCTTCTGATGATCATTAACTAACTAAGAGGATGAAACTACTGAAGACTTGCTCTTCAGTACTTTAGAAGCATTATTTGCTTTCTTGACTTCCTCTTTAGTAGTCTTCAAACTCTTTCTACTGACAGTTTTCTTCTCTTCAGTGCTGTCATTAGTTGGAGTTTGAACTTCAGGTGTTAAGTCTTGCTCTCCAGTCCTTTCAGGACTTTCAGAAATAACTCCTGAGTTGACCATCTCTTTTATCATGGGTGTCAGCAGTAGAACCATCAATATCAGCTGATGGGTTCTGAGAGGGCTTAGTGCTGACTTCAACATTTGATGATTCTCTATCAAAAGGTGAATCACATGATGAGGTGGATTGGTATTGATTTCTCATCAGATTTCACTTCTGCTCTTGAAGCAAAATCTATAGGAGGAGCAGTGTGATTGTAACCAATACCAAACTTCACATTGGAAGCAGATTGCTTACTAAGAAGCATTTCAAAACCTTTGCATGATTGTACCCATCGATCACACTCTACCTGGGTGACTGCAAGGGTTTCTTTGAGACTTCTCTGGTCATCCAGAATAACCTCTAGCTTAGCCTTTTCATCATTTAGTTGGCATTTAAGCTTATAGATCTCATCATTTTTACAATTTAGAGCAGACTCAAACTCAGCTTTTCTTTTGGAAATGGTTTTCTCAAGCTCAAGTTTTTGATTTATTAATGCTACATTTGCCTCTCTAATTGAGACAAAGGAAGCAATGCATGATTCAGAACATAACTTGGCTTTAGCCTCTGAAGATACTTGAGTTACCTGTGAAGATGATGCATTTGAGCAGGAACCCTCAGTAGACTCCAGGGCATGAGAGCCAGATTCCCAAAAGGACTGTCACCACCGTGTTGACCAGCACCTGTGAACAGTTGTTCATGACCAGACATGTCATCCGGTAAAGTGCTCCAGTCAACACCTCCAGGGGTGAAGAAGCTGTGTTGTTGAGGTTGAGGAGGTTGATGAGATTGGATGGTTGAGGTTCTGGTAGTGCATGAGGTTGTGGTACTATAGGAACTTGAACTTGATTTGACTGTGGCATGTAATAACAAGGGTAAGGATATGGCATTTGACCCTGAGGAACAAAATATGCAGGAGATTGTGGTTGAGAATGATGACGAGAATTAACAGGATGTTGCCCTCTGTGTTGTTGACTATTGCCAGGGAAAGTCACAAAGGTGCAGAGGAATTAGATCCAGATGATCTGCATTCTCTAGCAAAGTGTCCAAGCCTGTGGCATTTGTGACACTTCAACTTACTCTGTCAAAACCAACTTTGGTTTTGCCAGAGAGTTTGGGAACTTTCTTCTAGTTCTTTTGTAGAACTTCTGAGATCTGATATTTATCAAGGCCATTTGGCTCAAAATATCCATCTCTTCTAAGTCATCATCAGCAATCCCTTTGAGATCATCCATGATGAAGCATAGATTGTAATTATTACATCCAGTAAACTGACGATCAACACTCACAAATGCAGAATCAGAAGTGTTTGAAGAGAAGTCAATATGCTCATCATACTGGCATTCGGATGAAGCATATTCTAACTCATGACCGACCAAGGCAGTGTTGCCTGGTACAAAGTCTTTAGTGAGCTTTCCAGATGAAGTCAGTTTTCGTTTCTGTTCTATCTCTCTCTCAAATGTGAGCAATTTCCCATGGAGTTGGGTGAGGTGAGAGATAGTTTGTCCAAATTTGCACTGGAGCGTAGGACAATAGTGTATGTGTCCCATCTCTCAGGCAGTGATCTGAGAAATCTGTTATTCATCTGGCTATTAGTGTACTCATTGTTTGACCATTTTTAATTCAGAGATCAAACAAGAGAATCGCTCGAACTATTGAGTCAGTGTCTCACCCTTCCTATGAGAGAATGTCTCATATTGTTGGGCAAGGATTTCTCTATTATTTGCCAAGACCTCATCTGTTCCTCCAAATTGTTCTTTCAAGGCATTCCAGAGGTCATGGGCAGTTTCATGATGCAATAGCCCAGAATATATTTCATTAGGCAGTGCCATGGCCAGAATTCCATGGGCTTTTGCATCAATCTCAAACAACTTCTTATCCTCATCTGAGTATTGCTCCCTCCTCTTCGGAACCATTTGATTGGTTTCTGGGTTATTTACCATAGGCTTGTGTGGACCATGTACCACTGATGTCCAACAACCTGTGCTATTAACAGACAGGTGATGGAGCATTCATCGTTGCCATATGTTATACTCATTCCTAACCAGCATTGGAGGCTTGGTTGAGGAACCAGTATTGTGAGGATCATTGGAAGGAGTAGTCATTTTGAGTCCAAATACAATTTAATTCAAGCTTTTAACATTTTTATAAAGACCACAACAGACTCAATGAAAACCAAGAGAAAATCTCGGGATGATTGACTAGAAAACACAAAAAATTCAATCTCTATAACCGTTTCTTGCAAAACACAAAAATGCTAATTCAATCAAACTTGGATCTTGAATAGCAGTTTCAATGATCAATTATTAGATCGATCAATGATTAACCTTGCTATGATACCATTTGATAGGATCAGCGATCACAAGTTTGATGTATTAGAGCGTAGTGCAGCGGAATAAGAACAAGAATTAGACAAATTGTAGCAAGAAATTGATGCTCGTATGCATTAAGAACAAATACGGTTATAACGAGAGAATATATTTCTGTAATAAGGAATGTTTCAATAATATGGAATATTTCTGATCAAATCATTCAATTATTACAATAGGTTAACACTCCTTATATAGAGTGCAATCGCTGCTGTTATCACGGGAAAGTGACAACTGGCAGATCTAAACAAAAATAACTAACTCTTAACAAACTACTGAAATGTTCACAACTACTGAGAACATATCAGAGTGTTAAGTACAAAATAAGAAACTACTGAAACTACAACAACTGAAGAACAAGCTCTTCAGTCGTTTTACAAAACTACTGATAAATAAAAACAACTGATGAGCACAACAACTGAAGAAGTATTCTTCAGCTGTTGTGTCAAACTACTGAAAAGATGAAACATAAAACTACTGAAAGGTAAACCATCACAACTACTGAAGAAGACCTCTTCAGCTATTGTGACAACGTCTGATACTTGGTCTTCAGCACTTGTGTCTTCAGACTTTGTCTTCAGCACTTGTCTTTAGACTTTGTCTTCAGCACTTGTCTTCAGACTTTGTCTTCAGCACTTGTCTTCAGATGTGTTCAGCACTTGTCTTCAGACTTTGTCTTGAGCACTTGTCTTCAGACTTTGTCTTCAGCACTTGTCTTCAGACTTTGTGTTCAGCACTTGTCTTCAGACTTTTTAATCAGCTATTGTCTTCAGCTGTTGTGGTCTTCAGTAGTTGTTGTGACGTCTGTGGGACTTAAAGGTTTTTCTGATCCGGCTCGTTGGTTCTTTTGGTCCAACACTACAACTATCTGATGTACCAGTTGTGTGTGACTTTCCAGACGTATTCCCAGGAGACTTACCGGGAGTGCCACCTGACTGAGAGATCAAGTTCTAGATTGATCTGATACCGGGTGCCCAACCTGTTGCCAAGGCACTGTATCGGTTGGCTCCAACAGAGATGAAAGAATTGTTGGAGCAGTTGCAAGAGCTGCTTGATAAGGGGTTCATTCGACTGAGTATCTCTCCTTGGGGTGGTCCGGTCCTGTTCGTGAAGAGGAAAGACGGTATTATGAGGATGTGTATTGACTACCGTGAGCTGAACAAGTTGACGGTCAAGAACCGATACCCATTACTGAGAATCGATGATTTGTTTGATCAGCTTCAAGGTGCCAGTTGGTTCTCAAGAATAGACCTTCGATCTGGCTATCATCAACTGAAGGTGAAGGAGCAAGACATTCCTAAACAACTTTTCGTACGCGTTATGGTCACTACTAGTTTCTTGTAATGTCTTTTGGTTTGACCAACGCCCCAGCTATTTTTATGGATTTGATGAATCGAGTGTGTCAACCGATGTTGGATAAATTAGTGATTGTGTTTATTGATGATATCTTGATTTATTCAAAGAACGAAGAGGAGCATGCCGGTTACATTTGGGAGGTTCTGGAGACGCTAAGAAAGGAGAAGTTGTATGCCAAGTTCTCCAAGTGTGCATTCTGATTGTGCGAAGTTTAGTTCTTGGGTCATGTGGTGAATCCCGATGGGATTATGGTGGACCCGACAAAGGTGGAGGCTGTGATGCAATGGAAGTCCCCAAAGACGCCATCCGAGATTTGCAATTTCTAGGGTTTGGCGGGCTACTATAGAAGATTCATCCAAGACTTTTCCAACATCGCTTCTCCACTAACCATGTTGACCCGAAAAGATGAGAAGTTCGTATGGGGTCAAGCTCAAGAGAAGGTGTTCGAGGAATTGAAGGTGAGGTTGACTCAAGCTCCTGTTCTATCATTACCCGATGGATGTGAAGATCTGATGGTTTATTCTTATGCTTCCTACTCGGGGTTGGGGTGTGTGTTAATGCGGAGGGGAAAAGTTATCGCCTATGCATCCAGACAGTTAAAGGTTCATGAGGTCAGTACCCTACTCATGATTTGGAGCTAGCAGCCGTGGTCTTCGCATTAAAGATTTGGAGGCACTGCCTATACAGTACAAAGTGCATCATATTCACCGACCACAAGAGCTTGAAGTACTTCTTCAAGCAGAAGGACTTAAACATGAGGCAGAGACGGTGGTTGGAACTTATAAAGGATTATGATTATGAGATCCACTACCATCCGGGCAAAGCCAATGTGGTGGCTGATGCCCTTAGCCGATAAGAGAGGCCCGAGCCGATTTAGGTGAAAGCATATCAACTAATCATGACCTCTGATGTGATGAAGCAAGTCAAAGAGTTTCATGATGAGGCATTAAAAGAAGATCATCTTAACTCTAAAAGGATGAGAGGTCTGGTTGGGGAATTCGGTGAAAACATACTTGGTGTTAAAACCCGACTTGGAAGGGTGTGGATTCCTTGTTTTGGGGATATACAGGTGAAGATTTTGGATGAGGCGCACAAGACTCGATACTCCATTCATCCAAGTGCCACAAAGATGTATCAAGACATGAAGGATTATTGGTGGTCGGGTATGAAATGTGACGTAGTGGAGTATGTGAGTAAATGCCTTACTTGTCTACAGGTGAAGGTCGAGCATCAAAAGCCGTATGGGAAGATCCAACCTTTGGATATACCGGAATGGAAGTGGGAGCACATCACCATGGATTTCATTATGAAGTTGCCACGTACTCCGAAAGGGTATGATGCTATATGGGTGATTGTTGACTGCTTGACGAAGAGTGCTCACTTCCTACCGATCCACGAGACATATTCATCTGAGAGGTTGGCTGATCTATTCATCAAGGAAATTGTAACTCGTCATGTTGTACCGGTGTCTATTGTGTCGGATCGTGACATCCGGTTTACATCCAAATTTTGGAAGAAATTCCACAACGCGATGGGGATGAGGTTACACATCAGTACAGCTTATCATCCCCAGACTGATGGTCAGTCAGAAAGGACCATTCAGACATTGGAAGACATGCTTCGGGTATGTGTTATCGATTTTGGGGGAAGTTGGGATGACCATGTACCGTTAGCTGAATTCTCATAAAACAATAGTTATGATGCCAGCATTGGTATGCCACTTATGAGATTCTATACGGTAGGAGATGCAGAACGCCCGTCTGTTGGGGTGATATTGGTCGGAAAGAACTAGGGATCATTGAGATGATCGAGGCTACGACTGAAAAGCTAGAAAAGATCAAGGCCTTCATGAAGGCAGCCAAAGATAGACGTAAGTCGTATGCTGATAAACGACGCAGACAGATTGAGTTCCAGGTGGGTGACCGGGTTATGTTGAAGGTCTCACCTTGGAAGGGGATCATCCGATTCAGGAAGCGGGGAAAGTTGAGCCCAAAGCATATAGAGCCTTTCCGAATCATTGCTCGAGTAGGAGAGGTGGCCTATAGACTGGAGTTACCACATGAGTTAAGTGGAATTCACCTGACATTCCACGTATCTCATCTAAGGAAATGTTTGGCGGACGAGGATATGACTGTTCCACTGGAAGATATCGAAGTAGACGAACGGCTCAATTATGTGGAGCAACCAGTGGCAATTATTGATCGTAAAAAGAAGAGGCTGAGAAATAAAGTGGTTCCTCTTGTGCGTATACAGTGGAAGCACAGGAAGGGATCCGAGTCTGCGTGGGAGACTAAAGAAGAGATGAGACAGCATTACCCACAACTCTTTGAGGAATAACAGGTTTCGGGGACAAAACCTAAATAAGGGGGATGGACTTGTAACACCTGGTTATTTTAAAGTCGAGAAAGAAGAAGAAAGTGGAAGAAAAGAAAGAAAAGAAATAAAACCCAAGTATAGGGGTAAAAAGTGTCCAGAAGGACAAAATGTTTGAAAAGTTGGTGATAAAGGTGGCATAGCCACCCATCATCCTTTCTACACACAAATTTTCGTATTTCAAAGAGAGAGCATCAGGAAGCACAGAAACTCTCGGTTGGAAGAGAAAGAAGAAGAAAAGTGTGAATTCAAGGTAAGAATTCATGTTTTTATGGTGTTCTTAACCGGTTATGTCGGGTTTATGCTTATGTGTGTTTAAATGTGTTTGGGTATGCTTGTAGTGGGTTCTAGGCGGTTGAATTCAATTTGCAAACGAGTTCAGAAGAAAGCCATACTCAAGAGCTTCAAAGGTGAGTTCCAGAGGGCCCCTTCTACATGTTTTTAACTGGTTTTTAGGGCTAGAAATGCATGAATATATGTTTTCACTAAACTAGGTTTCGAACCCGTATGCTTGATTGTGTGTATGTTGATGTTACGATGCGATGTGTGACTATCTTCATGCTTGTGGACTTACGATGGGATTTTTAAGGCTTAGAGGGTAAGATTTAAGCTTTGAACATGATGATTGATGTATGGGGATGTAATCTGATGTTTTAGGCTCATGTGTTAAGTTTTTTTGAATCTGCCTAAGTGTTGGAAAGTAATGCGGATAAGTAATGGAAAGAAATGCGGATGAACAGTTAATGCGGATGAGCATTGACTAAGTGTGGGAAATGGGGATGGCTCATGCGGATGAGTAAGGTCAATGCGGATGAGCATTGACTAAGTATGGGAAATGCGGATGGCTCATGCGGATGAGTAAGGTCGTCAATGCGGATGAGCATTGACTAAGTATGGGAAATGCGGATGGCTCATGCGGATGAGTAAGGTCAATGCGGATGAGCATTGCCTAAGTATGGGAAATGCGGATGGCTCATGCGGATGAGTAAGGTCAATGCGGATGAGCATTGACTAAGTATGGGAAATGTGGATGGCTCATGCGGATGAGTAAGGTCAATGCGGATGAGCATTGACTAAGTATGGGAAATGCGGATGAGTAAGGCTAATGCGGAAGAGAAAGTCTAAGTGTGAACGAATGCGGACGACTAATGCGGATGAAGCATGGGGAAATGCGAATGAAGCATGGAAAATGCGGATGAGCAAAAAGGCAAATGCGGATGAACTACAGTAAATGCGGATGAACCCTTAGACTGTTTTCTAACTTCTTGGAAAAGGGTGAAATGTAGGCTTTGACTTGGGAGGTTCCCAAGGCTATGTAGGTTGACTGTTTGAGGTTCTAGTTGTTATGATAGGCATGTTATGACGTATGATTGGTGCATATGAATGATGATGATGATGATGTTGCATTATTATGCATGTTATGTATGTATGATGTTGCCATCTATGATGATGTTTGTGTATGTTGTGTTCCTTATTATGATGTATGTTTATCTTTCCCGTGACTTTATGTTGAATGATAATGAATGAATGAATGAATGAAAGTAGTATGTAACTTAAAGCGAAAGATAATGAAAGAGGAACATGAAGTTAGAATGCATGCATTAATGAATGATGAAGTAAAGAAAGTCTTGCAAGCCTGGTATGTTAGGACACGCCATTAAAAGGTGTTAGCCCAACGGTGTGCGGGTTCGCTACCCTGGGAGGATGCACATTGGGGTCTTTGTTTGTGATTGACCATTTGTATGGAACCATTGTTGCTTGCCTTAGGTACTGCGACTAGAGGTGTTGGGCACCGCGAATGAAGTTCTATGAGTGGCTTAGGTTCAGTACCATGAGCATGAAGGGCATAGCACAAGACAATGGTATACCTGAACTTTATCTTAGGTACTGTGGCCAGAGGTGCTGGGCACCGTGAATGAAGGTCTATGATAGGCTTAGGCCCAGTACCTTGAGCATGAAGGGTAAAGTTCATTGTTTTGATGGAAAGAAAAGATGTAATGATGAATGAATGAATGAAAGTAAGAATGTATGAACGAATGGAAGTTAAAGGATGAACGATGAAGATAATATGGTATTATCTATGTGTACTATGATGTGTGATCACATACAAAGAAAAGGACGGTTTTAATGAATGTAAAGTATGTTTTATTTTAAAACTAGAACTCACTCAGCAAGGCTGACTTTTTATGCATTTTTCGAGTTGGCAGGTGAGCATTGCTGATGATGGCATAGGATAGCTACTTGGCATTTTTGTATGGCATCCATTTGTTGGAAATATGACATTTTTGTAATGTAATGCAACTAATGATGTTTTTGTAACCAGTCAACAATGTATTATTTTACAAAAGTGATCATAATGAATTGGATGTTTTATATGTTTCCGTTGCAATGATTTCTTTAAGTTAATGAAAATATATGTTTTATGTGCGATGATTGACCAGCTGTGAGCATCCCAGGAACGGGGCCTTACACAGATAGTGAGTGAGCGGAAGGGATATCATTATTTTCATTGTTGTTGGTGGCCATCTACAAAATTTTAACAAAGTTCAATTTTAGTATTTCGATATAATCATATTTTAATTATTAATACCCTTTTATGTGTCTTACACAATTTAAAATTCTAGAATCAAACGTTACATTTAAATAGTGGTTAGGTGACCTTTATCCCATTATTTAAATTAACAAGGTAGTCAATGTTTTGACAATTGCAACCCTTTGCTAATTCTATAGGTATGGGATCGACTTTAAACAACATATGTATAGTCGGCATGTTTATCCCATCAACACCCTATGTAAACCACATTGTAGGTGATCCATTTAACATGGTTTACAAATCAAGTCACCCTACTTGCACACACATGTGGGTTTTCAACATAAGTGGTTAGGTGACCTTTATCCCACAAATATGGTATCCCCACCTCAAATCACAAGTTCCCTCAAAATGGTTAGGTGATCTTTATCCCATTAAGAGTATCCAAGTGACTAAAGTGTTGTCCAAAAGGATAGTGTTAAACTTGTTTATAAAAGAAATTTTATGTTTTCATAACGCTAGTTTAGAAAACTCTATGTACCTTGTATTTGCATGCTTTCAAACACATGGTACCCTATGGTTCTCGTTTTAATAAAACCCCTTTTATTAAAATCATTATTCCTTTTAATAACTCTTTATTAACCACTTAATGATAAAGAACCATAATTTTTCAGCTTGTTATGTTTGTTAATAAGTTTGTTATACATATCCAAGTATCAAACAATCATCCATGAAACATAAAACCAAACAAGCACAATCATTACAATCACAAGTGCATAACAGTAGCCACTAAGTTAACAACACTTGTTTGCCATCACAAGTGTTGTCATTAGGTCTTTTGTAAGGGTTAACAATGACCACATCAAAAGGTGTCCATGAACTCCCACTTGAATCCAAATCCAAATGCTTAGTGTCCATGTCTCTTTTGTGTCCTTCCTTTGTGTCTTCCTTTGGGTCTTCCACTTGTGCATCTTCTTTTACAAAAACTATATCCTAATACAATTTTTATAATAAAAGAAATGCACCTAATCTATTTATTACATAACCAAAGAATAAATAAATTACAACCCAAAGATACAAACATAAAATATTATTACATCCCTTTGGAAGAATAAAACCAAACATGACAAACATTCAACCAAATCCGAAGCACACTTGGTCAAGGCTATGTTATGCACCAAAACATGTATCCAAATACAATATTCAATAACAAAATGAACTCCCTTGAAAGACAAGGGATTCATACATCCAAAATAAATCAGCCCCTAATGGGTTGAAAAAGTCCAACAAAACTAACTTTTCATGGACTTTTGAAGCAAGTTTTCCACATAACCGGCTCTAGATGCCATTGTTGGGTTTGTTACAAGTTTATCAAAGATAGTTTAACCATTTAAACCAAAAACGTAGCGGATATAATGTGATATTAAACTTGTTTATATTCTAAAAATAAACCAATTTATATGTCAAGATTACAAACCCAAGAACAAGGATCAAATATATGTGAAAAGTAATGCTATCAAACATAAACAACCATAGGGTGTTCATAGAATACAACCTTTCTATGAACAAGAAGATGGATGGAATTCGATGGAGAAGATGATGATGTTCTTGAATCCAAAGCCTCCAAAGGAGAAGGCCTCAAGCTAAGATACCCACAAGCTCTTGCAAACACACTACTTGTTAGGAAGTGCAACACCAAAGCCTCCTTCTTGCTCCTCTTATCAAATCCGAAATTTCAGCAAAAGACCCACTTCAAATCCGAATTTTCAGCTTGAAAACAAGAGGAGAGAGTTGCTATGTGTGTGAGAGAGAGTGTGTATGGAGTGGAGTGTCTTAATGGTTCAAGTCTTGCATAAAACAAGAAAAGGAATCCCAAGGAGAGGGAGCCCCAAGGGGTGGCCGAAAATCTCCTTCAAAAATGGGTTTCCCCCATTTTAATTTTATAAAAATACCACACTCTTTAACCCATATGTTTATAAAATTAAAACCCATTTAATTTTATAACTTGAACAGATTTTTATTTGTTATTATTTAACCCACTCAAATACTAATACAAATAATTTCTCATGAACAATTTATCCATATAATATTATTCTATGTCAAAACCAATAATTTGGAAGCCCATTTTCCAAATTAGTGTCAATATTTATTTGTATGATCACATCAACAAATAAATATATGTATTGGTGTTTGTTTAGCTTGTTATTAGGTATGACCTGACTTGGGTCATAACGTACTAACTACATCAATTTTGTATGTGTCTTCGGCATACAAGATCCAACATATATATTTAACTTAAATATAAAAATATAAAAATATATTATTTAAATAAATAAACAAGCCGAGCTTGAGCTAAGAAGTATTTGACGAGCCTAGCTCGAGGTTTAAAATTTTAGCTTGAAACAAGCCGAGCTTGAACTTGAGCTATCCTAAGTCATCACGAGCTG
Source organism: Flaveria trinervia (assembly GCA_025506515.1). Taxonomy (NCBI): domain Eukaryota; kingdom Viridiplantae; phylum Streptophyta; class Magnoliopsida; order Asterales; family Asteraceae; genus Flaveria; species Flaveria trinervia. The sequence goes on from CM046443.1 coordinate 65,526,217, forward strand.
AGCTCGAGCTCGACTCGGCTCATTTGCACCCCTAATTATGATGAAAAGATTAACAATTTTAGGGATGCATACCAATATCAAGAAAATCCAATAGTTAAAAGGAGCATGAAACAAAAGATGAAAGGTATATATGCTTCGAGCAACACAAATTTTGAAGAGTTTAGTGTGCAAACAACTACTCATGGAAAGCCAAGCACGAAATTTAAACAAAAATGAATTCTAACCCTCCACTTGCTTAACCTTCCTACAATCAAAGCCAATCAACCAAACCTGATGTTTTCAACTATGATTTTATAGGGTTAAGCCTCTTGGAGACACAGTTCATACCAAATAACTAATCCCTTGAGACATAGTGCGTACAAACCAAATAGTACCCCGAGACATAGTTCATACCAACCACATAGCCTTTAAAACACAGTTCATACCAACTACCTAACCCCCTAAAACACAGTTCATGCAAGACAACTTAACAACCTTATTATTACCACCATTTACTAGATGAGATTTCAGGTATTTTTCATTCCTACATTACACAGGTAGAGAACGCATATGGTGATGGTAACTGTGGGTTTCACACGGTTTTTATTTCAATATGATACAATGACGAACAATGGCTAAACCTATGGTGAGAACTTCTCCAAGAGTTACACAACAAGCCTGATTACTACAAAACTATTTTAATCGGCTCTTATGATGAAACCGAACATTTGATATCTTCGCTACAAAGGAAGCGTGCACCACAAGAACACTAGATGCTCTTTCCTTATACAAGACTGATCACCAACAAATTCGATGTTATTGTTTAATGCTTGTCACTTGCATATTGTTTCGCGTGTTTCCTGACGTGGAAATGTCCAAACAAACTCACAAACACAAATTTTATTCCAATTGCCAATATGCATGGGAACAACTACGTCTTTGTGCGCTTAGAGGGTGGACATCCGATGCCTCGAATAACGCCGTTACGGATGTTCTATAGAATTAACAATGCAGCCGCTTTGGAAATAGTGTATTGGGAACAACTGCAAAGATAAAATCAGTAGCAACCTACAAATAAAAATGTCACTCATATAAATTGGGATTGGTGTATTAATATATAGTGTTATTCAAATATTCAAATTAATGTAATTTTTTTATTATTTAACTTTATATATATATATACACACACACACTATTGTTTGTACATGTATTAACCCAATCTAAAATAAGAGGTATATATTAATTTATTTATATGAGATATAAATGAAAATGGTTGTTTTCTATAAGGGAAGTTACCATTTTGTAATTAAAGTCACATCAATAAGAAATTGCATAGATTGTCGTGGGGACCACAATAGAAAATGGTCGTTTTCTTTGAAGGAAATGGTCGTTTTCCCTTTAAGTGATCCAAATCTATCTATTTACACAAAGTGGTACAACATCAATATTTCTGGTACACTTTTAGAATTTCTTTCGATTGACCAACCATATATTCTTATTTTCACACGAGATCCCCTAATTTTGAAGCCTTACTCAAAGTGCTACATTATGGAGAAGGATATCACCATATTTGGACAAGTTATAGTAGAGTTTTGTCTCCAACAAATAGGACCAAAAATCTACTAAGAAAATACATTTTGACATTTCAAATTTGTTTAGGTAGTTTTGGGTATCAAATTTTAGTAATTCGGGTGAGGAAACTTGGGTTGCATAGCTACTCTTGGAATTTAAATTTAGGCTCAAGAATCATTTTATTCGGTGATGTTAAGGCTGAGTTAGGACTCTTTGAAGTCAGGGTAAGGAATTTGAAAACCTTGAGTTAGGACTCTTTGAAAACCTTTCTAGATCCTATTACACCCACTTTCTAAATTTCTTCACCCTATCCTCTCTTTACCCACTTGTTATTACACACTACTATACAATTAGGAACTAGGCACAAAGCAAGTGGTTGGTACTGGTTTTGCATCAAGAGGTATATATCATATGTCGTCGTTCATGCACCTTACGACAAACATACGTGATGCCAATATAAGGAGGCTTAATTTTAGTTAGGCCATACTTCTATAGCAATTATGAAGAATATAAGAATGTACTTTCATGTTCTAATCCTTTTTATTGCGAGTCATGTCAAGTAAGCAAAGATGCAAGATGTCCATATCCACCAAAAGTGTTAAGTCGCACAAATACTTTATTTGAACTTGTGCATTATGATATCTGGGGGTTCTTATCCTATCAAAACTCCCTTGGGTTTTCAATAATTATCACTTTTATCAATGATTATGCTCGTTCTACTTGGTTTTCCTAAATCTGGTATTGAAGTTATTTTCATTTTTTGTTTGTTTCATTCATACGTACAAATTTATTTTGACACGTCTATCAAAACCTTACGTAGTGATAATGCAAAGAAGTATTTATCAGCTGAGTTTTCAACATATTTGAAAACGCATGGCATCGTTCACGAGTCTTCATGCGTATATACACTCTAACAGTATGACATTGTTGAACACAAAAATCACTATTTGTTGGATATTGCTTGCACAATCATGTTACATTCTTATGTCCTCATCTATCATATTGGATATAGGTCCAACTATTAATGAAAGTCCAAGTTAACTACTCGGTACGATCCAATGAGTTACACATTCCTAAACAAAATAAAGATTAAACGGTTTAATTGTTAAATATTTGAGTTCATGGTTATGCGAAAATGATTATTTAATAGTTAGAGTTAATTACACAATTGCTCCCTGTGGTATGCTCATATTGCAGTATGGGTCCCTACTTTTAAGAAATTACATTATTGGTCCCCCTGGTTGCCAATAGTAACACGATCGGTCCTTGTCACTATCTTTCATTAAATTTCTTAGTTAAGTGTAGGGAAAAGACCAAAATACCCCCTTATTAATAAAACAAATTAAAGCTCTTTATATTAATATATAGGACCCACTTTATATATATATATATATATATTATATATATATATATATATTATATATATATTATATATATATATATATATATATATATATATATATATATATATATATATATATTATATATATATACACAAATACATATATATATATATAATATGTATGTATATATATATATGTGTGTGTGTATATATACACACATACACATAGGCGCACACCAACAACCCATGTTAGCTGTCGAACCATCAATAAACTCACCTTTGTGGTCATAGAGAGAAAAATATTAGCCTTGAATTGAAGCTCCTGAAGCATCCTCTGTAACAACAGAGCTTCAAGATCATGAAATAGAAGTAATCCAAGATGAAGAACCAAAAATCATCTTTGATTCAAAGTCAAAACTCAATACTCATTTACAATTTACACAAAATCCCATAAAAGATTAAATGCCAACTCAAACGAATCTACATAAAAGAACAATAAAATTTTGCAAAATCAGATCTTGGGGTTCTTGAAGGCACTATTTCCATTAAAATCAATGATGGTTGGAGGGTACAAAGGTGGTCAGCTGAAGAGGAAGTGAGTTTTACATGATACATAGATGGTGGTAAGATGTGCGATGAGAAACACAAAGGTGAGCAGGTGATAGTGGGTTGCCAATGGCAGTTGTAGTGGTGGAGCTCAACAGCAACTGCCACGCCTCCAGCACAGGAAACCACCGCCGACAACACCGCAATCAAATGGTGGTTTTGTGATGGTTGTTTTGTGATGGTGGTTTTAGTGGTGGTTATGGGTGTGTCATGATGTGATGAAATGGTGGTGGTTGACTGGTTGAGATGGTGCAATTATGGTGGTTTCAATGGTGTGATGATGGTGGTAGTTGTAATGGTGCGATGGTTGGGATGATGATGATGTAGATGTCTACGATGGTGGTTGTCCGTTATTCAACGATGTGGGTGGGGGTCATCGGTGGTGGTGGTGGAGGTCACAGTTGGAAGTGTTGTAAAATCGTTAGGCATTGTTGGCGGCGATATGGTGACTAGGGATTAATCTTGACTAATCGTTTGTAGATTTTATATGTATTTTTTGTAAATTATATATATATAGTTAAGATTAGTATATTCAAACATAAATAATTAAACATAAAAAATAGCAATCAAGTACTTTAAAGTTTAAAGATCAAATATTTCAAAACATAAAATTAGAACATTGTAGTTCTAATACTTCAAAGTTCAAATAGTTAAAATTTGTCATTGTCTTGTCCATATTGTTCAATGATTTGAACACCATTCGAATTGTATTCAACATCTTCATCTACTTCCTCCTCATCCTCCAACACAAATTCTTCATCATATAGTTCCCTTGATGCACTTGCCTTAGCACTTGCCCAAGCACTTGTTCGATTACATAAAACTTCATCAAGAGCCGCGACATCACTAACTACTTCCCAAGGTACCCCTGACTCAAGTTCTTCATCTACACTACCAACAATCCATTATTTATCCTTGCTACCATCCTCCGCTATAAGTACTTCATGATTACTCAACTTTCTTTTCTTGTTTTTCTCCATCAAATTTGCATTAAATTGAATAAAAACAAGATCATTTATTTTGTTTGCCTCTAGCCTATTTCTTTTTTTTTTTGCATGTACCTAAGAAGTTCAACATAAACAATAAGTTCAATATTAAGCTTGAGTATATATAACATAAATTGTATAACATTTTAAATCACTAACCCCTTCAAAGATGCTCTAATTTCTTTCACATCCCGACGAACTAGTAGTCAAAGAAAGTATCCTCATAGCAATTATTTTCAAATTTGGAGTTGAATTATGATACGTGTCCCACCAATTTCAACAATGTTAAAACAAACATATTATAATAAGGCAAATATATAAATTTAAAACAAGAATGTTTTTTATTAAATTTAGTATTACCCGGATAAAATTTATCATCGTTGACCACACAAGTTTTTTGTGCAATTGGAACCTCAAATTTTCCTTATTTACACTTGTAGATTGGCAACTCAACTGACAAGATAGTGTTTTTCATTTCATAATCTTCCGGAAATAAAAGACCAATATAATCAACCACCGTATCATTAGCATCTAAATCATCTTGAACCTCCGAATTATTATAAAAATGATATGGGTTTAGAATGTAGGCCATCATATGTAGGCACGTATCCAAAGCATTGATAATTCTTATTTTCCTTTTATTATCATTCAAAGCACTGATAATATCCAAAATAGGCTCATATGCACTTTTATCATCAAGCATTCATAATCTTTTATTTTGCCTTTTGAAGCTCATCGTATATAAAACCCATTGAAGGCTTCTAATACGCATCGACCATTCGAAGAACTTTGACTAACGGTGTAAAAATTTTCAAAGGAGTTGTAACACCACTCCAAAATAAGGGAGATATAACTATTGCAAAAGTGAATTTCCATTTAACGGTCTTAGCAAACTTACATTTTCCCATTCTTCACTAGAAAACATTTGTCTAATTTGAGACTTCTTCTCCAAGCAACTTTGTAAAGTAAGAAATGCGGAAGAAATCTTATAACTCCCGCTCTCACAATATTCCTGTCTTTTTTATATTTTCTCATCATAGCTAATGTTTTGTGAAGGGAATAAATAAACACAATTACTTTTTTTGCTTGAATTTATACCTTGGTAAACTTCCAATAGCTTCAAATATGAAATAAACTTCTAAATATAGACAATTAACAAAATAACAATATACATAATAGAGAAAAAATATAAAAAGTAAAACGTAGTTTTTTTATTACCTTCAAGCATGAAATTAATGGTATGTGTTGCACATGATGTCCATTGGCATTTTCTCCTTTAACAATTTTGATGCACCGATATTATTTGATGGACCAATATTATTTGATGCACTATTAGTCACAACTTGAACAACATTTTCAGGACCAACCTCTTCAATACATTTATCAACCTATTAAAATATGTTTTCACTTGCATGTTCTTCATCCGAACATTCTTTAGAAGATAAAAATAGTACCCAACTTTGAATTAACACACAAATTCATGATGCTTCTTCTTGTTCTATCCGACTATGCATCAATCACATATGAGCATCCTATAAATGTGCATTCCTCTTCATATTTTTTTCAAATAGGTTTTAGTCCAACCACCTCTTTTTTAAAATTATCTCCCATTTCATATCTAGTAGGAGACATGACATTAGGTCCAAATTGACCAACCATCTCCAATAATATTTGAAGTTGTCTCTTTCAAAGGCATGAAATGGAATTTCACATTCATAAGCCCACTACAAATGTATTCCTTTACACGGATCATTTGCTCTTTTCGAACAACATTGCTAAGACTACTTTGTTTACAATTTTCTTAACACCCTTGGAAGTTGAAAATCTATCCATTGGACAAAAGAACGAGGTTCCTTCAAATCTTCTAAACAATTGTCCACATCAATTGTTTATTTATTAATGTTCACCTTGGCTCTTAAAGATTCGTCACGATCTTGTTTAGCTTTTTTTGTTTTTACTCTCACTAAGAGCATTTCGAACCCTCATTTGATCAACTTTTGTTTCTTTTCTACAAATTGTAACATTTCTTGTTATGCCCGCTATATGTTGCTAAAATCTATAAACTTAAATTAAAAATTTTCTAACATTGTTTTAGGATACCAAAATAGTAGCAAATTTGAAATGGAAATGGAAAAAAATATTAATGGAAAAACATTACTAACAATTAAGAAACATATAAACAAACTTATTTAATTTAATAAAATAATAATGTAATACAACTATACAAGAGATGTCAACAAAAACACTCCAAAGATGATAAGTCCACTTATCGGCTTATCCACCACCAATTGAAGAAACAACCACCAAATAAGAACCAATAACACCCTCAATCATCTATTTCAACACCCACTAATAACAAATTAGGGTAAAAACTCAAGACAACATACCAATTTGGTGAAACAAGTTCGGTCGAAAAATCCAGAGAAGATAAATTGCTATTCGTTCATCCACATCCTCAATCTTATTCTTCCGTCGACAACTCTAGAGAAGACAAACTAAACTTTGTTGAGTTTTCTTCTTCAGTTTGGTGTAAAAGCTTCGATAAAGCTTCTGTTTGGTGAGTGACGGCTAGGTTAAATGAAGTTTGAAATCTATTACAGGATTGTTTTTGTCACTACACACTTGTTTTCTCTCAAACTCAGTTAATCACACTCGGTTAGATGATGCAGAATCTCTCTAAGAGTTGATAATAATATACTTAGTAACTAAGAATACAAGAGGATAGTTTTCAAGGTAATTGTATATATTACTTCTCAACTCAAATTATTACAAGACTCTTACAAGCATGTTACATGACTTACAATGACAAACTATATATACTATCACCTACAGTCAGATATACTTTGATACCAGACGGAAACCTATGCCAAAAGAAAATACTACATTGCTAAAGACAAGGTATCTTAGATAAAATATTATCTAAGATATGGTAGTCATGACATGTCCATGACTTACCTTTTGTCACTAACTAAAATTAGTAATTGTACTAACTGATAAAAGATAAACAGTGAAATAAAGTATGGTCAACTACATGAGAGTGGGAAAAGCACCATACAGTATCTTAGAGATATGCAGTAACGTGTCAAAAGGACCATACTTGTGTCCACCGGTACATAGTAGGTTCTTCCGAAGGTTAACTGGATTTGGAAGAATAAGTTCTTCCAAAGCCACTTATACTTCGGTAGAAGCTACTTCTTCCGAGGCTTGAGGTGTAAGGCCTCGTTCCCGGAGACCTCACAGTTGGTCATTCACAACATTAAATACATTAAACATTATACATTTACAAGCTTAAGCGGCAGAATTATTTTAACAAAAGCCATTCATTTCATTAAAAAACATTGTTGTTGAGCAATACATTATTCTTTAACCGAATACAAAAGAATTGTTTAATTGCATTACAAAACAACAGCAATAACAAGTATGAATGGATGTCAGTCTTTTCCCTGCCAAGTAGCTTCACCCTCGTAATGTTTACCTGCCAACTGAAAATATATATAAGTCAGCGTTGCTGAGTGAGTTCTAGTTTTAAAAGTAATAAAATGCTTTCGGTAAGGTATACGTATGAAAATACTCTTTTTGTGAAATTTCATCTCTTTATACGTGAGCACGCATTGACTATACAACCAAATAATGCTTCGTATCTTTACTATATGCCTTGTTTATTCTGTACTCTGTTATCTTTATCTTTTGCTGTCTATATGGACCAATGAGCAATACCCTAAATTATATACGCAGGGGAAACTGGTGATGGGCCCTCTGGTACCCCAATGGGCTCTGAACTGTATACAACGCCGCCCAGTCACCTAGGGTACGCTGCAAAGGTCTGCCAATCTTAATTGACTGGCCCCGTGTGCATAATAGGGTAGCTCACCCGCATCACAGTTAAGCTAACGACAACATGGTCGTGCACCTCCTATAAGCTTTCAAGACTTGTTAACATTTTATTTAAGTTCCACTTCTCTTCTTCATTGCTCTTTCGCTTTATTATTATTAGTAATAGTTTACGTTACGATAATAAACACACCACGTAAATTTATACACTAATAGTAATAATAGTAATACGGAACAATCATAAAACAATCATAATCATGTATAAAACTAAGCATTAATAAGCCCTAGTCAAGCCTTGGTCAAAACCCTAATAGCACAGACTCCAAACATTTCATAATAAATTATAAGTGTTTAGGCGCACCAATACTATTTGGGCGCATGAGCCCTGTTTGGGCACTTCATCACTATGCAGGTGCATCAGCCAACACTTAACCGCTTTAACACTTAGGCGCATGAACCATTCAGGCGCATGAACTATTCGGGCGTATGGTCCATTCGGACGCATGGACACTTAGGCGCATGGCCATCCGGACTCATGAACACTATCGGGGCGCATGGCCCGACACTTAATCGTCCGATTACAAATTCTAGGCGCATGAACCACTGTTTAGGCGCATGAGTTACACCTAAAACATTTCTAAGGCATTTCCAGGCACATGAGCCCTATTTAGGCGCATGAACCTTCTGCTCAGCATGTTTCTAGGATATTTTCGAACCCAAACATCAAGCCTATTTGTTCTAAGCTTACCAAGGTCATTCTAAGCATGAACAACATAATAACACCTAAGGAACATCATCAAGCATGCATAATACATACGAGTATACTTACATAAATATTGTAAAACCGTTTAAATACATTTTCAGCCCCAAAGAGTTTAAAACAAGTAAAACCGGGGTCTAGAAACTCACCTGGTGTAACTTTGGGTGTATCTTCCTTCTAACCCGTATGCAATGAGCTCTAACACCAAGAAACCCACCAAACACACACACGAACACACACACAAACACATAAGCATATAACCGAGACAAAACCCATCATGAACACTTAGAAACTTCGAATTCTTACCTTGAATTCAACCTTCTTCTTCTTCCTCTTCAACCTGAAAGTTTTCTACTCTCACTCTCTCTAGTTACGAATGGAAAGGGTGATGTGAAGTGGGGGTGGGCGGCCATGCCCACCTTTACACTAACTTTTTGTACTTTTGTCCCCGTTTTACATTTTTAACCCCTTAACTTGGGTTTATTGATGTTACCTTCTTTTATTTACTTTAATAGAATAACCGGGTGTTACATGAGGCTTTCTTTAGGTCTTTATACTTCGGAAGTCATTGTCCTGCTTTCTTCTAAGTGTTGAACTTCAAAAGAAGGAAGACTTTGTCTTTGAAGTTGGAGTTTTCCTTCGGAAGCTTCTTTGGATATAAGCTTTGGAAACTCAGTATTTGTCATCGAAAGAACTTCATTTTGTAGGGTTTGTTGGAACATTAACATAGTTGTTTAACCATTTAAACAAGAAAATGCAGCGGAAACAAACCTTAATATTATGTTTTGTAAACTGAATCGGATGATCCCCTTCCAGGTGAGACCTTTAGCATAACTCGGTCGCCCACCTTGAATTCTATCGGCCTTCGCCTCTTGTTAGCATACGTCTTTTGTCTACTTTGGCCGCTTTCATGTAGGCCTTAATCTTTTCTAACTTCTCAGTCGTAGCCTCGATAACCTCGACACCTCCCAACTCTTTCTGCCCAATGTCTGCCCAACATATGGGCGTTCTACATCGTCTAGCGTATAGCATCTTGTATGGTGGCATGCCAATACTAGCATGATAACTGTTGTTGTACGAGAATTCTGCTAACGGTAAGTGATCATCCCAGCTTCCTCGAAAATCGATCACACATGCTCGGAGCATATCTTTGAGCATCTGTATCATCCTCTTAGATTGACCGTCTGTTTGAGGATGATATGCCGTGCTGGTGTGTAGCCTTGTCCCCATCGCATCATGGAATCTCCTCCAAAACTTCGACATGAATCGGGTGTCAAGATCTGACACAATAGACAATGGCACGCCATGACGAGCTACAATCTCTTTGATGAACAGATCCGCCAATCTTTTGACGAGTACGTCTCGTGGATCGGTAGGAAGTGAGCACTCTTGGTTAGACGATCAACAATCACCCAGATGGTGTCGCATCACCTCGTCATATGAGGTAGCTTAGTAATGAAGTCCATGGTTATGTGCTCCCACTTCTACTCGGGTAGTCTAATGGTTGGATCTTCCCATAGGGTTTCTGATGTTCTGCCTTTACTTGTAAGCAAGTAAGGCACTTACTCATATACCCCATCACATCGCGCTTCATACCCAATCACCAAATAATCTTTCTTCATATATTAATACATTTTCGTGGCACGAGGATGAATGGATTATCGATTCTTGTGAGCTTCATCCAAAATCTTCACCCATAGATCCCCAAAACGAGAATCCACACCCGTCCAAATCAGGTTTTAACACCAAGTGTGTTTTCACCCAATTCCCCAGCCAAACCTCACATCCTTTCAGAGTTAAGATGATCTTCCTTTAGTGCCTCATCTTGAAACTCTTTTACTTGCTTCATTACATCAGAGGTCATGATCAGTTGATATGCATTCACCCGAATCGGCTCGGGCCTCTCTTTTCGGCTAAGGGCATCAGCCACCATATTGGCCTTGCCCGGATGGTAGTGGATCTCGCAATCATAATCTTTTATGAGCTCCAACCACCTCCTCTACCTCATGTTCAGATCTTTTTGCTCGAAGAAGTACTTCAAGCTCTTATGGTTAGTGAAAATGGTGCACTTCGTCCCGTATAGACAGTGCCTCCAAATCTTTAGTGTAAAGACCACGGCTGCTAGCTCCAAGTCATGAGTAGGGTAATTGACCTCATGCACCTTCAACTGTCGGGATGCATAGGCTATAACCTTCCCTCTCTGCATTAACACACACCCTAACCCTGAGTAGGAAGCATCAGAATAAACCACCAGATCTTCACTTCCATCGGGTAATGATAGAATAGGAGCTTGAGTCAACCTTGCCTTTAACTCCTCGAATGCTTTCTCTTGAGCTTGACCCCATATAAAATTTACATCCTTCCGGGTCAACTTGGTTAGTGGAGAAGCCATCTTGGAAAAGTCTTGGATGAATCTTCTGTAATAGCCCGCCAAACCCAAATCTTGGATGGCATCTTCGGTGACTTCCATTGCATAACCGCCTCCACCTTTGCCGGGTCCACCATGATTCCGTCAGGATTCACCACATGACCCTAGAATTGAACTTTGCGCAACCAGAATGTGCACTTGGAGAATTTGGCATACAACTTCTCCCTTCTTAATGTCTCCAACACCTCCCAAATGTGACCGACATGCTCTTCTTCGCTCTTCGAGTAGATCAAGATATCATCAATGAACACAATCACTGATCTATCCAACATCGGCCGGCACACTCGGTTCATCTAAGCCATAAATGCGGCTAGTGTGTTAGTTAGACCAAAAGACATAACAAGGAACTCGTAGTGTCCATAACGCGTACGGAAAGTTGTCTTAGGAATGTCTTGTTCCTTCAACTTCAATTGATGGTAACCAGATCGTAGATCTATCCTCGAGAGCCAACTGGCACCTTGGAGCTGGTCGAACAAGTCATCAATCCTTGGTAACGGGTGCCAATTCTTCACTGTCAACTTGTTCAGCTCTCAATAGTCAATGCACTATTTGCATACTTCCGTCCTTTTTCTTTACAATCAATACCGGAGCACCCACAGGGAGATACTCGATCGAATGAATCCCTTATCCGTTAACTCCTGAAATTGGCTCATGAGTTCCTTCATCTCAGTCGGAGCTAATCGATATGGTGCTTTGGTAATGGGTTGAGCGCCTGGTATCAAATCAATTTGGAACTCAATCTCGCGATCCGGTGGCACGCCGGGTAAGTCTTCTGGGAATACGTCCGAAAAGTCGCACACCCCTAGTACCTCAGATAATTGTGGTACCGACGCATCCACATCTTTTACGTATGCCAAGTAGGCACTACATCCACATTTCATGCACTTCCCTGCAACCGCCATTGAAATCACCTTCGGGATCGTAGTAACGCGATCTCCATAAATCGTAACCAAACTCCCATCGGGCGCAAAATCGAATCATCTTCTTGCGACATATGATGTTTGCTTCATAGGTTGCTAACCAGCCCATCCCTAGTACTACATCAAATCCACCTAGGGGCATCACGTGTAACCCAGCAGCAAACCTATGACCTTCTAGTTCTATAGCACAGTCCTCTATCATATCAGTAATTCTAGTGGACTTACCAATAGTGATTTCTACATCGAATGGTTCACTGACATTTCTACTACTATTAGGCAACTTAGCACAGAAAGTAGTGGAAATAAAACTCCTACTAGCACCGGAATCAAACAATACAGAGGCACAAGTTTGGTTTACTAGAAACATACCTGACACGACATCGGGATCAACTCTGGCTTCCTCCCGGGTCATGGTGTAAGTTCTAGCAGTTGACCTCTGCCCTCCTTCCTACGCCTTCTTCTTCGCTCCAGAGCTCTTCGCCCTCGGCTTCTTACAGTCTTTGGTCGCGTGGCCCTCCCCACCACAGTTATAGCACTTCAGCGCCCTACAGTCTCTAGCGATGTGTCTAGGCTTGCCACACCTGAAGTATACATTCATGCACATCCTGCACTCACCGGTATGCTCCCTTCCACATCTACCATACTTTTTCAACCCTGATCTTGACGACACCCCACGGTCGTCCACCCTCATCTTCTTGTTGTTTGGAGTGAAACCACCACGTCCAAACCACTTCCTATTCTAGTTCTTACCATCCCCACTCATCTTCTTCTCCTCCACCATAGTTTCCTCTCGCTCATCATACAATCTACCCGCCAATTCCACCACCGATCGAAAGGTACCTGGCTGAGCAGTAATCAGGTGCCTGCGAATGTCAGCCGGCAGTCCCTGGATGTACCTCTTGATCTTCCTTGACACCAGCGTCACCTGATCCGGCACCAGCCTAGCCATCTTGTTGAATTTAGTGGTGTACTGCCGGTGGGTCATGGTTCCCACTTCAAGTTGCAAGAACTCCCTCTCGATTTTATCGAGTTCCCTGTGAGGACAGAATTCCTCGATCACCAACTACTTAAACTCCTTTCATTTCATTTTCCCAATGGATCTAGCACCCTCAGCTTGGACAATATTGTCCCACCAACACAACACTAAATCAACAAAAGAGTGAGTTGCGAACTTCACCTTCTGGTCCTCGCGGAACTCACTGATATCCAAGACTACCTCCATCTCCCACACCTGGCAGTGAGCAGCAACAGCATTGCCATTGCCATCAAAAGTCGTGGGCTTACACCTTTGGAGCGCCCCATAACTGCACCCTCCGGTCGCTACCCCCACTACATCATTCTCCTCCTCATCGGACAACACAGTCTCAGGCTCCGGTTGTTCCTCCTCCCCTTTGCTTCCCTTGCCCGTTGATCCCTTTCTAGTCTCTTTCTCCTTCCTTTCCTCGCTTCTCACAGCCCTGATGACTTCAGTCACCACAGACGGTAAGATTGTCTGCATGACCTGGTGTACTTCATGAGCAATCGCCTCCCTAGCTGAGGCATTCAAGCTAGCATTCTCATTCTCTTTGGTCCGGCCATGAACCTCAGGGTTCTCATGGGTCGTGTCAGGAGCCTTAGCACTACTCCTAGTCATACGTGGACGGGCTCTGCCTCTAGGAGTCTTGAAAGATTTCTATCCAGCCATCCTCTAACACACTATAAGATTCAAACACCAACACGGTCATTCAAGGTAATAACTCAGTTTATGTCAAGGATAGTAAGTCCCTAATTACAGTGGCTAGTTGTGATTAGCCACTTACTTTACTCTTCATACCCCAAGCATTTCCTATCCTGACTTAATCAGTATCTAAATCTACAAAGAGCACATAAATCAAATAGCATGCGCACATAACACTGGTTAATCATCAAGAAAAGACATACCTAATGGCACGTAGCTACTCGGGCTGACATCCCTCTAGTTGTCCTATTTTCAGTTTAAGTTTAGGTTTTTAAAAAATTTATTTAACCCAATTGCCTTAAACTTTGGCTCTAATACCAACTTGTAAGGCCCCGTTCCCGGAGAACTCATAGTTGGTCATTCACAGCATTAAATACATTAAACATTATAAATTTACAAGCTTAAGCGGGGGAATTATTTTAACAAAAGCCATTCATTTCATTAAAAAAACACTGTTGTTGAGCAATACAATATTGTTTAACCGAATACAAAAGAATTGTTTAATTTCATTACAAAACAACAGCAATAACAAGTATGAATGGATGTCAGTCTTTTCCCTGCCGAGTAGCTTCACCCTCGTGCCATCCTCAGCAATGTTTAGCTACCAATTGAAAATATATAAAAGTCAGCGTTGCTGAGTGAGTTCTAGTTTTATAAGTAATAAAAATGCTTTCGGTAAGGTATACGTATAAAAATACTCTTTCTGTGAAATTTCATCTCTTTATACGTGAGCACGCATTAACTATACAACCAGATAATGTTTCTTCTCTTTACTGTATGCCTTGTTTATTCTGTACTCTTTTATCTTTATGTTTCACTGTCTATATGGACCAATGAGCAATACCCTAAATTATATACGCGGGGGAAACTGATGATAGGCCCTCTGGTACCCAATGGGCTCTGATTACCGTGTACAATCATAATCATGCATAAAACTAAGCATTAATAAGCCCTAGTCAAACCTTGGTCAAAACCCTAATAGCACAGACTCCCTAAAATTTCGTAATAAATTCTAAGTGTTTAGGCGCACTAATACTATTTGGGTGCATGAGCCCTGTTTGGGTGCTTCATCACTATGCAGGCGCATCAGCAACACTTAATCGCTTTAACACTTAGGCGCATGAACCATTCAGGCACATGAACTATTTGGGCGTATGGTCCATTCGGACACATGGACACTTAGGCGCATGGCCATCAGGATGCATGAACACTATCGGGGCGCATGGCCCGACACTTAGTCATCCGATTACAAATTCTATGCGCATGAACCACTGTTTAGGTGTATGAGTTACACTTAAAACATTTCTAAGGCATTTCCAGGCACATGAGCCCTATTTAGGCGCATGAACCTTCTGCTCAACATGTTTCTAGGATATTTTTAAACCCAAACATCAAGCCTATTTGTTCTAAGCTTACCAAGGTCATTCTAAGCATGAACAACATAATAACACCTAAGGAACATCATCAAACATGCATAATACATACGGGTATACATACATAAACATTGTAAAATCGTTTAAATACATTTTCAACCCCAAAAAGTTTAAAACAAGTAAAACCGAGGTCTAGAAACTCACCTGGTGCAACTTTGGGTGTATCTTCCTTCTAACCCGTATGCGGATGAGCTCTAACACCTAGAAACCCACCAAACACACACACAAACACATAAGCATATAACCAAGACAAACCCCATCATGAACACTTAGAAACTTCGAATTCTTACCTTGAATTCAATCTTCTTCTTCATCCCCTTCAACCCAAAAGTTTTCTGCTCTAGAACCGAATGAAAAGGGTGATGTGAATAGGGGTGGGTGGCCATGCCCACCTTTACACTAACTTTTTTGTACTTTTTCCCCTATTTACATTTTTAACCCCTCAACTTGGTTTATTGATGTTTCCTTCTTTTATTTACTTTAATAGAATAACCGGGTGTTACATGAGGCTTTCTTTAGGTCTTTATACTTCGGAAGTCATTGCCTTGCTTTCTTCTAAGTGTTGAACTTCAGAAGAAGGAAGACTTGGTCTTTGGAAGTTGGAGTTTTCCTTCAGAAGCTTCTTCAGACATAAGCTTTGGAAACTCAATATTTTTCTTTGAAAGAACTTCATTTGGTAGGGTTTTTTGGACCATTAACATAGTTGTTTAACCATTTAAACAAGAAAACATAGCATAAACAAACCATAATATTATGTTTTATAAACTAAAAATTAAGGCACATAACTTAATATCAACAAACCCAAGAAGATAGGATCATATATATGCGTATGAACTAGCTATCAAGAAGAAATAACAACCAAAACAACACATACAAACTACCTTTGTAGAGCTACTGAAAAACATGATTTTGATGAAGAGAATGAGGTTCTTGAATGAGCAAAACACCAAGGAGAGGTGTCCTCAAGCTTCCATACCCACAAGCATCAAGCAAAGACCCTTTTTGGTAGGATTTGTACACCAAAAACCAAAGAAGAAGCTGCTGAAAGCCACCTTCCAGCCGTGAGTTTCTTGAAGAAGAAGAAGAGAGAAACTTGTTCTTTTGGCCTATTGCATGTGTGAGAGAGAAAAGAGGTGGAGTGTCTTTCTAGTTAATGAAGTCTTGTTCAAAGACAAAACAAAATGAACCATCCCCTCCCAAGGGGAGGCCAAAAATGGTATTCAAATTGGGATTTCCCCCTCAATTTATTTACCATTTTATCCTAACTAGTCACTAATATAAGTTATGTAATTAACCTTTTAATTATATAACTCGTACACACTTTTATTACTTGATGTTATTTAACCAACTTAAATAGCATTACAAATAATACCCATGAACAAAATATCCCTATAAGTTGTTCCATCTCATATGCAACTTATTTAGAAAACCCATTTTCTAAATTGGTGTAATTATTTAATTGCATGATCATATCATCAATTAAATATTAATTGGTGTTTGCTAAGCTTGTTATTGGGTATGACCCGACTTGGATCATAACGTACTAACCACATCAATGTTCTATGTGTCTTGGGCATAAAGAATCCAACACATTTGCCTTCGAAAGTTCTTCATTAGTTGTACCAAAATTATCTAAGTGTTTGGTTTTGGTTGCACCAGCCTTACTTGATCCAACAAACTCCCCCTAGGCTGATGCTACCAAAACCTCACTTGTTTCTACTTCTCAAAACTTTCAGCACCAAGGAAATGAGATATTTTTTAGTTTCCTTGTCTTTCCTAGAAGTGATGCTGAGAAGTTTGTACAGATCATTCGTAGATAGGAGATCCAGTCTGTCACTCTGAATGATGTGTACCCTTTGTTGTGCTCCTCTTAAGAGAGTTAGTTGATGGGAGTTGTAGTCATACTCCCATCTAACTATAGACACAAGTTCAGGACCTTCAACCATTTGAAGAAAGGATTTGCCTTTGGTTTCTGATCCTTCCTTTTCATCTTTCTCTCTTTGTTTCAACTCTTCTTCAATCTTGGTCCTAGAGGTTAGCTTGGCCAAATGAAGACTGCTTAGATGTTCTAATATGAGCAGCTATCTCAGAGTTGGAGGGGTTAGAGAATGGCTTCTCTACGAACTCAGCAATGTCAAACCTGCTTAAGTGTAGTAGAGGTGAGGCAATAAGCTTGTTTATCTCGCCATTCTCTCTTAACAATAAAGTTGTGAGAAGAGTCTTTGAACCTTCACTGGCTTATCTTCTTCTGTGTCACAAGGGGCTGACTTGGTACTCTATCCCTTTTCTTTGAATCCAGCAGAGTCACGAGCTTTCTTCTTAGCTTCTTCTTCGATTCATTTAGTGAGTCAGAGTTAAGGCCAAGGAGTTCAATGGCTTGGTCCAATTACCTCTAGGCAGATCAAGGAATTGTTCTCCAGTGAGGGAACATGAGAAGTCATCAACATAGGTTAGCTTGACAGACCCCTCCTCACAAGAGATATTGCTCAAAGTTGTAAATTTGATGATCTTCATCTTGAACTCCTTGAATTCCTCTAAGGAGAGATTTTTAGAAGGCTGAGAGGATGACTTGGGTGGTTGTTGGGTAGGTAAAGGTGTTTGGGTTCTTAGGAGTCTTTTAGGTTTGAGGATAGGTATTTGAGGTGGTTGTGGTGAGGAAGTGGATATGGTTGATGATGTGGGTTCTAGAGTGTATGGCTTAGAGGTTGGCTTAGTATTGATGGGAAATGGGAAAGAAATAGGTTCAGGTTGTGGTTCAGGTGTTTCTCTCCTATACATCTGTTTCCTTCTTCCTGAACGAATGTCAACCTTGATGTTGCTAACATGTCGCTACAGGGTCTTCTCAAACATAAGACCCACTTGCCTACCAGAAAAGCCATGAGCTCTTAGATAGTCTTTCATCTAGGCTTTGTCTCCTAGCTTCTTAATAGCATCAAATCCAGCTTCTTCCTCCTTTTTCTTCTTCTCTCTGAGTTTCTCCTTGGCAGCCTTTGTTCTCTATTTTTCAATTTGATCTTGCTCTTTCTTGAAAAAGCCACAAGATCATGTCATTGTTATGAGGATTTAATTCCTAAAGAGACAATCCCCAAGAGCTTAGGAAAGTTATCCTTTCACTCCTCAGTTGATGGTTAGCTTCTTCCTTCTTTCTCCACCTTTCTTCCTCTAAGGCCAACCTTGCTGCATCTTTTTCTTGATCAATCCTCAACAGGGTTGCATTTTCTAACTCAGTTAAATCCTCTAGTGGTAACAAGAGCACATCTTCATTAACTGGCTCCAAGATTGGCAAGCCTGTCAATGATCTTCCCTCCTTTTGTTGTTGATAACCTCCTGGTTGGCTGTAGCTGCTTTGCTTCTTGCAACTTACAGTTTCTTAGTAGGAAGTCTACCTTTTCTTTTTAGCTTTTTCAACCTTTCTTCTTGTAGAAGCTCTTCCATAGTCATTTTCCTCTTCCCTTTGGTGTCTTCGGAAGTTCTAGACTTTGGATAATCTTGTGTAGAGGTTTCAGATTTAAAGGTGGTAATCGGAGCATGTGATGATAATGTTGTTTGAGTGAGAGGTCGGTTGAGAAAATCCTCACTGTTTACCTTAGGTGATAGTTCGAGAATTGCATCTGTGATAACCAGATTCTCTGATAAAGAGAATAACCCTTCCGCAGCTTCCATCTTAGCTTCAAAAGATCAAAATGGTTCTTTCGAGGTTTTGACTTCAGCTTCGAAAGTTGTGGGATTGCACTTTCTGTCCTAATTGTTTCAATTGTTGGGTCATCAGTCCCCATTACCCCTTTGAAATCAATCTCAAGTTCAATATGGACCTTAGGTTGACCAACTTCTTGGAGAGTGGTAGTAGATGCATTCAACCTTTGAAGTTCTTTAGCTCCAAAGTATGCCACAACAACATCTAGGCTTGGTTTTTCTATAGAAGATCCCATCAGGAACTTGTAAAAAAGAACTTGTTTAGATCTTTGAGCATCCTTAGGTCCATTCGAAAAACAAGTGGAGGAGGCTCAGGGAAAACTGTTGCCTATTAAGTAGGATATCTTGAAGTAATAGTTGATAGAGCTAGACTCTGTGGTTCTTCTGATGTTTGTCTCTGAACACTCTCCCTATTTTTGGTAGCATCATCTTGAGAGCTTGATGAGCTAGAGGAAGCAGTCAAGAATACCTGAATTGATACATGCCTAACAGATCTCTCAATCTATTTCTCAGTTAGTTTGGCCTTAAGATGTTCAATCTCAAGTTGTTGAGTGGCAAACCTATCATCTAAAGTCTTAACCTTAGACTCAAGGATTGAGACTTTAGAAAGTCATCTCGAATGGTGATTTGCATACTTCCCTCATCTTCTTTTGAAAAATCATGAGGAGATGAGGTAACATACCGAGTATGTTCATCGTCACCACCAGATGTGGTTTCTTGGTGCCCTGGTTTCTGTTTCCAAATGATGTCAGTTTCAGAGTCATCAAAGGGTAAGGTTGTCATAGATTCAGTCTTAAAGATGCTATCACTGTCCTAAGGATCAAATGAGGCTTCTTCAGTAGTGGCAGTTGAATCTACATGAGTCCCTTCCATATCAGTGGGACTCACCTCAGTTGTGGCTTGTTGATGGGGCTAGAGATCAGGGGTCTCTCTAGGCTCAGTTGATCCTTAGGTGGGTGTTGTGGATCAACTTCATGGCCTTGAAGAGACATAATCTCATCATTAGTTCCTGTAAGAAGGTTAGTGAAGGATATAGAGGTTAATCCTAATGACCTGGGACTTTGGTCAATGTCTATTGGCATTAAGCCTATGAAAAAGTTGTCCCTTTTTGGCTGCTCAGAAGATATAGTGACTCATCCTGAGGGGTATCAGCTTGAGTTTCAGGCTCACGGAATTGAGACTAAGGAGACTCAGTACCCTTATTGAGGTCAAAAGTGAAGGATAGTGTGACCTCAGACTGAGTGGGAGCCCATGGTTCCACTATAGTCTTTTTGGATTGAACAGGGGGAACTTGTTCAATCAAAGTAGATTGAACCAGGGTTTGTTTAGGACGTCTGTGGTATGTGATTTGATAGGGTGAAAAGGTACATTGGCATTATGAGGGTTGTTGCTGGTGGGGGTTCATCACCTGTGGGGTGTATAGGGATATCACCGGGAGCTATGCGCTTAATCATACCAAGAAGGAGTGGGGTGTGTCTTCCAATGAAGTTGGTGGACATCCTCTTTAGCACTTTGAAGATGTCTGGCCTCATGTGAGCCATGAGGGACATGCAGAGCTGCTGCATAGACAAGCTTGCTCTAGTCAAACTCATAGTTGATAATATGCTAGATGAACTGGGAATACATGTAAAATGTCTCAATTTGAAGGTTACCCATCCAATTGGTGAGCACAAATTGGAGTAATTAAATCATAGACCTTTTACCAACCCATGAACTAGGCATCCTAGTTCATATGGGATTTGATCCCATCTCCCTAACTTGTTCGACAAGTAGTGAAGGACTATGTGCAGCAGGAACTTCCAATGATAAGAGAAGTTGAATTTGTATACCGTAGACCTGCTCACATCACCGCCATATCCCATTTGTGTATTGTTGATACATATCTCCCTAGTTTATGTGCTTAATGTAAAAGTATGTCATGGCTTACATATGTGTAATGAAACGATGTAATGATATATGATTTGTGCTTTGATGTTAATGTATCTTTAATTCATATATATGACCTTATTATATAGGTTTAAAGTTGATATATGATTATTCATGCTACTAGACCATACTTATGGACTATACGCATGAAGACATCATGCTAATGGAACAGTTGCACGACTGGACCAGGAGACTGGACCAGTCGTATGATTGAAACATGAGAATGACTCAGTCGCATGATTGAACCATGCTAATGGTTCAGTCGCACGAATGAAGATAGCAAACCTATAAATACCACATAATTCATGGAAAAATGAGACTTTTGACACTTATATCATATACCCTCATAACTTAGCAGTCCAGAGCATCCAGAACGCATATTCCAACTTCATAGTTCGCATCTGATCATTTTCTACTCAATCTTAATGTTTCTTTAATCGTTAGATCGATCCGGTTTGTGTTCTCACTGATTGGATCGCCAATCAAATAGGATTCCGCACTATTTGATTTGGTTTCATGCATAACTAGTTAGTACTCCATACGTACACGGTCCCTAAGAAGAGGTATCATAGCTTTGGCTCTTGATTTTGGGTGTGATTCGATTAGTTTTGGTGTTAAACTCACGTTTTCATTCAAAAAGGTCATCTTTTTGAGTCCACAGGAGGTTTTCGACGTTCTTAGGCATAAAAGTTCAAGTCTTTTTTTCATATAGCAGATTAGGTTTTCTGGAAAAATTCTGTTTTGTGTCAAAGTGTCAAAATTCAAAAAATTTCAAACACAGCAACTTTCAGTCGCACGAATAGCTCATTTGTACAATTGAGTCATCCGCATTTGTCCAATCGCACGATTGATTCATCCGCATTTGCCCATCCGCGTTGTTCATTCTCATGATTGAGTCATCCGCATTTGCCCATCCGCATTGTTCATTCGCACGATTGAGTCATCCGCATTGTCCATTCGTACGACTAAGTCATCCACATTGACCATTCGCATGATGAGTCATCCGCATTTGTCCATCCGCACGATTAACTCATTTGTGTTTGTCCAATGGCACGATTGACTCATTAGTATTTGTGCAATCGCACAATTGACTCATCCACATGTGTCCAATCGCATGATTGACTCATCCACATTGTCCATCTGCACGATTGACTTATCCACATTGTCCATTCGCATGAGTGAACCAGTCTTGTTCTAAAGTTCAAAGTTTATAAAAATGGAAGATCAATTCACTGCCTTTACTATCGGAAGGGACTCTCACATTCAGAACCTTCTGCTTCTGGAAAATGAAATTGGGAAACATAATAAACCACCAAAGCTTATAACATTAGATGATTATCCACAATGGAAACAGAGATTCGAGGTCTATCTTAATGGAGTTGATCCCAATCTTTGGGCATCCATTGAGACAGGTTACAATATGCCAGTCGGTGCCGATGGAGTTAAGCTGACTCTAGGAGGAATGAATGACAGCCAAAAGGTTAAGTACAATGCAAAAAAGAAAGTGTATTCCATGTTGACTCAGTCGATACCGAAAGACATCTTTCATTAGTTCTTTGAGAACAAGGAGGCGAAAAAGTTATGGGAAGCATTAGAGAAAAGATATGATGGGAATGCACCGTGAAAGGCTCTAAAGGCTAAGGCTCTCAAGAAGGAGTTTGATAACTTCTCTTGATAGGGGAAGAGAGTCTGGATGACATTATTGACAGGTTCTACCATCTGATGAGTGAGCTGCACACTCATGGTGTAATAACGTCTATGGAAGATAAAGTGTCAAGTTTTGCAGATGGTTTGCCGGATAAATGGGATTCGTTTGTATCTAATCTGAGACAAAATGATATTCTTGCAAAGTTAGATATAAATGATTTCATAATGAAGTTAAGAGAGGAAGAACTAGGAATAAAGTACAAGTCATTTTCCATTCCAACCAGTTTGAGAGTACCACTTCAACCCGCTTTTGTGTCTAGTTCCGCGGCTCCTACTCAATCCACTGCTTGAGGAAAAGAAACGTCTAGGCCATCATCGACTCAATACATAGTGCCTGAAGCCAACACTATGAAGTTAAAGACTGAGAATCTCAGTAATGTCATAGTGGAGATTGCAAAGGAGCACATGGATCTTCTTGCATCAGTGGTTCAATCGTATGGTGGTTTAGTCGCTGGGAAGACGGGAGTTGTCATCTTGCAGATGAAAATTACGAGCAAGTTGACGAGAATGAGCTGGAGAGGATGGATATCATGTGAGCTCTTGCAAGTGTAGTTAGATGAGCGAAAAAGTTCATTAAGAAGACAGGGCAGAATCTTGTAGCCATAAAGGACACAACGTTTGGCTTTGATAAAACCAACGTCACCTGCTTCAATTATGGTGAAAAGGGGCATTTTAAACGTGAATGTCTAAAGCCCAAGAAAACAGGAAATGGAAATCTATTTTCCAACTTCAATCATCAAGACAAACCCATGAGTGGAGCTACCTCTTCAAGCAAAGAGACAAAGGCCTTGATTGCTCAAGGTGATAAAGGGCAAGACTGGACCTTCCACTTTGTGTCTCCGGGTGAATCAAACATTGCTCAAGGTGAGATCACAGTTGAGCAAGTAATGTCAGATACTGAAGAAGCTATGAACATGGTAAATCACTTGGTTGAGGAAGAGCTTAGAGCATCAAGTTCAGAATCTCCAGCATCCGAAGAGTCTAACTCTGCTTTGATGGATGATTCAACCGATTCCTCACAAGTAAGTACTAAAGACCAATGTTTGAAAAACATGCTTGTGATGAATGTAATAAATTTAGAGAGAGCATTGATCTAAAATTTGATAGGTTATTAGAACACAATGAGAACTTAGTAAATGATTACAACTGTGCACTAAAGCTAATCGTATATTAAAACAATATAAGTGCAGTTACAAAGAAAAAATAGAACTTTTGGGTAAATAACTAAGGGAAACCGAGGTTGTTGCTTTCAATCAAGCAAATGATATAAAAAACTATTTAAATTCTTTGGAAGAAACAAAGAAAGAAAAATCAGTTTTAGAAGTCGAAATTAATTCTTTAAAACAAAAACTGCATAGTTGGACCAGTTCTTCTCACATAGTTCAACACTTAGTGAAAGAACGAAATAATGAGGAAGGTTTGGGTAAAAAAGTAGTTCCACCACCACATGAAACCCTTTTAAATACAAAATGTAGTCCTATATATAAAAACCCAGTAAAGGATCATGTGGTGGTGACTCCTTTGGTTAGTGATCATGATTCCACGGGTAAACCGGTGAACTCTATCACTAAACAGAAGGAGTCTACTGTGGAATCAAACGAAAGATGCCTACTGTCAATTTGGATGATAAATTTGAAAGGGTTAATGTAAGGTCAGGTTCATACATGTCTTCTTCTAAACCCAAAATGACTAAACCAATTAACCAAACCCGTGTTACATGTCAAAGTCCAAATAAACTAAAGGCTAAAGATGTTAAAAATGTTCAAACAATTAATTCTGATAAAGAAGTAGAGCCATCTAAACAAGTAGTGACTAAACCTAATCAGACTCATGTTGCACCTGTATCACACTCAACCCCACATAAATAGTTTCCCCAACTGTTGAAGGGAGATCATGCTATAGTTGTAGAAAAAGAGGACTAATGAACTTTATGATACAAAACAAAGTTCTTCTAAATGGAGTTCTATTACTCCTCCTAAGAGGACTAATGAACCT
Organism: Flaveria trinervia; assembly: GCA_025506515.1. Lineage (NCBI taxonomy): Eukaryota > Viridiplantae > Streptophyta > Magnoliopsida > Asterales > Asteraceae > Flaveria > Flaveria trinervia. Next base: position 65,551,112 of record CM046443.1, read on the forward strand.
AAAGTTCAAACTATAAGACAGTTGTCTGTTTATCACAAACAGGCCTTACACAAAACTGGCTTATGGAAAGAAAAGTCAAGAAAATTGTCTGATAATGAGAATAATAAGAAGAACAATACACCTTCATCCTCAATTGAATAGTGGGTTGAGTTTGTGAGGTGTGATTTCTCTTGGTCACCCAAGCTAGTTAAGGCTTGGGTCCCAAACCTAAACTGGTCATTTCCTTTGATTTTGTAGGGTGTTCGCTACAGTGCTATCATAAATACCTGGATTGTTGATAGTGGGGCGTCTAGGCACATGACCGGGAACTTATCTCTACTTTTCAATGTCAAACAAATTAAAGGAGGACATGTATCAATTGCTGGGAATAAAGGAGGATATATCACTACTCAGGGTGAAGTGGGAAACCAAAAAGTCAAGTTTGATAAGGTCAACTACATTCAACAACTACAAAACAACTTGCTTTCAGTCTCCCAGATATGTGACAAAGGCTTCAAAGTTGTGTTTGACAACAAGAAGTGCTACGTGCTGAAAAAGGATTACGTTATCCCAAAGGACAAAGTCTTAATGTCAGCTTCAAGATATAACAATTTATATGTCTTGGATCTATCAAAGGCCTCCACAACTAATCAGAAATTTTAATGCTTCTTGTCAAAGGCAACAGAGAGGGACTCAATCTCCTGGCATAGGAGATGGGACACATAAATCCACGAAAGATGAATCATCTAATATAGAATGATTTAGTGAATGGAGTAAATGTCAAGAATTTGTTCGAGCTTCCAGACTTTTGCGTAGCATGTAAGAAAGGCAAATAGACCAAGAAGTCTCACAAGGCAAAGAAAGTTGATTCCATTGACCTGCTTCTCGAGCTTCTACACATGGATCTGTTTGGTCCCGTTAGCATTAAAAGTATTATTGGTGATTGTACTGCTATGTAGTAACAGATGATTACTCAAGATTCTCTTCAGTGATGTTTCTAAAAGCCAAATTAGAAACTTTTGAATCATTCAAACATCTGGTAACTACATTGGAATCACTCTACAAGCTGAAAGCTAGACAGATTCGATCAGACAATGGCACAGAGTTCAAGAACCAGTGGATGGAGGTGTTTTCAAAAGAAAAAGGGATTGTACATCAATTTACGTCTACCTACACACCACAGATGAATGGAGTTGCTGAGTGAAAGAATCGGAACTTGTTAGAGACATCAAGAACGATGCTAGCCGACTCGAAACTACCTATCCAATTTTGGAATGAGGCAATGGCCAATGCATCTTACACCCTTAATCGGGTATTGGTGGTCAAACGTCATGGTAAAACATCTTATGAGTTGCCCCAGAGACGTAAACCTAACCTGGAGTATATTGAACCAATTGGTGCACCATGTATGCTGCTAAAGAAAACTCAGTCTGGGAAGTTCAGTGAGAAGGCTGAAGAAGGGATATTTCTAGGATACAGTATACCAGACAAGAGAGTTTACAACAACTCTATGTGTCAGGTAGAAGTGTGGTGCAATGTTGATGTTCAGAGATACACCACCCCCTGGTGGAAAGGGACCTTCATTCTTCTTCGACTATGATGGATTCTTTAAGTCCTTCAACATACCTCCCTCCCTTCCTGATGATGAGTTAACAACCATAATGATGTCCGATGTCCTAGACATACCGCCACTAGACTCGACAACATCAACTCCACAAGTCGAATCTTCTAATCCTTTAGGGGGAGAACTTGATGTAAGTGATTCCTTCTCTGATGATGAAGATGTGGAGACAGAACAGGTGGGGTCAGGAGGAACAGGTTCCTACTACTGAAAGTACATAAGCATCGGATGGCAATGCCTCCGACACTTCTAAACCTCATACTCCAACAGCTACAGATACTGACCCTGGAATTCAAAATCTGGATTAGGAAGTAGTTGTTCCCACCACTCTCGGATCTCGAATGAATGTTTATCATCCCCTGGATAATGTCATAGGGGATGTACTATCAGGTGTACAGACACGAAATCAGTTATACTCAACTGATTATGCCTCGGTCATGGAAAAAGGCTATCGTCACGATGGTGCTTGTCGATGTTTTGTGTCTCAATTTTAGCCAAAATATGTAAGTGAAGCCTTAAATGACAAGGCATGGGTTAGTGCCATGCAAGAAGAACTTCTACGGTTCAAAAAGCTAGGAGTATGGACACTGGTGGACAGACCAAAAGGTGCTAAAGTGATTGGCACTAAATGGGTCTTGAAGTGCAAGAAAGATAACCAAGGGGCACAATCAGAAACAAGGCTCGACTTGTGGTACAAGGATTTAGACAAGTCGAAGGCATAGACTACAATGAGGTGTTTGCACCTGTGGCTAGAATAAAAGCAATCCGTATCTTCCTAGCCTATGCATCTTATGTGAAGATTAAAGTTTATCAACTAGATGTAAAAAGTGCATTCCTTCACGTGAAATCCGTGAGACAGTGTACGTCAGTCAAGCTGAAAGATTTGAGGATCCTTATCATCAGGACAGAGTCTACAAACTGGACAAGGCTCCCTATGGGCTCCATCAAGCCCCTAGAGCCTGGTATGAGAAACTCTCAACTCATCTTGTGAAACATGGTTTTCGCAGAGGAGTGATTGATTGTACGTTATTCATTAAAGAAAAAGATGGTGATTTACTATTGGTACAGATATATGTGGACGACATAATCTTCGGTTCCACAAATGAAGAATTATGTAAAGAATTTGAATCTGTAATAAAAGTAGAGTTTGAGATGAGTGAAATGGCAGAGATGAAGTTCTTCTTAGGATTATAGGTAGATCGGACATCAAAAGGAATCTTCCTGCATCAGACTAAATATGTAGGGGATATCCTTAGTCGGTTTGACATGGAGAATGCTTCAGCTGCTGGAACTCCACTTGCCACGAATCAGGATGTGGCACCCGATGAAAATGGTGATCTGGTTGATTCTACAATGTATAGGAATGATCGGATCCCTCATGTATCTCATAGCGTCTCGTCCTGATATCATATATGCCACATGTCTTTGTTCAAGATATCAGGCAAAACCAAAAGTAAATCATCTCATTGGTGTGAAACGGATTTTTCTCTATCTGAAGGGTACTCCAACACTCGGGTTGTGGTATCCTCATGATGATGATTTTGAGCTTACAACGTATAGTGACTCGGACTATGGTGGTTGCAAGATGAACTACAAGTCAACATCTGCAAAATGTCAGTTTTTTGGTAGACGGTTAGTCACCTGGTAGTGTAAGAAGCAGACATCAGTTGCCCTGTCAACTTATGAAGCTGAATACATTGCTGCTGCAAGTTGTGTTCACAAATCATTTGGATTCAACAGCAAATGCGCGACTACAGTTTGCAATCTCTACCACTCCTATTTTTGTTGATAACTCTACTGCTATTGCTGTCACCAAAAAACCAGTCTAACATCCTAAAACTAAACACATCGGTATTAAATATCACTTTATTCGTGACTGTTTTGAAAAGCAATTAATCAATGTGGTTAAAATTAATACGGATTTTCAATGCGCCGACCTCTACACTAAAGCATTTGATAAACCGAGGTTTTTATATCTTTTAGAGGTTAATGGGTGAAAAAGAAAAGTGATGTGATTCTGGAGGAAGAAAGTGCGTAGTCCGACATGTTTTCGTTTATTTCTTTCATTTTCTTTTATTTTCCTATGTATTAAAATCCAAAAACTCAAAAATAATTTTCGGTTTTTGATTGTAGGGAGAATAGGTTATTTTAGTATTAAATTAGTTGCATTATTTAATTTAAAAAACGAGGGAGGATGATAGCTTAGCTAATAGAAATGAGATCAAATCTGTGATTCTGATTCAACGCTTATGGAAAATGATAGTACACAGGGAACAAATTGTTTGGGACTTCAAAAGAATTAAATGATTAAGATGCAAAATTCAAAGTATATGTCTGAGAAGTCTAAGCAAAATAAAAAAATGAAAGTAAAACTAGTATGCTATTGAGGTAACACAGAGAAAGTAGACCGAGAGGTTGCTAGACCATTACATGATGTGTCGATAGATTCAACACAATATATGAGGAGACCTCATTGGTGACTTAAATTCAAACTAAGTTGTTCAACTTGCTGTGAGTTCTCATCTTATCCCTGGTTAACACAATCAACGCATTTCCAATAACGGGTGATGAGCAAAATAAATGCCACAAATGTGTGCGGATGACCACAAATATGAGCAAAGCACATGTAACAAATGCTCAAAGCAATCAAGCTGATAACTTATGTTGTTGGTACGTTATGTGCAAAAAGAAAAATAAATGCTCTAACAAGAAAATAGGTTGTGTGCCTCTCTATTGTGCGGTGACACTGACCTGAGGATAAGAATAACCTACATATTCTAGAATTCATTGTTGTATGCGCCTCTCTACTGTGCGGTGGCACTGACCTGAGGCTTGGCATCTCTTGAAAGCTCTTAGAATAGTTACTTCTTGTCAAATACCCGTAGAACCCTCAAAAATCTGCTGAGGAATGTTGATTACCATATAAGTGTGGGATCCAAAAATGCTTGTTGAAATAATCAAACCTAATATATCACCAATCTGTGTCAAAAATCTGTGTATGGATTTAAGAGGACAATTATACTGACAATCATCGTGGCTGCAACTCTTGACAGTCAAAATCAATGTGTGCATCTTATAGCTCTAGTATGGTTTCCTAAACATGTTGTTGATTCTCGGTCAAAACAATAATCAAGCATCGATATATTTTTTTAAAGTGTCCCAAATGATTTTGATAAACCTGTATGATTCCATAATGAATCTCTCCAGAAATGATCAAATTAACTTAAACCTGTGCTATCCAAGAAAATAAATTAGTTGGACACTCTTTTAAAGATTTCAATCATCTCAAATAAAAAATACAAAAATATATCTTGTTTCGTTTTAATTTCAAGTTTGTTCTGTTTAATTTTTAGTCATTATTTAGGTAAAAGGTCGACTATACATCTGGATTCAATATATTAATCACTCACTAAAAGTGGTCACGTCTGAGGTGACCAATCGGGTTCTTGGAATTAAAAGGATCACGTCTGAGGTGATCAAACAGTTTTTCAATTAAAAAGGTCATGTCTGAGATGATTATCGGTCATAGCGTCTAATCAACGGTTAAACATGTATGTATGAAGTGTACGAGGTCAAAATCATAAGTATGAACCATTCGCACCGTTGGACCATAAGTATGGGTGAATCGCACAATTGAACCATAAGTATGGACCTGTCACATGAGTGGATCATAAGCATGGAGCAATCCATGCGATTGGATCACCAGAATGAACGGTCGCACTAATGTATGAGGCCGTATTAGCCAGTCGCACGACTAAACCCCAGTCGCACGAATGAAGCATGCGAATGGCCTAGTTTGTAAAATCCGTCAAATTTCAAAATTATGAAACCAAACCGAACTTATTTTAAACTTTCATACGATGGAAATTTTAATATTTAAAATTTTTATTATTTATTTTATTGAATCAAACGCGTTAAATATGCAATTTAAGCAATATTGAAAATTGTTTTATTCATTTATCATTTAAACAAAGAATAATAATTTATTTATTTATAAATATATCTTTTTATAAAAATATAAATCTTTATTTAACATTTTATAATAAATAACTAAATGAAAAAGACTTATTAAAACTTATAAAAGTTATAAAATGAATTTTAATAAACTTTAAAGTTACAAGTCTTATAAAAGTTATAAAGATTTTATAAGAAAATAATTTGTAATTATTCTTTATTTATTTTTTTTTAATCTTATTTTTATTTCAAAATCATAACCCCCTTTAAAAGACTTATAAATCACCATTAACACCATTCATAACCTCCTCCTAACCTCAAGTAAAAAGCAAGGCTTAGGCCTCACTTTTTATTTGCTCATCTTCTTTAAAATCTCACTATCATATCTTTCTTTCATCCATTGGTTATGATCAATTTGAAGAATTTTCTTTTATAAGAAATTTCAAGAATTCTTAAGACTAAGGTAATCTTTTATTGCTTTTATATTATACATTTTAATCATCCTAATATCCAATTGGTCTCATGACTTTATGTTCTTACTATTATTCTTTCTTCTATCAAATCTCTTTTTATTTTAATCATCATCATTTGATCATTAACATTTTAATAATCACTAACCTTATAACAATCACTAACATTCCTAAATCAAGCTAACAACACACTAACAAAAACAAATAATCGCGTTTGCATATGGACGGCTATGCCGCCGCATTGGGTTATTCCCCAAGATTATTGTTCTAAATGATGGCAATGCCAAAATCTTAAAATATTTTTATAACTAAAATGAAGACTAATATACCATATATTGACATAATAAAATGTTCTAACCCGTTTCATGCTTTAATGAATTTAAAAGTGCACATAAGTGCCTTAGTAGAATTCTGGCAGAATATAATCATATTTTAACCGACCATAAGTTGATAATAAAAAAATAAATTTCAGTAAACTCAGATTCCAATGTTAAGTTATTTGAATTACCTTTTCAACGACAGTTTATACATCTTCAAACTCAATCCGACAACTCAATAATAGCCTTCACAAGATAAGTGCGCATTTCAACACCTTTTGTCTTGTGCTGCTTCTTTGACCTATTTAAATATCTTTTCGTAAAATTGTTTCTGAATGAAAGTTCTCCGGGAGACTTTGAACTAATCAAGTTTAAATTTTTATAATTTTATGAAACCATTTTCTAAACCTGTTCAAACACATACCAAACATTCTGTCCAAAATCTAAATTATTGATGCAATAATCCTTTTTCAATCTACCTTTCGTTTTTAGCATTCTTTAAACGTCCTAATTTCTTGTAATCAATTCCAACCTCAATTTATTTTTCTTTTTATCATTTAGGACATCACCTTTGACTCTTGACATTCAAGTTTTCTTATGTACTCTACAACCACCACTATACTTGTGAGTTCTTCATACCCCTTTTTCATTTTTTCACACTTTGAGGTGAAACATGTTACCTTATAATCGTTGCACTTTTAAAACGTTTAATTATTGTAAACTTATGGCAATTCACTTGTATGTTGTGGTTATTTGATCTTTGTAGCTACCATATAATGTCGATTATATGTACAATCATTAACTATTGCTAGCCTGGCGACGTCATAGATCTATGGGCCTGACAAGCCTGCTTTGTTGATCCAAGTACACTTAGCTAATCTTATATACTTGTAAACGTTTGAGACTTGTAAAACTATCAAGGTTTGATTGTGCATTTTGTCTTACATCCCTAGTTACTTTGATCACTAATCTATGACATGAATTGCCATCTTTTATATATTTATGTATTGAAAATTATGGAAATCTCACCAACATTATTGTTGACCCTTTATTTTTAACATGTTTCAGGTTTAATACTTGAGGTTTCTCTTCGTGCTCATATAAGACTTGGACCTAGTTTAACTAAATATGTTATTTCTTGGTTTGAAGTTTTTGTATTGTATGGACTTATTTGTCTTGTAATGTTCAATGATTAATGATATTTAATATAATTTCAACTTAATTAGTTCCATGTGCTATGAACAATCGTTTCGCATTCATCCGCCCCGATGATTTCGCCATCAGTCGGGATGTGACACAGTCGCATGGCTGTGTTGGGATTCAACATGTTTATCAAAGTTCATATTATCTTCTTTTGTATGAAAAACGCAGCGGAATTTAGTTTTAAAACATGTTAATATGTTCATTATTAAACCCATTTTAATAAGCAAACCCCAAAGCCATGGATCAATATACGAAATACATACAATGGAATGAACATAGGATGTAAAGAACACAACCTTTGGAGCTGTTCAAAGTCGAGTTTCAAGAAGAGAAGAAGATGAAATCGTGGCTGAAACTTCAAGATAGAAGTCCTCAAGAGGTGATACCCCAAGCTTGTACAAACACCTTTGATTGCTAGGCTTCTTGACACAAATTTTCAGCAACAAAACCCTCTTTTGTGAGCTGAAATTTCTGCTCTTACTTTTCTTCAAACCGTGAGAGAAAGAGAGAGAGTTTTGGGAGGAGTAGAAGTCCTTTGCATGTAGGAGAGATGTGTGTTCTTTTGGATTGTGTAAAAACAATTAATCTAGTGTGTTATCAAGACAAAGATGGGACCCCCAGGCAAGTGGGCGGCCGAAAATCCATTTGAAAATGGATTCCCACACTTTGTTTTGTAACACAATTAAAATACACACTAAATCCTTATGTTTATAAATTTAAAACATGTTTAAACTTTATAAACTTAGTACTTTTATTTTGTTATTATTTAGTAAGACTAAATAATGAAAAACAAAAGGTACCATATGAACAATTATCCATATAATGATGTTCATCTACAAAGGCAATGATTTAGAAAACCCATTTTCTAAATTGGTGTCATAATTTATTGGTGTTTGTTTAGCTTGTTATTGGGTATGACCCGACTTGGATCATATCACACTAGCCACATCAACTTAATATGCATCTTGGGCAGATCAAGTCATTTCAGGCTGAATGTTAACTCAGTATAAATAGAGGGGAGTCTATCGCATTTGCAACACTCTTCAATCGCTCACCCCTCATTCGCATGAATATACCGTTACTCTGCCCAAAGTTCATTTGATTGATTTTACCGATTGATTGTGATCCTAACTATTACTGTCTTCATATACAGGTAATGTGAGACCAAAATCGACAACGATGCCTAGTTTAATCAAAACCTAAGGACCAAAATCATTCAAAACAAGAACTTTGAAAAAACTCCTCAAAATAAACCACTTAAATGGACATAATCGTTGATTTAAAGAACATTAGGTGTTATTTTGAGTTTCTGCGAGTCTAATGAGTCTAATCACAATGTTTAACATCAAGTTTTGAGCAAGAATTGAATTTAAAGTGTCGAATAGAGTGTTAAGCAAATAGAAGTGCTGAGGAACTTCAATCACACAATAGAGCTGGGTGTATGACTCAATCGTACGAATAAACCATGCATATGTGTTCAGTCGCACGATTGGCTCAACCCCATCGGATAGCATACTACTAAGCTCAGTCGTAGAATCAGTCATACGACTGAGCTCAATCGTACGACTAAGACTCAGTCATATTGTCCATTCGCACGACTGAACAAAATGAACCAAGTTCTTTAAGAGTCAAATGTCATCTCTTATGTTCAAATCTAATGTTTATGTGTCTTGTGTTATAGCAACATGGCTGATAGGTGAACTATCAACACCAAGCACAACATCTGTGCTCACCTTGATTCTACATCAGGGAATGCTACTGAGTTCTCAGGGATTATTGCCTTTCTGCATTGATCACGGAACTTCAAGGCTATCTTGACTCCATGTACACCTTACAGATCCATCCAGCAGGCATTCGAGGAAAGTGCCAGGGTTGACAAATCAGTTGAGCCACATTGTATACGAAGCTCCATTTTGGGTCAAGAGATAGAGATTACTGAGGATGACTTGAGATGGGTCTTAGGTCTGGGTGAGGACGGAACCTACCCGAATAAGCTACATTCCCTGACTGTCCGGGGATGCTTCGTGAGGATCAAGTACTCCGGTGACATATTTGCCAGCGTACTGAACAAGAGCAACATGCGCCCTCAGTTCAAGTATTTGGCACATGTGATCTTCAAGTGCATAGCCTCAGGCGTGGAGGATTTGATGACCTGTCCGACCAAATTCAAATGCATACGTTGCACTGGTACTGAACCATCCGTTCAGTTTCTCCCGCATGATCTTCTCCTATCTGATCGAAAACCTTGAGGCTAAAGGAAAGGAAGGCTTTTGTATGTATCCACGTTTCTTACAGCTGATTATTGGCGAGAAGCTTTCTTTGCTGCCAAAGGAGAAAGATGATGTAGTGGTGCTAGAGGTGTTGGATGATACCACCTTAGGCAGGATGAAGGTTTATCGGGGCAAGCAGGTGAAGCCCCCAATGAGGAGATTGTTTGGGCATCTGGCCCAAGAGGATTACGTGGCGCTGGCTTGCAAGAAATGGCGTCATGATGATAGTTATTCCGATACTAAGCCCCTCATGACTACCACATCCGACGATGGCAATGATGATGATCTAGGTCAAGGCGGTGATGGTCATGGTGAACTAGAGAGGGCTTCTTTTCACCAAGACTTCATCCTTGATAAAGAGGAAGAGTCAGATGATGAGCCACTAGTCAGGATAGTGGGAAGCCAGGTTGTGGCTACTGAGCGAGGAATAACGGCGGTTGGTGGACACGAGGGGTGAGTGAAGGGGTGTCACTACTGATGGCACAGATCATACATACACCCCTGACCAGCCCATCAGCCCAAGGGTAGCATCTTCTTCTAAAGGCTCGAGAAGAAGCGAATGGCTCAACCCCAGGGCTTAAAAAGCAAGAGACAGAGGATCACCCTAATTACCACAGCTACCACCACCTCTACCACAGCTCCCACCTCTACCACACATCCTACCACCTCTACCACACCTCCTGCCAACACTACCACAGCCACTCCACCACAGCCCACACATACTCCGCCTCTTATATTCACCACATCCACTACTACCACCACTACTCACCAAGCCGGTCCTTTCACTCACACTCCATTCACCGTTAGACCCTCTCTACCCATATTAGGTCAGAGGAACAGCTAGCCAACCTCAACCGAATGGTGCTAAAGCTGCTAGCCATGGATGAATAAAGAGTTGCACAGCTCAATTAGTTAATGGAGATCAATGCAGCTCAGGCAAAGCAGATCACACAGCTCAGAGCGCAGAATGCCCAGTCAGTAAAGAGGATTGAAGAGCTTAAGAAGAATAAGAAGAAGATTATGCTAAAGCTAAAGGGGTTAAAGAGTGAGCCTCTCAAGATCAAAGATGGTGATGGTGATGATGAAGATGATGATAAGGAGGAGGAAGAGGATGATGATAGTGAAGAAGATATCAAGGAGGGAGGACCGAGCCAAAAAAATCAAGACGAGGATCAAGACGAGGATCAAGACGAGGATGACCAGGAAGGTGATGCTGCTGCATCAGCCTCTCCTCGAGCTCAAGAGAGGCGGACCAAACATAGTCAAGATCAAGGATCCTCATCCTTCGTTCCTCCTACTGAAGAACCTGCAATTCTAGACAAAATTAATTGTTAGATGTATTTGTATTTAACTTTTGTATTTGAATTAGATTAGATTAATGTAATTAAGTATCATCTATCTTTGTTTATGTTTAAATGCTTTATATGATGACTTATGTGTGTTGTGCCTAATGTCTAATCAAGCAGATAAAACTCCACAGCAGGATGAATACGATGTTGCTCCCCTTCAGCAAATCAAGTCTCAATTCACCATGATTTTTGATTTGCAAGGGATCGTCACAAGGTCAGTGAGCTACACTCCCGAAGAAGGAGAAATTATACATGATCTGACCGATGAGCAGCTAGCTGAGATGTTTAGACTCAATCTGGATGAAATTGTAAAAGATGCTCCAGAATTTGATGTTTTAAGTGATGAGGAGCTATAGGATGTTGATGAGATTGAGATTAAGGATGTTACAACAGAACATTATCCAGAGTACACTGACCGCGAGGGAAATGTGATACCCAACTTGGGTGATACTTTTGGCTGTGCTACATTTGAGAAGCTAGATGAAATGGAGAAAGAAAATGAAAAGAATGAAAACCAAGCCCAAGCCTCGGATGCAAATGTTGATATCAAGAAGGCTGAATGGGCAGCTTGTTTTGCTAAAATAAGAGCCCAGCGCACGACTATAAAGCAAAATGCCTACACCAAACTCTACAAAGTCAAGAAACATCAGAAGGTGTCCAGCAAGATGATAACGTGGGCTTATTTTGAGGAATTTAACGTTTATGCAGTGAAAAGAGAGAAGGGGATTGAGTACTTCAGATACCCTCATGATCTGAAGACTCTTCCAGTATTTGAGCTCAACTGACTAGCGTGCTTAGATCTGCTGCATGCTAATCCAAGGAAGATGTCAGGTTGGTTTGAAGCTGCATTGAAGAAAGAATACCACACTAGGTGGGTAAACTTCAGACCATAACAACCGAAGAGGTATATCTGTAGAACTAAAGTGGACCCTATATCTGGGAAGCCGAAAGTAGTGCTGAAGTGGAGTCCTCCACGCACGATGTCAAAGATTTCCTTACAGGGAATGCCTCAAGACTTTGCTCCACATTTCAAATGGTGGTATTATGACTGGAGGACGGGTTAAGCGGTCATAGTTTTGAACAGATAGAGTAAAATGGAAACTATCAGGGTATTTGACCCAATGTGGCTCACTAACTTGTCTGCTAAAAATGTCTATAATTTATACAAGTGGCCACTGTTCTTTGACACGCAGGATATTATACAAGCCCTCCAATTCCAAAATGTGATACTGCTCTACTTTGCATTTTAAATACACGTAGGAGTCACATGAGAGGAGAAGTACAAGAAGTTTGAGAAGCATATGAAGGATGTCAGACAATAGAGTAAACTAGGTCCAAGGGGGAGTTTGTTGATACATATGTCCCAAGTTTATATGCTTAATATAAAAGTCTGTCATGGCTTACATATGTGTAATGAAATGATGTAATGATATATGACTTGTGCGTTGATGTTAATGTATCTTTAATTCATATTTATGACTTGTTATGTAGGTTTGAAGTTGTTGTATGATTATTTGATAGGATCTCAGCATCTAGTTTGATCGATTCGAATGATTTCAGCAGCGGAATAGAGTACCAACTAGCACAATTCGAGCAAGAATACCAAAGATATTGCAATGAACAGAATTAGTTATAGAGAGAGAAAGTTTCTGCAAAAAGAATATTTCATTCAATCACACGCTTTCGTGGTGGCAAAAAGTCACACATACAATAGGTCAATCATCCCTTATATAGAATGTCGTGGTGGAACATTCCTTATATAGGAGATGTGACGTCTGCTGATGTCACTTGATAGTGACATCTAACAGAATTTTTAAACAACTGAAACAAACTACTGAAGATGTCAAAACAGCTGACATCTTCTTACAAAAATACTAAGTGTTATCAGTTACTACAACTACTGAAAAGAACTACTGAAACTACAACGACTGAAGAACAAGCTCTTCAGTCGTTTTACAAAACTACTGAAGTAAAAACATAAAACTACTGATATCACAACTACTGAAGAAGTACTCTTCAGCTGTTGTGACAAACTACTGAAACTTCAGCACTTGGTCTTCAGACTTGAACTTCAGACGTTTCATCAGCTGATGACTTCAGTAGATGTCATCAGCTGATGTCTTCAGTCTTTGTCTTCAGACTTTGTACATCAGTTGTTGATCTTCAGCACTTGTGGACTCTTCAGCTGTTGAACTTCAGTACTTTGGTCTTCAGCTTCAGCACTTGTGTTCTTCAGCTGTTGGACTTCAGCACTTTAGTCTTCAGCTGTTGAAGTCTTCAGTACTTGATCTTCAGCTGTTGAAGTCTTCAGCACTTGTCGAACTGCTGATGAAGCCTTCAGCAGTTGTTGTGATATCATGTGGGACTTAGAGGTTTTCTGATCTTGGCTCATTGGTTCTTTTGGTCCAACAAACTCCCCCTGAACCAATGCAGCCAAAACCTCTAATTGATTTATTTTCCCACTTATTGTTGGCAGAATGGTTGGTCTTTTTCCTTCTTGATCAGTTGAGAAGATGACCCATATAAGCACTGGCCTGGGAATGAGTCTCTGATGATTTGGTTGGCAATGTATGGATGGGAGCTCTGTATTGGGGAATTGGACACTGAGCTGTTCCCCCATCCATGAGACTCACTTCCCAACTATGAGCTTGTAGGATTCCCTGGTGTAGGCCTCCAAAAATACAATTTGTTCCTCCATGGTGAGCTCCTCTGCCTCACCATCGAAGAATCCTTCAGGCCCATAGTACTCAGACAGGAATTTGACCTGTTTTCCATTTTTGAGTACCACTGTTGTAATCTGTCTGTAAGCAAATTCATCAGGATGATGACCTTCTAACAGCAGTGGTAACTCATCCTTTCTGATCTCATTCAGCCTCTTATACACCAGCCCTTTTTGATCATTCTGTTCTCTAGCATCTTTTGTGGAGGCATGTTTGAGGTGTAGGCCTTTTTGAAATCTTCCAGGATTTCCCAGGGTGAAACTACAAGGGCTAAGGAGATCACTTCATCTACAATCTTTTTCACTTGACCATTGTATCTCTGAGGGATATTTTCTTTTGTATTCTGTGAGCCCTAGGATCAGGCCAAATTCTTACTCTTTCTTCACATACTGAAAAGTATGTCTAAGAGTATAAATCCTCTGAGCTTGTTTTTTCATATTGATGATGGAGGAAGTGGCTGCATAAGCTTTATCTACTCTCCTCAATAACTCTTCATCATGCAATCTGTGTTGTTCTCTTCTTCTAATTTCACTTTGATTGCATCTCTTTGTTGCTCAGGAGTTATTGCAAGAGAGAGATCTTTGGCCTTAGGCAACTGCAGAACAGCTGAGATCGGCAGCCTATCTTCATCATCATCATCTTCTTCTTCACAAGCCTCAACACCCTTCTCTTCTTCTGCTTAGGTGCATCATCGGCTGTTGGTTTTGAGGGTAAGGGAGTTGGTTTTGTGGGTTGTGGTTGTGGTTGTTTTGGAGAGGGAATGTTGACAGGCTGAGTTAGCATTTTGGAGGTGAGTGTGGCTTTTGAGTGTTTGGCTAGCTCAGTCCTGCTCCCTGCTCCTGCTTCATTCAAAGCTTCGACTACTAACCCTTAGTGTATGCTTCAGACGAACAGATCTTGGAGGTTATGGCCAAGATGCTGTCCCTGGTCCATGATTTTACTTCGATCAATGATCTCCCAAGGTATTTGCTGATAAATCTGATCATGATCTCAAGTCTCTCTCTATCCATAGTGCTGTAGCTGGCCCATCTTTGTTGGATCTCTTCGATCTCTAATCTTCTTATTTCAGAATCCAGCTTTTCAGTGTCGAAACCTTGCCTAAACAGCTGATCAATGATATTGTCCATTGATCTGCTGTGTTCAGCATCAGCCTCTTTAACCATTTCGTTCAAGTTCTTCTCTTTCTCAGCACTCTTCTTTTTCTTGTATGTGACATGAAAATCTTTTTGACTTTCATGTGTTTTTCAATTTCAGCTCCCTTCTCAATCACACTCTCTCTTTTCGGCCTCATACACACAATCCTTCTCTTTTTCCACCTCTTTATCCTTCTCTTTCTCTCTCTCCTTCTCCATCCTCTTTCTTTTAGCTTTCACTGCTGAACTCTCCCCTTTTTGGGTGCATTGGTTGCAAGGGATTGAGTAGCAGAAAGTTGTTGGCTCAGTACATCCTCCACCAGGGGTTGTAAGACAGAAGAAAGTCTCTCATCAACAGTTTTAATAACAAATTCGGTTAGCTGCGGTGTGATGAGAGATAGGGGATTTTGAGGGATAGCATCCATTTGCTCAGGGGGGTTTTGGTCCTGAGAAATGGTGCCAGAAACAGAGGCAGGTGGCTGAGAATTTTGTAGTGGCTGTGTGTTTAAGGGACCTTCAGAGGAAGGTGCCATCTGTTGGGTTGATGTGGTGGCAGATGGTCTTTCTCCTTGAGAGAGTTGGTCAAGTAGTTTTTGCAGCCTACTGACTTCCTCCTCTAGGATTGTGTTCTGGGCAAGAACATCATAAAAGAAGCCCAGGTCATCATCAGCAGATGCTGAATCACCTGACCTCCTGCTTGTAGCAGGATGTACATGCACTGGGTGTAGACCAGATGTAGCATGTGCCCCTTTGTCTTGGAACTGGGGACTTCCAGCCTCAGGACTTTGTCCTTCATCAGCTGTTGCCTCTGGTGAGGTCTTAGTTATGTTACCAACCTCAGTCTGATCATATGCTGATTCAGAAGAGGTGGCAGCCTCACCAGATGTTCTGATCTCCATATCCACACCAGGAGATAGAACATTTAAACCCCGGTGCTGTGGGTTGTCAGAAGCATGTGTATCCTCTTCCTCAATTGCTGTTGTTCTCCCCTTGTTGGTGGTTGTAGGGGAGGAGGAGAGGCATGCAGCTGAGTCAGCACATTGGCAATTATAATGGTGGGCTTTGAGGGGCATTTGCATGGGGAGAGGGGATAGAAGCTGATTGCATCCGGGGAGAGGGATGCTCTTCAATGATAACCTCCTCAAGTGAGAGAGGTCTCAGCAATGTGGTTTCCCCTGAAGTGGTTGCAACAGGATCCTTTTGAGAGGATACCTGTGCGGCTGTTGCTGGTTGAGTCGTTAACACTACTGGAGGGTTTGAACCAGTAGGTTTATCCTGTTTGGGTGGTACAGGAGCATCATCAGGGGACTCATCTCCCTGATTAGCTTGTTTGGGTTTGGATTTTGGCTTGGTGGGGACTTTGGATCTGGCATTGAAGCTGTGGGTTCCCTTTGCTTGGGTTTGAGCAAACGGGCAGCTTCTTTGAGAGATTGGTCGGAGTTATGCCTGGAGTATACCTCAGCTAGAACAGCTGGTGCAGGGACTCCAAGGCCAACAAGGCCATCAGTTTGTAATTCATTTAAAATTATGGCCATCAGAAACCTGGGATATAATAGCCATCTTTTTCCCACAGGTTTCTGTGCCAGATCTTTGATTTCTAGAAACACAATTTGTGAAAAATTTAAAGGTTGGTGTTCTAGAATTGAATATAATACCTGTTGCCACCGGGAAGACATTTGATCCCATGAGGATGTCTTCGAGGCTAAGCAAAATTCACCATATGAAATATCAGTCGTTCAGCATCAGGGAAGTTCTTCTTCAGTATGGTAGCAGCTCGAAGATTTCCGTCGTACCCATTGTTGATGAAGGACATATCAGTTGTGCCCTTCGGGTACTCAGTCACAGCAGTAGCATCTTGTAAATTTAGCACTCTACGAATGCTTTCAGGTGTAACCTCTACTTGTTTTGGTTAACCAATGACCTAACAGAGATTTGGCCGGTAGGCACATCAGTGTGAACGTAGGCATTGGACCAAAACTGACTGAGTGACTCTGGGTAGATGGTCGGGTTTAAGAGCAGAGCTGTATTATATTGAGAATCAGCCATTAGGTCTATGGCGTGATCAAACTTTGTCCAGAAGGCCGATTTCGTGAGGTAGGCGACGCAGTTATGTCGGGGTTTTAGACTCATGGTTGCCATTTTCGAAAGTATGAAGGTCAGAAGAACGGCTAATGGAACGTTTGAGAAGAAGACAGGTATTATAGGGTTGGGAGAGAAAAGGCTGAAAGAAAACTACTGAAGGTTTTGGTGTGGTCATCAGCTGTTTGAAACTACTGATGACGTGGTATTAACCTTCAGAGGTTTAAAACGACTGACAGTGGTGGTGTGTCATCAGGTGTATAAAACAACTGAAGACTTGGTTTTGACCATCAGACGTTGAAACAGCTGAAGTCTTGGTGTTAACCATCAGTATTTATGAAACTACTGAAGGTCGTGGTTTTGACTTCATATGATGTAAACAACTGAGGACTTGGTGTTGTCATCAGTAGTTGTGAAACTACTGAAGACAGTGGTTTTGCCATCAGTTGTTGTAAACAACTGAAGACTTGGTATTAGTTATCAGTAGTTGTGAAACTACTGAAGACTGTGGTCTTGCTTCAGTTGTTTAGAAACAGCAGTTGTAGAAACAACTGAAGAGAATTACTCATCAGCTGTTTTCGTCAATTCTTAGCTTTTCAGCTGTTTCATACTGTCCTCAACACTTACTCATCAGACTTTTCATCTGCTTTTCAGGTGTTTCATAGGACGTCAGTACTTATCTGTTTTTACTGATTTCAGTAGTTGTAACTATCAGTAGTTGTAACTACATCAGTAGTTTAGAACAGATAAAGTACTTCAGTACTTGTGAGGCATTTAGCCTTCAGTAGTTATAAAAACTACTGAGGGTAAAAGAACTCATCAATACTTATATGTGACATGGTTACCAATGATCATCAGTACTTATTACTGAGATCATCAGTAGTTGTCACTTATTCTAGCTGCAGCATACCAAGGCTTAACACCAGGTTGTGGAAAGTTGAACTATCCAAAGGCTTAGTAAAAATGTCTGCAAGCTCATCAGCACTAGGCATAAACATAGGATTAATTAGACCCTTTTCAAAACAATCTCTTATAAAATGATGTCTAATTTCTATATGTTTGGTCCTAGAGTGCTGGACTGGATTTTTGACAATGCAAAGAGCTGAAGCACTATCATTAATAACGGAGTCTTAGTCTCTGTAATGCCATAATCCAAAAGTTGATTCTAAAGCCAGAGTACTTGGGATGTACAACTTGCAGCAGCAATGTACTCGGCTTTAGCAGTGGATGTAGCAACAGATGTTTGTTTCTTACTCTGCCAAGAAATCAAACAGTTGCCTAGGAATTGACATCCACCAGAAGTTGATTTCCTGGTTAACTTACACCCTGCATAGTCACTATCAGAGAAAGCAACTAATTTGCAAGAGTGCCCAGTGGAATACCATAAACCTAGAGATTGTGTACCTTGCAAATATCTAAAGATCCTCTTGACTGCAATCAGATGAGACTCTTTAGGTGCAGCCTGAAATCTAGCACAAACACATGTAGCAAACATAATATCTGGTCTAGAAGCTGTTAAATACATCAAGGACCCAATCATACATCTGTAAAGCGTTTCATCAACAGCTTTACCTTTCTGATCAATATCCAATTGTGTGGTGTTGCACATGGGAGTAGAACAGGGCTTACAGTTTTGTAAATCAAACTTATTTAAAAGATCTTTTGTATATTTAGACTGATGAATGAAAATTCCATCAGCTTTTTGTTTGATTTGCAAGCCTAGAAAGAACTGTAATTCTCCCATTGCACTCATTTCAAACTTCATTTGCATTAATTTTGTAAAATCATCACACAACTGGGGATCAGAGGATGCAAATATAATATCATCAACATAAATTTGAACAAGTAGCTTATGCTGATCCACCTCTTAATAAATAAAGTTTTATCTATGGAGCCTCTAGTGAAATTATTTTGCAGAAGAAAGTTAGATAATGTCTCATACCAGGCTCTAGGAGCTTGTTTCAACCCATAAAGAGCCTTATCAAGCTTGTATACCCATTCTGGGTGTTTATTATCCTCAAAACCTGGTGGTTGACACACATAAACTTCTTTTATTTTACCATATAAAAATGCACTTTTAACATCCATTTGAAAAACTTTAAGATTGTGGAGTGCAGCATAGGCTAAGAACAATCTAATTGCCTCCAGTCTGGCTACAGGGGCAAAGGTTTCATCATAATCAATACCTTCTTCTTGTGCAAACCCTGAACAACCAGTCTGGCCTTGTTCTTAACAATAAGCCCATTTTCATCTGTTTTATTCCTAAACACCCATTTAGTGCCTATTGCACACTTACCTGGGGGAAGAGGAACAAGCTCCCACACTTGCTTTTTGAACTGAAGAAGCTCAAGCTGCATTGCTTCAACCCAGCCATTGTCTCTAAGTGCAACATGATAATTCTTTGGCTCTAGCTGACTGATGAAGAGAGCATAGAAGCAGAAATTGGACAATTGACTTCTGGTTGAAACTCCAGCATTGATATCACCAATGATTTGAGACATTGGGTGATTCTTCAGCTCTGGATAAACAATGAGATCAGTGCAAGTGTTTGTAGAACCTTCAGCAGCAACAGATGTTGATGTAGACTCTTGAAACCATGTAGATGGTGGCAACTCAAATGAAGTTGAAGATGCAGAAATCTCATCAGCACTTGTTGTGGATGAAGCTACTGAAGCTACAGGAGCATCAGGTTTAGAGGACACAGGCAGTTGGTCACTAAACCTGAAGAGGTGAGTACTGCTATCATCATCATCATCAGCACCAGCAGTACCACCAGGTGGTGAACTGTTGACAGGAGCAACAGCAGGAGTTTGATAAGGAACATATTGCAGTATGTCCAAATCAAATAGCTCCACAGGGCTTTGTGGAATCTTGTCCTTTGGAGATTCATTAAACTTAACATGTAGAGTCTCTTCAACCATCTTTGTTCTACAGTTGAAGACTCTGTATGCTTTGCAAGTTGATGAATAACCAACAAAGTACCCTGCATCCACCTTAGGATCAAATTTTTGGAGTTGATCCTGTGTGTTGAGAATGAAACAAGGACACCCAAAAGCTCTGAAGAATGAAATTAGAGGGGCCAAATGATGAAGAACTTCATATGGAGTCTTCATCAACCTCTGATTTACTAGAACTCTATTCTGTACATAGCAAGCTGTATTGACAGCTTCAGCCCAAAAAGTCATTGGCAGTCCAGAATCAGCCAACATGGACCTTGCAGCTTCAATAAGGGTCCTGTTCTTTCTCTCCACTACTCCATTTTGTTCAGGAGTTCTTGGAATGCTAAACTGCCTCTTGATTCCCTTTGAGAGGTAGAACTCATCAAGTGTATTGTTTCTGAATTCTGTTCCATTATCACTTCTAATACACTTGACTGAGAGGGAATACTGCTTCTCAACATACAACACAAAGTTGATAATCTTCTGAGCTGCCTCATCCTTTGAATGCAAGAAGAAAGTCCATACAAATCTGGAGTAATCATCCACAATTACCAGACAGTATTTCTTCTTAGCCATACTCATCACTCACAGGACCAAAGAGATCCATGTGAAGAAGCTGTAAGCAGGCAGTGGACTTAGGTTCTTCTATGGAGGGAAATGAAGCTTTGTGTGTTTTCCTTTTAAACAAGCAGTGCAGTTATCTTCACATTTGAACTCCTTCATAGGCAGTCCCCTTACTAAACCATGGTTTATCAGCTGATTTATGTTTTTGAGATTAACATGACCCAGCCTTCTATGCCATAGAGTAGATTCTTGAGGGGAAGCCTTGGAAAATAGGCAAGGATGGCCTTTGAGATCTATTTTCTTGGAAAGATCTAAGGCATACACTCTTCCTGTCCTGTTGGCCTTCAGGAGAGTGTATTCATCCAACACCTTATCAATCAAACTTAGAACTTTGGATGACAGAATCCGACAGTTCTGACTGGTGAAAAGAGCAACATGGCCTTTGTCACACATTTGACTGACACTCAAGAGGTTGTACTTGAGATTTTCCACATGGTTAACATCATCAAACTTTATTTCCCCATTGGAAACAAAGCCTTTGCCGATGATGTAACCCTTTGCATCATTGCCAAATGACACAAACCCCTTCCTTCCTTGAGAGTAGTCATTAAGAAGTGATCTGTTTCCTGTCATATGCATGGATCCTCCACTGTCTACATACCAGATGCCTCTGTGGCATGTTGAAGAACCCTGCAAAACACAACAAATTAGTTAGATTTTGAGACCCAAACCTTTTTGGTTTTGGGCCTGTTCTCATCAACAGATGGTAAACTAACAGGTTTGTTGGAAACAACAGCCTGAGAGGAAGAAGATGGTGAAGAAGAGGAATCCTTTGGCTTGGACCTCCTTTTCTGTGGTTTCAACATAGGAACATCTAATTGGTTAACTCTTCCCAATAGATGTTGAACCATCATAACCAGCTGTGTGATTTTGTGATAAAGCTTTCAGCTCTCCAGACACATTGGCATTGGAGTTTGATAAGTTCCTATGTTGCACCTTCTTCTTTTGAGCAATCTCAGCTGTTACCTGTTTAACCCCTTCCTTTTTGGATTTCTTTTTGGACTTAAGGGTTACAGGATTTGATGTTGCTGGTACAAATGTGGCTTCAAACTCAGTTTTCATTTTAACCATTTTCTCTTTAATTTCCTCTTTATGTTTGAGTTTGGATCTCTTTTGTACCAACAATCATCTGTAAGATGATTGAACAAACCACATATTTCACATGGTTTCTTATGTTGATCATCAACTAAAGAGAATGAAACTACTGAAGACTTGTTCTTCAGCACTTTGGAAGCACTATTTGCTTTCTTGACTTCCTCTTTAGTAGTCTTCAAACCCTTTCTACTGACAGTTTCTTCTCTTCAGTGCTGACAGTAGTTGGAGTTTGAACTTCAGGTGTTAAATCTTGCTCTCCAGTCCTTTCAGGACTTCCAGAAATAACTCCTGAGTTGATCAACTCTTTGATCATATGAGTGTCAGTATTTGAACCATCAAGATCAGCTGATAGGTTCAACGAGGGAATAATACTAACTTCAACTTCTGATGGTGCTCTATCAGAAAGTGAATCACATGATGAGGTGGATTGGTTATTGCTTTCTCCATAGATTTCACTTCTGCTCTTGAAGCAAAATCTGTAGGAGGAGCAGTGTGATTATAACCAATGCCAAACTTCACATTGGAAGCTGATTGCTTACTAAGAAGCATTTCAAAACCTTTGCATGATTGTACCCATCGATCACACTCTACTTGGGTGACTGCAAGGGTTTCTTTGAGGTCTTTGTACTTTTCTAAAAGTACCTCTTCCCTAGCCTTATCATCAGTGATTTGGCATTTAAGTTATAAATCTCATCATTTTTCTCTTTAAGCATAGACTCAAACTCAGCTTTTCTTTTGGAAATGATCTTTTCTAGCTCTATGTTCTTATTAATTAAAGCTACATTTGCTTCTCTAATAGAGGCAAATGCTGCTATGCATGTTTCAGAACATAATTTGGCCTTAGCCTCAGAGGATACCTGTGATACCTGTGATGAAGAGGCATTTGAGGATGATCCATCTGCAGACTCCAGAGCCATAAGTGCCAGATTCCCAAAAGGACTGTCACCACCATGTTGACCAGCACCTGTGAGCAGTTGTTCATGACCAGACATGTCATCTGGTAAACTGCTCCAGTCAACAACTCCAGGGGTGAAGAAGCTGTGTTGTTGAGGTTGAGGAGGTTGATGAGATTGAGATGGTTGAGGCTCAGGAAGAGCATGTGGTTGTTGAGCAATGGGTGCTTGAACCTGACTGGTTTGTGGCATGTAATAACAAGGGTAAGGATATGGCATTGGACCCTGAGGAACAAATATGCAGGAGATTGTGGTTGAGAATGATGACCAGAATTGACAGGATGTTGCCCTCTGTGTTGTTGACTATTGCCAGGGAAAGTCACAAAGGGTGCAGAAGAATTAGATCCAGATGATCTACATTCTCTAGCAAAGTGTCCAAGCCTGTGGCATTTGTGACACCTCAACTTACTCTTGTCAAAACCAACTTTGGTTTTGCCAGAGAGTCCTGGGAACTTTCTTCCAGTTCTTTTGTAGAACTTCTGAGATCTGATATTTATCAAGGCCATTTGGCTCAAAATATCCATCTCTTCTAAGTCATCATCAGCAATCCCCTTGAGATCATCCATGATGAAGCATAGATTGTCATTATTACACCCAGTAAACTGACTATCAACACTCACAAATGCAGAATCAGAAGTGTTTGAAGAGAAATCAATATGCTCATCATACTGGCATTCAGATGAAGCATATTCTGACTCATGACCAACCAAGGCAGTGTTCCTGGTACAAAGTCATCAGTGAGCTTTCCAGATGATGACAGTTTCGTTTCTTTCTATCTCTCTCTCAAATGTGAGCAATTTCCCATGGAGTTGGGTGAGAGATAGTTTGTCCAAATTGCACTGGAGCGTAGGACAATAGTATATGTGTCCCATCTCTCAGGCAGTGATCTGAGAAATCTGTTATTCATCTGGCTATTGGTGTACTCATGTTTGACCATTTTTAATTCAGAGATCAAACAAGAGAACCGCTCAAACTGTTGAGTCAGTGTCTCACCCTTCCTATGAGAGAATGTCTCATATTGTTGGGCAAGGATTTCTCTATTATTTGCCAAGACCTCATCTGTTCCTCCAAATTGTTCTTTCAAGGCATTCCAGAGGTCATGGGCAGTTTCATAATGCATTAGCCCAGAATAGATTTCATTGGGCAGTGCCATGGCCAGAATTCCATGGGCTTTTGCATCAATCTCAAACAATTTCTTATCCTCATCTGAGTATTGCTCCCTCCTCTTCGGAACCATTGATTGGTTTCCGGGTTATTCACCATAGGCTTGTGTGGCATGTACCACTGATGTCCAACAACCTGAACTGTTAACAGACAGGTGATGGAGCATTCGTCGTTGCCATATGTTATACTCATTCCTAACCAGCATTGGAGGCTTGGTTGAGGAACCAGTATTGTGAGGATCATTGGAAGGAGTAGTCATTTTAGAAAATTCAGACAAATTCAAGATAAGCAAAACAAATTTAGCTCAAAACCACTAAGAACCTCAATTAAAATAGCCAAAAGCGACAGAACTTCAATCTCTATAACAGATTCGTGCGAATTTGCTAGTTCGATCAAACTTAGAGCAAATGAGCAGTTTCAATGATCAATTGTTAGATCGATCAATGATTAACCTGCTCTACCATTTGATAGGATCTCAGCATCTAGTTTGATCGATTCGAATGATTTCAGCAGCGGAATAGAGTACCAACTAGCACAATTCGAGCAAGAATACCAAAGATATTGCAATGAACAGAATTAGTTATAGAGAGAGAAAGTTTCTGCAAAAAGAATATTTCATTCAATCACACGCTTTCGTGGTGGCAAAAAGTGTCACACATACAATCAGGTCAATCATCCCTTATATAGGAATGTCGTGGTGGAACATTCCTTATATAGGAGATGTGACGTCTGCTGATGTCACTTGATAGTGACATCTAACAGAATTATTTAAACAACTGAAAACACAACTACTGAAGATGTCAAAACAGCTGACATCTTCTTACAAAAATACTAAGTGTTATCAGTTACTACAACTACTGAAAAGAAACTACTGAAACTACAACGACTGAAGAACAAGCTCTTCAGTCGTTTTACAAAACTACTGAAAGTAAAAACATAAAACTACTGATATCACAACTACTGAAGAAGTACTCTTCAGCTGTTGTGACAAACTACTGAAACTTCAGCACTTGGTCTTCAGACTTGAACTTCAGACGTTTCATCAGCTGATGACTTCAGTAGATGTCATCAGCTGATGTCTTCAGTCTTTGTCTTCAGACTTTGTACATCAGTTGTTGATCTTCAGCACTTGTGGACTCTTCAGCTGTTGAACTTCAGTACTTGGTCTTCAGCTTCAGCACTTGTGTTCTTCAGCTGTTGGCTTCAGCACTTAGTCTTCATATTGAAGTCTTCAGTACTTGATCTTCAGCTGTTGAAGTCTTCAGCACTTGTCGAACTGCTGATTAAGCCTTCAGCAGTTGTTGTGATATCATGTGAGACTTAGAGGTTTTCTGATCTTGGCTCATTGGTTCTTTTGGTCCAACATTCTTCATGCTAATTGACCATACTTATGGACCATACGCATGAAGATATCATGCTAATGGACCAGTCGCATGACTGGACCAGGAAACTAGACCAGTCGTACGATTGAAACATGAGAATGATTCAGTCGCATAACTGAACCTTTAGTTGTGCGTATGAATCAGTCGCATGGGTTAGTCGCACGACTGAACCATGATAATGGTTTAATCGCACGAATGAAGATAGCAAACCTATAAATACCACATCATTCATAGAAAAACGAGACTTTTGACACTTATATCGTATACCCTCATAACCTAGCAGTCCAGAGCGCCCAGAACGCATATTCCAACTTCATAGTTCGCATCTGATTGTTTTACACTTAATCTTAACGTTTCTTTAATCGTTAGATCGATCGAGTTTGCATTCTCACTGATTGGATCGCCAATCAAATAGGATCCGCACTATTTAATTTGGTTTCACGCTTAATCGGTTAGTACTCCATACGTACACGATCGTAACAGGTATCTGTGTCATCAATATCAACCTTGGGGAACTTCGTAGGAGAGCCTTCGTCATGGAGCTCTATATGCTCTCTGATGACTTGTTTAGAAATGATCAACTGTTGACCACTAATGCTTAACTTTAGAACCCTAACTCCATTTAGAGTTATGATCTATCTGTTCCCCGAAACTTAGCCATGTGGTTGAATACACGTTGGGGTTGACAGTTAGTGCTGTGAAGTAGATTGATTGGGTTAGGAAGGAGATGATTTTAGAGAAGTCAGTATCCTTGGATGAATCCAGGAGTGTGACTTGATTGTGTGAGGGTTTAAGGCCATTTTTGTGAGAAAGAAACACGAGAAAATTTCTTGGATTAGCGTAAAGTAAGAATGAAGAAAGTTTTGGGCAGTAAAAGTGGTAACAAGACTAGGTGAATGGATCAGAAATATTTAAATGGGTGAAAATGGCGAATGGATAACGTGAAGTGATGGTTTGGGGTATGATATGACACGGGCGGTATGATAAAACCCACTTAAAATTTTTTGACATTATCAAGAAAATCTACCTTTTTACAAAGTGGGGCCCAAAAGATTTACGTTACATACTGAAGTCTTCTTCCAAGTATAAATGATTTCTGAAGGTAAATATTTTACTTCCGAAGTTAAAAGAGGCTTTCCGAGAGTAAGAGTTTAGAAGCTTTGAGAGTAAGAGTTATAAGCTTCATCATTGAGCTCTATATGCTCTCTGATGACTTGTTCAGAAATGATCAACTATTGACACCAATGCTCAATTTTTAGAACCCTAACTCCATTTAGAGTTATGATATGTTTGTTCCCTAAAACTCAACCATGTGATTTGAATACATGGTGGGTTGACAGTTACTGTCATGAAGTAGGTTGATTGGGTTAGGAAGGAGATGATTTCAGAGAAGTCGGCATCCTTGGACGAATCTAGGAGTGCGACTTGATTGTGCTTAGGGTTTAAGGCCATTTTTTGTGAGAAAGAAACAGAGAAATTTGATTGGATTAGGGTAAAGTAAGAATGAACAAAGCTTTTGGCAGTAAAAGTGGTAAAAAGACTAAGTGAATAAATCAGAAATATTTAAATGGGTGAAAATGGTGGATGGATAAGGTGAAGTGATGGTTTGGGGTATGATGTGATAGGGGTGGTAAGATAAAGTTCACTAAAAAAATTCCAACATCATTAAGAAGATCTTTACCTTTTTACAAAGTGAGACCCAAAATATTTACGTTACATAGTAAAGTCTTCTTCCGAGTATAAATGATTTCCAAAGGTAAATATTTTACTTCCAAAGGTAAAAGAGGCTTTCCGAGAGTAAGAGTTTATAAGCTTTGGAAGTAGATTTGATATTTCATCAAATGCTTCTTCCGAGACTAAAACTCTTCCGAAAGGAAGAAATCCCTTGGAGGAATTTTGCTTCTGAAGATATACATGATATCTTCTGAGGGTTAATTTCTCTTCGAACGAAATTATACTTGGTGAAATTTTGAAAAAAATACTTTTTGTAACCGGGCTTAGATTGTATTAACAGAAACAAAACATATTTTAAAAAGGTTTTCAAATAAGCTAATCAATGTTTATCATCCCAATAGTTGTATTCAGATACTTGAATCTTTGTTCATCAATGCTTTGGTAAAGAAATTAGCATATTGTTCATTTAAATTAACTTTGATTACTTTGATCAAATTTTTCTCATGAATATCTCTTATGAAATGATACCTGATATAAATATGTTTGTTTTTGAGTGCTTCACAAGATTTTCAGTAATTGAGATAGCACTACGTTGTCAATGTGGATAGGAGTACTAATGAAGTTGAATCCATAGTCTATCATCTAGTTTTGAATCTATAGCAACTGAGCACAACAACTAGCAGTAACGATGTATTCAACTTCAGCAGTGGGTGTTGAAACATAGGATTGCTTCTTGCACTGCGATGAGATGATCCTTCCACCAAAAAATTGACATCTTCCTGATATTGATTTCTTGTTGATATTGAAGCCACCATAGTCACTATCAGAATAGCCATAGAGATTGAAATTGTTGTTTCTTGGATACCAGAGACCTAGCTTAGGTGCTCCTTTAAGGTATCTAATAATTCTCTTGGTAGCAACTAGTGAGACACCTTTGGATCAGCCTGATATCTTACACTGATGCAAGTTGCGAACATGATATTAGGTCTACTTGCTATGAGATTCATCAGAGATCCTATGACTGCCCTATAATGATGTTGATTTGTATCCTCCCCCTTAGAGTCAGGATAAAGATTGTGAATTTTGGGTATAGTGTCTTGGTTGGCTTACAATCTTTCATATCAAATCTCTCTAAAATGTTAGAGACATATTTAGACTAATTGATAAAGAAATCGTCCTTCATTTATTTCACTTGAATTCCAAGGAAAAAGTCCATTTTTCCCATGGAACTCATCTCAAATTTCTTCTTTATGATGCGCTCAAAGTCTTTGCACATTTGGTCATTTAAGGAACCAAATATAATATCATCAACATAGACTTGTATGAGCAAAATGTATTTCCCAAACTTCTTTATGAATAAGGTCTTGTCAATGGTCCTCTTGTGTAACCATTCTTCAAGAGAAATTGAGATAGTCTCATACCACAACCTAGGTGCTTGGTGCAGCCCATAGAGAGATTTATCCAATTTGCACACATAGTTAGGGTGCTATGGGTCTTCAAATCCTAGAATCTGGAACACGTAAACTTCCCTATCCATATTCCCATATAGAAAGGCACACTTGACATCAAGTTGGTGGATAGTAAATTCTTGGATGTAGCATAAGCAAGAAATATCCTCACTGCCTCATGTCTTGAAACTAGTGCAAAGACATTAGTATAATCAATTCCTTCCTCTTTAGTATATCCTTGAACTACCAATCTTGAATTTTTCTTAATGATCAAGCCTCTATCATCTCTCTTGTTCCTGAAAATCCATTTGGTTCCTATTGGTACTTGCGCAGATGGGAGTGGACATAGGCTCCAAACCTTTTGTTGTTTGAATTAAAGCAATTCCTCTTGCATTGATTCAACCTAGCTACTATCCTTTAAGTCATCTTCAACTTTCTTGGGTTCCATCTGGGATAAGAAGCATGAGTACAAGCAGACATTCCCATTATGAGTTTTTTCCCTTGTTCTCACATCCTCAAAGACATCTCCAATGATGTTCTCAGCTAGATGAGTGTTGTGAATCCTAAGCCTCGGGATCACATCCAATTGCAGAGATAGATCTAAATTACACATTTTTTGTTCTGGAATTTGAACACTTGGACTAGCTGTTGTTTCAAACTCATTCAATGAGGACTAATTAAACGAATGAGAAACATCATCCATTTTAGTAAGTTGTGAAGCACCATTAACAGTTGCATGTTTCTTTAAAATGCCATTTCCATCAGCTGGTGTTGTGAAGTGTCACTGGATGAGTTTTAAGCTCACTAGGTTGACAACTTGTTGAAGCTCCATTATCTCTTAAGATAGTTATATTATCAGATCTAACAATAGTGGGAGCTTGATTCTTAGTAACTCTTGGAGAACTTGGAATAGGTCTGGGTAACTCAAACAGTTGGCTATCATCAGAATCACTTTGAGTACATGTTCTAGCTGAAACATTCTCACAAGAAGGTTTAGAATAGTTTGGAAACAATTCTAATTCAAAGATATGAGCAAGGCCATTTCCCCTAACACAAGGAGTGTGTTCGTTAACACCAATGTTAGATGATTCCTCAAATTGTTGGTTTTTGATGTTGTAAACTCTATAAGAAATAGAGTTTGAGGAATATCCAACAACGATAGCATCATCCGACTTTCTAGCAAATTTTGCCAAATTGTCTTCTGTGTTAAGTGTGGTACACCTATTGCCAAAGGACTTTAGAAAGCCAAGAATGGTTGCCTCTTGTTCCATAGCTCATAAGGGGTTTTTCCATGTGGCTTAACTACAAGAACTCTATTCTGCATATAGCATGCAATGTTGAATGCCTCTACCCAGAATGTTTGGGGCAGCTTTGAATCAACTAATATAGTTCGAGCAGCCTTAATAAGTGTAATGTTCCTCCACTTAGTTTGTTGCAGAGTTTTAGGAGCACTATATTTTCTGGCAATCCCTTTTGAGTTACAGAATGGGTCAAGAAGTTGATTCTCAAACTCGGTCTCTTGCTCACTTCTAATTATTTAACCTTGTGATCAATTTGATTTTCTGTTTTAGGAGTAAAATGTTTTAAAGTTTTAGTAGTTTCATCTTTAGTTCTTATAAAATTACCCATGTAAATATTGTAAAATCATCATCAATCACAAGGCAGTATGATTTCCTTCCAATTCTCATTATACTTGTGGGACCAAATAGATCCATGTGCAATAAGTGTAATGGAGTGGTGATAGAGTTAACAACTTGGGATTTATGAGATGCTTCCTTTCAGACATGCAACATAGTTATCTTTGCAGAAAAATTCCTTTATAGTCAAACCATGTATCAAGTTATTTTTAACCAATTTATTCATGGTTTTAAAAATGACATGACACATACGTTTATGTCATAGTGTTGACTCATCACCATTAGCTTTAGAAAGAAAGCATGACACTTCACCTAGTGGGGAACCATTGTTCATATCCAGCTTGTACATATCCCCTTTCCTGGGAGATCTGAGAAGGACCAAGTCCTAAGGAATTGTTGTCCTAGGATTAAGGATAATGCACTCATGTTATGTGAAAAGCATTTGGTGCTTTTGATCATAAAACTAAGAAACACTTAGTAAATTATGTTCAAACTTTTTGACAAAGTGAACTTTATCGACTCTTAACTTATTGTTAGATTTGGGAGCCTTGCATTCCCTAGCAAACTGACCAACTTGGTTATATTGTAAAATTGGCATTTGTCTTGTCAAACCCAAACTTGTTGTTAGTTGGGTTTTGGGGAAACTGCCTTCTAATTCTTTTGAAGAACTTCTTTGCTCTGTAAGTTAACAGAGCCATCTATTGGACCATGTCCACATATTCCACATCATCTAGGCTGAAACACTCTAGATCATCAAAGCAATACTGAAAGTCACTAAAGTCTCCATTTCCTGAGATAAAGGCATAATTTTCCGAAAAAAACTTGGTTGAGCCTGTTGAGACGTTGGAGTCTTAGGGATTGTGATGTATGGTCTAGAAGAACAGGATGGTTGCTGGGAATAGGTTAGGTATTGCTAAGGTTAGGGGTGCAGAGCCTTCAGCAACCATTAAAGTGTTGCTAACAGGAAGGCTTGAGGGTCTGCTTATTTGGTGGCCTCTTTTGTTCTCCATTTCTATATAGTATCCATCAAGGATGCCATATAGTTTAGTAATGGTGAAGGAGTTCAAGTTTTCTGCCCTCTTGATAGAGACATAATAGAACGTCCACTCATTTGGGAGTGCACTCATGATTTTCTTCAGAGATCTCTTAACTCAAGGGCAATTCCCATAGACTAAAGGAAGGAAATAAGATTCATGTACTTGAAGTACTGTTGTCTAAGCCAGCAATATAGGTGAAGTTTTCAAACTTTTGCTTTAGTGAATCTTTCTTGGATTCATTCGAGTTGTAGTATATCTAGGACAAGGCATCAAACAGTTCTTTGGCTGACTTGCAATGCCCAAAACCTAGCATG
Source organism: Flaveria trinervia (assembly GCA_025506515.1). Taxonomy (NCBI): domain Eukaryota; kingdom Viridiplantae; phylum Streptophyta; class Magnoliopsida; order Asterales; family Asteraceae; genus Flaveria; species Flaveria trinervia. Next base: position 65,582,474 of record CM046443.1, read on the forward strand.
ATGGAGTTTGGTATTGCAGTCATCAGAACAGTCATAGCATTGCTATCAATGTCTAGCTTTTTGCGATCTTCATCGAAGTAATCTTCTACAACCTTTTCTAATCATAGCACCATTTCCTCCTGGTGCTGCAACCTTTGGTCTGTAAGGACCATTGATGATAGATTTTCACATTTTGCCATCTTGGTACCTAATGAAGCCTTCAATACGTCTGGTCCATGATCTAAAGTTTTGAGGGGTGATGATGGGTGCTTTGGTTATCATCCCCATATCAACTTCAGACTTTTGGTTGAGGGCCATTTTGATAGTGATGAAAGAAAAGTGAAAACAAGTTTATTTGGATGGTAAGATCTCACAATCAAGAGCTTAAAAAGCTCTAATACCAATTGCAGGATCGTTTTTTGTCACTACACACTTGTTTTCTCTCAAGCTCACTTAATCACACATAATTAGATGATGCAGAATTCCTCTAAGAGTTGATAATAATATACTAAGTAACTAAGAACACAAGAAGATAATTTTCAAGGTACTTGTATATATTACTTCTCAAGACAAAGTATTACAAGACTCTTACAAGCATATTACATGAGTTACAATAAGAAACTATATATATTATCACCTACAGTTTGATATACTTTGATACGCACCGGAAACCTATGACTAAAGCATATACTAAATTGCTAATAACAAGGTATCTTAGATAAAATATTATCTAAGATATGGTAGTCATGACATGTCCATGACTTACCTTTTGTCACCAACTAAAGTTAGTAACTGTACTAACTGATAAAGGATAAACAGTGAAGTAAAGTATGGTCAACTACATGGGAGTGGGAAAAACACCATGCAGTATCTCAGAGATTGCAACGGAGTGTTTGAACATTGGTTCATAGTAGGTTCTTCCGAAGGTTAATTGGCTTCGAAACAACAAGTTCTTCCGAAGCCACTTATACTTTGGAAGAAGCTACTTCTTCCAAGGATTGAGCTTTCTTCAGGTCCTTATACTTCGGAAGTCACTGTCTTGTTTTCTTCTAAATGTTAAACTTTGGAAGAAGGAAGACTTTGTCTTTGGAAGTTGGAGTTTTGCTTCGAAAGCTTCTTCAGACATAAGCTTTGGAAACTCAGCTTTTGCCTTCAAAAGAACTTCATTTGCCTTTGATAGTTCTTCATCAATTGTATCAAAATTATCTAAGTGTTTGGTTTTGGTTGCACCAGCCTTTCTTGATCCAACACAAAATTCGAATTGTAACATGTATGAAAAGGCTATCGAGCATAAAGAAAGTTCAATAGCCTTTTATAATACTTTGGTAAGTCGTGGAAAGGCTTCGACTTACCATCCAATGAGTTCATTAGTATTTCACCGTAATTATTGAAAAGATAGCAAAATGCTTAATGTTTTTAAAACCGCAATTACTTGTCTTTCTAGAGTATCATCCAATGAGTTCATTAGTATTGCACCAAATTTACTGTTAATCCAGGATAATCGTACTTGAATCAAATCATGAAAATTATGGATCAAAATATGATAAACACACTAAAACCCCAATTTGATCTATATTGATTGCATATAATTTGTACAAAGTGAAAATCCCCAATCCATTGGTCATACAACCATTGACCAAAACCTAATTACAATTAACCTATTTATAGTCTAGACTAATATTCACTAATTGCACTTAACCCCCTAGACTTAGGCTAATTAATAGAAATTACATATAAAGCATAAAAATGACTCAAACAAAGTAAAATATACTTTGTTCACACAAAATATATTTATTACAATAAAACTCCTAGTCATCTAAATCTTCAACGTATCGTCTCGGTTATTCGTCTTGAAGGTGTCAGGGTTGACTTTTGTGTTGACCCACTACCGATTATTGTCTCTGATTACATGAAATGCTACGGTCATCCTCTAAGTAGCAATTACTCGCCAATTAATCGACGCCTAGAACCAATTTTTCCAACACTGAAAAGTGGTGATGGAGAAGGAAGGGGTGAGGGAGTGATGGTAGGGGTAGGGTGTGTTAGGTTAGGGTGGGTGGGTGGGGTGGGGTGGGATAGGACCATGCAATATTATATTGTTCATATATTAATAGAAAACTATTATTTTTATATTTAAGGGTTATTTTGGTAATTTCACACCAACTTAACTGTATAAACTAATGACCATCCACTTCAGGGATCAATCGTGTTATAGTTTGGCAAACAATTGAGACCAATAATCTATTTTTCAAAATTTGGGACCAATCCTGCAATATAGGCGTACCATATGGACCATTCGTGTAATTAACTCTAATAATTAATTATTGATTATTATTTAATAGGTTGATTATTATTTAATAGGTTGATTATTATTTGTGAAATGATAATAAAATGGAATTTGTTATAATATTAATAATAATAGTTATTATTAATATTGAATTATATGATAGTTACTCGTCTTGACATCTCTCTTGTCATTAGTTTTCTAAACCAACCGACTCAGTAGTGATCTATGACAGAGTGGTTAGTTCAAGTCTACCATGTTGCTCTTTGTGTTCTAAAATATCTCAAGACAACACTAGGTCTAGGGATTTTATATTCTCATCAAGGTCATTGTCATATGAGTGCCTTTAAAGAGAAAGGAGGTGAGTGAATATCAGGGTTTTCGGATGTTGATTGGTCAAGTTGCCTTATTTCAAGACAATCTACGACTGGTTTATTGTGTGTTTGCCTGAGATAATCTAGTATCTTTGAAGAGCTCAAACAACATATGGTATCTATATCAAGTGTTGAATTAGAATATAAAGCCATGGCAGATATTACTTCAGAAATGATTTGGATTCGTCATCTACTCAAAGACCTTGTGATTATTTCTAATGACTTGGTGAGGTTGTATTATGATAGCCAGTTAGCTATTCACATAGCCAAAAACCAAGTATTTTATGAGAGAATGAAACATATTAAAGATGATTGTCATCTTATTAGGGATTGTATGGTGGGCACTTAGGTAGATCCTCCATCATTTAACCATTCATGTCAAGAGATAATTTCAACTTGCTAAAATCTTCACAAAATCCCTTCGAAAGTCTCAAATAGATTTATATGTAGCAAGTTGGGCATGATTAATATCAATGCTCCAACTTGAGGAGGAGTGTTAAATGTAAATATATAGTAGTTTAGGTCTAGTTAGTTGTCACACCTTACCACGGTAGAACCGTGATGCGTAGCACGTGGCTTCTAAAGCATATGATTATTGCAAACACAAACATACAACCCAATACATAAAATATTAAAATTCAAAGTATTACATCCCAAAATCAAAGTTTTATTACTGCGTTTCTAACCAAAATATTTTTTAAAGATTTCATCCATATGAGCCAAACAAAATGGGTTATATAAGTAAAATCTCACAAATATGTATCCAGACACATGATTGTTTTCCTAAGATGGTTACTCTTCGGGTTTGTTCTTTATTTACCTAGAAAACATACTTGAAAATGGTCAATATGATGTTGGTGAGTTCACAAGATTTAAATGCTCAAAAAATTCATTTTTCGATAAAATAGAGAATATGATAACTAGAACAGATATATACAACCAATTTATAAACTTTCAAGGAATACTAACAATATGTGACATTCATGAGGCATAACCAAAGCATGACTTCTTAGAAGTTTGCCCCAACCCGTCTTGGGGGTAACAAGTTAGACAATATGCTATTATTTTGACATATGGACAGGTGGTTAGGGCGACTAACCTATCATAGGGGGCGTCAAACCCAATAGTACTATTCAATATTTTTATGGCTAGACAATAGGTAATGGTTATTACTGAGGACTTTTCAAACTCGAGACCAAATATTCATGAACATATAACGATCTAGGTTTTTCCCCTAAGTGCGACCTGAATGGATACAATAATCCTTGGTCCATTATATGCTACCATTTAATGTTTCAAACGTATATGGACTCCACCCAAGATAATTGTTTTGATAGAGGCATAAATTATATCTTCCAAAACATGTTTTTATTAAGACACTAGAACTTGTTTTAAGTCTTATGAGTATGCGTACGTAATTTCTTTAAATGAAAACAGTCCATAACATTTTATCCTTTTATTACCAATCTATATAAGTCGTATTATATAGATTATGATAGATTTTTAGTGGATGGTAACTTAATTCTTTTTCATCATATCAACCCTAACCCTTTGATATTTTCAGGATTTTTAGTCTCTTATGTGACACTGTTTTAATAAATCAATGAATACTTTTCGTTTTATAATCTTTACCACATGAGTCCATATATGTTAGGTTGTAATAAATGTAAATATCTCATTTGTTTAGTACATGTAAGTGGTCAAAACTTGTTTATTTACACAAAGTGGTACAACAATAATATTTCTAGTGCAGTTTTAGAATTTCATTCGGTTGAGCGACCAAATCTTCTTATTTTGACGCAAGATCCACCAATTTGAAACCTTACTCATAGTTCTATTTTTTGGAGAAAGATATCATCTTATTTGGATAAGTTATAGTTGAGTTTTGTCTCCAACAAATGGGACCAAAAATCCGCTAAAAATATTTTGACCTTTCAATTTGTTTTGGTAGTTTGGGGTAACAAATTTCATCGAGGGTGAGACCACTTGGGTTGCAAAGTTACTCCGTGAATTAAAATTTAGCCTCAACAATTATTTATTTGGTCAAGTTATGGCTGAGTTAGGACTCTTCAAAGTCACATTAAGGAATCTATCAGCTTGTTATCACCTTTCTACCTCACTATTACACACTTTCTTAATGTCTTCACTCTTGCCTCTTTTTACCCACTTGTTATTACCTACTTCTATACTATTATATTATTGATCATTTTGACATTATTCAAGACTCAAAAGTGAAGATACATATCATTTCATGACTTCAACTTGAATTTTAACTTTCATAAGTTGAATTTTTTGTCCTTAGTCTAATGTTACAATTGTACAATACATATGTTCTAGAGATAGTGATGTTAGATCTTATTTTGATAGCTACATTTACTTATATTTCATTTGGTTTTCAGATAAGTTTACATATACTTTAATATGTAAGGTTATTATACTTGTTTTCTAACTTTATACTTGTTTTCTAACTTGATCAAAAGATTAGTGTAAATTTTCACATATAAAAAAAATATACCTTTTTTATAGTAACTTACTCTTTTTAAAAACCCATAGATGAACAAATTTCTTAAAAACCCATGGATGATCAAAATGTTACACTTATGTAAGGTTTTAAAGCATATTCTTGTGTATGACAATATTTTTTAAGCATAATTTGTATTTTCATTTCTGAAATCACATTTTCACAAGCTTAAACATGAATGCTCATGGGTCTTGTATGTAATCATAAAATGAGAGGAATTAATAGAGGTTTTGAGGCTCACTTTGAGAAATAAAGTAGAGGACTAGATGATGACTTTCAAGGCTTGATCTTCTTCACCAACACTTGAACTCTTACAAAAATGGCTTGAACAATTACATATTAGAAGAGGAAAGATGAGAGTTTAGAGAGAAAGAGAAAGAGAGGGAGGGAGGGAACGGATGAAGGGAAAGAGAGACTTGCTTGAATTTGTTTTTGAAAATGAGTATTTAAGAGAATTTGTAAATATTTATCAAATCATTCTTGTCAACTTTTACAAGTTTGAGGGAGAGGGTGGTTGTTGTGGTTTGGCCTAAATGATGGGGTATGGGTGGGGGGCTTGGTTGTCTTTTTGTTGTTTATATGTTGCATGTATGTTTATGTACAAGATTTATAAGATTTATATATGGTGCATTATATTGTTTAGGTAAATTCTAGCCTTTTCTCAAGATTTTTATTTCACAAGTTTATTTTTTATCTAGCTAATTAAATTTAGTATGATGATTTATTGCTTACTTTTGTTATAAACAGTATTCATAAATGTTTAACGTTATGGATTTACATATTAAAGATTTATACATGCGATGTTGGTCACTAACCGGATAGATTTGGGTTTTAATAGGTTAAGAGTCTTCAGCCGAATATCACATGTTCTAGAGTAGGACGACGTGTAACTTGACTTTGTAAGAAGTACACAAACCAATTACAAAGAAGAGCCAGCATAAATACGATTAAAAATGTCAAATCATAGGGTATATTTGATGCATATTTGATGTAGTTGATGATCGTCATCTACCCGAATAGAATTACTTTGTGGACCTAAGTCATTCATAAGGGGAAGATGCAGATTATGGATCTTTGATTCTAAGTGATTAAAGAATTTATAATTTGAATCATAGGGTATACTTGTTAATATTGAATTCTAAAAATATTAATATTTAGACTTAATTTAAATTTATAGATGTATAAATCTACATAAAACGCTAATCATCTATCCTTACAAAAAAAGATAAACTCAATTAAACAATTTCCTCATTTGACATCGTACTTTACTAAACATTCTGAGAAGTATGGGTTTGAATATTCTCATATGGTAATCTAATTTAAGTTTAAGGCCTCTCAGAAGTATGCAACATACTCCTCACACTAACTAGTTTGCAGGCAAAAGATCAAAGGTTTGACACTTAAGTAATTGTTCGTTTGAAGCAGCTTGAGCTCCCACAACATGCTCAATCATCGTATCTACAAATATTTTTGATTGATCACACACAAACGTTACACATCAATGCCTTAGATGCCCTATTTATTTCATAAATGACTGATATGTGATTCGCTTCTCAGGGGCTCATCGCAGGCTCACACTTGTCGAGCCAACTTTGAGCATCTTCGCTGAGGATTTTGGTGATCCATCTGTTGCTTCGATTCACTCTTGCTTCAATTCACAACTTCAACACTTCCACAAAATTGATTGATGCCATTTGTGCCCATAATTAGCATACACATTTCCTTAAAAGACGTTTCCATTCTTTCCATTGCAATTTCTCATGTTCTTTTATGGCTTTATCAATTTTCTGGGGCGGACGTTATTCACCATCTGCTCATCATTATTGTTGAATCCAATTTTTTTGCCATCAACGCCAATCAAGAGATCATATGCATATTGATAGCTTTGATACGCATGTTACAAATCAAGATCGAAGAAGATCCTAGGTGAGAGGAGAGGGATGATCCCAAATTCATAATGTGATCTTATCTTTCATCCAAGTGTTTTAAGTACACTCGCTTATATGAACTTAACCGTCTTGGAACAGCTAAGATACATCGTTATGCAGCCATTCTACCATCAAGAAATGACAATTTGTACCCTCTAACCATAGAACGATGGTCCATCGAATTTCAGTTTTCAAGTAGACACCATGAACAACCAACAAATGAAATGCACCACAAACGAAAAACATATGATGACGCACTTAGTTCATTTGCTTTGCTTCCTTCTTTCACGGAAGAAGAGTATTAAAAGGTGAAACTAATTAACATAACACCACCACTTCCTATTCTTGTTTGTTTATAACCAAATGGTGTGTACTACTGCTTCAAACTCTGCTACATCAACCAAAGAATTGTGACTAGTTAATCAATTGTACAATCGGTAATCGGCTGCAACTTTTCCTCCTAGTTTATGCTGGTGAACCGTTTTGTGGGTGAACCTGAAACATCGTTACACTTCTGTTACTTCGTTTACCTATTATCTAATATCAATTTACAATAGGTGGTATAAATCTATAATCAACAATTTATATCATTTTACATACCTACATGTAGAAGCCTATCATTGAAGCTCGACCTTAGCTTCAATTCACCTCTGTGGGACATCATTTCGTCCGCATTAACGCGAAACCTGTCGTTGAAGCTCGATCTCAGCCTCAACTCACCTCTTCGGTTGGTAGTTTCGTCAGCACTACCATGAAACTGCCGATCATTGAAGCTCGATCTAAGCTTCAGCTCACCTCTGCGGGTCGTCATTTCATCAAGTATCTCAGCCGAATCAATTTTAAAATCGTTCTCCATGATATCCTCAACAGATCCGTCCTTCTGCTCATACACATGCCAACATCTATACTTAATATCTCATATAAAACTATAGTTTTGTGGTAATAATTTTTATAATCGTATTTTGAACGAAAAAGATTAAAAGGTTGGCCAAAGTTTACTCAAGTGTACAGACATTAACTTGTATGCATGGTTATTTTAAAAGATTTATGCATTAGTTACTATTTAGTAATAACGTTTACAATATATTAATAAAATACGATAAAATAGATAAACTGGATTACCCTGGAAAGACTCATGCTCTGAACTGGACGCCCAATGTATTCTTCATACTCAGATGCATCTAATTCCTGGAGATGTTCATGGGGAAACAGTTTTGGAAGAAAATGCTCTCGAATGGGTATGAGCAAGAAGAATGGCAGGGGAAACAATATCCCACCCGTCGGTATCCATGTGATGCCATAACATATCAAGAAATACACCAATTGGAACACAGTAAACAATGTTATATATTTGAATGGCACCGACTCCACATATGAAGCATGAAGTGATTCCAAAACTCTGTCCATAATCAAACCACAATATATCAGTTTACTTGTTAATGGGATGATTTGGTTAGTATTTTATTTGAACCTCAAGTATTTTAAAACTTAGATAAAAAGGACACGGTCCAAAATCACCCAAAGTGTTTAGAAACTCCTATTGGATGTTTAAAAGACTAGACTAATTTTTTCAACACTTCTGTTTTATGACCTTATTTAGAGTGTTAATTATTTAAGGAAATGTTGACAGGCCAGCTCCACCCATTTAGACCTTGTTATAGAGTTGCATGTTTTGACCAACTAATTCGACTCGCCCATTTTGCCAGCTCCTTATTCAATTTAGCATAAGAATAAACTTTTTAGATAACTAAATGTACTTACTTGAAACGTCTGCTGGCAGGGATGAAAAAGAGCAATAGTCTCTCCCAGAATTGATTGCCAGGCAGACTATCAATGGACATGTAGGCAAAGTATCCCCAGAGAACTGAGGTGGGTATCATTTTGATAGCAGGAATAGCAAAAACTGCAAAGCCCACCAGGATTGATTGCAGCAGATTGGTTACTCGTTGTTCATTGACTCTAACAGGCAAGTAAGCATCTATATGCCTTTCAGGATCGAACTTTCCCATTGCATCTCCATCTTCACCATTCATTACAGCTTCTTTCAAGTCCTCCAGCTCTTTATCTACACCACTCTGTGGGTAAACAAACAAAACCATTGCTCAACAAAAAAAAGAATATGTTTTATATTAGTCAGATGTCTTGTGCGTCCTCAAATCAACAGTCTAAACGAGTTGTTTTGGCCCAAATGTTATGGGCTTATTAAGTGGTAACAATGACAAACCAATTTAGAAATTGCCAGAAAGTAAACACCAAATTCACATAAACAATGATATTCTTTTCATTTCATTTATAATTTGATTACGTTTTCATATCGTTACTAAAAAGTTTGTGGCTGGAAACTTTTTGCAACTGTTTGTAAAAGTTGGGTGATATATAAGTTAGAAATGAAGGGAATTTCAGTTTTTACATTGCAATTTACCCAAGACGAAATAATCATGGTTCATGGATAGTGTTGCCATTTCCATGGTAGAGAGGGAGTGGTTCAAGGTATGAATTTCAGCTTTTATATTGCAATTTACCCAAGTTGGCCTCCTTAGGCAAAATGTTAAAATGACAAAAATATCCTTCGAGAATTAGAAAGCATACATTTGAGTGAGGTTCCATTTCAACAAAAACCGCATGCATCCTCCCAAAGATTTCTGAGTTGCTTGCTTCCAGCTTAATGCCTTCCTTAGCACACTTAACCATCTTCTTTCGCATCATCTATCGTCGCATTTAATAGAACTAAGAATCAAATTTCATGCTATTATATGAAAACTTTGGCATAAGACATTACAAATTGTTTTCACATGTCTAACCTGTCTCTTGAGAACTGAAAGACTCCTTGTGTGCATGGGTGATTGTGGGAGAACTCCATTTGAAGGTGGCACACCAATCAAACCACACATCAGAGTCTAAAGTAACAGAACATTTAAAATATTAGGAAATCCAGAAGGACGTGTATACAACTGAAATCGATGAAAATGAAATATTCAAACAGCATACCATGAGTCCAAGCAACAAGATATCATAATGGTATGCAGATGGGTTTTTAAGATTGAATTCCTTCTGTTGTGCCATCTGTGCAGCTACACTATGATCAAAAAAGTACAATGCTGCAATCATCATAGCTGGTATTATGGCAGTAAAGATATGAACTGCTGGAACCTTTACCATATCCTGCAGTGATATTATAATACAACTACAGTCATTGTCCATTCAAAGAATAAGAACTATTGCTTTTTTATAAAATGAGGAAAACTATGCATTAGAGGTGGAACAATGAACAGATCAGGCAGGTTGGTATGTGCATCAAAATGGGTAAACCCTGGTACAGGTAGGTTGGTTTTGGTTAAGCCAAAACAGTGGTGGAGCTTGAACTATACCGTAAGGGGGGGGGGGGGGGGGGCGAACTCGATATTTATATAAAAAATACACTACCGGGTCAATAATTTACACTATTGGACTAAAATTTAACACTGCTGACGAAAAAAGTAGGGCGGGCGCCCCCACCCCCACACATTCACACCATGATGCTCCGCCAGTGAACTGAAAAACTTTTGTCCAATCGTGTTAAATTTTTATAATTAGTTTTTAAAACAAACTGTTTTATAAATGATAGTGTGTAAATATGATTAGAATTTAGAAAATGGAGGAAATTCTCATACATTACAATTAAAACTTGCAAAATATAATATTTCCCCCCAAGCACAAGTTTTCAATGCACAATATACAATGCCCTTGAAGCATGATTTGTGGAAATATGATATTTTGCAAGTTCAGAGGGGCTATATGAAATTGCCACAAGAGAATAATAATATTAAGTCAAAAATAATCTAATTTCCAGTATGAAATGGTTTGGGGACTTCATGCTTAAAAATACATTTGAACTATTAGAGATAAAACATAATGTAAACGGACCCATTCACAAGTAGGTCAATATATGCAAGTCTAAAATGTATGTTCAGCAATATTGTTTTCATATGTGTTTTCATACCTTGATGACGGTCCAATGGGATAGGGATCCAGCCTCCCAAGGAAGAGGGCAGAAGAGCCTCCTTGGGACTTGACTAGGAAGTTGAGAAGGCTTAGCATAAGATACTACTGTCCACACCAAGACCATGAGTGGGACCCCATAGTCTGCTATAAAACTTCTAAGCCACCCTGCAACGCCACGATATCAGATCCCAAAACATTAATAAATGGCACTGAATTGTTCTATTAAGATATCTGCTCTTCGAGTATCATTTACCTGTACCATAACGCCAAGACCTAGCATCTCTACTCTTCATACAAGTAATGAGGACACCAAAGGAGAAAATGACTGCCAGTAGACCATTTGTATAAAGCCACTGGAACTGGTACTCCTCCCTCGTATTGCTTTCTCCCTTTGGACGTCTAAATTCGCTGATTACTCCCTGCACCCCATAATCAAACATGTTAAATGAAAGAACTAACATTCACACTGGCAACCACCTTAAAGGCAGAAATAACAAAAGAAAATGCATCCGCATACCATAACAGCCTCTTGCATAAAAAGCACAGAAATTAACATTCCAAAAAGCTCCCCGGCAATCCTTGTAAATCTTGTGATGAGTGTGCAAGCATTGAGTATAGCAAGAACACACAATAAGATAGCAGTCCAAAAACAGACCCTAAAACAATGACAACATAGATGTTAGTACTGATGTGATAGGAAAAGAACTCAATGCAGCTTGTTGTAAGTAAAACATTAAAAACAATCAATGTGTAATACAAATGGTGCATTGGTACCAGCCAACCCATGCTAGAAACAGTTCTTTCCCCAACTCTGGCCTGCCTTTGGCAAAACTATACAAGTAATTGTACATTATCACAGTAGGTTCAGCAACTCCTAATATCAAAAGAGGTTGCCCACCAAATATGGAATGTATAATTCCACAGATAGCAGTAGAAGTGAGAGTTTCTACAGAGCTTAAAGTACCATCTGCCAAGGAAAAAGAAAAACCTATGGTGAGATTCAAATGTCCATGAAAGAAAACTAAATTCTAACACACATTAATAAAGTTTGTACCTGTATCCCTATTTAGCTGCTCACCGAACGCAATGACGGGAAGAGCAGAGGCAAAGAAGATATATGCTGTTGGGGCCAATATCCTGAAAGCGGAATAAGAACAATTAGCAAAACTAACAAGATGAATGACTCAAAACATTTAAATACCGTTACTACTATAAAACCAACACTTTATCCATATGCATTGTAACACAAACAAGTAGATTACCTAGCTCCTGAACAAAGAGCCCCAACCCAATCTTGCTTGTAACACTGTAATCTTCCATGAAAGTCCTTCTTAATCCCACTAAAGGGTTTGTTGTGGTGATCCATTGCAGATGCAAGTGCAACTGCAACTGCAAGAGTGATAAAGGAATGTTGTAGCTTTTATGAAATCTAAACACAAAGAAATATATATATATATTATATATATATATATATATATATATGTGTGTGTGTGTGTGTGTGTGTGTGTATGTATATATAATATATTTGGCAATCTGCCAGCTGTATACGAAGACCAGTTGGACCCAGATCACAACCATAAAAGTAACACGTAAAGTTTGTTAGATTCCAGGGTGTTAGCAAAAGGACAATAAAGCAGGGGAACACCAAACACAGCGTTAGGTGGCTGAGTATATAGTTCAATCTAGGAAATAATATTAATATTACTACTTTTATTTCTTACTAATAACAAAAAGTAATAAAATAATACAGAGTCATGGACAGGGGGCCAGAAAATGGATCAGATATGGACAAATGCAATTCATGAAATACTGAGGAATAACAATAAACTATGTTTTGTCATTATGAACAAAGAAACAAGTAACTGGGAAAACGCGCAAAAACATGATAATGTGGCCGATCCACATGCAATTACTGGCCATTCAAACAACAGGCTCAAGTAAAAGACAAGAACAATAATTCATACCAAAAAAATTAGGTATTTTGTATGATAATGAATTTCAATTTCCATTCGTTTATTGTTTGTTAGAAGAAACTTAAATCAACAATAGCACAGGAAACATCACAGGCCAACAATATATAGGGAGTTGCATGATAGATTATAAGCAGGAAAAGTACGAGTATCAGCGCATAAACAGAATGATTTTGATGAAGTATAAGATGTAGGTAGTAAGATAGATGTATGAACAATGTATGTAGTGTTACCCAGAGAGAGAAATAGCCACCGGCGATAGTACCGTAGAAGAACAAGTATTCAAATTCAATGAACGAATGAATGAAAGATTTAGACACGGCTCCTTCGTTTTCTAAATCTCCTTTCAGTCTGCCCTTTTTTCCTCCGTTACTCACTCTTATCTTCGACTATAATTCCCTCCTTAATTCATTTTCATACTAAAATATCTTGCATTACATTTTTGACTTTTTCCCTTCCACCAACCAAAACTTCTTTTTCCCCGAGACAAGAATTATCATACAAGAATAATAGTTGCATCGTTTAAAAATCATATCTTTTTAAAACAGGTAGACTTTGGATTTAATGATAAAATTATTTGTTTTTCGAACGGTAAATTTGTGGTTCTGTTCCGGATGATAGATATTGTTTTAATCGAGTTATTTATTTAGTGATAAAATCACATGACTCAACTCCGAACATATTTTTATTCAGAGTGAGATTTAAACTTATGAATTCTTATTTACCTATCATAAGTATCTTATTTTAATAAGTTACACTAAAAATCATTGATTAATGATAAAATCATTTACGCATGAGAAAGCTTTTATTGAGATGTGGAGTTTAAGCCCTACTTATAATGAATTAATATAAATTATTTATAACGTAAAATTAAGATATGTTAAAATTTAAGTTGTCATTCTAAATATAAAAAGTAAATATCTTATTTAATTCAAGAAACTAGATATCTCATCATCTGATATAACAATATTTCACACAAACACAAAAATAGATTGATGTAAAAAAATTTTCCCTACAAAACAAAAACGAACCAAAATATCATACTAGTTACGTTATCTATAACATCTAATAAAATAAGGTTTATTTTACCGTTTGTCATTCTCTTAACTCATGTTTTTGTTACTTGTCATTTTTTTAAACATCCACATATTAATTTACCCTCTAAAAAGTATTATAATAATTTAAATATTCATACAAAATTTTCTCTCTTTTACTAAAAATAAATTTTATTAATTGTTATTTTTCTCTCTCTTAACTATTTTTCAGGGAAAATGTCATAGAATAGTAACCAAGTTTCAAAAGTGTTCTAATTTAATCACTCATGCATATTTTTCTCAAATTGGACCTCCAAACGATCAAATCGAATCATTACCAAATTTTGTTACGACAAGAAAGTAATGATGGAAAAGACATTGAAGTTAGAATTTTCAATATATAAAATTATATTAAAAAACATGTTAATTATGAAAAATAAAAAAATTGCCTAAAATTTACGTCAACGTTCTATATCAGCATCAAAGATAGAAAAAAATATTTTTTAACTGAATCCAAAAGTATAACATACTAAAAATATGTTTGACTTTTAATTTGTATAAAATATAAAAATGAGTGATCTGATTGGAACACTTTTAAAGCTCGAGTTACTTAATTGGAACACTTTTGAAAGTTGGTTACTATTTTAACAAAATTACCCCTTTTTTTTAATCAAACTAGTATTTTTTAAATAGATTTTATAAAAAAAATTAAAAATCACATCTTTTAATTAAAATCTAAATAACAAAAAAAATAAAGTTTTAAATATGAAATTTTCTAAAACACTATATATTTTTTAAATGATTTATTATAAATCATTTTGTTTCTAAAAGTATATAAACATGTGAAATATTTAAAAATAGTCTCATTAAAACAACCAGAATAATTACGAACTATAATTTTTTAAAACAAAGTTATTATAAAAAGTATTTTTTATAAAACTCTTAAAACGAATGTTAAAAATAAAACTATTTACATAAGAGGTTAAAAAATAATATAACTGTTTTATTTCTTAAACTATTATGTATATAGTTTTAATTATATTTTATATTAAAATATTATATTGCAACTATTCATGTTTATTTTAACTATATATTTTGTATTAACATTTAAAACGTTTATTTAGTAAGTTTTTAGCCGATCTATTTATCTACAAAAAACTAAAATAAACATGAAACAACTGTAAACTGCATTATACTTATTTTCTCATTTTTTTGTAATAATAATAATAATATTGAATGTAAGGATCAAATGTAAAGACTGATGCAACTCAAACACTCAAAGTCTCCTACATGCATGCATAAGTGCACTGAAGAAGAATGCTTCGAAAGTTTTACACCAGCAACATAAATATTCTAAGTGGGAAATCTTCTGAAGATAAGACCAATATCTTCCAAAGCCAAAGATGAAGTCTTCCGACGCTTCAGAGACAAAGTCTTTCGAAGCCAACACTAGAAGACAGATTTCTTCCAAAAACTTTTAATACATGCTTTATCTGATGTACTTTACATAAAGCTGGACCCCTTTCTGCTGCAACTCTGTAAAGTCAGCAACTTACATAAGTTGGTGAAAAGGTCCATGCTTTTAGTAACTGTACATTGAGGTCTTGAGTCTGTAACTTTCTACTTCATGTACTTTATCCTTTTTGTAATATATTAGGATGTGAGTTATGGCATGTCATAGTCAATTGTATCCAGCTGGCCTTTAAAGTATGGCCGATTGTAAGATGTAGTATATGTATCTTAAATACTTGTAACTTTCCTTTATGCTTTGTAACACTTGTAATAGAACTTCAAAAAACAATATACTGCAATCTTGAAAACCAACTCCTTGTGTATTTTGCTATCTTGTTCTGTCTCATATTTACTTGTGTTTTTAGTATCATTACAAGAGGTTAACCAGTTTCACTATTTGATCAGTTAAGTGTTCTTTGCAACTCTCCTCATTGTGTTGTTATGTTGTAAGTGCATACCCTTCACCGGTCCTGCATTTGGTATCAGAGCATTCTAGCCCTTGATATAAGATCTCACCATCTTAAGATCCCTCACACACACAAAATACTTAATTTATTAAATGGCAGCCATTTCCAAATCTGATATGGAAACTGGAACCATGACAAAGTCCCCACTGATCACTCTTGATGACTTTGACACCTGGTGCCAAAGAATGGAAGGTTTCATCAGGTCTCTAGACTCAAGAATGTAGGAGTCTATTGAAAATGGACCTCACATACCAAGCACCTCTTCTGCTACTGCTAGTGGTATGATCCCTAAGGCTATGGCTGACTACTCAGATGAAGATAGAAAAAGAGTAGAGACTGACCAGAAGGCCATGACAGCCCTTCAAAATGCTCTTCCAAACTTTGTATACAAAGGTTTCAAGAAATGCAAAACAGCTAAGCAGCTATGGGATGCATTAAAACTGACGTATGAGGGTTCCTCTGAAGCTAAGGAGAACAAGAAGGATCTCCTGAAGTAGCAGTTTGAATATTTCACCTTTAAAGCACGTGAAACCATGACTCAACAATACTTCAGGTATGTTGAGATTGTGGACATCCTAGTGGATGGTGGAGTTGCTCTTGAGAACAGAGATATTGTAAGGAAGTTCATGTCCTCACTTCCTAGGCAATGGACACACTATTGTGTGGTTATCAAGAGAACTGGGAACCTGAAAAATCTCACTCTAACAGAATTGTATGTGATTCTCAGTGGCTACCAGATGGAGATGAACATGCAAGGTTCATCTGGCAACTCCAGCAATCAAATGGGTTCAGCCTTTCATGTGGTTGAAGGGACAACATAGAACCCCAACATCATCTCATATGCTACCTTGACAACTCACAAAAGGGTCCTTTCATTACCTTCCCTGAGACACCAAGGGAGAACTACACTCAAGGAAGCTCATTCCAAGAGACAAGTTCTTCTCAAGCCTTTGTGTCTTCTGATGAAAGTTGTGGCAGCTTACTCTTCACCCTTGAAGACCTGGACTGTATCCATCCAGATGATCTGGAATACATGGTGATAGGCTAGAAGATGGCTCTTCTCACTCACAGAGCCAAGAAGTTCTATAAGCAGACTGGAAGGAAGTCCCCAACAATGCAGCCAATGGAAAGTTTGGACTGGATAAAAGCAAAGTGTTACAACTATAACTTGATGGGCCATTTTTCCAGGGAGTGCAAAGCACCAAGAACAAATGGTGGCCAAGCATAATCCATACCAAACTACACTGACAAAGCCACCCAGAATAAGAAGCCAAAGCAGCAAGTTGTAGTTGCTGTTGAAGAAGGAGGCTTTGACTGGAGCTTTCAGATGGAAGATGCTTCTCCAAACCAAGCACTGATGGCAGATCATGATGAAGCCAAGGTATCTTTGTACCCCTGAATGCATTACTAAAGTAAACAGATACATGTCCTACAACTTAGAAATGAAATTTGATCTTGAGTCCTTAAACATCTTAAAAGCTGATTTTAGAAAGACTGAAAGTGATTATAAACTAAAGATAGATGACTTAGAGAAAACCATTTCAGTTTTAAAACATGAGCATACAAATTATAAGACTCGGATCAAGGATCTTATAACTAAGCTGACTGAGTGCCAGGCTGAGCTTGTGATCAGCAAAGTCAAGGCAGAAAAGTGTGTTTTTGAAGAAGAGACCTTCAAGAATACGATATCGTCATCCCTACACAACAAGGTGTGCTATCAAAACAAGCAAGGACTAGGTTCTAATGAGATAGCTCTTCCACACATAATCTTGTCTGTAAGATCACCTAGGTGTGGAACTTGTGAAGATGAGCTTCCTCTCATAGACCCCTTGAGTGAAAAGGATGAAGAAGTGATAGTGAAGAATTCCTCTTAGAAGAGTGAAGAAGAGGATTCTAAGAAGGGTCACTATCCTTCTGAGGAGAAGAAGAAGACTGTGATGACTAAGTCTATGAGAAAGAATGTAAGGCCCCATTCCCGGGACGCTTACAGCTGGTCAACCATTGCTCATAAAACATACATTTACAGTTATTTTAAATAAACATTCGTAGTGGAAACATTCAAAAATGGCATTTCATTTCATCATAAAAACTTTTGCAAAATAATGCATCGTTAATACAACACAAAAGCTTTATATAAATGGATGTCATCCAAAAGAGTTGAGCAGCTGCCTCGTGCCATCCTCAGCACATTACCTGCCAACTGGAAACACATAAAAGTCAGCGTTACTGAGTGAGTTCTAGTTTTATGATAAAACATACTTTTCTTTTGTAAAACCATTCTTTTTCTCAAAACATAATATACTTTACATTCATTCATGATCATACATCATACGTACATACAGATAATATCATTATTATCTTCGTCATTCTTTCGGTCATACTTTCATTCATTCATCATTTCATTCCTTACTTTCATCATCACCATGAACTTTACCCTTCATGCTTGTGATACTGTGCCTAAGCCTATAAAAGGCCTTCATTGGTGGTGCCCAGCACCAAGTGGTCACAGTACCTAAGGTAAAGTTCAGGTATACCATTGTCATATGCTATGCCCTTCATGCTCATGAAACTGGACCTAAGCCTATAAAAGACCTTCATCGGTGGTGCCCAGCACCAAGTGGTCATAGTACCTAAGGCACGCAACAATGGTTCATCCATATGGTCAATCACAAAGAAAGACCCCAATGTGCATCCTTTGGGGTAGCTAACCTGCACAGCGTTGAGCTAACACCTATAAAGGGTGTGCACCTCCATACATTTTCTTGCAAGCCTTTCTTACATTCATTCATTCATTCATTAATGCATGCATTCATCATCATTTTCTCTTTCATTATCTTTCACTTTACGTTACATAATACTTCATTCGTTCATTATCATAACATGTAAAGTCATAGGAAAGATAAACATACATCATCATAAGGAACATAAACATATCATTCAATCATCATCATGCAGGGCATCATACATATATAGCATACATCATGTATAACCATGCAACATCATCATCATCATCATACATAAGCATCAATCACACATCATTACATGACTATCATACCATCTATGACCCCAAAAGTCAAGTTACATAACCCCCCAAGAATCCTCTAGGTCAAAGCCTACAATTGCTCCTTTTTCTCAAAAGTCAGAATTTTTCTAAGTATTCATCCGCATTTGCTATAGTTCATCCGCATTTGCTATAATTCATCCGCATTTGCTATAGTTCATCCGCATTTGCTATAGTTCATCCGCATTTGGCCTTACTCATCCGCATTTCATGTACTTAGTCAAATGATCATCCGCATTGACATACTTCATCCGCATTTCCCAGACTTAGTCAAATGCTCATCCGCATTTCATGCACTTAGTCAATGTTCATCCGCATTGACTTCATCCGCATTTGACTTCATCCGCATTTCCCACTATTAAATGCTCATCCGCATTTCATGCACTTAGTCAATGTTCATCCGCATTGACTTCATCCGCATTTGACTTCATCCGCATTCCCCACTGTCAAATGCTCATCCGCATTTCATGCACTTAGTCAATGTTCATCCGCATTGACTTCATCCGCATTTGACTTCATCCGCATTTCCCACTGTCAAATGCTCATCCGCATTTCATGCACTTAGTCAATGTTCATCCGCATTGACTTCATCCGCATTTGACTTTATCCGCATTGGCTTACTCAATGGTTAATGTTCATCCGCATTAACCCTTTCCATCCGCATTAACCCTTTCCATCCGCATTGACTTCCGAACACTTAGACAGATTTAAAAACTTAACATGTGAGCCTAAAACATCATATTTGATTTCCGAGCACCATTCATCATGTTCCAAGCTTAAATCTTACCCTTTAAGCCTTAGAAACACAATCATACATCATCAAGCATGAACATAGTACACATCACATCATAACATCATCATACACCCATTCAAGCATACGGGTCCGAAACCCAGTTTAATAAAAACATATATTCATGCATCTCCAGCCCCAAAATTAGTTAAAAACCAGTAAAAGAGGGGTCTTAGACCTCACCTTTGTAGCTTTTGAGTATGGCTCCTCCAAACTCATTTTTAAACTGAATTCAAACACTTAGAAACCCACTAAACATACCCTGACACATACAAACACACATAAGCATAAACCCGAGGATATGACCAGTCAAGAACACCGTAAAAGCATGAATTCTTAGCTTGAATTCGAACTCTTTCTTTTTGTTCTTCTTCAAACCCGAGCTCTGCTCTTTCTCTCTCTAAAATCCGAACTCAAAAGTGAAAAGTGGCATGGCATGGGCGGCCATGCTACTTTTGTACAACATAAAAGTAAATCTTGTACTTTTTTACATATTTAACCCCTCATCTTGGGTTAAATAGCCTTTCTTTCTTTTTCTTCGCTTTATTCTTCTCTTTCTTTAATTTTAAAATAACCGGGTGTTACAAAGAACTTGATCAGAAAGAGCAAGAGAAAAGCTAGGAAGGCTCACGAGATCAAGGCCACTTTTGACTCTAGGCATAAACAAGTTTTTATTTCTGCAGGGTTTGAAGTGGTGAAGACTGAAGACATCAACCTAAACTCTTCTTCAAAGAGTTCTGGTTCATGTTCAAATCATCTTAGCACCAAGAAGAAGGCTGATCTGTTGTGTACCACTGCTACACAACCTGGACCATCCAACTCTAAGAATAGTTCTCAGCCCAAAAGGACTGTCTCAACATCTGCAAAGATGATGGTGGAGAAGGGATGTGATCAAAATTGGTCTTGTTCTCAGCAGAAGGCTCTTAGGAAGAAGAAAATGGAATGTGTCATGTGTGAAATAGCTTCTCTTTGCTAAGGATTGTCCATACGATCCAAGAGGTACCCTTCATGTGACGAGGAAAAAGACTTCCAAGAGTTCCAAGAAAATTTCAGCTTCGGAAGGAAAGTCTGTTTCCGTTGGAAGCTCCAAAACAAAGAAGAAGGCAAGTGGAAAATTGCCTTGGGAAGAAAATTGGGTCTAGGAAGCAAGGAATACTTACGAAGCACTAAAGTCTACAGCAGTGTTTGCAGACTCTTCTGAAGGTCGAGTCATCAAAACTTTCAAAGTCTCAAAAGCTTCTGAAGTGTTGAAGGTCAAGTCCAAACTTCCAAAGGTGGATGTGGAAGTCGAAGAAAGACCAAGTGACTGAATGTTCTCCATCAACAACAACTCAAGATCTTCAAAGTACAACTATAGGATCTATTACTGTTGCATTACCTTCTACTTATTTAAGTGAGCCCAAGACAAATAAGGCTTGGGTTTCCAAATGTAACTAATCATTTTCTTTATGTAGGAACAACTCAAGACAAACAAGAATGTTTGGTTCATTAACAGTGGCTGTTCAGGCACATGACAGGCAATAGGTTACTACTCCAAAACTTTGAAAGGATTGATGGAGGGCCAGTTGCTTTTGGAGTAGATGAAGGTGGTACATTTCTGGAAGGGCAAGGTCACAAATGGTAAGCTCAGCATTGAAAAGGTAAACTTTGTCAAAGAGCTTGGGTACAATCTTCTGAGTGTATCCCAATTTTGTGATTAGAGTCATAACATGCTCTTTACTAAGCATGAGTGCATTGTTCTCAAGCCCGAGGTGGTCATTCCTCATGAGCATATCCTGCTTAAAGCCCCTAGGAAAGGGAACATGTACAAGATGGACTTGCAAAAAACATCTCCCTCTGGAGAAGTTTCATGCTTTCTGTCTAAAGCAAATAATGATGATTCTTTCCTATGGCATAAAAGAATGTGCCATGTAAATTTTAAGAACATGAATAAACTGATTAAGAATGATTTGATAACTAGAATGCCAAAGAAAGAGTTTACAAGTGATGATCATTGTGTTGCATGCCTGAAAGGGAAGCAACATAAGGTATCACATAAGCCTAAGGAAAGAAATTCCATCACTACACCCCTACACTTGTTACATATGGATCTCTTTGGCCCCACCAGTGTAATGAGTCTAGGAATGACCTCTTATTGTTTGGTGATCACAGATGACTTTACAAGATTCATATGGGTTTTCTTCCTTAGAATTAAGGATGAGACTCCTAAGATTCTGAAGAATTTCATCTTAAAGATTGAGAATCAATCTGATCACAAGGTCAAAACCATAAGATGTGATCAGGGAAATGAAGTCAAGAACCAAATCCTTGATACATTTTGTGATGAAATATTACAAGACAATACAGTGCTCCCAGGACTCCTCAGCAAAATGGTGTTACTGAAAGGAGAAACATGACACCAATTGGAGCTAGAAGAACCATGTTGTCTGACTCTAAGCTGCCCATCACCTTCTGGGCAGAGGCAGTCAACATTGCCTGTTATGTGCAGAATAGAGTTTTAGTGGTTAATACTCATGGCAAGACTCCTAATGAACTTTGGCATAAGAGGAAACCTTTCATTGGTTTTCTCAGGTCATTTGGATGTCCTTGTACCATCTTGAATACCAAAGATCAAATTGCCAAATTTGCTAAGAAATCAGATGATGGACACTTTATTGGATACTCTTCCCAAGCTAAGGCTTATAGAGTATACAATCTTAGAACTAGAATTGTTGAGGAGTCAGCCAATGTGACTTTCAATGAACACACACCCTGTGTGGCTGGTTCTGGTCCTAATTGGCTATTTGATATTGACTTAGTTACCAACTATTTTAACAAATCTTGTGAGACTGTTTCATGATATGTAGAAATCTTACCTACAGGTGATCCTGACCCAAGATTTGAGCTAAGAAGACCTTCAAGTAACACATCTTCAGCTTCAATTGTAACTACTTCTTCAAATGAAGTCTCTATCAACACTACAATGACCAATTCAACTGATACATTTGGGATGCCTTCAAATTCTACCTTAGAGTCTCCATAACCAAATAAAGACACTTCAAATGTACAATAACATGATGGTGGTGGTGATAGTGATCAGGAATTTCTTGATGCTCATAACCACTCCATAGATGAAAACAACAATGATGTCTCACACTCATTGGATCATGTTTCTCTTGATAAGTGTGCTGATGTGGCAGGAGAAACATCAATGCCATATCTAAATTTCTCTAATTTAGATCTCTCAAATTGTTGTAATCCCTCGGCTAAGGATCCACAAGTATCATCCCACTACAAACATCATTGGAGATGTTAGGACAGGGGTAAGAACAAGTGGACAAACCCATGAAGCAAATGTTTGTCTTAACTCTTGCTTCTTATCCCAGATAAAGCTAAAGAAAATTGATAAGGCTCTGAAGGATGGAAGTTGGGTTGAAGCTATGCAAGAGGAGCTACTTCAATTCAAAAGGCAGAAAGTTTGAAACTTGTGTCCTCTTCCTCATGGGAAGACTACTATTGGAACCAAATGGGTGTTTAGGAATAAGAAAGATGATAGAGGCATTTTCATAAAAAAATAAAGCTAGACTAGTTGTTCAAGGATACACACAAGAAGAAGGAATTGACTACACTGATGTCTTTGCTCTTGTAGTAAGACAGGAAGCTGTTAGGATATTCTTGGCATTTGCTGCATCCAAGAACTTCAAGGTCTATCAACTTGATGTCAAGTGTCCGTTTCTGTATGAGGTGATTAATGAAGAGGGGTATGTCAAGCAACCACGTGGATTTGTAGATCCTGATCATCTTGATTATGTCTGCAAGCTTAACAAAGCTTTTTATGGGCTACATCAGGTACCAAGGAAGTGGTATACGAGTCTATCTCAGTATCTATGCAAGCATGGATACAGATGGGTACTATAGATGGAACTCTCTTCATCAAAGGCTAGGGAAATGACTTAATGCTAGTTCAAGTACATGTGGATAACATCATTTTTGGTTCAACTAATCCAAAGCTCTGCAAAGACTTTGAGAAGTTAATGAAGGACAGGTTTGAAATGAGTGCCATGGGTGAACTCAATTTCTTTCTGGGAATTCAAGTGAAGGAAGTTGAAGATGGCATCTTCATTAGTCAGTCAAAGTATGTTCAAGACATACTCAAGAGATTCAACATGACTGATTGTAGGATTGCTTAGACACCCATAGCAAGAAACCACTCCCTTGGACCTGATCTTGAGGGGGAGTGTGTGTATGAACACCTTTACAAGGCTATATTGGGTCTCTTATGTATCTTACAGCTAGCAGGCCTGATATCATGTTTGCTACATGTATTTATGCAAGATGTCAAGCCAACCCTAAGATGTCTCACCTTATCACCGTCAAAAGGATTATAAGATACCTCAAAGGCGCTTCAACACTTGGTCTCTGGTATCCTAAGAATTCTGACTTCAATCTATATGCTTATACAAATAGTGATTATGGTGGTTGCAACATGACTGCAAAGTCCACATCTGGGGGATGTCAGTTTTTTGGTGGAAGGGTTGTTTCATGGCAATGTAAGAAACAATCCTGTGTCTCTACATCAACTGCTAAAGCTGAATACCTTGTTGCTGCAAGCTGCTGTGCTCAAGTGCTATGGATTTAGAATCAGATGCTTGACTATGGATTAAACTTCAAGGAGACTCCCATTCGTATAAAAAACAAAAGTGCTATCTCTATCACAAAGAATCATGTGTAGCACTCAAGGACAAAACATATCAACATCAGGTATCATTTAATTAGAGATAATTTTAAAAAGGGATTAATTAAACTAGTCAAAGTTCAAATAAATGAACAATATGCTGATCTGTTTACAAAGGCTTTTGATGAATAGAGATTTAAATATCTTATATTAGCTATTGGGATGATAAAATTTGAGTAGGTTTTTCTTAAAACTAATTCTTATTATTTCTTGAAATCTATATGTCCTAAGTTGTCTAGTTTATCACCTTCATAAGCTCTTATTTTCTTTGGATGAAAACCTTTTGAAGACTTTCCTTAGATTTATGAAAAATTTTGATCCTTCGGAAGATATGCTTTTACATTCAGTAGAAAATCATGCCTTCAAAAGAAATAACTATCTAAGTAATTTATCTTTGGAAGAAAATTTTGAAATGTCTTCTGAAGCTTAACACTTGTCTGAGGCACTTATATGTTTTCAAGGACCATTTTCTTCCAAAGCAAATTAACTCTCAAAAGCTTTGCTCTTCTGAACAAAGCATCTAAGTTTTAATTCTCTTCCGAAGCAAATTTTTCACAACTCTTAGGAAAATCTTCCGAAGTCATTTTAGCTTTGGAAGCGTTTTCATTAAAACTTCCGAAGATAATTTACCTTCGGAAGCTTTTTGACTTCTAAAAAAACTACTTATTGAGCAAAACCAAACTTCTTTTTCAGAGGTGGGACCGACATCCAGATTTCAAAGTTTATCCTCTTTCATTAGCTTTGTCTTAAATCATTTTCACATATAAACCCAACGGTTCCCCCTCTTTCTATCATCTTCATCTTTCCTCCAAACCTAAACCCAAATTTCTCTCTGAAATTACTTCCGTTCATTTTCTTCATCCTTAAGCTTTCTCAAAAATGGCCAACCATAACCGTAGAAACGAACCAAATTTCTTCATGCAGTTACACAGGCAACACAACCAAGTTACTCTGGTACACTTTGAGAAAGATCCACATTTCTTAGAGGTTTGTCGTTTCTTAGTTCTACCCAACTACTTCACCTCCCTTACCATTGATCCTACACTATATGAGGATTATTTGCTTGAATTTTGGAAGACCTGCCAAGAGGTCGTAATATGGGGAGAAGGCACTGTCTGCCATAGTGCAGGGGAGAACAGTCTTCATCACTCCGGCCATCATCAATACTCATCTTCAGCTAGATGATGATGAAGCTGAGGTGTTTTTCCCTAAAGAAGCTATAAATCACTCCTTTGAGCAGATGGGCTATGAGGGAAGTTTCTCTGTAAAGACCTTAAGGAAAGGGAAGGTCTCATCCCAATGGAAATTCCTGCTCCATGTAGTTATCCACAGCTTGTCAAACAAGCATGAAGGATGGGACCAGATTCCTGAAGATCTGTCCTTCATTGTTCATAGGATGATTCAGGGAGTCAAGTTCAGTTACTCTTAGTTTATTTATACAAATTTTCTTGCAAACTTGGATTCCTTAGAATACTACATGTTCCCTAGATATGTTCAACACATTCTTAACTGTGAACTGGGCTCACAGTTAAGGGGAACAGGTAATATTCTTAAACTAAGACAGATGAAGCCCGACATCTCTCCTTTACATCCCAACCACCTTCATAGCCACAATCACCCTCACATACCAAAGAAAACACAAACGGACCCCTACACTGACTATTCAGTCTGAGCAGGTCCCCA
The DNA here is from genome assembly GCA_025506515.1 of Flaveria trinervia. NCBI lineage: Eukaryota > Viridiplantae > Streptophyta > Magnoliopsida > Asterales > Asteraceae > Flaveria > Flaveria trinervia. The sequence continues at coordinate 65,608,772 of CM046443.1, forward strand.
TATACTCACCCACACAGGAAGAAGTGGACACTGGAGCTCCCACTTCTCCTGAGGAGCAAACCACTCCCATTCCTTCAAAGATCAATGTTGAGGTTCCTCATGCTTAGCTTGATAAGCTCACAAGCCCAAATTCCTTAAGCCTTCACTCTGAGTCTCAACACTCAAGTGAACAACCTTCAGGGGACAACTACTATCCCCAACCTTTGGACTTAAACCAACCCATTCCCAACCTTGACTTCTAACTAATGAAGATTTAGGTTTCAGTGAGTACATGATTCTCTCTTCTTTTCCACTACTCAAAGAGAGATGAGTGATCCTGGGTCTCCTTTATCTAGCCCACATCAGTCACCCATTACTGAGGTGGAAACTTATGAACCTTTTCAGGATGTCCATATGGAAGAGGCTCTCACTTTTTCAAGTGATTCCATCATTAAGACCTCAACCATGGCAACTCAGCCTATTGACACCTCAACTGAGGCTGCAAGTGTTAGGACCGTGCACGTACGAAGTACTAAGTGATAATGCGTGAAACTAGATCAAATAGTGCGGAATCCTATTTGATTGGTGATCTAATCAGTGAGAACGCAATCCCGATCAATCTAACGATTAAAGAAACATTATGAATGAGTAGAACAAGATCAGATCCGAACTATGAACTTGGAACAGGCTTTCTGGACGTTTTGGATGGCTAGGTTGTGAGTTTTTGTCAAAAGTATTCAAGTCTCTCGAATTCTTAAAATTAGGTGGTATTTATAGGTTATGGGCTTTCATTCGTATGACTGAACCATTAGCATGGTTCAGTCATGCGATTGAATCATGCGATTGATCCATACGCTGACTAAAGGTTCAGTCGTGCGATTGAGTCAATCTTATGTCTCAATCGTACGACTGATCCAGTCTCCTGGTTCAGTCGTGTGACTGGTCCATTAGCATGATGTATTCATGCGTATGGTCCATTAGTATGGTCCATTCGCATGAAGACTCATACGAATAAGTTTGAACACATTTCTCAATCACTATTGACTAAGAACTATGCACAACAACCTCAAACCTATATAGTTAGTTCATTATACTTTATCACACAATAAACAATGAGACATAAACATTATAAGAATCAATCACATATTGTATTTCATTCAACTCATTCATTATATATGTGTAAGACATGACAGACATTTACATTAAGCTCATAAACTAGGTACATATGTATCAACAAACTCCCCCTTGGACCTAGTTTCCTTTAACATCTAACATTCTTCATAAGCTCCTCAAAACTCTTGTATTTCTCCTCTCTTATAACTCCTACATGTATTTCAAATGCAAAGCAGAGTGGTATAACATTCTGGAATTGGAGAGCTTGTACAATATCTTGCGCGTCATAGAATAGTGCCCACTTGTACAATGTGTAGACATCTTTTGCAGACAAGTTTGGAAGCCACATTGGGTCGAATACCCGGATAGTTTCCATTTGCCCTCTCTATTTAGAACTATGACCACTTCGCCTGTTCTCCAATCATAATACCACCGTTGAAGTGTGGAGTGAAGTCCTGAGGCATTTCCCATAAGGGAATCTTGGACATTATGCATGGGGGACTCCACTTCAGCACCACTTTAGGCTTTCCAGATATGGGATCCACTTCAGACCTTCGGATGTACCTCTTCCATTGTTGAGGTCTGAAGTTTACCCATCTGATATGGTATTCCTTCTTTAGAGTAGACTCAAACCAACCTGACATCTTTCTAGGATCAACATACAGCAGATTTAAGCATGCCAGTTGGTTGAGCTCAAAGCCTGGGAGAGTCTTCAGATCATGAGGATACTTGAAGTACTCTATTCCCTTCTCCCTTTTTATAGAATAAACATTTAGATCCTCAAAATACGCCCATGCAATAATCTTGCTAGACACCTTAAGATGTTTCTTGACCTTGTAGAGTTTGGTGTAGGCATTTTGCTTTTGAGCTACGCGTTGGGCTCGTATTTCAGCAAAACATGCTGCCCATTTAGCCTTCTTGATCTCAACATCTGCATCCGAGGCTTGGGCTTGGCTTTCATTCTTATCAGTTTCTTTCTCTATCTCATCCAGTTTTTCAAATGTAGCACTGCTGAGAGTGTCACCCAAGTCAGGGATCATATTTCCCTCTCGGTCAGTGTACTCTGGATAGTGCTCAGATGTGACATCCTCTATCTCTATTTCATCAACATCGTTTAGCTCGTCAACATCAACCTTTGGAGCGTCTTTGACGAGCTCGTCAGGATTCAATCTGAACATCTCTACAAGTTGCTCATCGGTCAGGTCATGTATGATTTCTCCTTCTTCGGGAGTGTAGCTCACTGACCTTCTTACAATCCCTTGCAAATCAAGAATCATTGTGAATTGAGACTTGATTTGCTAAAATGGAGCAATATCATATTCATCTTGGTGGGACATTTTATCTGCTTGATTTAAACATTTAACACATCAATCATTAGTAGTTAATCAAGACATTTAAGCATAGATAAACATAGATAATCATAAATAATATTTGAATCAAGTACAAAAGTTTTATAAATACAAAACATCTAATCTTTACTTTTATCTTGATCAGTCAATTCTTCAACTGGAGGAGCTGAAGACGAGGCTCCTTGCTCTTGAGCTCTCTTGGAACGTCTCTCTTGACCCTAAGCAGAGGCTGATGCAGCAGCATCACCTTCATCATCATCATCATCATCTCCTCTCTTCTTTCCACTCGATCCTTCATCATCACCTTCATCTTCTTCACTAGAGTCATCATCGTCATCATCATCATCATCATCATCATCACCTTCCTTGATCTTTAAAGGCTCATCTTTGGATCATTTCAGCTTGAGCATGATCTTCTTATTCTTTCTCTCTAGCTCCTCTATCCTTTGAACAAAATGTGCATTCTGTTCCTGCAGCTGGGTAATCTGCTGAGCTTGAGCAGCATTGAGCTCCATAAGCTAGTTTAGCTATGTAGATCTTTGCTCATCGGCAGCTAGCAGCTTTAGCACCATCCGGTTTAGGTTGACTAGATGTTCCTCTACCCTGATAGAGGCCAGAGTGGGTCCATGGCTCATTGGGACTTGTGTAGAAGCCCCGGCTCGTTGGGTGGTGGTGGTGGTGGATGTGGCGAATATGGGTGGTGGAATAGGAGTGGATGGTGAAGAGGTGGTTGTGGTAATGGTGGTAGGTATTGTGGTAGTGATGGTAGGAGGTGTGGTAGTGGTGATAAGGGGTATAGTAGTGGTGGTGGTAACTATGGTGGATGTGGTGGTAATCAATGTAATCCTTCTCCTTTTGCTCTTCATGCCATGGGGTTGAGCCATCCTCTTCTTCCTTGAGCCCTTAGAAGAGGATGCGCCCCCTGGGCTGATGGGATGGTCCAGGATGTATGATGGACCAGTATCAGTAGTAGCGACATCCTTGGATTCACCCTGGCGTCCACCAACCACCGCAAGCCTTCTCTCAATGGCAACAACCTCGCTGCCCATTGTCCTCACCAGTGGCTCCTCATCCGACTCTTCCTCCTCATCTATCTGAAAGTCATGGTGGATTGGAGCTTGCTCGGATCCACCAGAAGCCTCACCACCTTGACCATCACCATGGTCGTCGTCGTCATCATCTGAATCATCAATGGGTAGAACAATAGGCTCAGTATTGGAGTCACTGTCATCGTGACGCCACTTCTTATGAGTGGGCGCCATGTAGTCCTCTCAGGATAGATGCCCAAAAAATCTCCTTACTAGGGGCTTCATCTGCTTGCCTCGATACACCTTCATCCTCCCAGGGGTGGTGTTATCCATAACCTCAAGTGTTACAACATCATTTCTCTCCTTCGGTAGCAAAGGAAGCTTCTGGTCAATAACCATCTACAGGAAACGAGGGTACATGCAGAATCCTTCCTTGCCTTTGGCATCTATATTCTCCACCATATACGTGAATATCATCGAGAGAAGCTGAATGGATGATTCAGTACCAGAGCCACGTAAGCGTTCTAGATCTGATCAGACATCTTATCAAAGCCTCCCTTCCTCAAGGCTATGCACTTGAGCAACACATGGGCTAAGTACTTGAACTGGGGGCACAGGTTGCTCTTGTTGAGCAAACCTGCATTTATGTCCCCAGCGTACTTAGTCCGAAGAAAACATCCTCGAACCGTTAGTGGATGCAGTCTGCTTGGGCAGTCACCATCATCACCCAACTCTAAAACCCTCCTCAGATCATCCTCACTGATCTTAATCTCCTGGCCAAAAATAGAACTCCGAATGCGATGAGGCTCAACAGACCTGTCTACTACAGCGCTTTCCCAGAAAGCCTGCTGAATCAATCTGTATGGTGTGCATGGAGTAGAAATAGCCTTGAATATCCTCAATCTTCATAAAAATGTAATAATCCCCGCGAACTCAAAAGCGTTCCGGGATGTGACGTCTAGATGAGCACAGAGATTGTGCTTCATGCTCATAGTCCATCTACTCATAATGTTTCTGTAACACAAGATACATAAACGTTAGAAATTATGTAATAAGATGGCATTTGAATTTTAATAAACTTGAATAAGTTTTTTCAATCATGCGAATGGACAATGCAACTGAGTCTTAGTCGTGCGATTGAGCTTAGTCGTATGATTGAGCCTACGACTGGGTTTAATCGTATACTGTCCTATGTGGTTGACCCAGTCGTGCGACTGAACTCATATGCATGGTTCATTCATGCGATTGAGTAAGACGCCCAGCTCAATCATGCGATTGAAGTTCATCACATGTCCATTCGCCTGAGTCTCTGTTCGACACTATTAGATCCGTTCTTGGTTTATACTTATTGTTAAACATTGTGGTTAGGCTCATTAGACTCGCAAACACTCAAAATAACACCAAAACTTCTTTAAATTAACGATATAGTCCAGTTTGGTGGTTTATTTTGACATATTAGTCTCGGTTCTTGTTTTTGACTTATTTAGGTCATTAGGGCTTGATTAAACTGACCATTTTGTGTGATTTCAGTCACTAAATACCTATAGATGAAGAGAGAAGTTAGTATCACAATCACAATGCAAAATCAACGAAATCAAATTTTGGCAGAGTGACTTTTCTTTCGTGCGATTTGGGAGCGATTGAAGGAGTGATGAGAATATGCAACCGACTTCACCCTATTTATACTAGTTTTATCTTCAGTCGTGCAACTGGACCTATTCGCATGCTTCATTCGTGCGACTGGGAATCAGTCGTGTGACTGACTTAGTTGGTCACATCCATTTGTGCGACTGGGGTTTAGTCGTGCGACTGTCTCAGTCGATCTCTTCCATTCGTGCGATTGGTTGATTCTGGTGATCCAATCGCATGAATTGATCCATGCTTATGGTCCAATCGTACGTCTGGTCCATATGTATGGTTCAAACGTGCCACTGGTCCATACTTATGGTTCAGTCATGTGAATGGCTGAGACTTATGAGTTGGACCTCATGCACTTTCGAACACATAACTTGTTAATTATAGATAAGACGTTATGACTATTGATCATCTCATACATGACCTTTTTAATTTTAAAAACTATAGATCACCTCAGACGTGATCCTTTTAACTTAAAACCCGATTGGTCACCTCAAACGTGACCCCTTTTTAGTGAGTGATTCATAGATTGAATCCAAATGTATAGTCCGAATTTTACCAACCAAATAACTAAAAGTTAAATAAAACAACTCAAAAAATTTAAAAAACAAAACAAGATATATTTTGTATTTTTGATTTGAGATGGATTTAAATGTATTAGAGTACTTCTAACTGATTTTACTTCCTAGACAACACAACTTCAATTCTATTTTATCATTTGTGGTACAATTCATGATGGAATCATACAGGTATATTAGAATCATTTGGGACACTTTAATAAACTATTTTGATGCTAGATTCTTGTTTTAACCGAGAGTCAATAACAATTTTAGGAAATCATACTAGAGCTACAAGATGCACATAATGATTTTGACTTTCAAGAACCGCATCTCACGATGATTGTCACTATACTTGTCCTCTTAAATCCATACACAGATTTTGACACACATTGGTGATGAGTTAAGGTTTAATTATTTCAACAAGCATTTGTAGATCCCACGATTATATGGTAATCAACGTTCCTCAGAAAGTTTTAAGCGGTCTACAGGTATATTTTAAGAAGAGACTATTCTAAGAGCTTTCAAAGAAATGCAAAGCCTCAGGTCAGTGCCATCGCATAATAGAGAGCCGCAAACAACAATGAATTCTAGAATATTTAGGTTATACTTATCCTCACGTCAGTGCCACCGCACAGTAGAGAGGCACACAACCTATCTTCTTGTTAGAGCATTTATTTCTTTTTGCACATATCGCACCAACAACATAAGTTATTAGCTTGATTTCATTTTGCATTTTTCCATATGCTTTGCTCAATTTTTATGGTCGTCTGCACACATTTATGGCGTTTATTTTGCTCATCACCCCTTATTGGAACTGCGTTGATTGTGTTAACCAGGGATAAGATGGGAACCCACAGTAAGTTGAACAACTTAGTTTGAATTTTAAACCACTAATGAGGTCTACTCATCTATTGTGTTGAATCTACCGACACATCATATAATGAACTAGCAGCCTCTAGGTCTACTTTCTCTATGTTACCTTGGTAGCATACTAGTTTTACTATCATTTTTCCTTTTATTTTCCTTAGACTTTTCAGACTTATACTTTGAATTTTGCATCTTAATCAATTAAACTCTTTTGACGTCCCAAACAATCTGTTCCCTGTGTACTATCATTTTCCATAAATGTTAAATCAGTATCATAGATTTGATTACTTTCTTTTTAGCTAACCTGTCCTTCTCCCCTCGTTTTTTTCTTTAAGTAATTAAATAAAGCAGCTAATTTAATACTAATCTAACCTATTCTCCCCCTAAAATTCTAAAACCGAAAATATTTTTGTGTTTTTGGATTTTAATAAACAGGAAAATAAAATAAATTAAAATAAAATAACAATAACAATAAGGAATGTCGGACTAGGCATTTTCTTCCTCTGAAATGACATCATTTTTCTTTTTCACGCCATTAACCTCTAATAGATATAAAAACCTTGGTTTGTCAAATGCTTTTGTGTAGAGGTAGGCGCGTTGAAAATCCGTATTTATTTTAACCACATCGATTAATTGCTTTTCAAAATAGTGACGTATAAAGTGATACTGAATACTGATGTGTTTGGTTTTAGGATATTGGACTGGATTTTTTGTTACGGCTATAGCAGTAGAATTATCAACATAGATAGGAGTGTTAGAAAATTGCAAACTGTAGTCTCGCATTTGCTGTTTAATCCAGATGATTTGTGAACAGCAACTTGCAGCAACAACATATTCAGCTTCACATGTTGACAGAGCAACGGAGGTCTGCTTCTTACACTGCCAGGTGACTACCCGTCTACCAAAGAACTAAGATCCTGCTGATGTTGACTTGTAATTCATTTTGCAACTGCCATAATCCGAGTCACTATACGCTGTAAGTTCAAAATCATCGTCATGAGGATACCACAACCCGAGTGTTGGAGTACCCTTCAGATAATGGAAAATCCATTTAATACCTATGAGATGGTTGACTTTTGGTTTTGCTTGATATCTGGAGCAGAGACACGTCGCGTACATGATATCAGGTCAGGACGCTGTGAGATACATAAGGGATCTGATCATTCCTCTATACATGGAAGCATTAACCAAATCACCATTTTCGTCGGGTGCCACATCATGGTTCGTGGCAAGTGGAGTTCCAGCAGCTAAAGCATTCTCCATGTCAAACCGACTAAGGATGTCCCCTACATATTTAGTCTGATGCAGGAAGATTCCTTTTGGTGTCTGATCCACCTGTAATCCTAGGAAGAACTTCATCACCCCTATTGCACTCATCTCAAATTCTACTTTCATGACAGATTCAAATTCTCTACATAATTCTTTGTTTTTGGAACTGAAGATTATGTCATCAACATAAATCTGTACCAGTAGTAAGTCACCATCCTTTTCTTTCATGAATATTGTACAGTCAATAAAACCTCTGCGAAAACCGTGTTTCACCAAATGAGTTTAGAGTTTGGGGCTTGATGGAGCCCATAGAGAGCCTTATCAAGCTTGTAAACTCTGTCCTGATGATAAGGATCCTCAAATCCTTCGGGTTTACTGACATACACTGTCTCACATATTTCACCACTAGTAAGGAACCCGCGCGATGCGGCGGCGATGACATCGACATATTTCACAATGCAATATTGACGACATCGACATATTTCACAATGCGATATTTGTTTTCTGAATGCATGCGTGGCTTCTATTTTATAGTCTATTTATGTCATGAGCATCACAAAACTCAATTAATAATAGCACACGAATAAGAAAATGTTTTTCATAAACATAGTACGTTAAAACTAAATATCTGAGCACATGAATAAGAGAATACAAGTCATAAACATAGTACGTTAAAATTAAATATCGCATGTCAACTACTTGGATTTGATGAGATCATTTTTTGTCATAAGCCTTACACATCTCAATGACCTCATCAATATGCTTAGACCACTATTCTTCATCGATGTCCAAACTGGAAGTTTCTTGTGTCACTTCCTTTTTTACCGCAACTAATTCTTGATGCGGACTTTCCTGCATTTTCTCCTGTTTGACTGATGACGGGATCAGCGATCACAAGTTTGATGTATTAGGATACAAAGCAGCGGAATACAAACTAGAATTAGACAAATTGTAGCAAGCGATCGATACTTGTAAGCATTAAGAGCGCATACGGTTATAGGGAGAGAATATATATTTCTGATTTCAAGGAATGTTTATAGAGGTAGAATATTTCGAATCAAATCATTCGTTCATTCCATTCATTCATCCCATTCATTCCCCATGTTACAATAAGTTGTCACTCCTTATATAGAGTGCAACGATCACTGCTGTTATCACGGAAAGTGACAACTGGCAGATTTAATACAAAAATAACTAATTCTTAACAAACTACTGAAATGTTCACAACTACTGAGAACATATCAGCGTGTTAAGTACAAAATATAAAACTACTGAAACATACAACGACTGAAGAACAAACTCTTCAGTCGTTTTACAAAACTACTGAAACATAAAAATATAAAACTACTGATATCACAACTACTGAAGAAGTACTCTTCAGCAGTTGTGACAAACTACTGAGGCTTCAGTACTTGATCTTCAGACTTTGACCTTCAGGTGTTTCATCAGCTGATGACTTCAGTAGATATCATCAGCTGATGTCTTCAGTCTTTGTCTTCAGACTTTGTACATCAGTTGTTGATCTTCAGCACTTGTAAACTCTTCAGCTGTTGTACTTCAGTACTTTGGTCTTTCAGCTTCAGCACTTGTGTTCTTCAGCTGTTGTACTTCAGCACTTTAGTTCTTCAGCTGTTGAGGTCTTCAGCACTTGATCTTCAGCTGTTGAAGTCTTCAGCACTTGTCAAACTACTGATGAGGCTTTCAGCAGTTGTTGTGATACCATGTGGGACTTAGAGGTTTTCTGATCTTGGCTCATTGGTTCTTTTGGTCCAACAAACTCCCCCTGAACCAATGCAGCCAAAACCTCTAACTTATTTATTCACCCACTTATTGATGGCAAAATGTTGGTCTTTTTCCTTCTTGATCAGTAGAGAAGATGACCCATGTAAGCTCCGGCCAGGGAAGAAACCTCAAATATTTGTTTGGCAGAGTATGAATGGGAACTCTGTTTTGGGGAACAGGACACAGAGTTATTATCCCATTCATGAGATTCACTTCCCCATAATGAGTCTGTACGACTCTCTTGTGTAGGCCTCAAGGAAGGTGATTTGTTCCTCCATGGTTAGCTCTTCAGCACCTCCTTCAAACAATGATTTCGGCCCATAATACTCAGACAGGTATTTGGCCTGTTTCCCATTCTTTAGCTCCACAGTTGTTATTATTCTGTAAGCAAACTCATCCGGGTGATTACCCTCTAGGAACAACTGGAGCTCATTTTTCCTGACTTCCTCAAGCCTCTTGTAAACTAACCCCTTTTTCACTATTTTGTTTTCCAGCATCTTCTGAGGGGCTAGATTAGCTTTGTAGGCCTTCTTGAAGTCTTCTAGGATTTCCCAGGGTGAAACTACAAAGACCAGAGAGATCACTTCATCTACGATCTTTTTCACCTGGCCAATGTATCTCTGAGGTATATTGTTCTTATGAATTCTGTGAGAGACCCTGGGATCAGGCCAAATCCTCACTCTTTCCTTTTGATATTGAAAGGTATGCCTGAGAGTGTAAAGTCTGAGGGCTTGCTCCTTCATATTGATGATAGAAGATGTGGCTGCATAAGCTTTGTCAACTCTCTTCAGCAATTCCTCATCATGCTGTTTATGAAGCTCTTCTTCTTCTAGCTTCACTTTAACCATTTGTCTCTGGACTTCAGGAGTAATTGCTGAGGAGTGACTTGTGGCCTTAGGCAACTGAATCACAGCTGAGAGCGGCAGCCTGTCTTCATCATCTTCTTCATCATCTTCTAGCCTCAATATCCTTCTCTTCTTCTTCAAGGGTATATCATCGGCTATGGGTTTTGAGGGTAAGGGAGTTGGTTCGGTGGGTTGTGTTTTGGGTGGTTTTGGTGTGGGAATGTTGACAGGCTGTTCTAGCATCCTTGAGGTGAGTGTGGCTTTTGATTGCTTGGCTAGCTCAGTCCTGCTCCCAGCACCCGCTTCATTCAAAGCTTCAGTAACAAGCCCCTTAGTATATGCTTCAGACGAACAGATCTTGGTGGTGATTGCCAAGATACTGTCCCTGGACCAAGCTTTGATTTCAATCATTGATCTTCCAAGATATTTTGCAATAAATCTTATCATGATTTCAAGCCTTTCTCTTTGTAACACTTCATAACTTGCCCATCTATTCTGGATTTCTTCAATCTCTAGTCGTCGAATCTCAGAGTCAAGTTTATTGGTGTCATGGCCTTGCCTAAACAGCTGATCAATGATGTTGTCCATTGATCTGCTGTGTTTGGCATCAGCCTCTTTTATCAGTAGCTCCAAGGCTTTATCTTCAGCAATGTGCTCATCAGCACCTTTCTTTCGCTTGTAGGTGAGAATTGGTTGCTGTTCTTTCTCCTCCTTTTGGGCTTGCTTCGCTTCCTTCTTTTCCTCGGATCTTTTCCTTTTCTTTTCTTTAACTGCAGTACTCTCCCCCTTTTTGGATGCATTGGAGGAAGGGGTTTGAGCCGCAGAAAGAGTCTTTTGGACAGCAGCCTCAATCAATGGCTGTAAAGTTGAGGAAAGCCTCTCATCAATGGCTTTGGTCACAATATCAGTGATTATGGGTGTGATGAGAGGGAGGGAATTTTGGAGTACAGCACCTATTGCTCAGGAGGGTTCTGTTCCTGAGAAGTAGGGCCTGAAGCAGAGGCAGGTGGTTGAGTTGGAGTGGCTCAGTGTTTGGGAAACCTTCAAGTGAAGGTGCCATCTGTGGGTAGGTAGAGGCAGATGGTCTTTCTCCTTGGGAGAGTTGATCAAGTAGGTTTTGCAGCCTACTGACTTTCTCTTCAAGGATTGTGTTCTGGGCAAGAACATCATAGAAAAAGCCCAGGTCATCATCAGCCGAAGCTGAATCATCTGACCTGCTGCTTAGAGCAGGATTTACATGCACTGGGTGTAGACCAGTTGGTGCATGTGCCCCTTGGCTTGGTACTGGGGACTTCCAGCCTCAGGATAATGTCCATCATCAGCTGTTGCCTCTAGTGAGGTCTTAGCAATGTTACCAGCCTCACTCTGGTCATGTGCTGAGTCAGAGGAGGTGGCAGCCTCACTAGATATTCTAATCTCCTTGTCTACACCAGGAGATAGAAGTGGTAAACCCCTGTGCTGTGGGTTCTCAAGTGCACTGTGTTCCTCCCCCTCAATTGTAGAGGTATTCCCAGTAGTAAGTGGTTTCTGGGGAGGGGGTGAGGAGTGCAATTGAGTCAGCACTTGTGCAACTATTAAAGTTGGGCTGTGAGGGGCGGTTGTTTGGGGTGAGGGGATAGAAGCAGTGTGCACCTGGGGAGGTTGGTGCTCTTCAATGGCAATCTCCTCAAGTGAGGAAGATCCCAGATATGTAGGTGCCCCTTGGGTGGTTGCTGCAGGCTCCTGTTGAGAGGAAGCCTGAGCGGATGGCTGGAGGAGTCATTGTATCCACTAGGGGGTTTGGACTAGTGGATATATCCTGCGTTTGTGTTGCAGGGGCATCCTCAGGGGACTCAATTCCCTGAGTAGCCGTTTTGGGTTTCTTTTTGGTGGGTTTGGTGGGGACTTTGGATTTGGAGGTGGTGGCTGTGGGTTCCAGCTGCGTGGGTTTTCGCAGCTTGGCAGCCATTTTGAGTGTCCGGTCAGAGTTGTGCCGGGAGTATACTTCCGGCAGAACAACCGTAGCAGGGACTCCCAAGCCAACAAGTCCCTCAGCGTTAAGCTGGTCTGTAATAATGGCCATGATGAACCGTGGATATAGTATCCAACGGTTGGCAGTTAGTTTTTGAGCCATATCCTTGAGCTCTAAAAATATTATTTCAGAAAAATTAAGTGGTTGTTGCTCAAGAATAGAATACATTACCTGCTGCCATTTGGTGGACATTTGATCCCAAGACGACGTCTTAGGGGCCAAACATACATTCACCATGTGAAAGATCAGGCGCTCAGCGTCATTAAAGTGTTTCTTCATGATAGTGGAGGCACTGAGATCGCCTTGATATCCATGTTGAGCAAAGGATAGATCTATGGTGCCCTTCGGATATCCAGCAGGAGAAGTAGCATCATTCAGTTGAAGAATTTGGCGGATTATTGCAGGAGTGATGACTACTTCTTTGGTGTTGACGACCGACCGGAGGGATGGTGTGTTATTCTCCCCAGTGGTACAGTAACGTTCATCCAAAATTGGTGCAAGGATTCGGCATGTAAGATGGGGTTCAGAAGAAATGCCTTGTTGTATTGGGACTGAACCATAAGATCGATAGCAGTATCGAACTTAGTCCAGATCGGCGATTTAGTGAGGTAGGCAACACAGTTGTGTCGCGGTTTAATTTGCATAGACGCCATTGAGAAGAAGGAAGTTTTGGAGAGGAACGTTAGGTTTGAAGAAGATGAAGCATTGAGAGCTAAGGTTAGGGGTATATATAGGGTACAGGTAAGGAAACGACTTAAGGATGTGGTGTTAGTCATCAGTAGTTTTAAACGACCGTTGACATGGTATTATCCTTTCAGACGTTGAAACAGCTGAAGTCGTGGTGTTAGGCATCAGTAGTTTAGAAAACTACTGAAGACCGTGGTTTTGACTTCAGATGATTGAAACAACTGAGGACTTGGTGTTTGCCATCAGTAGTTATGAAACTACTGAAGACAGTGGTTTTGTCATCAGCTGTTGTAAACAACTGAAGACTTGGGATTAGTCATCAGTAGTTATAAAAACTACTGAAGACGTGGTTTTGCTTCAGTTGTTTAAAATGAAACAGCAGTTGTACAAACGACTGAAGAGAAAGTTCTCTTCAGCTGTTTTCGTCAATTCTTAGCTTTTCAGCTGTTTCAAACTGTCCTCAACACATTCATCAGTCTTTTTGGCTGATTTCAGTTGTTTCATAGGACATCAGTACTTATCTGTTTTTACTGATTGCAGTAGTTGTAACTGCATCAGTAGTTGTGACTACATCAGTAGTTTAGAACAGATGAATTACTTCAGTACTTGTGAGACATTTAGCCTTCAGTAGTTATAAAAACTACTGAGGGTAAAAGAGCTCATCAGTACTTATATGTGACATAGGTACTCATGATCATCAGTATGAATTACTAAGATCATCAGTAGTTGTCACTCATTCTAGTTGCAGCATACCAAGCCTTAACACCAGGTTTTGGAAAGTTGAACTATCCAAAGGCTTAGTAAAAATGTCTGCAAGCTCATCAGCACTAGGCACAAACTTAGGATCAATTAGACCTTTTTCAAAACAATCCTTATAAAATGATGTCTGATCTCTATATGTTTGGTCCTAGAGTGCTGGACTAGATTTTTGACAATGCAAAGAGTTGAAGCACTATCCATTAACAATGGAGTCTTAGTCTCTGTAATGCCATAATCCAAAAGTTGGTTTTGAAGCCAGAGTACCTGAGATGTACAACTTGTAGCAACAATGTACTCTGCTTCAGCAGTGGATGTAGCAACTGAGGTCTGTTTCTTGCTCTGCCAAGAAATCAAGCAGTTGCCTAGGAATTGGCATCCACCAGAAGTTGATTTCCTGGTCAACTTACACCCTGCATAGTCACTGTCAGAAAAAGCAACTAATTTACCAGAATGTCCGGTAGAATACCATAAACCTAGAGATGGAGTGCCTTGCAGATATCTAAAGATCCTCTTGACTGCAATCAGATGAGACTCTTTAGGTGCAGCCTGAAATCTAGCACAAACACATGTAGCAAACATAAATCTGGTCTAGAAGCTGTTAAATACATCAAGGACCCAATCATACATCTGTAAAGTGTTTCATCAACACTTTACCTTTCTGATCTGAGTCCAGTTGTGTGGTGCTGCTCATGGGAGTAGAACAAGGCTTACAGTTTTGTAAATCAAACTTTTGCAAAAGATCTTTTGTATATTTGGACTGATGAATAAAAATTCCATCAGCCTTTTGTTTGATTTGCAACCCCAGAAAGAACTGTAATTCTCCCATGGCACTCATTTCAAACTTTGTTGCATCAACTTTGTAAAGGCATCACACAACTTTGGATCAGAGGATGCAAAAATGATATCATCTACATAAATTTGAACAAGTAGATTATGCTGCCCAGCTTTCTTAATGAATAAAGTCTTGTCTATGGGGCCTCTAGTGAAATTGTTTTCCAGAAGAAAGTTTGATAATGTCTCATACCAGGCTCTAGGAGTTGTTTTAACCCATAAAGAGCTTTATCAAGCTTATACACCCAATTAGGATGTATTGTCCTCAAAGCCTGGAGGTTGACATACATAAACCTCTTCTTTAATTTTTCCATACAAAAATGCACTTTTGACATCCATTTGAAAAACTTTAAGGTTTTGATAAGCAGCATAAGCTAAAAACAATCGAATTGCTTCCAGTCTGGCTACAGGGGCAAAGGTTTCATCATAATCAATACCTTCTTCTTGTGCAAACCCCTGAACAACCAGTCTGGCTTTGTTCTTAACAATAAGCCCATTTTCATCAGTTTTGTTCCTAAACACCCATTTAGTGCCTATTGCACACTTACCTGGAGGTAGAGGAACCAGTTCCCACACTTGCTGTTTCTTGAACTGAAGAAGCTCAAGCTGCATGGCATCAACCCATCCATTGTCCTTTAAAGCAATGTGATAATTCTTTGGCTCTTGCTGACTGATGAAGAGAGCATAGAAGCAGAAATTTGACAATGACTTCTTGTTGATACTCCAGCAGTGATATCACCAATGATTTGAGACATAGGGTGATTCTTCAGATCTTGATACACAATGAGATCTGTGCAAGTGTTTGTAGCCGGCTCAGCAGCAACAGATGGTGATGGTGAATCATTTCTTGAAACCAATCAGTGGATGGTAATTCAAAGGAAGTTGAATTCGAAGAAATCTCATCAGCATTTGTTGTGGATGGTGCTACTGGAGCTACAGGAACATCAGGTCTAGCTGAGTCAGGCAGCTGATCACTAAACTGAAGAGGTGAGTACTGCAATCATCATCATCATTGCAGTACCACCAGGTGGTGAACTGTTGACAGGAGCAACAGCAGGAGTTTGATAAGGAACATATTGCAGTATGTCCAAATCAAATAACTCCACAGGACTTTATGGAATCTTGTCCTTTGGAGATTCATTAACTTAACATGTGGAGTTTCTTCAACCATCTTTGTTCTGCAGTTGAAGACTCTGTATGCCTTGCAAGTAGATGAATAACCAACAAAGTACCTGCATCCACCTTAGGATCAAATTTATGGAGTTGATCCTTTGTGTTGAGAATGAAACAGGGACACCCAAATGCTTTGAAAAATGAAATCAGAGGAGCCAAATGATGGAGAACTTCATATGGAGTCTTCATCAACCTCTGATTTACAAACTCTATTTTGCACATAACAAGCTGTGTTGACAGCTTCAGCCCAAAAGGTCAGTGGCAAACCTGAGTCAGCCAGCATGGACCTTGCAGCTTCAATGAGGGTCCTATTCTTTCTCTCCACTACTCCATTTTGTTCTGGAGTCTTGGAATGCTAAACTGCCTTTTGATTCCTTTGAAAGATAGAAGTCATCAAGTGTATGATTTCTGAACTCAGTTCCATTATCACTCCTAATACACTTGACTGGAAGGGAATACTGCTTCTCAATGTACAGCACAAAGTGAATAATCTTCTGAGCAGCCTCATCCTTTGAATGTAGAAAGAAAGTCCACACAAATCTGGAGTAATCATCCACAATTACCAGACAGTATTTCTTCTTTGCCATGCTCATTACTCTCACAGGACCAAATAGATCCATATGCAGTAATTGCAAGCAGGCAGTGGACTAGGACACTTCAATAGGAGGGAATGAGACTTTGTGCTGTTTTCCTTTTAAACAAGCAGTGCAGGTTTCATCACAGTGGAACTCCTTTATTGGTAAGCCTCTGACTAAACTATTGTGGCTAAGCTGATTCATGTTTTTGAGATTAACATGACCAAGCCTCCTGTGCCACAGTTTAGATTCTTAGAAGAGGCTTTGAAGGTTTGCCTTTGAGATCTATCTTCTTAGAGAGATCTAAGGCATACACTCTTCCTGTCCTGTTGGCTTTCAGGAGAGTGTGATCATCCAACACCTTGTCAATCAAGTGCAAAACTTTGGATGACAGAATCCTACAGTTTTGACTGGTGAAAAGGGCAACATGGCCTTTATCACACATTTGACTGACACTCAAGAGGTTGTACTTGAGATTTTCCACATGATTAACATCATCAAATTTGATTTCTCCATTGGAGACAAAGCCCTTACCGATGATGTAACCCCTAGCATCATTGCCAAAAGAGACAAATCCCTTATTTCCTTGAGAGTAGTCATGAAGAAGAGAGTTGTTCCCAGTCATGTGCATAGATCCCCTACTGTCTACGTACCAGATGCTACTTTGGCATGTTGAAGAACCCTGCAAAAATAAACAATTAGTTAGTTTTAGAGACCCAAACCTTTTTGGTTTTGGGCCTGGTCTCATCAATAGATGGTAAACTAACAGGTTTAATTGAAACAACAGCCTGAGAGGAAGAAGATGGTGTAGAAGAGGAGTCCTTTGGCTTGGACCTCCTTTTCTGTGGTTTCAACATAGGAGAATCTAGTTGGTTAACTCTACCCAACAGATGTTGTACCATCATCACCAGCTGTGTCTGATTTTGTGATAAAGCTTTCAGCTCATCAGACACATTGCTAGTGGAGTTTGATAAGTTCCTATGTTGCACCTTCTTCTTCTGAGCACCCTCAGCTGTCACCTGTTTAACCCCTTCCTTTTTGGATTTCTTTAGGACTTAAGGGTTACAGGATTTGATGTTGCTGATACAAATGTGGTCTCAAACTCAGTTTTCATTTTTACCATTTTCTCATTAATTTCTTCTTTTTGTTTGAGTTTGGAACCTCTTTTGTACCAACAATCATCTGTAAGATGATTGAACAACCACATACTTCACATGGTTTCTTCTTCATCTTAGGTTGATCATCAACTGAAGAGGTGAAGCAACAGAAGACTTGTTCTTCAATGCTTTGGAAACATTGGTTGCTTTCTTGACTACCTCTTTAGTAGTCTTCAAACTCTTTCTACTGCCAGTTTTCTTCTCTTCAGTACTGACAGCAGTTGAAGTTTGAACTTCAGGTGTTAAATCCTGCTCTCTAGTCCTTTTAGGACCTTTAGGATTAACTCCTGAGTTGATCAACTCATTAATCATGTGAATGTCAGCATTTGAACCATCAACATCAGCTGATAGGTTCAAAGAGGGCTTGATGCTGACTGCTACTTTTGATTGTGTTGTATCAGAAGGTAGATCACATGATGTGATGGATGGTTATCACTCTCATCATCAGATTCTACCTCTGCTCTTGGGGTAAAATCTGTAGGTGGAGCAGTGTGATTGTAACCAATTCCAAACTTCACATTTGAAGCAGATTGCTTACTAAGAAGCATTTCAAAACCTTTGCATGATTGTACCCATCTATCACACTCGACCTGGGTAACTGCAAGGGTTTCTTTGAGATCTTTGTACTTCTCTAGAATTACTTCTTCTCTAGCCTTATCATCAATTATTTGGCAATTCAGTTTATAAATCTCATCATTTTTATCTTTGAGCACAAACTCAAACTCAGCTTTGTTTTTGGAAATTATTTGTTCTAGCTCAATGTTCTTATTAATTAGAGCTACATTTGCTTCTCTAATGGAAGCAAATGCTGCTATGCATGGTTCAGAACATAATTTGGCTTTTGCCTCAGAGGATACCTGTGATACCTGAGGTGTAGAGGCATTGGAAAATGAAGTATCAGCAGACTCCAAAGCCATAAGAGCTAGATTCCCAAAGGGACTGTCACCACCATGTTGACCAGCGCCTGAGAACAGTTGATCATGACCAGACAAGTCATCTGGTAAACTGCTCCAGTCAACAACTCTGGGGTGAAGAAGCTGTGTTGTTGAGATTGAGATTGTTGATGAGATGGGAAGGCTGAGGTTCTGGTAGTGCATGAGGTTGTGGTGTCATAGGAACTTGAACTTGATTTGACTGTGGCATGTAATAACAAGGGTACGGATATGGCATTTGACCCTGAGGAACAAAATATGCCGGAGATTGTTGTTGAGGATGATGACTAGAGGTGACAGGATGTTGCCCTCTGTGTTGTTGACTATTGCCAGGAAAAGTCACAAACAGTGGAGTTAGATCCAGTTGATCTACACTCTCTTGCAAAGTGTCCAAGCCTTTGGCATTTGTGACACCTCAACTTGCTCTTGTCAAAACCAACTTTGGTTTTGCCAGAGAGTCCTGGGAATTTTCTTCCAGTTCTTTTATAGAACTTCTGAGATCTGATATTTATCAAGGCCATTTGGCTCAAAATATCCATCTCTTCTAAGTCATCATCAGCAATCCCCTTGAGATCATCCATAGATTGTCATTATTACACCCAGTAAACTGACCATCAATACTCACAAATGCAGAATCAGGAGTGCTTGAAGAGAAATTTATATGCTCATCATACTGGCATTCAGATGAAGCATATTCTGACTCATGACCCAACAAGGCAGTGTTGCCTTGTACAAAGTCTTCAGTGAGCTTTCCAGATGAAGACAGCTTTCTCTTCTGTTCTATCTCTCTCTCAAAAGTGAGCAGTTTCCCATGGAGTTGGGTGAGAGATAGTTTGTCCAAACTTGCACTGGAGCGTAGGACAATAGTATATGTGTCCCATCTCTCAGGCAGTGATCTGAGAAATCTGTTATTCATCTGAATATTGGTGTATTCAAGTTTGACCATTTTTAGTTCAGAGATCAAACAAGAGAACCGCTCATATTGTTGAGTAAGTGTCTCACCCTTTCTATGAGAGAATGTCTCATATTGTTGGGCAAGAATTTCTCTATTATTTGCCAAGACCTCATCCGTTCCTCCAAATTGTTCTTTCAAGGCAATCCAGAGGTCATGGGCAGTTTCATGATGCATTAGCCCAGAATAGATTTCATTGGGCAGTGCCATGGCCAGAATTCCATGGGCTTTTGCATCAATTTCAAGCAACTTCTTATCCTCATCTGAGTATTGCTCCCTCCTCTTCGGAACCATTTGATTGGTTTCCGGGTTATTCACCATAGGCTTGTGTGGACCATGTACCACTGATGTCCAACACCCTGCGCTGTTAACAGACAGGTGATGGAGCATACGTCTTTGCCATATGTTATACTCATTCCTAACCAGCATAGGTGGCTTGGTTGAGGAACCAGTATTGTGAGGATCATTGGAAGAGTAGTCATTTTCAGTTCAAAAACAATTTAGTTCAAGCTTTTAAAAGTTTTAGACAGACCACAACAAACTCAATGAGAACCAAGAAAAGATCTCAGGATGAATGAGCAGAAATACAGAAAATTCAATCTCTATAACCGTTTCTTGCAAAAACACAAGCTAATTCAATCAAACTTGGATCTTGAATAGCAGTTTCAATGATCAATTATTAGATCGATCAATGATTAACCTGCTCTGATACCATTTGATAGGATCAGCGATCACAAGTTTGATGTATTAGGATACAATGCAGCGGAATACAAACTAGAATTAGACAAAATTGTAGCAAGCGCTCGATACTTGTAAGCATTAAGAAGCGCATACGGTTATAGGGAGAGAATATATATTTCTGATTTCAAGGAATGTTTATAGAGGTAGAATTTTCGAATCAAATCATTCGTTCATCATTCCATTCATTCATCCCATTCATTCCCCATGTTACAATAAGTTGTCACTCCTTATATAGAGTGCAACGATCACTGCTGTTGTATCACGGAAGTGACAACTGGCAGATCTAATACAAAAATAACTAATTCTTAACAAACTACTGAAATGTTCACAACTACTGAGAACATATCAGCGTGTTAAGTACAAAATATAAAACTACTGAAAATACAACGACTGAAGAACAAACTCTTCAGTCGTTTTACAAAACTACTGAAAACATAAAATATAAAACTACTGATATCACAACTACTGAAGAAGTACTCTTCAGCAGTTGTGACAAACTACTGAGGCTTCAGTACTTGATCTTCAGACTTTGACCTTCAGGTGTTTCATCAGCTGATGACTTCAGTAGATATCATCAGCTGATGTCTTCAGTCTTTGTCTTCAGACTTTGTACATCATTTGTTGATCTTCAGCACTTGTAAACTCTTCAGCTGTTGTACTTCAGTACTTTGGTCTTTCAGCTTCAGCACTTGTGTTCTTCAGCTGTTGTACTTCAGCACTTTAGTTCTTCAGCTGTTGAGGTCTTCAGCACTTGATCTTCAGCTGTTGAAGTCTTCAGCACTTGTCAAACTACTGATGAGGCTTTCAGCAGTTGTTGTGATACCATGTGGGACTTAGAGGTTTTCTGATCTTGGCTCATTGGTTCTTTTGGTCCAACACTGAAACAGGCACTGAAAAATCAATGTTAGTAGTGTTTTATTAAGACCAGAAAGGTATTAGATTAAACTATTAAACTATAGTATAGATATGTTAAATTGATACCATGTATGTCTTGAAGTTCCTTCTTTGGTTCATCCATAATAGATTTCTACTTTATGTAAAAGAAAATGAACAAGTCAGTATGTTATAAAGTATATATATTTGATAAAAAAAACATGTCTTAACTTATTTTTTAATTGGTTAGCAATTAATATAGAGTAATATGTAATTAGCATACATTCAGAATATAAAAAACTTGAGGCACACACACAAATCTATTAACTTACTT
This sequence comes from Flaveria trinervia, assembly GCA_025506515.1. Taxonomy (NCBI): domain Eukaryota; kingdom Viridiplantae; phylum Streptophyta; class Magnoliopsida; order Asterales; family Asteraceae; genus Flaveria; species Flaveria trinervia. The sequence continues at coordinate 65,630,224 of CM046443.1, forward strand.
TCATTTATATACACATGCAACTCATTCATCACGTAACACTTCCCGATAGACAACATTTGAGGTGTATACTCCATGTCGTCTAAAATTCTTTGAAGATGCATCTAACACCTTTGTATTTTCTGCGTGATATCCCTCTTGACAATGCCATATAAAGTTGTCCGATGTGAAAACACAGATTCCGGTAGATAAACGCCAACGTGCGGAATTGTTTGACGTTGAGCTTTATTAATTGTCATTGAAAAGCTAAGTCAATGGGAAACTATTTTCTTTTTTGTTTGAAAGGGAACATGTCGTCTTCAGAAAGACATAGAGGATTCTTGGCAAAAATATTCTTTTCCCAATATGTTGGCCAATAGCTATTTCCGCATCAATAACATTGTGTTGGAAACCTTTACATATCAATCTTGTGCCATTACATAGACCATGTGATGGATCGATATTCCGCAACAATATTATGGGACATCCAATTTTTAGTGAAGCTTAGAGGCGACAAACCACTCACAGTTAGTGAGTTTAAGAACTCGATCGGATAAAAGTTGTTATGATCGTCTTCTGCTTCGTCAAAACTATAGTAATTTTTTCCTCCCTTGAAATATATCGATCATTTGATCATTAATCTCATCAACACTCTCATTTCGAGTTGATAGAATTGCTCGGGAGATTATATAATCCGAAGAATACAATTGTTTGAAATAAACGGAAAGATGGAATTAATCAATTCTTTTATAGAGTTTTCTCGAATGGTGCATGGAATTGTCATGTCATCAGTATGCGGATAAATGTTCCTTCAATTGATTCTTCGGTTCCATCACCGACTCTTAAAAGAAATCAGATTACCACGGTCATTAAGCGCTCTCATATTATGGTCAAAAGCATCTTTTTAGTCAAAGACCAAAGAGGCGACATTCTTAGGCTAGAGTCTACAATCTGTGCTTGAGTGCCACGTTTAATAACCGACAACACCTGTCTGAAATCACCTCCCATAACCATTATCTTTCCACCAAATGGGAGACTAACGCCTACGATGTCTTGCAACGTCCGATCAATAGCCTCGATCGCCTGTCGTTTTGCCATTGATGCTTCATCCCAAATGATTAATTTAGATGACCTAAGTAGTTCAGCGGCCCCATTTTGTTTTTTGATGTTGCACATAAATTATTATTAAGATTTATGGGAATCTTGAATCTCGAGTGAGCCGTTCTCCCTCCTGGCATATTATTGGCTGTAGCACCCGATGAAGCTATTGCGAGAGCAATAAGACCACGTGAATGAACTTCAGCAAGCAACGCTTTGTACAAAAAGTTTTTCCCGTTCCACCTGGACCATCTATAAAGAACACACCTGGTAATCATTATCCACATGCGTCATTATCTTATCAAACACGACTTTTGGTCCGAATTAAGTGAATGTTTTGCACATAAGTGTTCAGCTTCAACAACTATCGCATACTCCTCTTGCACCTCAGGATGACGTACAGATTGTAAGTGAGCATCTTCTGTTATGTCCGGAGATCGAAATCATGGAGATTTTTACCCATAATTGTAGAAACACCCTAATTTCAGTAAGAACTATATTTTGCACTCGTTCACCACTATGACAATGTAACCTATGGTCTTCAGATAATGAGTCAAAGTGGTCATTCCATAACTTTCGAACATCTCCAGGTTCGCAAAAAATTATTAGAGTCGCGAATAACCTTCTAAGAGCCTTGGGAAACTGAAATAGAGACGTTCTGCGAGAGATTGCGATAAATTTCATCGTTCTCATTAAGCCTATCTTAAGAGCTGCTTTTCGAAACGTTGTGTGCTTTACGCCATTAACTGTGCAAAGATCTTCAAAAGAAGTAGGCCCTTTAACATTTGATAAAAGTAGGCGTAAATAATACCTTTCTCCTTCAGCTGGATTAGCATAAACAATACGGCCTCTTGTGGTTTTTGCAAATGATGATTCCAACGACGCGAGCCTACATTCCACGTGAAGTGTTTTGGAAAATCTTTATACAAATATTGTCTTGCTGTTTCATCTACTCTATTTGTATCAAAAAATGCAGTTAGCATGGTTCTCTTATCTCTTTCTCTGTCAACAATTTCTAACATTATATATCATTATCTCTAATCTAACATTTGATGATTAGGAAGATGTAGTTGTAAGGCCAACACAGCAGGATGAATTTGAGAAAGAGAGAAGGAAAAATGCGCCACATAGCCTCTGGGGTGATACATCGCGCATCTTGAATTTCTTTATCTCATTAATGACATCTCTTGCTCATCTTGATCGATTTGAATAACTTGTTTATCATGTCCTTTGTAAATGTATTTGAATAAATATTTCACAGATTTTATACTTGAGCAAACCTCTACATTCATGTGACAGTTGGAACATCATTAAAAGCCTTGGTTATATGGATCCACCCATCTATTATCAAGATTTTTTCCTCGTACATCCACTTTTATTCCATTATTTCTCCTTCGATATAATGGATATGCATCGTCTCCTTATGTTGTCTGTTCATTAAATTGCCTGGGATAGCGAAAACGACATTAGAGGATCACCCTGCATGCAAGGATTGTTTGTTCGTAATTTCCACAAGGACCATGAATCATGTGCTTGACAACAAGCTCGTGCAATTTGGGATATCTTGATATGTCGGGAATTTCAGCACACACAATCTTATCATAATGGTCAGGATTATTGATTTTGTGTTGCGGGTACATGATAAGAAGAAAATGTGCATGTGGCAAACCACGCTTTTGAAACTCGATGACATAAACGTATGCTTTGACTTCTCCTAGAATATGTTTCTTGAAGAGTTGTTCCTTAAGATCCTCTAATTTAGCACGAAACACTCTTGAAACAAGCTTGGACGATCTTGTGCGGTTTGACCCACTTTCAAATTATCACATATCTCAGGCCACCGAGGATTACATGTCATTGTAAGGAACAAATCAGGCTTGCCGTCATCTTGAACTAAAGTCATCGCATCTAGAAACCGACGACGCATGTCGCGAGGCCCTCCGATGAAAGATGCAGGCAAGACAATCCGTTGTCCCACTCTGTTTGGATTAACCTCACCAGCATTAACGCAATCCACAATACCTTGATACAAATCTGCTCTGATCTTAGACTGGTTTCGTTCACAAAATTGTAACGTTGCGTCTCAATCTTTATGTAAACATCTACAACAAACTGTTGTAGCAATCTACCACCGAACAGAAGCACGTTCTCAACAGATCGAATGGGATTTGTAACAGTAGTACTCTCGCATAGCTACAGTTGTTCTACCACGTCGTGTGTTTGCCTCTGAATAATTAAAAATAATACACGTTAGGGTATTATTTTTTATCATCACTTAAAAGATACATAAATTGTTAGTACCTTCCATTTCTTCGTCGATGTTGTCATTATTATTGTGAACTTCATTGAGTGGTACTCCTTGACATGGTATGTTAGGATGCCAACCCGACTCACCATTAGGAAAAAATAGAGGATACGATAATGGATCGTAACAACCAAAGTAAGGCTGGATAGTTTGACTATATTCTGACCTACCGTACACAACAATACTTCTTTTGTACGAAGTGATATTGTCGTTACCTTCCACCCAAATTCCAGCAACCTATAAAATGTTGCATTATAAATATGTAAATCAATATGTAGTGTACGGTAGAAGATCCACACGTTGAAGTAAAATAATATTATTTAAACCTCGGATGTCATTGGTCGGTTGTACACCCTTTGGTCAAGATCCACGGAAGCATTTAAAGTGACTCTATAGTTGTCTAGAGGTCCTAGTTCCGCAAGACTTCGAAATGTGTTGACATATGGGTTTGTAGAAAGAGCACGTGTTACCATCTCAGTGATGCTTCGATCAAGATTGGACCATTGGAGTCTATGATCTAACTCGGTATCAGGATCATAAAAATACAACTGTAAATACCTAGGTTTTCCATCCTTCAAAACTAATTGGTCGATTTTGTGATATATTCCTTTATGTGCACGGAACGTGTAGACACCGGCTCTCATATTGTTCATTGTATCATCCAACGTCACACCCATTGAGGCGAAAGAAAAATTGGTGTTATAAGCACGTATGTTTTGCCTAAACATTTTTCCAACTTCATCTTGCGACGTGAAAAGTTGGTACAATTCATCTGGAATTTCTGAATTTGCTAATATTGTTTTTCCACTCATACAACAAAAGGTTGCAAATTCAAATGTGAATCGTTTTGCTCCACAATGAGGACATGGACTACGTTCCTTTAAGACACGATGATATCTAGGTATACCATCATAAACAAAATTATACGGATCCTCTTCTATGCCCGAAATATTTCGAATCGATGGTTGAATTTGAACACCTAAGGAATTTGTTGTAATAAGTAACAGGAGTTGTAAAAGATGTCAAGTTTAATGAAAAAACTTGTTAAATAAATAGAAACCTTGTGATGTTTCAAGTAAGACTTCATTGAAGACACGATGGTCTCTAGGTCTACCATTGTAAACAAAATTAGACGGGTCCTCTTCAATAATCTCATCTCGATGGATGGTTGATCAATAACATCAGAAAATTGAGGTAATAGTGTCCGCGGTTGAATTCGAATACCTAAGGAATTCCAAGTATTAATTGACGAAAGATGAAAAGATGTCAACTGTAATAATGAAAGCATTGTTTAATAAACTATAAACCTCATGATATTTCAGGCATGACTTCGTCATTTATACAAGGGAGTGTTGTTGTCAGAGTACTATCATCCGTTGGAGCACATCTAATTTGAATACCATTTGAATTACGTTTTCCATCGGCTTTGCATGTATCATAGCATGCTGCATCTCGAGCCTTTCGTTTTTCAGTCGAACTACATGACACATTCTGTTTTCGCATTTGTGTTATTTGACTACCATTAGTTTTCAAGATTCTTAATGGCGTCCTTTCCATTATTGAATCACTTTGGGGAACATGGCTTGCACCAATCTTTGATAGCTTTTTATTTTCTTTGCAAGAAGCATAATATCGTCTATTATACTCTTTTCTTTTTTCAGCTGACGTAGATGCACGTGACGTAGAAACATCATTACAATCTTTTGATTGCCCATTCTCTTTATGTGAAGCATAATATTGCGCGTTGTACTCTTTTTGTTTTCAACTGACGTAGATGCACGCGAGGTAGAAACATCAATACTCTTTTCGTTGCCCATTACTCATTGTAAATTGATAAATACCTTGTAAATTAAATAAAAGAGACTTATCACAGACAATCAATTTATGAAATATCATTACAATAACAGTAGACAACATGTGTTCCGAGCATCATAACTGAAAAACATTAAGTCAAAAGTTAAACTAAAGAGCTGGTGAAACGAAGGTCTCCACAAAAACTACACCCTTGGAACCACGAAACGAAGTAACAAGATAAAAACATTCCAACGGCTCTACATCCATTTTAATTTCATAAAGCTTTCCCAATTGGTCATCACAAACCAGTTACCATTTGTCATAAAATGTGTTATGTCACACCATATTGACAGCGGGATAGGAGGGATCGGAGAACATGACACGACCTTAATCCAGTGCTCCCCTTGTAGCACCATAACTCAACTGACATACTCGCGTATGCCGGTACTAACAAACATGTGAAGTTCATTTTTTACATTAACTAAATCTCCAAAATAAATTCCTGCAGAAGGAACCGGTGGAAAGCTTATCTCCTTAAGCTGCTCTGAATTAACATCAAAACAAATCACCACATTTTTACCTCCAACCCAGCATTCGCAAACAGTGAAATATAAAGTATTAGCACATAACGTAGCAGTTGACCAAGAGAATGCGGGCATAACGTACTCCGGTCTTGTTACGAAAGGTATATTTCTCCAAGAGGATGATTTCCTAGAATAAATAGATGCACAAAGTACACCACACCTACGCTTTACATGCAAGACCTTGTAATCATAGTAAGCATCAATGTACAAACCAATAGCGTCAGCATTATGTTCAAAGTAGCCATGGCAACGACAATGAGGTGTTGACAAATACTTGTAAGCACCGGTGACTAGATTCCAAAGAAGCAACTCAGATGTATGATTCAAGCAAACACACAACAATCCATCCAAATGTGAATGAATCGAGACATCATGAAATGGAAATGGGACAATGGTGCTTGGCCCATAAGCACCGGTTTGAAAATCAATTGGACGAACAAAGCATATTTGGTCTCCGATTAAGAGGATTCTCTGATTAGATGAATTTAATGAGCGGGAGCAATGTACCCTTGCAAAGTCTTCTGTTGATAGGAATGCATACCATTCCTTACAAACAGACTTAAAACGACATACAACCTTTGCTGGCAGCCTCGTTAATATCTCAAATATGATTATTTCAACCAGTAGGGCAACCATGGTGACACCTTCGTTTACAAATATTGACTAATTATTTGTATAGTATAATCCTCCTATGAATTAGTATTTAGGTGAAGAAAAGTTTGGTTACATTACATATATAGTATACTACACATATACTAATATAAATGAATATTATGCAAAGCAAAATATAGTTCTACTAATTAATGCTTAAAATATATTGTCTACACACATTGTTAGGTTGATATTTTGTGTGGTGATTAGTTCACACTTTATATCTTTTTTTGATTAGTTGTTGTTTCAAGCACGGTTCAACTTGTTTTAATAATTAGTGTTTAAGTATAATGTCCGTGTTTATGATTTGATTACATTTGTCTTTCTTCTATTGTTTTCAAAAATTTAGATACGAATATGAGATTATGTTTTTATAGTTAATGAATGAGATAGAAAAGCCAAACATTAAAAATAGTCGTCTAACCATAGAAGTTAATTAAAGAGTTCATTGTAAACATATAAAATGAACATGGACTCTAAGGATGACCAATCCTTTCAATTTCACGTGCCTCGGGCATGTTTGGTTCATAGGCAATCGTTGTTAAATCTGTAGAAATCAAAATATTTTCTGAAAATAAAGGAAACGTATAAGTTTAGGTAATGTATAGAGGTTTTGAAATAGTATTCTTTTAAAAATTATATATTTATAAGATAATACATACCCTCTGGTAAATGAACCAACTTCACTCGAGATGCATACACTATAGAATTTCTTGCGATTGCTAGATAAGTTCTAAACATATTTGTCTGCTTTGAGTCATATAAAGCATCTGTATTATGTGACCGCTGATACATGTGTTTAACTTAGAATCACAAACAAATTTATTATATTTTATATACAGCGAAATAATAAAAATAATTTTATATTTTTATAATCATTGACTTACGTCGCATCTTGAAGAACCAAACAAAATGGTATCGTCCTTTTTTTCGTTTACCCATGACAATTCGTCCAACAACATCTACAATGATCGTAAGTGTTCTTATTGAGGAAATTTACGATATATATCTAAGAAATAGATAAATCGAGAAACTTATAACGTACCAATTATTAACTTTTGATGTCTTCTATCATGCTTAAGAATTTGAATAGAAGGAACCAATGGATACAGACAAAACCTCTCAAAATGGACTTTCAAAAGTAATAAGTTTAGTGTATTCGCTGATGACAATCTTGATCTCACCACATACCAAGATGTACTTTTCATATGTCGGATACTCTTGATATTTCAAATTCTCAATTTGGAAATGACTAAGTACAAATACATTGGCCACCAAATCCATATTATTATAAAAGTCCATTAAATGTTCCGGGACAAACGCGGCTATTTTTTGTCTCTAAAAAACAAAAAGTGTTCATAATGTAAAATATAAAAAATAATTTTATATTTGAAAATAAGAAAAGAAACACTTATATTTTGATCAAGAAATATAACCAATAATTTGTTCTCAACAACGACTTCTGAGATGAACTCAACCCAAACAAAAGGAATATTATACCAACTTCCATAATTTGTGAGTGATGAAAAAGAGTCAACAACGGAATGAACATCCATGCTTAAATTAGACCTTCACTTTTTAGTTAGTCTGTAAAATATTGAATGATTTAATTTTAACACAAAGAAAGGTATATGTTATTTTTTGCTGAAAAAGTAATGTAACTTTTTTACCCATTTGTAATTTCAAAACATATTTCACATTTATTATTTTTGTATATGTTTATTTTACTTTTTCATGAACTTATAAATAAACACTTATTGAAGTATTAATTATGAGTGATGTTTATGTTAATTAAGATTAAGAATTATGATACTTGGAACATGTGTAGATTTGGTTGAACTTGAGCAATTACTTATCTTTATGTTTGTATAAAATTTGACCACGTAGTTTTAAGTAAACCTTATGATAATAATAAACTTTATGAAATATTAAATATTATTATTATTTAATTAATATTTCTCGAAGATGTGTGATATTGATGGAGATTAAGAACTGTGATAATTAAGTCTAATTATGACAATTAGAAACTAAACGATTAAAATTATTAACTTAGGGCATGTACATGTTTAGTTGAGCTTGATCAATTAGTTATCTTTAAGTTTGTATATAGATTATAACCAAGTAGAGTAATCAGAAACTAATTCATGAATTGATTTTTTTTGTAAAGTCAATTGACATTGATACTACATTTAGTAGATATAAAAGTGTAACTTTGAGTATTAGCTTTTAGATGGTTACAATTATTATATATCGATTATATTTTGGGGGTATCTATCAATCAAAAATCATGATTTGTAAAGCTTACACCTAAAATGTCAACACTGAATGGATGTAGGCAATATGTTTAATTAACAAAAAAGGAGTCCTATACCTACTTTTCTATAAATTCTTAAAAGAACATGGTACAACATGCAAGTAGTAGGAGCTCTTTCAATTAAAATTATTAACGAAATACCAGCAACAAAATGTAATATATACTAATTATTTACCTGCACAAGCTCTTCCCAAATACAATAGCAATGAGCTTGCACTGTCAATACAAATAAGAAAATAGAATTATAAATAAATCTCATCTAATAACATTATATTGGATTATGTGTTTGTTCAACTGGTAAAAACAAAAAAATAAGACTATAGATTTTAGCTCTTTTTATCTACTTTCAAAAATCAAGCTTTCATATAAGTCTGATTGTAAATATGAATTGATGGTAATACTTCTCTTAATGTGTTTTGGTTGAAATTCATTACCTAAAAAGGTTATATGAAATATATGAAACTGACCCTTAACTGTAAAGCCAAATTGATATTATAAAGCAGACTTTTTTTCTTTCTACACATCTATTATATCACAGTTGAGTAACAAATTATTTGCTCATACTTTCAGTTTGTTCCTGTAAATTATTCGAACGAAGCAGTTTTAGTAAGCCAAATTTAAACAGTTCATTCCAAAGATAAAGCTTTTTTCTATTTAAGGACATATGGGACTTTGTGCTAATGATAGCTTGATTCCCATCACAAAATTGTACCAATTCCAGAAAGTCAAACAATGTACCATCAAGTAAAACTAAAGAACTATCTATACTATATTAATATTCATTTGACAAGGGCAAGTAGGTACACAACTGCAGGCAACAACATCTTATCTACCTAAACTCAACTTGACAAATAGTTTTTGTTAAAGTTTTGGGATTAGGATTCTAAGATGATGATAAAAGCATGTTCATCCATATTTGACCATTTATATCCACTTGTTACATATTCATTAAGTCTCTTCATACTGCATGCTATTTCTTTTCATAAAATGCTTAAATGAATCTACATACATATACTAATATACAAAAGAGTCATTGATTAGATGGTAATACAATCTACATTTGACTGTATAGATGATGTGTCAATGGTTAAAGATTTTCATTAAATTATCTATAAAGCCAAATACTACATATTTGGGACAAATGTATATGATTGTACCTGTTGATTGAAACTGAGCAAGACTGGAATTTTTTTAGTATAAGTAGCTTTCAGAACAAACAAATTCAACAATTTCACAAGCCTGCAATGACCAGATCATAATATTGTCAGTAGTGTATAAGATCAAAAGACACTTAACCGAACTTACTTTATTATGATCTTAAAGATACACACTGTTCAATTGGGTCAAAGTAACCTAGAATATACTTCAAATGATCTTCGCATCAAAACCCACTTAATGGGTCAAAACAACCCAAACAAAATTTAAAATGTTCTTTGTGATCAAAACATACTTAAGCGGTTTAAAACACCCAAGCACACTTTAAATGATCGAAACACATTTTAAATGAGTCAAGACAACCCAAGCACACTTTAAATGATCTAAGTGATCAAAGCACACTCTAAACAGGTCAAAACAATCCAAACACACATTAGATAATCATAAATTTAAACGGGTCAAAACAACCAAAACTCACTTTTTCACAGTGACATAACAAACTACCTCCTGCTTCGGTTCGTATCTTTCCCAATTAGTGCACCCTGCCACAAATATAAGAACACATTAGATTCATTCTCTATATATACTTTGAGCGAATAAACAAAGCAGCTATTCTAAATTTTATGTCATCAAGTATTCAAGTACCACATCATATTATGACGTATACTTTGTGAATACAATTAGCTTCTAAAGGTAAGTTGCAAAACTTAGATGGCTAACAAAATTCAAATAAAAAAGATTAAGCTAATATATAAAAGCTGTAGTGTTCTAAAGCAACAAACTATGCATACAGGCTTCACAAAATTATAAGCATCAGAGTGCATAAATCTACATTGTTTTGGCAGCTAATATTATGTATAAAAACATGTAAAAATAGACAGCAACAACTTCATAAATATGCAATGTTTTGGCGGTATATAGTGCATAAAAACTGCACTAATTGATAGCAATAAACTTCACAGTCTGCATTGTTTAAAAAATTACCCAGTTGACCTGTTCAATAAAATTAGCTATTTGACATGTTTAAAACAATAAAAATCAGTTGTTCATTATACTCGTGCGATGCAACGCTTCTGATGGAAACTTGTATAACCAAGCAAGGCACTAACAGAAACAAGAAACTTGTATAACCAACACATAACCATCCCTAACTATACTGAAAAAAGTTACTTGTAATTCTAACAAACAAAAGGCTTAATATCCCACGTAATTGATTACAACCATCTAAAAATCCTAAACCCTTCTAAGAACTAACTGAACATAAAATTCCGATCACAATAGCCTAAGTAAAATGAAGTTTGAATAACCATACTACAAATCAAGAAGCAATGCAAACAAGACCAAATCAATATATATAACTAATAAGAATAGTTGTTTTTAACACATAAAAAGCAGGCACATATCTAAATATGAGGAAATATGGCAACAACTACAAATGATAACATTAAGTCGAATAGTAACATAGCCATAACTACCAGGAGCAAAGAATAAGTCAAAGGCACTTATCCCAACTAAATGAATGATGATAGGATACCTAAAGCACATCCACTTTATACGATTTTAACAGGACACATCAAAACATATAGGTAATCATAACAATAAGTTTTCAATATGAATGTAACCATAACATCTAATCGGCAAACTATACTATAAATCAAGCAACACGCATTAATGGACTAAACACCAATGCTAAAAATCAAAATATATAATTAATCACAACAGTATAGATTCCACAGGATACACTGCTTACACTTCAAAGACAAAACTCAAACAAATAAAAGCAAAATGAGCTACTAAGAAGCATAATACTGATATTAATGCACAGGAGCAAGAAACAAAAGAGCAATTTAATGAAGACCCACTCAAACACTAAACACACTGGCTCACAGTCCCCTCAAGATGCCCTATTGTCACAAACACCAGAAACAAACCAAGATTAGCAACCAGAGACTATAGTCAACACAAAAAACTTAGAACATTAAACTAATCAAGATTAGCAAACACCAATCCAAAGTGTGAACAAAGGACAAGAACAAAAAGAGATCCATCAATTACAGCACCAGATTCCCACATAAAACTTCACACAAACACAAATCAAACAGACCCATTTTCACAAAAACTTGGTATGCATTCAACAACCAAGAGATCACACTAAAAATAAGTGAACAAACTCACAAACACATGAACCACAATCATACCAATCGCATCAGGGGCAAAAAGAACTGATCTTTAACAACTTAAGCTCAAGCACAACCCTCAAGAATCCACCCTTTTGGGTTATCTTGAACAGTTGCAAGTGGGATTACGAAAGTAGATATGCTAAGAAGTTACCTTCGATGGATGCCTAAAAGCAGCCACTGAGATGAAATAGGAAGAGAAGAGCAGTCATTGGATGCCTCAACCTTCGAAGTTATAAATCGATCGCCATGTGGCACATTTGAAAACGCCCGCCCATTTGAGTAGCACCAATGCCCGCCCATTTGAAATCGATCGAGAAGTGGAAATGAAGATGAGTTCAGATCTGCAGAAGAAAAAGAAGGTCGCAGACCTTCTTCTTTCGTCTTGGCGGTTCTCCGATCTGTTGTTTCAGAACTGCGAAGTTGTTGTTTCAGAACTGCAAGTTGTACCTATACGCTTACTTTTTGAGATGAAGATGAAGATGAGTTGTAAGGTGTGCATTTAAGTTGTACATCTCTTAAATTTGGGTGAAAGAAAATTTAACCTTCCATTTGCTTATTATAGTTGTATTAGATGAGGAATGCACTCTTGACATCTAGTTGATAAACTTTGATCTTCATGTAAGATGCTAGGCTAGGAGATACGGATTGCTTCCTTTTCTAGCCACAGTGCAAACAATTCATTGTATCAATTCCTTTGACTTGTCTAAAACCTTGAACGACAAGTCGAGCCTTGTTTCTAATTATGACCCCTTGGTCATCTTTCTTGAACTTCAAGACCCATTTAGTGCCTATTACTTTAGCACCTTTTAGTCTATCCCCCAGTGTCCATACTCCTAGCTTCTTGAATTGAAGGAGTTCTTCTTGCATGGCACTAACCCATGCCTCATCATTTAAGGCTTCACTTACATATTTTGGCTCAAATTGAGACACAAAACATCGATAAGCACCGTCATGAAGATAGCCTTTTTCCATGACTGAGGCATAATCAACTGAGTATAGCTGATTTCGTGTCTGTACTCTCGATTTTACATCCCCAATGATGTTGTCCAGAGGATGATATAAATTTAGTCGTGATCCGGGAGTGGTGGGAACAACTACTTCCTGGTCCAGATTTGGAATTCCTGGTTCAGTATCTGTAGACGTTGGAGTGCAAGGTTTCGAAGTGTTAGAGGCATCAACATCTGATGCTTGTGTACTTTTAGTAGCAGGAACTTGGTCCTCCTGATCCACCTGTTCAGTCTCCACTTCTTTATCATCAGAGGAGGAGTCGCTTACATCAAGTGCTCCCCCTAAATGACTAGAAGATTCACCTTGTGAACCTGATGTTGTCGAGTCTAGTGACGGTGTGTTTAAGACATCGTACATCATTTTGGTCGATAAATGACTAGAGGATGATATACATTTAGTCGTGACTAGAAGATTCACTTGTTAGGACCGTGTACGTACGGAGTACTAACTGATAATGCGTTAAACCAGATCAAATAGTGCGGAATCCTATTTGATTGGCAATCCAATCAGTGAGAAGGCAATCTCGATCAATCTAACGATTAAAGAAACGTTAAGAATGAGTAGAACAAGATCAGTGCTAACTATGAACTTGGAACATGCTTTCTGGATGCTCTGGACGGCTAGGTTACGAGTATGTGTCAAATGTATTTTTGAACGTCAACGTTGCACCACACTTCTACTTGACCCGTTGAGTTGTTATAAACTCTTTTGTTTGGTATATTGTATCCTAGAAAAATCCCTTCTTCAGCCTTCTCATTGAACTTCCCTGATTGAGTTTTCTTCAACAACGTACATGGTGCGCCAAATGGTTTGAGGTACTCCAGATTAGGTTTACGTCGCTGGAGTAACTCATAACACGTTTTACCATGACGTTTGACCACCAAGACTCAATTTAGGGTGTAACATGCATTGGCAACTACCTCGTTCCAAAATTGGATGGGCAGTTTCGAGTCGGCTAAAATCATTCTTGTTGTCTCTATCAAGCTCCTGTTCTTTCGTTCAACAACTCCATTCATTTATGTGGAGTGTAGGCAGATGTGAACTGATGTACAATTCTTTTCTCTTTGCAGAACGCCTCCATCCACTGGTTCTTGAACTCCGTGCTATAGTTTGAGCAAATCTGTCCCATTTTCAACTTGTAAGAGATTCCAATGTAGTCACCAGTTGTTTGAATGATTCAAACGTCTCTGATTTGGATTTTAGAAACATTACCCAAGAGAATCGTGAGTAATTATCAGTTACTACATAGCAGTACAAATCACCAGCGATGCTCTTGGTGTTGACAGGACCAAACAGATCCATGTGTAGAAGTTCGAGAGGCAGGTCAATGGAATTTACTTTCTTTGCCTTGTGAGACTTCTTGGTCTGTTTACCTTTCTTGCAAGCTACATAGAAATCCGGAAGTTGAAAATTCTTAACATTTACTCCATTCACTAAATCATTCTGGATCAGATGATTCATCTTCCATGGATTTATCTGTCCCATTCTCCTATGCCAGGAGATCGAGTCCTTCTCTATTGCCTTTGACAAGAAGCATTGAACTTGATATCGGTTGTGGAGGATTTTGATAGATCCAAGACATATAACTCAATATATCTTAAAGCTGACATTAAGATGTGGTCCTCCAGGATAATGTAATCCTTCTTCAATACATAGCACTTCTTGTTGTCAAAAAAACTTTGAATCCTTTGTCACATATCTAGGATATTGAAAGCAAGTTATTTTGTAATTGTTGAACGTAGTTGACCTTATCAAACTTTACTTTCTGGTTTCCCACTTCTCCTTGAGCGGTGATGTATCCTCCTTTATTTCAAGCAAATGATACATGTCCCCCTTTAATTTTTTTGACATTGAAAGGAGAGAAAGGTTCCCTGTCATGTGCCTAGATGCCCCACTATCAACAATCTAGGTATTTGTGATAGCACTGTAACGGACACCCTGCACATTCAGAGGAAATTATTACTTTAGGTTTGGACCCGAGCCTTAACTGGCTTGGGTGACCCAGAGGAATCACACATCATGAACTCAACCCACTGTCCATTTGAGGTGAGGGCATATCATTCTTCTTCTTGTTCTTATTATTAGATAATTGACTTGACTTTTCATTCCATAAGCCAGTTTTGTGTAAGGCTTGTTTGTGATAAACAGACGACCGGCTTACAGTTTGAACTTTAGGTTCATTAATTCTTTTGGTGGAGTAATAGAACTCCTTTTCATAGAACTTGGTTTAGTATCATAAAGTTCAATTTTCTGTCTGGGGGTCTGATAATAAGGGCAGTTAGAAGAGATATGTCCCCTTTTCCACAACTGTAGCATGATCTCCCTTCTACATGTTGAGGAAACTGTTTATTTGGGGTTGAATATGATACTGGGATGACATGTGTCTGGTTGGATTTAGTCACTTCTTGTTTAGATGTATCACCTTTATTAACAAAATTAATTGTTTTGACATTTTTAACATCTTTAGCATGCCCTTTGGTTGGACTTTGACATGTAACACGGGTTTGGTTAACTAGTTTTGTCATTTTGGGTTCAGAAGAATACATGTGTGAACCTGACTTTACATTAACCTTTTCAAATTTTTCATCCAAATCAACAATAGGCATCTTTCCTTTTGATTTCAAAGTAGCCTCCTTCTGTTTAGTGACATATTCTACCGATTTACCTGTGGAATCAGGAACATTAACCAAAGGAGTGGACACCACATGATCCTTGATTGGGTTGTTATTTACAGGTCTACATGTTGTATTTAACAGGATCTCATATGGTGGTGGAACTACTTTGTAACCCAACCCTTTCCTATTATTTCGTTCTTTCACTAAGTGTTGAACTATGTGAGAAGAACTGGTCCAGCTATGCAGTTTTTGTTTTAATGAATCGACTTCGACTTCTAAAACTGCTTTTTCTTTCTTTGTTTCTTCCAAAGTATTTAAATAAAACTTTATATCATTAGCTTGATTAAAAGCAACAACCTCGATTTCACTTAGTTGTTTACCTAAGAGTTCTATTTTTTCCTTATAACTGCACTCATTTTGTTTCAAAATATGATTTGCTTCTGTGCACAGTTGTAAGTCATTTACTAAGCAATCATTGTGGTCTAATAACCTAGCAAAGTTTAAATCTATGCTTTCTCTAAATTTGTTATATTCAATACAAGCATGATTTTCAAAGAGTTGGTCTTTTGTACTTACCTATGAAGACTCGGTTGAATCAGCCATCAATGCAGAGTTTCACTCTTCGGATGCTGGAGATTTTGAACATGTCATTTTGAGTTCTTCTTCAATCAGGTGATTGACCACATTCACAACTTCTTCATTATCTGACGTTATATGTTCAACTATGATTTCGCCTTCACTCGCACAGCCATCATCCAATCCCTCAACACAAGCAATGTTTGATTCACCCGGAGACACAAAACTGAAGGTCCAATCCTGTCCCTCATCACCTTGAGCAATCAAGGCCTTTGTCTCTTTGCTTGACGAGGTAGTTCCACTTCTATCTTTGTACTGACGGTTCAAGGTTGAGAACGGATTTCCATTACCTGTTTTCTTGGGCTTTACACATTCACGTTTGAAATGCCCCTTTTCACCACAATTAAAGCAGGTAACTTTGGTTATGTTGAAACCAAAGGTTGTGTCTTTTATGGCTACCAAATTCTGTCCTGTCTTTTTCACAAACTTTTTCGCCCTTCTAACAGCACTAGCCAAAGCCCACATTATATCCATTCTCTCTAGTTCATTTTCATCCACCTGCTCATAATCTTCATCTGCAAGATGGCAATTTCTGATATTCCCTGCAACTAGGCCATCATAGGAATGTACAACAGCTGCTAGGAGATCCATGTGCTCCTTTGCTATTTCCATAGTAATATTACCGAGATTCTCGGTCTTCATCTTTGTAATGTTGGCTTCAGGCACTATATATTGGGTAGTGGATGACCTTGACGTTTCTGGTCTTGAAGCAGTGGTTTGGGAAGGAGCTGCTGAACTAGACACAAAGGTAGTTTGAAGTGATGCTCCTGAAGTGGTTGGAGTGGGTGATGAGTTATAAAGTGAAGGATTATAGTCGTATGATCCTTTCTGTGACTTGTACTTCATCCTCAGTTCCTCCTCCTAATTTCAGGATGAATTCATTTATGTCTAATTTTGCAAGTATATTGTTCTGTCTCAGATTAGACACAAACGAGTCCCATTTCTCCGACAAACCATTAGCAAAGTTTGACACTTTATCCTCCATAGACGTTATGACCCCATGAGTGTGCAGCTCACTCATCAGATGGTAGAATCTGTCGATAATATCATCCAAGCTTTCTTTCCCTATTAAGGAGAAATTATCAAACTCTTTCTTAAGAGCCTTTACCTTTAATGCCTTTAACGTTGCATTCCCATCATATCTTTTCTCCAAAGCCTCCCATAACTTCTTTGCCTGTTTGTTCTCAGAGAACTGAGTCAACAGGGCATACACCTTCTTTTTAGCATTGTACTTCATTTTCTGGCTATAAGTCATACCTCCCAAAGTGAGCTTAACACCATCAGCACCGACTGGCATACTATAACCGGTTTCAATGGATTCTCAAAGATTGGATCAACTCCATTTAGGCAGATCTCAGACCTTTATTTCCATTGTGGGTAATCATCTAACGTTATAAGTTTAGGTGGTTTATTGTGATTCCCAATTTCATTTTCCAGAAGCAGAAGGTTCTGAATGCAAGAGTCCCTTCCAGCAGTAAACATAGAAAAATGATCTTCCATCTCTTTAAACTTTAAACTTTAAACTTTAAAACTAGACTTACTCACTCATGCGGATGGACTTATACGTATGGATCACTCGTGCGAATGAAGAGTGTGAATGAATTCAATCGGGTGATTGGATTCAGTCGTGCGATTGAAATGGACGAATGGACTCAACGACTGGAGTAGTTCAATCGTGTGAAAAACATAAACTTTGAGAACTGTAGACGTCGAAAACACTTTGAATGATGACTCCTTTGAATGAAAAACATGATTTTTACACCGAAACTAATTGAATCACACGCAAAATCAAGAGCCAAAGCTTTGATACCACTTGTTAGGACCGTGTACGTACGGAGTACTAACTGATAATGTGTGAAACTGGATCAAATAGTTTGGAATCCTATTTGATTGTTGATCCAATCAGTGAGAACGCAATCCCGATCAATCTAACGATTAAAGAACGTTAAGAACGAGTAGAACAAGATCAGATGCAAACTATGAACTTGGAATAGGCTTTCTGGACGTTCTGGACGGCTAGGTTATGAGTTTTTGTCAAAAGTATTCAAGTCTCTCAAATTCTTATAATTAGGTGGTATTTATAGGTTATGGGCTTTCATTCGTATGACTGAACCATTAACATGGTTCAGTCGTGCGATTGAGTCATACGATTGATCCATACGCCGACTGAAGGTTCAGTTGTGCGACTGAGTTAATCTTATGTCTCAATCGTGCAACTGATCCAGTCTCCTGGTTCAGTCTTGCGACTGGTCTATTAGCATGATGTATTCATGTGTATGGTCCATTAGCATGGTCCATTCGCATGAAGACTCATAAGACTAAGTTTGAACACATTTCTCAGTCATTATTGACTAAGAACTATGTACAACAACCTCAAACCTATATAGTTAGTTCATTATACTTTATCACATAATAAACAATGAAACATTAAACATTATAAGCATCAATCACATATTGTATTTCATTAAACTCATTCATTACATGTGTGTAAGACATGATAGACATTTACATTAAGCTCATAAACTAGGTACATATGTATCAACAGCCAGTGAGTAGAGGAAATCCAGCAGCTAAGAACCTAAAGCTGGTGATGAGAGAGAAGACTCTGGTCCAATCATCTCATCCCCTAATGATTCTTCTGATGAAGATAAGGGGAATCTAAGGCTAAAGGTGCAAAAACTGTCATAAACATGCACCTATTTAGTCTCCAAGGTTAGTCATCTTGAATCTCAGATGACTACCTGGAAAACAGGGTCAATGATCAGCAACTTGAGATTTCATATCTCAGGGAAAAACTAGCTGGGAGACCTTTAAGAGGAGCTCAACAAGGAACACAAGAACCTGTGAGTATGATTGACCTAACTCCTAGCTCACCTATGCAAGAGGGTGATGCTATAAAAAAGAGGGAGAAAGTCATTACAGTCACAGAACCTGAGAGTTCTTCAGAGACTATAGACATTGAGGACTCACCATCCTCACTTGCAATTGTGCATACTAAGCAACTTCCTCAAGTTCGAAATGATGTGGACTCCATAGACTCCTACATTAAGAGCCTGTTTGAGGAAGGAATACCAAGGGCAATGCCATCTCCACCAACTTCAAATCACATTATTGGGTGGATGTATGATAACAACAGAAGAGCCCTCACCAATCAATACCACTTAATTCGTGGAAAAACAAAACAATTCGAATACCTACGCATTACATCATACCCTAGCCGTCCAAAGACTCAAGAACACCTGTTCCAACTTCATAGATCGCTGTAAATTGTCCTACTATCGTTCTTGACATTTAGTTACATTCTTGGATTGATTTTACACGCGTTCTCGCTGATTGGATCGCCAATCAAATAGGATTCCGCACTATTTGAGTTGGTATACACGTAAATCAGTTACTACTCCGTCCGTACATGGTCCCTAACAAGTGGTATCAGAGCTTTGGCTCTTGATTTACGTGTGTTTCAATCGATTTTGATATAAAAATCGTGTTTTACACTCAAAAACAAAATCTTTTTGTGTCAAACAGTGTTTTAGACGTCTCCAGGTCAAAAAGTTAACATTTTCCGGCATACGGGAATTAGAGTTAGTGAGAAATTCGTGTTTTTATGTCAAAATACCTTAAACCTTCGAATTCTCAAAATTCAGCAGCTTCAGTCGCACGATTGACTCAATCGCACGACTGAATCCATCCGCATCCCTCATACGCATGATTGGACTCAGTCGTTCATCCACTCGCACGACTGAACTACCTATTCGCAGTGTTCATCCGCGCCTGCTCATTCGGACGATTGAGCCATCCGCACTTGTTCATTCGCACGTTTGGGCTAACCACATTGTTCAATCACACGAATAGTTCAATTGCATTCCTTCAGTCACAAAAGTAAAAAAGTTAGTTCTAAAGTTCAAAGTCGATAGTAATGGAGGATCAATATTCAGCGTTCACCACAGGGAGGGATTCAAGGGTCCAAAATCTATTGCTTCTGGAAAATGAAGTGGGGATTCACAATAAATCCCCTAAGCTAATAACGTTAGATGATTACCCACACTGGAAGCAAAGATTCGAGATCTACTTAAGTGGAGTAGATCCCAATCTGTGGGAGTCGATAGAGATAGGGTATAGCATGCCTGTAGGTGCAGATGGAATCACACTTACCTTAGGTGGCATGAATGATGGCCAAAAGGTAAAGTACAATGCTGAGAAGAAAGTATATTCATTGCTAACTCAGTCAATTTCTAAGGACATCTTCCATCAATTTTCTGAGAACAAGCAAGCAAAGAAGCTGTGGGATGCATTGGAAAAACGGTATGACGAGAATGCATCATTAAAAGCTCTAAAGGCAAAAGCATTGAAGAAGGAGTTCAACAACTTCTCGTCAATGGGTAAGGAGAGCTTGGATGACATCATCGATCGGTTCTACCACTTGATGAGTAAGCTGCACACTCATGGAGTTACAACGTCTATGGAAGACAAGGTGTCAAACTTTGTAGATGGGTTGCCAGAGAAGTGGGTTTCCTTTGTATCCAACCTCAGACAAAATGATATGCTGGCGAAGTTAGATATCAACAATTTCATTCTGAAGCTGAGTGAGGAAGAGTTGAGGATGAAGTACAGGGCCCAAAGTCTTCATATGATCAGAATCCATCACTGTACAACTCAAATCCACAAGCCCAAACATCTAGAGCACCACTTCAAACAACATTTGTGTCAAGTTCAGCTGCTCCTTCTCAAGCTACTACTTCAGGATCTGACACGTCAGGGTAGTCTTGTACCCGACACATAGCACCTGAAGCCAATGCTACAAAACTGAAGATCGAGAATCTCAGGAATGTGATAGTAGAGGTAGCTAAGGAGTATATGGATCTCTTAGCAGCTATCATTCACTCCTATAACAGACTAGTTGCTGGGAAAATTGGGAACTGCCATAAGGCAGATGAGGACTACGAGCAGGTAGACGAGACAGAGCTGGAGAGAATGGACATCATGTGGGCCTCAGCAAGTGCTATCCGGAGAGTTAAGAAGATTGTCAAGAAAACCAGACAGAACTTGGTTGCCACTAAGGATACAAATTTTGGTTTTGACAAGACCAAAGTTACTTGCTTCAACTGTGGGGAAAAGGGGCACTTCAAACGTGAATGTGTGAGGCCCAAGAAGACAGGAAATAGGAATCCATTCTCATCTTTCAATCATCAGGATAAACCCACAAGTAGTCCTACTTCGTCAAGCAAGGATCCTAAGGCCTTGACCGCTCAGGATGACGAAGGACAAGATTGGAGCTTTCGTATGTGTCTACGGGAGAATCCAACATCGCTAGTGTTGAGGATTTAGATGACGACTCAGCAAGCGAAGGTGATATTGCAGTGGAACTCACGATGTCAAATATTGAAGGAACTGCAACTATGGTTGATCACCTACCTCAAGAAGAGACAAGTTCAACAAGTTCAGAATCACCAGAACCAGAAAAATCAGACTCTGCTTTGATGGCTGATTCAACCGCACCTCTCAGGTAAGTACTACAGATCAATTATTTAATAATCATGCTTGTGTTGAACGTAATAAATTAGGGAAAGCATTGATTTGAAAGTTGCTAGGTTATTAGATCATAATGATAGATTAGTAAAGGACTTGCAACTGTGCACATAAGCAAATAGAATTTTAAAATTAAATGAGCATAGTTATAAAGAGAAAATACAACTGTTAAATAAACAACTTAGGGAAACTGAAGTTGTAGCTTTTAACCAAGCTAATGACATTAGGTTTGAGGAGCAGTAGAGATTTAGGTGCTTGTGATAAAGTTAATGGATGATTGATTGGTGGAGTTGCAATGAACCCAGTATTGTTCATTTGATCTCGTGATGAGATGAAATCATCTTCCTCAGTGATGAAAGTATTTTCAACAGAATGAGATTCTGAAGGAAATTTGTAAGCCTCCATCACTCTTGGTCCATCAAGGTTTCTGCTTCGTTCATCAAGTTCCAAAGCTTCAATTTTGGCTATCATAATGTCTAGAGTGGTACTCTCAAGATCAAGAGTATTTTCAGCATGGTGACATTCTGTTTCAGCTTTCAGGTAGACTGTGAAGCATTTTCTGTTAAGTTCTTTAATATTGTAGAGACTCCCATGATTTCCAAGTCATTTACCAACTGTACAAATCTGTGCAGTTGTTTTGATATTGATTGTCCTTTGGTATGGTGGAATGTTTCATACTGATTGACCAGCTTGTCTTTGTTAATTTCAGCCACCTCACTGCTTCCTTCACACATAATTTTCAGTGCCCAAACAACTTTAGCAGTTCCATACTTTTCCAATCTTTTCAGCACATCCATTGAGTGCTTGAGTCAAAATTGTTGGACCAAAAGAACCATGAGCCAAGATCAGAAAACCTCTAAGTCCCACATGGTATCACAACAACTGCTGAAAGCCTCATCAGTAGTTTGACAAGTGCTGAAGACTTCAACAGTTGAAGATCAAGTGCTGAAGATTCCAATAGCTGAAGAACTAAAGTGCTGAAGTACAATAGCTGAAGAACACAAGTGCTGAAGCTGAAAGACCAAAGTACTGAAGTACAAGAGCTGAAGAGTTTACAAGTGCTGAAGATCAACAACTGATGTACAAAGTCTGAAGACAAAGACTGAAGACATCAGCTGATATATATCTACTGAAGTCATCAGCTGATGAAACATCTGAAGGTCAAAGTCTGAAGATCAAGTACTGAAGCGTCAGTAGTTTGTCACAACTGCTGAAGAGTACTTCTTCAGTAGTTGTGATATCAGTAGTTTTATATCTAGTTTCAGTAGTTTTATATTTCAGTAGTTTTGTAAAACGACTGAAGAGCTTGTTCTTCAGTCGTTGTAGTTTCAGTAGTTTTATATTTGTACTTAACACTCTGATATGTTCTCAGTAGTTTGAACATTTCAGTAGTTTGTTAAGAGTTAGTTAATTTTGTATTAGATCTGCCAGTAGTCACTTTCCGTGATAACAGCAGTGTTTGTTGCACTCTATATAAGGAGTGACAACCTATTGTATAGAATGAATGACGTGAATGAATGAATGATTTGATTAGAAACATTCCTATCTATAAACATTCCTTGAATCAGAAATATATTCTCTCGCTATAACCGTATGTGCTCTTAATGCATACAAGCATCGACTTCTTGCTACAATTTGTCTAATTCCTATTCTTATTCCGCTGCCTTAAACTCTATACATCAAACTTGTGATCGCTGATCCTGTCAAATGGTATCAGAGCAGGTAATCATTGATCGATCTAATAATTGATCATTGAAACTGCTATCCAGATCTAAGTTTGATTGAATTAGCTTTGTTTTTGCAAGAAACGGTTATAGAGATTGAATTTTCTGTATTTCTGGTCATTCATCCTGAGATCTTCTCTTGGTTTTTATTGAGTTTGTTGTGGTCTGTTTAAAACTTTTAAAAGCTTGAATTAAATTGTTTATGAACTGAAAATGACCACTCCCTCCAATGATCCTCACAATACTGGTTCCTCAACCAAGCCACCAATGCTGGTTAGGAATGAGTATAACATATGGCAAAGACGTATGCTCCATCACCTGTCTGTTAACAGCGCAGGTTGTTGGACATCAGTGGTACATGGTCCACACAAGCCTATGGTGAATAACCCGGAAACCAATCAAATGGTTCCGAAGAGGAGGGAGCAATACTCAGATGAGGATAAGAAGTTGCTTGAAATTGATGCTAAAGCCCATGGAATTCTGGCCATGGCACTGCCAAATGAAATCTATTCTGGGCTAATGCATCATGAAACTGCCCATGACCTCTGGAATGCCTTGAAAGAACAATTTGGAGGAACAGATGAGGTCTTGGCAAATAATAGAGAAATTCTTGCCCAACAATATGAGACATTCTCTCATAGAAAGGGTGAGACACTGACTCAACAATATGAGCGGTTCTCTTGTTTGATCTCTGAACTAAAAATGGTCAAACTTGACTACACAAATATTCAGATGAATAACAGATTTCTCAGATCACTGCCTGAGAGATGGGACAAATATACTATTGTCCTACGCTCCAGTGCAAGTTTGGACAAACTATCTCTCACCAACTCCATGGGAAACTGCTCACGTTTGAGAGAGAGATAGAACAGAAGAGAAAGCTGTCTTCATCTGGAAAGCTCACTGAAGACTTTGTACCAGGCAACATTGCCTTGGTGGGTCATGAGTCCGAATATGCTTCATCTGAATGCCAGTATGATGAGCATATTAATTTCTCTTCAAGCACTTCTGATTCTGCATTTGTGAGTGTTGATGGTCAGTATACTGGGTGTAATAATGACAATCTATGCTTCATTATGGATGATCTCAAGGGGATTGCTGATGATGACTTAGAGGAGATGGATATTTTGAGCCAAATGGCCCTGATAAATATCAGATCTCAGAAGTTCTATAAAAGAACTGGAAGAAAATTCCCAGGACTCTCTGGCAAAACAAAGTTGGTTTTGACAAGAGCAAGTTGAGGTGTCACAAATGCCAAAGGCTTGGACACTTTGCAAGAGAGTGTAGATCAACTGGATCTAACTCCACTGCACCCTTTGTGACTTTTCCTGGCAATAGTCAACAACACAGAGGGCAACATCCTGTCACTTCTAGTCATCATCCTCAACAACAATCTCCGGCATATTTTGTTCCTCAGGGTCAAATGCCATATCCGTACCCTTGTTATTACATGCCACAGTCAAATCAAGTTCAAGTTCCTATGGCACCACAACCTCATGCACTACCAGAACCTCAGCCATCCAATCTCATCAACAAACTCAACCTCAACAACACTGCTTTTTCACCCCAGGAGTGTTGACTGGAGCAGTTTACCAAATGACATGTCTGGTCATGACCCACTGTTCTCAGGTGCTGGTCAACATGGTGGTGACAGTCCTTTGGGAATCTAGCTCTTATGGCTTTGGAGTCTGTGATACTTCATTTTCCAATGCCTCTACACCTCAGGTATCATAGGTATCCTCTGAGGCAAAAGCCAAATTATGTTCTGAACCATGCATAGCAGCATTTGCTTCCATTAGGGAAGCAAATGTAGCTCTAATTAATAAGAACATTGAGCTAGAACAAATAATTTCCAAAAACAAAGCTGAGTTTGAGTCTATGCTTAAAGATAAAAATGATGAGATTTATCTGAATTGCCAAATAATTGATGATAAGGCTAGAGAAGAGGTACTTCTAGAGAAGTACAAAGATCTCAAAGAAACCCTTGCAGTTACCCAGGTAGAGTGTGATAGATGGGTACAATCATGCAAAGGTTTTGAAATGCTTCTTAGTAAGCAATCTGCTTCCAATGTGAAGTTTGGAATTGGTTACAATCACACTACTCCACCTACAGATTTTTTACCCCAAGAGCAGAGGTAGAATCTGATGGTGAGAGTGATAACCAATCCATCACATCATGTGATCTACCTTCTGATACAGCACAATCAGAAGTAGCAGTCAGCATCAAGCCCTTTTTGAACTTATCAGCTGATGTTGATGGTTCAAATGCTGACACTCACATGATCAATGAGTTGATCAACTCAGGAGTTAATTCTGAAGGTCCTGAAAGGACTAGAGAGCAGGATTTAACACCTGAAGTTCAAACTTCAACTGCTGTCAGTACTGAAGAGAAGAAAACTGCCAGTAGAAAGAGTTTGAAGTCTACTAAAGAGGCAGTCAAGAAAGCAAACAATGCTTCCAAAGCATTGAAGAACAAGTCTTCAGTTGCTTCACCCTCTTTAGTTGATGATCAACCTAAGATGAAGAAGAAACCATGTGAAGTATGTGGTTTGTTCAATCATCTTACAGATGATTGTTGGTACAAAAGAGGTTCCAAACTCAAACAAAAAGAAGAAATCAATGAGAAAATGGTAAAAATGAAAACTGAGTTTGAGACCACATTTGTATCAGCAACATCAAATCCTGTAACCCTTAAGTCCTCAAAGAAATCCAAAAAGGAAGGGGTTAAACAGGTGACAGCTGAGAATGCTCAGAAGAAGAAGGGGCAACATAGGAACTTATCAAACTCCACTAGCAATGTGTCTGATGAGCTGAAAGCTTTGTCACAAAATCAGACACAGCTGGTTATGATGGTTCAACATCTGTTGGGTAGAGTTAACCAACTAGATGCTCCTATGTTGAAACCACAGAAAAGGAGGTCCAAGCCAAAGGACTCCTCTTCTACACCATCTTCTTCCTCTCAGGCTGTTGTTTCAGATAAACCTGTTAGTTTACATCTATTGATGAGACCAGGCCCAAAACCAAAAAGGTTGGGTCTCTAAAACTAACTGATTGTTTATTATTGCAGGGTTCTTCAACATGCCAAAGTAGCATCTGGTATGTAGACAGTGGGGGATCTATGCACATGACTGGGAATAGCTCTCTTCTTCATGACTACTCTCAAGGAAAGAAGGGATTTGTTTCTTTTGGCAATGATGCTAGGGGTTACATCATAGGTAAGGCTTTGTCTCCAATGGAGAAATCAAATTTGATGATGTTAATCATGTGGAAAATCTCAAGTACAATCTCTTGAGTGTCAGTCAAATGTGTGATAAAGGCCATGTTGCTCTTTTCACCGTCAAAACTGTAGGATTCTGTCATCCAAAGTTTTGCACTTATTGACAAGGTGTTGGATGATCACACTCTCCTGAGAGCCAACAGGACAGGAAGAGTATATGCCTTAGATCTTTCCAAGAAATAGATCTCAAAGGCAATCCTTGCCTATTTTCCAAAGCCTCTTCTCAAGAATCTAAACTGTGGCACAGAAGGCTTGGTCATGTTAATCTCAAAAACATGAATCAGCTTACCCACAATAGTTTAGTCAGAGGCTTACCAATAAAGGAGTTCCACTGTGATGAAACCTGCACTGCTTGTTTAAAAGAAAACAACACAAAGTCTCATCCCTCCTATTGAAGTGCCTAAGTCCACTGCCTGCTTGCAATTACTGCATATGGATCTATTTGGTCCTGTGAGAGTAATGAGCATGGCAAAGAAGAAATACTGTCTGGTAATTGTGGTTGATTACTCCAGATTTGTATGGACTTTCTTTCTACATTCAAAGGATGAGGCTGCTCAGAAGATCATTCACTTTGTGTTGTATATTGAGAGCAGTATTCCCTTCCAGTCAAGTGTATTAGGAGTGACAATGGAACTGAGTTCAGAAATCATACACTTGATGACTTCTATCTTCCAAGGGGATCAAAAGGCAGTTAGCATCCCAAGGACTCCAGAACAAAATGGAGTAGTGGAGAGAAAGAACAGGACTCTCATTGAAGCTGCAAGGTCCATGCTGGCCGACTCAGGTTTGCCACTGACCTTTTGGGCTGAAGCTGTCAACACAGCTTGCTATGTGCAAAAGAGAGTTTTAGTAAATCAGAGGTTGATGAAGACTCCATATGAAGTTCTCCATCATTTGGCTCCTCTGATTTCATTTTTCAAAGCATTTGGGTGTCCCTGTTTTATTCTCAACACAAAGGATCAACTCCATAAGTTGATCCTAAGGTGGATGCAAGGTATTTTGTTGTTATTCATCTACTTGTAAGGCATACAGAGTCTTCAACTGCAGAACAAAGATGGTTGAAGAAACTCTACATGTTAAGTTCAATGAATCTCCAAAGGACAAGATTCCACAAATCCCTGTGGAGTTATTTGATTTGGACATACTGCAATATGTTCCTCATCAAACTCCTGCTGTTGCTCCTGTCAACAGTTCACCACCCGGTGGTACTGCTGATGATGATGATGATTGCAGTACTCACCTCTTCAGGTTTAGTGATCAGCTGCCTGATTCAGCTAGACCTGATGTTCCTGTAGCTCCAGTAGCACCATCCACAACAAATGCTGATGAGATCTCTTCGAATTCAACTTCTTTTGAATTACCATCCACTGATTGGTTTCAAGGAAATGATTCACCATCACCATCTGTACTGCTGAGCCTGCTACAAACACTTGCACAGATCTCATTGTGTATCAAGATCTGAAGAATCACCCTATGTCTCAAATCATTGGTGATATCACTGCTGGTGTATCAACAAGAAGTCAATTGTCAAATTTCTGCTTCTATGCTCTCTTCATCAGTCAGCAAGAGCCAAAGAATTATCACATTGCTTTAAAGGACAATGGATGGGTGATGCCATGCAGCTTGAGCTTCTTCAGTTCAAGAAACAGCAAGTGTGGGAACTGGTTCCTCTACCTCCAGGTAAGTGTGCAATAGGCACTAAATGGGTGTTTAGGAACAAAACTGATGAAAATGGGCTTATTGTTAAGAACAAGGCCAGACTGGTTGTTCAGGGGTTTGCACAAGAAGAAGGTATTGATTATGATGAAACCTTTGCCCCTGTAGCCAGACTGGAAGCAATTCGATTGTTTTTAGCTTATGCTGCTTATCAAAACTTAAAGTTTTTCAAATGGATGTCAAAAGTGCATTTTTGTATGGAAAAATTAAAGAAGAGGTTTATGTATGTCAACCTCCAGGCTTTGAGGACAATAAACATCCTAATTGGGTGTATAAGCTTGATAAGGCTCTTTATGGGTTAAAACAAGCTCCTAGAGCCTGGTATGAGACATTATCAAACTTTCTTCTGGAAAACAATTTCACTAGAGGCTCCATAGATAAGACTTTATTCATTAAGAAAGCTGGACAGCATAATCTACTTGTTCAAATTTATGTAGATGATATCATTTTTGCATCCTCTGATCCAAAGTTGTGTGATGCCTTTACAAAGTTGATGCAACAGAAGTTTGAAATGAGTGCCATGGAGAATTACAGTTCTTTCTGGGTTGCAAATCAAACAAAAGGCTGATGGAATTTTCATTCATCAGTCCAAATACACAAAAGATCTTTTGCAAAAGTTTGATTTACAAAACTGTAAGCCCTGTTCTACCCCATGTGCAGCACCACACAACTGGATACAGATCAGAAAGGTAAAGTGGTTGATGAAACACTTTACAGATGTATGATTGGGTCCTTGATGTATTTAACAGCTTCTAGACCAGATATTATGTTTGCTACATGTGTTTGTGCTAGATTTCAGGCTGCACCTAAAGAGTCTCATCTGATTGCAGTCAAGAGGATCTTTAGATATCTGCAAGGCACTCCATCTCTAGGTTTATGGTATTCTACTGGACATTCTGGTAAATTAGTTCTTTTTCTGATAGTGACTATGCAGGGTGTAAGTTGACCAGGAAATCAACTTCTGGTGGATGTCAATTCCTAGGCAACTGCTTGATTTCTTGGCAGAGCAAGAAACAGACCTCAGTTGCTACATCAACTGCTGAAGCAGAGTACATTGCTGCTGCAAGTTGTACATCTCAGGTACTCTGGCTTCAAAACAACTTTGGACTATGGCATTACAGAGACTAAGACTCCATGTTAATGGATAGTGCTTCAGCTCTTTGCATTGTCAAAAATCCAGTCCAACACTCTAGGACCAAACATATAGAGATCAGACATCATTTTATAAGGGATTGTTTTGAAAAAGGTCTGATTGATCCTAAGTTTGTGCCTAGTGCTGATGAGCTTGCAGACATTTTTACTAAGCCTTTGGATAGTTCAACTTTCCAAAACCTGGTGTTAAGGCTTGGTATGCTGCAGCTAGAATAAGTGACAACTACTGATGATCTTAGTAATAAGTACTGATGATCATTAGTAACTATGTCACATATAAGTACTGATGAGCTCTTTTACCCTCAGTAGTTTCTATAACTACTGAAGGCTAAATGTCTCACAAGTACTGCAGTACTCATCTGCTCTAATACTGACGTAGTAAACTATGAGTAGTTACAACTACTGACGTAGTTACAACTACTGATGCAGTTACAACTACTGCAATCAGTAAAACAGATAAGTACTGATGTCCTATGAAACAACTGAACTCAGCCAAAAAGGCTGATGAATGTGTTGAGGACAGTATGAAACAGCTGAAAAGCTAAGAATTGACGAAAACAGCTGAAGAGAACTTTCTCTTCAGTCGTTTGTACTACTGCTGTTTCATTCTAAACAACTGAAGCAAAACCACTGTCTTCAGTAGTTTTATAACTACTGATGACTAATACCAAGTCTTCAGTTGTTTACAACAGCTGATGACAAAACCACTGTCCTCAGTAGTTTCATAACTACTGATGACAAACACCAAGTCCTCAGTTGTTTCAATCATCTTAAGTCAAAAACCACGGTCTTCAGTAGTTTTCTAACTTCTGATGCCTAACACCACGACTTCAGCTGTTTCAACGTCTGAAAGGATAATACCATGTCAACGGTCGTTTAAAACTACTGATGACTAATACCACATCCTTCAGTCGTTTTCTTAACCGTACCCTATAAATATCCCTGACCTAAGCTCTCAATGCTTCATCTTCTTCAAACCTAACGTTCCTCTCCAAAACCTCCATTTTCTCAATGGCGTCCATGCAAATTAAACCGCGACACAACTGTGTTGCCTACCTCACTAAATCGCCCATCTGGACTAAGTTCGATACTGCTATCGATCTTATGGTTCAGTCCCAATACAATACGGCATTTCTTCTGAATCCCATACTACATGCCGAATCCTTCAACAATTTTGGATGAACGTTACTATTACCACTGGGGAGAACAAGACACCATCTCTCCAGTCGGTCGTCAACAACAAAGAAGTAGTCATCACTCCTGCAGAAATCCGCCAAATTCTTCATCTGAATGATGCTAGTTCTCCTGCTGGATATCCGAAGGGCACCATAGATCTATCCTTTGCCCAACATGGATATCAAGGCGATCTCAGTGCCTCCACTATCATGAAGAAACACTTTAATGACGCTGAGCGCCTAATTTTTCACATGGTGAATGTATGTTTCGCCCTAAGACGTCGTCTTGGGATCAAATGTCGACAAAATGGCAGCAGGTAATGTATTCTATTCTTGAGCGACAACCACTAAACTTTTCAGAAATAATATATTTGGAGCTCAAAGACATGGCTCAAAACTCACTGCCAACCGTTGGATACTATATCCACGGTTCATAATGGCCATCATTACAAACCAGCTTAATGCTGAGGGACTTGTTGGCTTGGAAGTCCCTGCTACGGCTGTTCTGCCGGAAGTATACTCCCGGCACAACTCTGACCAGACACTTAAAATGGCTGCCAAGCTGCGAAAACCCACGCAGCTGGAACCCACAGCCACCACCTCCAATCAAAAGTCCCCACCAAACCCACCAAAAAGAAACCCAAAACGGCTACTCAGGGAATTGAGTCCCCTGAGGAAGCCCCTGCAACACAAACGCAGGATATATCCACTAGTCCAAACCCCCTAGTGGATACAATGACTCTTCCAGCCATAGCCGCTCAGGCTTCCTCTCAACAGGAGCCTGCAGCAACCACAAAGGGGTACCTACATATCTGGGATCTTCCTCACTTGAGGGGATTGCCATTGAAGAGCACCAACCTCCCCGGTGCACACTGCTTCTATCCCTTCACCCCAAACAACCGCCCCTCACAGCCCACTTTAATAGTTGCACAAGTGCTGACTCAACTGCACTCCTCACCCCCTCCCCAGAAACCACTTACTACTGGGAATACCTCTACAATTGAGGGGGAGGAACACAGTGCACTTGAGAACCCACAGCACAAGGGTTAACCACTTCTATCTCCTGGTGTAGACAAGGAGCTTAGAATATCTAGTGAGGCTGCCACCTCCTCTGACTCAGCGAATGATCCGAATGAGGCTGGTAACATTGCTAAGACCTCACTAGAGGCAACAGCTGATGATGGACACTGTCCTGAGGCTGGAAGTCCCCAGTACCAAGCACAAGGGGCACATGCACCAACTGGTCTACACCCAGTGCATGTAAGTCCTGCTCTAAGCAGGAGGTCAGATGATTTAGTTTCGGCTGATGATGACCTAGGCTTTTTCTACGATGTTCTTGCCCAGAACACAATCCTTGAAGAGAAAGTCAGTAGGCTGCAAAACCTACTTGATCAACTCTCCCAAGGAGAAAGACCATCTGCCTCTACCCACCCACAGATGGCACCTTCACTTGAAGGTTCCCCAAACACTGAGCCACTCCAAACTCAACCACCTGCCTCTGCTTCAGGCCCTACTTCTCAGGAACAGAACCCTCCTGAGCAAATAGGTGCCGTACTTCAAAATTCTCTCCCTCTCATCACACCCATAATCACCGATATTGTGACTAAAGCCATTGATGAGAGGCTTTCCTCCACTTTACAGCCCCTGATTGATGCTGCTGTCCAAAAGACTCTTTCTGCCCCCCTCGTACAAATCCACACCAAAAAGGGGAGAGTACTGCAGTGAAAGAAAAGAAGAGGAAAGATCCGAGGAAAAGAAGGAAGCGAAGCAAGCCCAAAAGGAGGAGAAAGAACAGCAACCACTGCTCACCTACAAGCGAAAGAAAGGTGCTGATGATCACATTGCTGAAGATAAAGCCTTGGAGCTACTGATAAAAGAGGCTGATGCCAAACACAGCAGATCAATGGACAACATCATTGATCAGCTGTTTAGGCAAGGCCATGACACCAATAAACTTGACTCTGAGATTCGACGATTAGAGATTGAAGAAATCCAGATAGATGGGCAAGTTATGAAGTGTTAGAAAGAGAAAGGCTTGAGATCATGATTAGATTTATTGCAAAATATCTTGGAAGATCAATGATCGAAATCAAAGCTTGGTCCAGGGACAGTATCTTGGCAATCACCACCAAGATCTGTTCGTCTGAAGCATATACTAAGGGGCTTGTTATTGAAGCTTTAAATGAAGCGGGTGCTGGGAGCAGGACTGAGCTAGCCAAGCAATCAAAAGCCACACTCACCTCAAGAATGCTAGAACGCCTGTAAACATTCCCACACCAAAACCACCCAAAACACAACCCACCAACCAACTCCCTTACCCTCAAAACCCATAGCCTATGATATACCCTTGAAGAGAAGAGAAGGATATTGAGGCTAGAAGATGATGAAGAAGATGATGAAGATAGGCTGCCACTCTCAGCTGTGATTCAGTTGCCTAAGCCACAAGTCACTCCTCAGCAATTACTCCTGAAGTCCAGAGACAAATGGTTAAGTGAAGCTAGAAGAAGAAGAGCTTCATAAACAGCATGATGAGGAATTGCTGAAGAGAGTTGACAAAGCTTATGCAGCCACATCTTCTATCATCAATATGAAGAAGCAAGCCCTCAGACTTTACACTCTCAGGCATACCTTTCAATATCAAAAGGAAAGAGTGAGGATTTGGCCTGATCCCAGGGTCTCTCACAGAATTCATAAGAAAAATATACCTCAGAGATACATTGGCCAGGTGAAAAAGATCGTAGATGAAGTGATCTCTCTGGTCTTTGTAGTTTCACCCTGGGAATCCTAGAAGACTTCAAGAAAGCCTACAAAGCTAATCTACCCCTCAGAAGATGCTGGAAAACAAAATAGTGAAAAAGGGGTTAGTTTACAAGAGACTTGAGGAAGTCAGGAAAAATGAGCTCCAGTTGTTCCTAGAGGGTAATCACCCGGATGAGTTTGCTTACAGAATAATAACAACTGTGGAGCTAAAGAATGGGAAAGGCCAAATACCTGTCTGAGTATTATGGGCCTGAATCATTGTTTGAAGGAGGTGCTGAAGAGCTAACCATGGAGGAACAAATCACCTTCCTTGAGGCCTACACATGAGAGTCGTACAGACTCATTATGGGGAAGTGAATCTCATGAATGGGATAACAACTCTGTGTCCAGTTCCCAAAACAGAGTTCCTATTCATACCCTGCCAAACAAATATTTGAGGTTTCTTCCCAGGCCGGAGCTTACATCATGGGCTCTTCTCTACTGATCAAGAAGGAAAAAGACCAACACTTTGCCACAATAAGTGGGACAACGATAATTTAGAGGTTTTGGCTGCATTGGTTCAGGGGGAGTTTGTTGGACCAAAAGAACCAATGAGCCAAGATCAGAAAACCTCTAAGTCCCACATGGTATCACAACAACTGCTGAAAGCCTCATCAGTAGTTTGACAAGTGCTGAAGACTTCAACAGTTGAAGATCAAGTGCTGAAGATTCCAACAGCTGAAGAACACAAGTGCTGAAGCTGAAAGACCAAAGTACTGAAGTACAACAGCTGAAGTTTTACAAGTGCTGAAGATCAAAAACTGATGTACAAAGTCTGAAGACAAAGACTGAAGACATCAGCTGATAATATCTACTGAAGTCATCAGCTGATGAACATCTGAAGGTCAAAGTCTGAAGATCAAGTACTGAAGCGTCAGTAGTTTGTCACAACTGCTGAAGAGTACTTCTTCAGTAGTTGTGATATCAGTTTTTTTATATTTCTAGTTTCAGTAGTTTTATATTTCAGTAGTTTTGTAAAACGACTGAAGAGCTTGTTCTTCAGTCGTTGTAGTTTCAGTAGTTTTATATTTTGTACTTAACACTCTGATATGTTCTCAGTAGTTTTGAACATTTCAGTAGTTTGTTAAGAGTTAGTTAATTTTGTATTAGATCTGCCAGTTGTCACTTTCCGTGATAACAGCAGTGTTGTTGCACTCTATATAAGGAGTGACAACCTATTGTAATAGAATGAATGACGTGAATGAATGAATGATTTGATTAGAAACATTCCATATCTATAAACATTCCTTGAATCAGAAATATATTCTCTCGCTATAACCGTATGTGCTCTTAATGCATACAAGCATCGACTTCTTGCTACAATTTGTCTAATTCCTATTCTTATTCCGCTGCCTTAAACTCTAATACATCAAACTTGTGATCGTTGATCCTGTCAAAAATGAGTATGCTTTGAGGTCAATCTTGATTTTCTTATAGTCATCTTCATCCAGAGTTAAGTCTTCAATGGTATTCTGGTAGTCTTGTAAAATGCAGCTTGAGCTGTTGATAGAGTAACAGGGATGTGTGGACCCTTACATATTGAAATCCAAAAATCAGGATCTACACCTGTGATATAATTTCTAAACCTTATTCTCCTCTGTTTAAACTCAGATTTGTGTTTAAGCATGGAAGGTTTAGGTGTATGACTAAGTTCAGAATAACTGTTAGAATCCATGTTGATTTGTGTAAGTATAGATTTAGTTGATTTTAAGATTGATTATGTTTGATGAGTCCAACTTGTTTCGAGGTTCAGAATGAGTTCTGTAATGATTTTCTTACTTTTTGACAGGAGTATTCTTGCTGTTTACTAAGTAGAGATGATGATATCCACTACTAGCAACTTGATTACCAAATCAATCGAATTATATTCAGTTTGTGCGCAGATCTGAAAGAGAATCAAGAGCCAAAGCTCGGATACCAATTGACTGGGGTTGAGTTAGAGTGATATTCTTACTGTGAATCGAATATGATAATCAAGTCTGTTAAGTACTCTAAGAAAGATTAACATGTTGTCTTTATTTGTCTTTTGTTAGTTTGTAATAGTATAGGGACTATTTGTGTAATTTGTTAGTTCCTTTACTTTTTGTTTTCAGTATAAATAGCTTAGATTTGCAGGTAGATAGTAACGAATACACAAGATATTCAAATCTGCTTTTCATACTTGTAATTGTCTTAGCTTGATATTAATGAAAACTTGAAGTTTATTGATATCTTGTTTTGATTTGATTACTTTGTGTGAATTTCATTGAATTGTGTTCATAAATCATCATAGATTTATTCATTTGATCCTATCAAATGGTATTAGAGCTGTTGGTAAGCTGTTAGTGATTGACTTTTTTGAAGTTTATCAAACTTGAAAAACCTCAAAAATTTCACTGAATCTGTGATTGAGATACAATTCAATTGAAAATTTGTGAATTTCAGTTGTGTTTCATCATCAGAAACATGATTTGAATCACAATTAGCAAATCAATTCATCAAATTCAAGTCAATTTGTTGAATTTGTTGTTCGAGAAAAAGGTTTGAAGTTTTGAACTGAAAATCTCAAAATTGAGTGATTTGTTGTTGAAATTGAAGAAATTGATATCAAGAAGAATGTTTATCGGCGTAAAACTCATTTAATTGAAAAGTTTCAATCGAATTCATCAACATTTGAAGAATTCAGAAGATTGAGTTTGTTACATTCATTTGAAGATGATGAATGTGTCGCATGAGCTGAGATTGACTAAAAATTTGTCTAAGTGTTAGTCGTATTAACGCTGTGTAGACGTTTTTAGTCAGTCGTTTAAGTACTGTGTCGTATCACCTTTGTTGAGTTGATAATTGTTAGGCGCTTGATAACTGTTTAGGCGTTTGACAACTATTTAGACGCTTGACAACTGTTTAGGCGTTTGACAAGTATTCAGGCATTTGACAACTGTTTAGGTTCTTGAACCTTCCAGACGCATTAATACTTAGACGTTTTGAAAAAAATTTCTAAGGCATTCCCTTAGACAACTCTCAACTTAGACGCATCAACTGTTGAGGCGTTTGAATACTGTTCAGACGTTTCAACCTTGATACTTAGAATTTTTTTTAAAAAAATTCTTTGAAAACTCTTTCAATTTTTTTTAAAAATTCAAAATATAAGAAAACAACAAAAATATAAGAATGGTAAAATCAGAAGATTCTGAAAATAGAGTTCCAAACCTTAAAAATAGAGCTGATTTCAAAATTTGGTCTCTTAGACTAAAAAACATTTTAATTTCATTGACACTGATCTCTGGAAATCTATAGAAAAAGGACATACATTCCTATAATAACTGATGGACCAGACAGAGGATTTGTGTATACTAAAGATTCTCCAGAACCTTATCCAGAAGATGATCTTCAAGGAGATGATCTGAAAAGAGTTAAGAATGATATTAAAGCCTATTCATTGATGTGTAAAGGACTACCTTTGGAAGTTCTTACAAGGCTTGATGCATATCAAACTGGATATACACTATATAAAGCATTGAAGATCATTTGTGAAGGAGGTAAGGAGATTCAAAATCTAAAGAAACAAAAGCTGAAAAGACAATTAGAATTGTTTCAACATTTGTCTGGAGGGACAATAAATCAGATGATGAACAGATTTGTTAACTCATAACTGAGATGTCAACAGCTGGTATCAAACCTGATCTTGAAGATTTAAATCTCAGACTACTCAATGCTTTACCATCATCATGGAAAAAACTGTAACTCTACTAAAGCATACTGAGAAGTTTTCAATGGATCTAGATCTTCTTATTGCAAAAATAGAATCAGTGGAGATTGATGAAAGCTCAAGGAACAATGATAGAGCAGCATCAATGTCTCAATATCAGTTTGTTGCTTCTCCTGCAACCACTATAGAGAATGCATTCATGGCAAAGAGTGAGAAAAGTCCTGAAGAAGAAGGAGATCTGTTTGTTGGAGCAGGATTTTTCACTGACTCATCATTTACTAGTGCACCTGCATATACAACTCAGTCTCATTCTCAATCTCCTCCTAAATCACAGTCACAATCATCAAATATTCAGATAGAGACTTCTTCATCATCTAACTCTGCTAAATCTAGCAAAGTTAAAGATGTGATTAACATCCTATTAGAGGATGAAGAGTCCAAAACTGCATTCACTGCGTTTATGGCCAGCTTTCAAGCATATCAAGGTAGCCATTTAACTCAACTAGATTTTGTTTTGTAGGATTTATTTGAGATGGATCTTGAAGAAGTTGAAGAGATGGACTTGAACTGGCAGATGGTGATGATTGCCTACAGGACTCAAAAACATTCTTATGTCAACAAGAAATACAAGCCTAGTGCAAACAAGACTGTTAGATTTGACAAGTCAAAAGCTAGATGTTTTAACTGCAACAGTTATGGACACTTCTCAAGAGAATGCAAAGCTCCAAGGAATAATGGAGGAAGTGCTCAATCAAGCTCAAATAATCAAAGGTTTCAACAAGCTCAGAAGACTTTTCAAAAGCCTTATCAAAGTCTTCCTATGCCAGAGCTTAAAGATGAAACCAAATCATCTGATGAAACAAAGAAAGCACTAGTAGTCAGCATAAAAGATGGATATGATTGGAGTGCATATGCAGATCAATTTACAAATGAATTAACATCAAGTTTATCTCTTATTGCAGAAATTCAAGAAGAAGATTGGTCAGAAAACAATGACCCAAAAATGGAAAGTGATGAAGAGGAAGATGACTATGATTGGAGTGACAAGTCTGATCCTAAAGAGGATACAGAGGAAGTAGCTCTAATGGTTCAGTCTGATCAACCAAAGGTTAACTCTTCTACTTCAAAACCTGAAACCACAGTTCCAAAATTTCCTGAAATACCATCAGAAGTAAGAGAAAAGCTTTGCACCAAATCATGCTATGAACATGTTGATACTACATAAACTATTCATTCAAAATCTATGAAAAGCTAAAACAAGAGGAATCTATGCATAACCACTTAAATCTGATCATAAAACTGCAGATCAAAAGATTATCTCTCTTCAAACTTCATGGAACAAAACAATCAAAGATTTAGAAATTGTTACAAAACAACTAGAAGAGATGACCAAGAATCTTGAACAAGAGAAAATAGCACATGCTGCTACTCAAGTTGATCTGGCAAAAGTAAAGAGTTCAAAAATGAGAGTAGAAAAACTAATCAGTGAAAGAAAAGATAAACAAAAGGCAGGGTTAGGTTTCACTCATGAACCTATGCCCAAATCTATCACAAACACACTACCAGAGAACTTCAATACTCATGATCATTCACCTGAAAATAAAGCAAAGCTTAAAGCCTTCTAGGTCAAAAACAAGAATACAGAAGAAGAAAAAGAAAATGTTCAAGTGTTTGTTGAAAAAGATCAAGAAAAAATCAAAAATGGTCATCCAATCAAGATAAAATCATATGAACCAAAACAACCAAAACAAAATATCTCTTCTGATCAAATTCATAATGTAATAGAAGAAGTGAGAGTTCAAAACAAGGATAAACAACAGATAGGAACATCAGAAGATTCAAACACCATCAATATGAAACAATTTCAATCAGAAAAGGAATCTTCTTCTAATGATGTGCAATCTGAAAATAAACCAAGTTCTTCTAAATCAAAGAATCAAAGAAGAAGAAAGAAATCTGCAAAAGCAACATCTGAACAAAACAAAAGTTCAGAAAATTTGATTAAAGCAACAAATCAAGCATCAAAACTAAAACCAATTAAATTTGTGTCAACAGGTATGTTAAATATGAATTCTCTTCCAAATAATAAAGCAAATATTATGAACAAATCAAACTCTGATCTGAAATCTAGTTCAGATTCAAAGACTTCCGTTGTAGCAAAAAGATTTGTTCCTAATATATTCAAGAAGGAAGTTCATGTTAAACAAATCAACAATAATCTGACACAAAATCAAACTGTGAAAAATGAAAGACAACAGTTTAACTATTTGACACCAAAATCAAACATTATGTCATTGTCAAAAGTTAACAAAAAGTTATTTTTAACTCCACAAAAGTACTGTGAAATTTGTGATATGAATAATCACAATACTACTAAATGCTACTTTAACAAGTATTGTCACATATGTGACATGAGAAATCATTCGATAGTAGATTGTTATTATAACAAATATTGTACTTATTGTGATGAAAAGACTCACAACACTGCAAATTATTACTTTAGAAATAGATCTCCCACTAGAAACTTTGCAAAACCAAACATGAGCAAAGGATTTGCTAATCCACAATATTTGAGAAATCAAACTAATGGATTTCAAAGAGACATTAATCAACCTAATGTAGGTTTGAGATCTTTTCCTAAGAACAATAATGTGAGCTCAAAACGTAACATGCAAGAACACTTCATACCAAGACCTGTAAGGATGAATAATAAAATTGTTAGTCATCAATACTTTTCAAAAGATGATCAATCAAATGGTATGAATGTTCACAAAAATAAATCAAACAATTTTCAAATAAAATTGGTAAATTCATAAAAAATAAACCTGATTTGAATAATCTCCATTATAAACAATTTACAATTGTTGATAAATTTGGAAGCCCAAGACCATTTCGGCTTGGGTAGATATTTCAACTTAACTTTCTTGTAGTGCAGGTACGCCCAAAAGACCATCAATACATGGTATGTGGATAGTGGGTGTAGTCGGCACATGACAGGCAATACTGCCTTGTTACAAGAATTTAAGTCAAAAGATGGAACTCACGTCGCCTTTGTGGTGATGCTGGAGGAAAAATAATCGGAGAAGGAACAGTATCCAATAGGATAATAAGCTTTGATAAAGTCAACTTTTGTTCACAGTTGAACTTTAATCTTTTAAGCGTATCTCAAATATGTGACAAATCATATTCTGTTCTGTTTGATGATTCATTATGTTATGTTTTGAAGCCAGGTTTCAAGATAAGCAAAGATTGGGTGATTGTTTCAGCTGAGAGAGACAGAGATGTATACAAATTGGATATGTCTCAAGTTGATCCTTCAACTGAAACAACATGTCTAATTGCAAAGGCATCAAATGATGAAAGCCAGCTTTGGCATTGACGTCTCGGTCATTCAAACTTCAAGAACATGAACAAGCTTGTAGCAGGAAATCATGTCATTGGACTTCCATCTAAGAAGTTTGCAACAAATGATCATTGCTCAGCATGTTTGAAGGGAAAGCAACACAGAGCGTCTTATAAGTCCAGCCAATAAACTCAACATCCAAACCTCTCCAGATGTTACATATGGACCTTTTTGGACCAGCACAAGTCAAGAGTATTGGACGAAAATCATATTGTTTAGTTATCATTGATGACTTCACAAGATTTTCATGGGTTTTCTCTTTCTTTATGACAAATCTGAAACATTAATTACTAAAAGAATTATCATTAAAGTTGAAAATCAATTAGTCAACAAAGTGAAAATAATAAGAATGATAATGGAACGGAATTCAAAAATGCTAACATTGAAATGTTTTGTGCACAGAAAGGGATAGCTCATCAGTTCAGTGCTCCCAAACTCCTCAACAAAATGGAGTTGCTGAAAGGAAGAATAGAACACTGATTGAAGCTGCTCGTTTTATGTTAGCTGATGCAAAATCCCTATCACTTTTTGGGATGAAGCAATATCGACTGCGTGTTTCGTTCAAAATCGAATCTTAATCGTCAAGATAAACTGAAAACTCCATATGAGTTAATGTTTGGCAGAAAACCAACATAAACTTTTTAAATCATTTGTTGTCCTGTTATGATTCTTAATTCAAGTGATAAATTAGGAAAATTTGAAGCAAAATCTGATAATGGATTTTTTGTTGGATATTCATTGGTTTCAAAAGCATATAGAGTCTACAACTCTAGGACAAATGTAATCCTTGAAACATTCAACGTTAAATTTCTGGAAAATTCTTTTCCATCAGTTTCAAATGGTCCTGCATGGTTATTTGACTTAGATTTATTATCAAACTCTTTTCAGTCTAATTTGTTTGATCAACCAAATTGTCTTAATTCTACAGATAAGAAGAACTCAAGAGGAGATCTTGGATCTTTCAGTGAAGATTCAGATTCTGATGACCAAGATGATTCAAGCTCAGACTACCCATTTTTGTCATTTGTCAAGGATTCAACAATACAAACCATGAAAATACAGTTTCAGATCATTCAGAGTCAATTAATCAGGAAGAATCACAAAATATTCCTAATGATGGTAATGAGTTTGTTATACCTGAGTCTGGAACATCATCCTTTCAGGTGATGTAGTTGATATAGGTAACTTTTATTACTTTGTCAACTCACCTACTCAAGTTCCAAACTTCAATCCACATTCTTCTACTTTGATACATGTTTTCCAACTTGAATCAACAAATCTGGATGTTAATGTTCAATGTGCTGAGATTACTACATCTCGTATTCACAAGAATCATCCAATTTCTCAGATTATTGGTTCATTGAATGAGAGAACAACAAGGAGTAAATCAGAACAAGCAAACGTATGCTTATACTCTTGTTTTCTTTCTCAAATTGTTCCTAAAAATGTTACTGAAGCATTAAAGGACAATGGTTGGATAGAAGCCATGCAAGAAGAATTACTTCAATTCCGCAAACAAGAAGTGTGGAATTTGGTGGATCTACCTGAAGGAGAAAATGCAATTGGCACGAAATGGTTATTTAGAAATAAGACTGATGATCGTGGTGTTGTAATAAGGAATAAAGCGAGACTTGTTGCACATGGATACACACAGGAAGAAGGAATAGATTATGATGAAGTGTTTGCACCAGTTGCAAGACTTGAATCAATTCGAGTTTTTCTGGCTTATGCTTCATTCATGAAATTCAAGGTGTATCAAATGGATGTAAAGGGTGCATTTCTATATGGCCCAATCACTGACGATGTGTTTGTGAAGCAACCTCCAGGCGTTGAGGATGCACAATTTCCACATCGAGTATATAAACTGAGTAAAGCTTTATATGGACTTCATCAAGCCCCTAGAATTTGGTATGAGATGTTATCACAACACTTAATCCAAAATGGATACACATGAGGGAAAATTGATCCAACTTTATTCATAAAGAAGGATAATAATGATCTTTTATGTGTACAAGTGTATGTTGATGACATCATATTTGGTTCTACCTGTCCAAAATTGTGCAATGAATTTGAAGAAATCATGAAATCTCGATTCCAAATGAGTTCTATGGGAGAGATTAACTTCATTCTTGGACTTCAAGTCAAGCAAACTATAGATGGAATCTTCATCAATCAAGAAAAGTTTGTTGACAAGCTCTTAAAGAATTTAAGTTGCAAGACTGTCAGTCCATACGAACTCCAGCAGATGTTAACACCAAGATTGAACCTGATCCAAAAGGAAAATCTATTGACCAAACGTTATACAGATCAATGATTGGTTCTTTGATGTACCTTACTGCATCTAGACCAGACATTATGTATGCTGTTTGTGTATGTGCCAGGTATCAATCTAACCCGAAAGAATCTCACTTAATTGCTGTCAAAAGGATATTCAGGTATCTCAAAGGTAAACCAGCCTTAGGGCTTTGGTATCCTTACGAGGGTAACTTTGAACTATATGGATATACAGATAGTGATTATGGTGGATGCTGTCAAGATAGAAAATCTACTTCGGGTGGGTGTCTATTTCTTGGTGCCAGATTAGTCTCGTGGCAATGTAAGAAACAAACAAATGTCTCTGTTTCAACTACAGAAGCTGAGTACATTGCTGCATCAACAGAATGTTCTCAAATCCTTTGGTTGCAAAATCAATTACTGGATTATGGGTTCAACTTTCTTAAAACATCAATTTACATTGATAACACAGCTGCTATGTTCATAACAGCTAATCCTGTTCAACACTCAAAACAAAACATATCAAAATTCGACATCATTTTCTTAGAGATAACTCTGAAAAGGATTAATCTTATTGATTCAAATTGCAACAGAAAAACAATTGGCAGATCTATTTACTAAAGCCTTCCTACCAGGACGGTTTGAGTATTTAGTAGAATCAATTGGTATTATAAATCATATGTTATCTCCCTAAATCAAAAGATCATAATAAGTGATACTCTCATTGTTAATTGCCTGTTTATATTTTTGCGTGTGTGTGATTTTATGTTTTTCATAGAAAAATCAAATACAAAAATATATATCAAAAATACAAAAGTAGAGTTTTTTTAGAAAGGATTAAGTTTTGCAACATGTGAGAAATGATAGTACATTAGTGAGATCAGTTGCATACTTCACTCATTAATAAGTCTAGACATGATCAGATATGATGTGTAGACAATATCTGACTATTATGCTGAAAAAGTAAATTCTTGTGATCAAACTAAATATACATGCTTGTGTGTATTCATATGAGTACTTTTGAGTTGTTTTAGCTTATTAGAATGAATGTTTGTTAAGATATATCTCTCACACCTATTGAAACTAAGTGAAATCATGAGATCTGTTACAAAGCATCATTTCACTTCTCTGTTATGAGTCATCATAGACCTGAAGTACTGAGATATCCTTTGTTGTAAGTCATTACAGACCTAGATTCTCTTTTTGATGCAAAAAGATGCCAATGTGCACAACCTATTCAAATGAATAGTCAGAGCTGATCAAATGGTTATCCATGATCATCCTCTATTAACTAAGTAACATGAACCCTGGTGATATCTATGTTTCAGGTAATAAGTTGAGCATGTGTTCTTTCTTACATTTCATGCCGATAGTTGAGCTCTCTTAGTCTCTGTATGCTTTACATCATGTCATATCTAAATCAACACTAATCAATCCAAGAATTGAAAAGTAAGTGAGTTGATAATTGTGTCAAAAACACTCATCGTCTATCCTTAGATCTTGTGTCTCCTTTGCTGTGATATCACTGACCTGGAACACACTTGATCAGGATTTATTCATTGTCTATGACTCTCCACATTTATTTTATTTTAATGTGTTGATCTTCATTAATATGATCTCTCTGCAGACATTTATTCTGTGCTTATATTAGATTTTGATTCTATTTTCATTTTTCTTTTATGCATGTCTTGTGTGTGAAGGCAATGTCTCAATGTGCTGTGTGATCTTATTCTCTTTTATAAGAAACTTATA
Source organism: Flaveria trinervia (assembly GCA_025506515.1). NCBI lineage: Eukaryota > Viridiplantae > Streptophyta > Magnoliopsida > Asterales > Asteraceae > Flaveria > Flaveria trinervia. Next base: position 65,675,026 of record CM046443.1, read on the forward strand.
AGTTTTTCAAACTTAAAAGTTTAGGGGGAGTAATAACTGAAAGAGTTGTTCTCAGAAAATATTCAATAATCATAATCAAAATTTGAAATGTTGAATTGAAAGGATGATGCTTTATGTTCAAAGTATTTGTGTAAACTAAAAATAATGTGTTTGAAAATTACAATATGAATCTACATAATCTTTGCAAATAAATGCTTTTTAAGTTGAAAATCAGATGATATTTGATTTTATGTTGAGACTAAAATGAAGGGACAAAAGAAATTTAAAAAGAAATAGAAAAAAATTTTTTATAAATTGAAAGTGCAATATGCAAAAAGTTCAAAATTTAGGGATCTAACTGGTAAAAAGTGTGCAAGTGAAGAAATTGGAAATCACAAGTGTTTAAATCATGAAAGTAAACTCATGCACCTAAACAGTGCACATGCACCTCAATAGGAGCATGATGAAATTTTCAGGATTATACAAAGTGTTGGACGTTTGATTTATTCCCATGCGTCTAAACAGTTGTAATACATCTATGAAAATTACAAGTGTTGGGTGTTTGTGATAATCCCATGCATCTAAATAGTGTCTGTGTTTGACGTTTGTCATGTCTCATGCATCTACATAGTTTCAAAATTACAAGTGTTAGACGTTTCACAAAGTCCATGCGACTGAACAGTGCAAAAGCGTCTAAACAGTGCTTATGCGTCTGAACAATTCCCATGCGTCTAATTTAAAACGCACACAGTGCTCATGCGTCTAACAAAATAAGTGAATTCTAGGTTTTCATATGCCCAAACAGGGACCATACGTCCGAACAGGGCTCATACGCCTAAAAATTTCACTTATATAAATTGAACACTTATGTGTATTTCTCATTTTCACTTCAAAATTCTCAGACCAAAACCCTCGAACTTGCGACTGTCGAGTATCATCACATCCTTATTTCATCTGAAATCGAATCAAATCCATTGAGTATACATTGTATTTGAATATATAAACGTAAGTTTGTGATTCAAATATATTAATTTTGGGTTAAATCAGTGCATTGTTATAGACGGTTGAATGCTATATAATCCAAGTTTAATCTGATCAAATGAGTATCATATCAAAAATTGATACTGGATTATTGATAAGAACTCATTTTCGAGTACAGTGATGTATTGTTTTGATCTTAAAGTGAAAATGTTTTGTTGATGATGAACTCAGTCGATTTTACATAGTCTAAGAAGAAGAAGATGAACAGACAGTCATTCTTTGAACAAAATATATAAAAAAAAATATTAACAAAAATAAAATAAAATTAAATCAAAATTGAAATGTTAAATAATAAATTCAAAATGAATAAAGATTAATGTTTTACAACATGAAATCCCAATTCAAAAGTAAAAATAAAAAAGTCAAATTCAAAAGTCAAAATCAAAAGTCATATGTAGAAATAAATTTCATTAATCAATATTCAATGTTCTCATAATACTTTTGTTGTGTTTTGTAGATGGTAGAATTAAAATTTGAGCCAAAGCATAATGTAGCTGCTTTTTTAGATGATGAAAACAGAGAAGCTACCGGATATGAAGATATTATCAGATTTTTACTCAGAACAAAATATGTGTATGCTATGTGTGCAAGGCCCATGATAAATGGAAGAATGATTAAGAAATTCTGGAGAACTGCTCAAGTTGAAAGAGATGATCAAGGAAACAAAGTTTTAAGAGCCTTCATCACATCAAAAGAATGCTTGAAGTTTCTGAAGAAGCAATCAGACAAGCTCTAAGACTGGGTGATAATGATCCTAAAGATTTATCAGAATATACATTTAATGAATGTAGAGAGGTTTTTCTACAGATGGGTCATCCAGATCATTTCCCTAAGAAGCAATTTTTTAGAGCTCGTGTATTTAAGCATTGGAAGCTTTTATGCTATATCTTTCAACATTGCATGTCTAAAAGAAGTGCTGGTTGGGATTCATTCCCTATAGACATTGCATCTCCAATTATAGCCTTATCCACAAACAGAAGATTTAATATGGCTAAGTGGATAATGAACGGTTTCATTTTTAATCTTGAAAGAGGAGTAAGGCATAAGTATTTGATGTACCCAAGATTTCTTCAACTTCTCATTAATGATGCAAATCTCGATCTGCATGCTGAAGAAGTTATTGGTGAAAAGATTCAGTTAGAGCACATGTCAGAGGTTGTTTACAAAAGACGCAATGATCACTGATGCTCAAAACATTCTAGTTTTTCATTATATCAGGAATGTATCAATGGATGAAGTTGATATTACTTAGCCACACTTCCATCTAACTGAAGAAGAACCAATAGATCCAAATGATCTGATTGAAGATGTAGAAGTTGATGAAGAAAGTGATGATGATTTGTCTGAAATTTCATCAAGTGAAGAAAGTGATGATGATGATGATGGAAATGATGATGCCATTGAAGCACATCAAGAAGGTTATGAAGAAAGAAATGCAGAAGATACTGGAAATGAGCCACACCTTTGAATGAAGAAAATGTTGAGGAAGCTGTACAAGAAAGGAATTCTCAAAATCAAACATTTGATTCTGACTTTATAAATGATATTCTATTCAATCCAGTATTGAAATTGATACAAATGAAGGAGTAGAAGAAATCCCTATAAGTATGTCACACAATGTGTCTATACAAACAGAGGAAATAGTTAACGTTGATGAGATCGAAAAATTGAAAGAAGAAAATTTAAGCAAAGAAAAAGAGATTGAAGAGTTGAAAGTAGAGAATGGAAGAATGAAAGAGATAAACAGATCTTGTGAAAAAGAAATTCAAAAGCTAAAAGATGAAAATTTAAAGTTGTATGAAGAATGTGTCTTAAAAGATGAAAAGATTGTAAGTTTTGCCAAAGATAAAGAAGACGTGATCAAGAACTTTGATGTAATGATTAAAGATTATGATATTCTTGAGGAGAAATTCAAGAAATTATCTGAAGAAAATGAAAATCTCAAAGCTGAATTGCTAAAGGAAAGAGAAGCTCAGAAATTTATATCACCGGTACATGTGATTAGTACTGAGATGCAGGTTGATGAAAATCTTGAGCAAATAAAAGGCAAAAGGAAAGTGAGTGAATTAGAAGATATTTCTCAAACTGAATCCTCTTCTAAGCTTCAAAGAACTGAAGAATTTGTTGAAGAAAAAAATGTTCAAGAACAGATTGATGCTTTAGATGATATTGAGGAAATATACAATGATGATCGGTATGATGAAGTTCTTGATAATGAAGATATTGATGAAGCTAAATGTGTATCACATTTCTCTTCACAAGAACATATACAAGAACAAGATGAAGTACCACAAGACTTTGAAGAAAATATAATTATCTTATGAACATGAAATACAATCGAGTATATTTGGATGGACTGACTGTTTCTCAGATTAACGATGAATACGAGAAATGTATCTATGCAGAGTCAGTTGCTTCAATAGATCCAAATGAGATTGTTGTTGAGCATGGTGAATCGACAAGAGCAAAAGAAGTAATAAATGTAGAAGAACTGTCTAGTTCTGAGTTGCACCATCCTGATCCAGATGATATGAGTATTCCAGCTCTTAGATCATGGTTGCAATCTAGAAATTACCCTTGGAGGAAGCTAAAGAGATTACAATGTGTATCTCTAAGAAATCTTGTCAGAAGCTTTCAAGAGACTGAGAAGCAAATGAAGAAAATGATAGTACTTGATACAGATAACCCTCAGTATCTTGAAATAACAAAGAGAACAAGAATGTTAAAGCCTCAGGAGATAAAACAATGTCAAGATTTGATAATGCTCATGCTCATAGAAAAGAATTGATAGAAATGTTTGTTGATCCAGAAAGACAAACTTATAAAGCATCAACTGAACAAAGTATATTCTTGTTAGTTCAAGAACAACCGAAGGCTTGGTAAGAAACATATTGCAAAAAGGACAATCAGTGCTGAACTGTTGAATGCTATGATTGCTCTAGATTTTACCAACAAAGTAAAGATCATTGCATGGAAGTATGATGAAGTGTTTGATGCATTTTTGATAAAGAGAGTAAATGTTGTTGGACAAAAGAATCAATGAGCCTGATCAGAAAAACCTCTAAGTCCCACAGACATCACAACAACTACTAAAGACTTGATCAACTGTTTGACAAAGTTTGAAGATTTCAACAGCTGAAGACTAAAGTACTGAAGATTTTAACAGCTGAAGACTAAAGTACTAAAACCTTCAACAGCTGAAGACCAAAGTCTGAAGATCAACAGCTGAAGAACAAAGTACTGAAGATCAACAGCTGAAGTACAAAGACTGAAGACATTAGCTGATGACAACAGCTGAAGTTCAAGTACAAGTACTGAAGCTTTCAGATTTTGTTACAACAGCTGAAGAAGCATTCTTCAGTTGTTGTGATGGTTTCATTTCAGTAGTTTTCTTTTCAGTAGTTGTAGTGATAGTTAACACTTAGCATTTTTGTAAGAAGATGTCAGCTGTTTGACATCTTCAGTAGTTGTGTTAACTATCAGTAGTTTGAATAAATTCTGTTAGATGTCACTATCAAGTGACATCAGCAGACGTCACATCTCCTATATAAGAGGTGTTGACCTAATTGTATGTGTGACATTCTGTTACCACGAAAGCGAATATTGAATGAAATATATTTTGCAGAATTCTTTCTGTCTATAACCGTTTGTTCTTACTTTGAATATCTTTTGTGTTCTTGTGAATTGGCTAATTCATTGTTTGTTCTCCGCTGCTATACTCTCAAATCAATCAAACGTAGATCACTGATCCTAACAAATGGTATCAGAGCGGGTTAATCATTGATCGATCTAACAGTTGATCATTGAAACTGCTATTTGATATCTATGTTTGATTGAATTAGCTTATTTGCAAAAACTGGTTATAGATTATTGAATTTCTGCCGCTTTCGTTTATTCATTTTGAGATCTCTCTTGGTTCAATTTGGTTTGTTGTGTTTTGTTCTAAATCTGTTATAGCTTAATTGAATTTGGTTGAATCTGAGATGACTACTCCTTCTAATGACCCTTACAATACCGGTTCTTCAACCAAGCCTCCGATGCTGGTTAGGACTGAGTATAACATATGGCAACGAAGGATGCTTCATCACCTGTCTGTTAACAGTTCAGGTTGTTGGACATCTATGGTACATGGACCACATAAGCCTATGGTGAACAATCCGGAAACCAATCAAATGGTTCCGAAGAAGAAGGAACAATACTCAGATGAAGATCGGAAACTGTTTGAGATTGATGCTAAAGCCCATGGAATTCTGGCCATGGCACTGCCGAATGAATCTATTCAGGGCTTATGCATCATGAAACTGCTCATGACCTCTGGAATGCACTGAAGGAACAATTCGGTGGAACTGATGAGGTCTTAGCAAACAACAGAGAAATCCTCGCCTAACAATATGAGACATTCTCTCATAGAAAGGGTGAGACACTGACTCAACAGTTTGAGCGTTTTTCCTGTTTGATCTCTAAGCTGAAAATGGTGAAACAGGAATACACCAACAGCCAGATGAATAACAGATTCCTTAGATCACTGCCTGAGAGATGGGACACATACACTATTGTCCTACGCTCTAGTGCAAATCTGGATAGCCTATCTCTCACCCAACTTCATGGGAAACTGCTTACATTCGAAAGAGAGATAGAGCAGAAAAGGAAACTGTCATCATCAGGAAAGCTCACTGATGACTTTGTACCAGGGAACACTGTCTTGGTTGGTCATGAGTCAGAATATGCTGCATCTGAAAGCAATTATGATGAGCATATTGATTTCTCTTCAACCAGTTCTGATCATGCATTTGTTGGTATTGATAGTCATTCTGACAGTAATAGTGACAATCCATGCTTCATCATGGATGATCTGAAGGGAATTGCTGATGATGATTTAGAAGAGATGGATATTCTAAGCCAAATGGCCTTAGTTAATATCAGATCTCAGAAGTTCTACAAGAGAACTGACAGGAAATTTACTAGACTCTCTAGCAAAACCAAAGTTGGTTTTGACAAGAGTAAGTTGAGGTGTCACAAATGCCAAAGGCTTGGACACTTTGCAAGAGAATGTAGATCAACTGGATCTAACTCTTCTGCACCCTTTGTGACTTTTCCTAGCACTAGTCTACAAAACAGAGGGCAACATCCTGCTGGTTCTGGTCATCAATCACATCATGTATCTCCTGCATACTTTGTCCCCCAGGGTCCAATGTCATATCCTTTACCCTGCTATTACTTGCCTCAGTCAAATCCGGTTCAAGCTCCAATTGCACAACAACCACATGCATTACCTGAACCTCAACCTTCCCAATCTCATCAACAAACTCAACCTCAACAACACAGCTTTTTCACCCCAGGAGTTATTGACTGGAGTAGTTTACCAGATGATTTGTCTGGTCATGAACAACTGTTCTCTGGTGCTGGTCAACATGGTGGTGACAGTCCTTTTGGAAATCTAGCTCTTATGGCTTTGGAGTCTGCTGATACTTCGTCCTCTAATGCCTCTACACCACAGGTATCACAGGTATCCTCTGAGGCAAAAGCCAAACTATGTTCTGAAACATGCATAGTCGCATTTGCATCTATTAGAGAAGCAAATGTAGCTTTAATTAACAAGAACATTGAGCTAGAACAAACAATTTCCAAAAGCAAAGCTGAATTTGAGTCTGGGATTAATAATAAGAATGATGAGATTTACAAACTTAAATGCCAAATCACTAATGATAAGGCTAGGGAAGAGATACTTCTAGAGAAGTACAGAGACCTCAAAGAAACACTTGCAACTACTCAGGTAGAGTGTGATCGATGGGTAAATTCTTGCAAGGGTTTTGAAATGCTTCTTAGTAAGCAATCTGCTTCCAATGTGAAGTTTGGCATTGGTTATAATCACACTGCTCCTCCTACAGACTTTACTCCCAGAGCAGAGGTAGAATCTGATGGTGAAAGCAATAACCAATCATTTTCATCATGTGATCTACTATCTGATACAGCACCATCAGAAGTAGAAGTCAACATTAATTCCTCTCAGAAACTATCAGCTGATGCTGATGGTTCAAATGCTGACACTCACATGCTCACAACGTTGATCACTCCAGGTGATATTTCACAAGTACTGAAAGTACTAAAAAGAATGTCATAACACCTGGAGAGCAAGCCCAAACTACTACATGTACTAAAGGAAAGAAAAATGCATGTAGAAAGGGTGGGTAAACTACTAAAGAAGATATCAAGAAAGCAGGTACTAAAGCAAAGAAAACTGCTAGTACTGATAGCAAACTGCTGAAGAACAAGTCTTCAGTAGTTTCATCCTCTTCAGCAGATGATCAACTTAAGATGAAGAAAAAGCCATGTGAATATGTGGCTTATTCAATCATCTTACTGATGATTGCTGGTATAAAAAGGGCTCCAAACTCAAACATAATGAAAACATTAAAGAGAAAATGGATAAAATGAAAACTGAGTTTGAAATCAAATTTGTATCAGCAACATCAAAACCTGTAACCCCAAAATCCAAAAGAAATCCAAAAAGGGGTTAAACAAGCAACAGCTGAGATTGCTCAAAGAGAGATGGTACAACACAGGAACTCATCAAACTCAAGCACTAATGTGTCTGATGAGCTGAAGGCTTTATCACAAAATCAGACACAACTTGTTATGATGGTTCAACATCTATTGGGGAGAGTCAACCAATTAGATGCTCCTGTGTGAAACCACAGAGAAGAAAATCCATGCCAAAGGAATCTTCTTCTTCACCATCTCCATCCCCTCAGGCTGTTATTCATAGCAAGTCTGTTAGTTTACCATCTGTTGATGTGAATAGACCCAAAACCAAAAAGGTTTGGGTCTCAAAAACTAACTAATTGTTTATGATTGCAGGGTTCTTTAACATGCCAAAGTAGCATCTGGTATGTAGACAATGGGGGATCTATGCATATGACAGGGAACAACTCTCTTCTTCATGACTACTCTCAAGGAAAGAAGGGGTTTGTTTCTTTTGGCAGATGCTAAGGGTTACATCATTGGAAAAGGCTTTGTCTCCATGGAGAAATAAAGTTTGATGATGTTAATCATGTGGAAAATCTCAAGTACAATCTCTTGAGTGTCAGTCAAATGTGTGATAAAGGCCATGTTGCTCTTTTCACACCAGTCAGAACTGCAGGATTCTGTCATCCAAAGTTCTGAATTTGATTGATAAGGTGTTGGATGATCACACTCTCCTGAGGGCCAACAGGACATGAAGAGTGTATGCCTTAGATCTCTCCAAGAAATAAAAATCAGAGGCCATCCTTGCCTATTTTCCAAAGCCTCTCCTCAGGAATCTAAACTGTGGCATAGAAGGCTGGGTCATGTTAATTTCAAAAACATGAATCAGCTAATCCACAATAGTTTAGTGAGAGGCTTACCAATAAAGGAGTTCCACTATGATGAAACCTGCACTGCTTGTTTAAAAGGAAAACAGCACAAAGTCTCATTCCCTCCTATTGAAGAGCCTAAGTCCACTGCCTACTTGCAATTACTGCATATGGATCTATTTGGTCCTGTGAGAGTGATGAACATGGCAAAGAAGAAATACTATCTGGTAATTGTGGATGATTACTCCAGATTTGTATGGACTTTCTTTCTGTATTCAAAGGATGAGGTTGCTCAGAAGATTATCAACTTTGTGTTGTATGTTGAGAAGCAGTATTCTCTTTCAGTCAAGTGTATAAGGAGTGACAATGGAACTGAATTCAGAAACCATACACTTGATGAATTTTATCTTTCAAAGGGAATCAAAAGGCAGTTTAGCATCCCAAGGACTTCAGAACAAAATGGAGTAGTGGAGAGAAAGAACAGGACCCTAATTAAAGCTGCAAGGTCTATGTTGGCTGACTCTGGTTTGCCACTGACCTTTTGGGCTGAAGCTGTTAACACAGCTTGCTATGTGCACAATAGAGCCTTAGTAAATCAGAGGTTGATGAAGACTCCATATGAAGTTCTACATCACTTGGCTCCTCTCATTTCATTTTTCAGAGCATTTGGGTGTCCATGTTTTATTCTCAACACAAAGGATCAACTCCAAAAATTTGATCCTAAGGTGGATGCAGGGTATTTTGTTGGTTATTCATCTACTTGCAAAGCATACAGAGTTTTCAATTGCAGAACAAAGATAGTTGAAGAGACTTTGCATGTGAAGTTTAATGAATCTCCAATGGACAAGATTCCACAAACCTGTGGAGTTGTATGATTTGGACATACTGCAATATGTTCCTTATCAACCTCCAGTTGTTGCAGACCATGTGGATAAATCATCTTCTGCAGCATGTCTTCCACCTGGTGGTATGATGATGATGATGATAATAACAATACTCACCTATTCAAGTTTAGTGACCAACTGCCTGAGTCTGCTAAACTTGATGTTCATGTAGCTTCAGCAGTTCCATCCACAATAAATGCTGATGAGATTTCTGATTCCTCTACATCTTTTGAGTTACCATCAAATTCTTGGTTTCAAGAGTCTGCATCAACATCTGCTGCTGCTGAAGGTTCTACAAACACTTGCACAGATATCATTGTTTATCAAGAGCGAAGAATCACCCATGTCTCAAATCATTGGTGATATCAATGCTGGAGTTTCAACAAGAAGTCAATCGTCTAACTTCTGCTCTATACTCTCTTCATCAGTCAGCTAGAGCCAAAGAACTATCATATTGCTTTAAGAGACAATGGATGGGTTGAAGCCTGCAGCTTGAGCTACTTCAGTTCAAGAACAGCAAGTGGGGAGGTAAGTGTGCAATAGGCACTAAATGGGTGTTAAGGAATAAAACTGATGAAAATGGGCTTATTGTTAAGAACAAGGCTAGATTGGTTGTACAGGGGTTCTCACAAGAAGAAGGTATTGATTATGATGAAACCTTTGCCCCTGTAGCTAGACTAGAGGCAATTAGATTGTTCTTAGCCTATGCTGCATTCCACCATTTTAAAGTTTTTCAAATGGATGTCAAAAGTGCATTCTTATATGGCAAAATAAAAGAAGAAGTTTATGTGTGTCAACCACCAGGTTTTGAGGACAATAAATATCTGAATGGGTGTACAAACTTGATAAGGCTCTTTATGGGTTGAAACAAGCTCTAGAGCCTGGTATGAGACCTCTCCACTTTCTTCTCAAGAATAATTCACTAGAGGCTCCATAGATAAAACTTTGTTTATTAAGAAGGTGGATCAGCATAAGCTACTTGTTCAAATTTAGGTTGATGACATTTTTTTGCATCCTCTGATCCCCAGTTATGTGATGATTTTACCAAATTAATGAAAAAGAGGTTTGAAATGAGTGCAATGGGAGAATTACAGTTCTTTCTAGGCTTGCAAATCAAATAAAAGGCTGATGGAACCTTATTCATCAGTCCAAATATACAAAAGATCTTTTGAATAAGTTTGATTTACAAAATTGTAAGCCCTGTTCTACTCCCATGTGCAACACCACACAACTGGATGCGGATCAGAAAGGTAAAGCTATGATGAAACACTTTACATATGTATGATTGGGTCCTTGATGTACTTAACAGCTTCTAGACCAGATATCATGTTTGCTACTTATGTCTGTGCTAGATTTCAGGCTGCTCCTAAAGAGTCTCATTTGATTGCAGTCAAGAGGATCTTTAGATATTGGCAAGGTACACAATCTCTAGGTTTATGGTATTCCACTGGACACTCTTGCAAATAGTTGCTTTTTCAGATAGTGACTATGCAGGGTGCAAGTTAACTAGAAAGTCAACTTCTGGTGGATGTCAATTCCTAGGCAACTGTTTGATTTCTTGGCAGAGTAAGAAACAAACATCTGTTGCTACATCCACTGCTGAACCAGAATACATTGCAGCTGCAAGTTGTACTTCTCAGGTACTCTGGCTTCAGAACCAACTTTTGGATTATGGCATTACAGAGACTAAGACTCCATTATTAATGGCTAGTGCTTCAGCTCTGTGCATTGTCAAAAATCCAGTCCAGCACTCTAGGACCAAACATATAGAGATCAGACATCATTTTATTAGGGATTGTTTTGAAAAAGGTCTGATTGATCCTAAGTTTGTGCCTAGTGCTGATGAGCTTGCAGACATTTTTACTAAGCCTTTGGATAGTTCAACTTTCCAAAACCTAGTGTTACGGCTTGGTATGTTGCAGCTAGAATAAGTGATAACTACTGATGATCTCAGTATATAAGTACTGATGATCATTAGTACCATATCACATATAGTATTGATTCTGTTAAAACAACTGATAAAGTTACAACTACTGATGTAGTTATAACTACTGATGTCAATAAAAACAGAATAAGTACTGATGTCATATGAAACAACTGATAACAACTAAAAGGCTGATGAGTAAGTGTTGAGGACAGTATGAAACAGCTGAAAGGCTATGAATTGACGAAAACTACTGATGAGAACTTTCTCTTCAGTTGTTTCTACAACTGCTGTTTCATCCTAAACAACTGATGACCAAACCATGTCTTCAGTAGTTTCACAACTACTAATGACTAAAACCAAGTCATCAGCTGTTTACAACAACTGATGACAAAACCATGTCTTTAGTAGTTTCACAACTACTGATGACTAAAACCAAGTCATCAGCTGTTTACAACAACTGATGACAAAACCATGGTCTTCAGTAGTTTCATAACTACTGATGACTAAAACCAAGTCTTCAGTTGTTTCAACATATGAAAGGGTAATACCACGTCATCAGTCGTTTAAAACTACTGATGATTAACACCAAACCCTTCAGTCGTTTTCTAACCCTTACCCTATAAATACCCAATACCTAAGCCTTCAACGCTTCATCCTCTCCAAACCTAACGTTCAAATCTCCAAAACTTCTCTCTCATTAATGGCGACCATGCAGCTCAAACCACGCCATAACTGTGTTGCCTACCTCACAAAATCACCTTCTGGACAAAGTTCGACAACGCCATTGATCTAATGGTCCAATCTCCCTACAAAACGTCTTCCTTCTAAATACCATCATTCATGCCGAATCCTTTCACTAGTTTTGGGCGAACATCACCCTCACCACTGGGGAGAACAACACCGAGTCTCTCCAGTCGGTCATCAACAACCATCAAGTGGTCATCACTCCTGATATACTTCGCGAAACCTAAACCTGGATGATGCCACTTTTCCTGCTGGGTATCCAAAGGGCACAACTGATTTATCCTTTGCCCACCATGGATATCAGGGAAACCTTAGTGCCTCTACCATCCTGAAGAAACATTTCCATGATGCAGAACGTCTTATATTTCACATGGTAAATGTTTGCTTAGCTCCTAAGACTTCCTCTTGGGATCAAATGTCTACAAGGTGGCAGCAGGTATTATTCTCTATCCTTGAGCAACAAGACTTAAACTTTTCTGAAATCATTTTTCTTGAACTTAAGGATATGGCCTCAAAATCAATTTCTAACCGTTGGATATTATATCCTCGGTTCATTATGGCTATAATAGAGAATCAGCTGCAAGCTGAGGGACTTGTTGGCCTTGGAGTCCCTGCAACGGCTGTATTGCCTGAAGTATACTCCAGGCACAACTCTGACCACACACTGAAACAGGCTGCCAAACTGCGAAAACCCACGCAGTTGGAACCCAGAGCCACCACCTCTAGAACCAGAGTCCCCACCAAACCTAAATCCAAAAAGCCAAAAACGGCTACTCAGGGAGATGAGTTCCCTGAGGATGCCCCTGTACCACAAACACAGGAACCACATACTGGTATTAACCCCCCAGTTGTGACAATGACTCAACCTGCCAAAGCCACACAGGTATCCTCTCAACAGGATCCTGTTGCAACCAATATTAGGGAACCCACACTGCTGGAACCTATCTCACTTGAGAGGGTTACCATTGAAGAGCACCATTCACCCGGGTGCAATCTGTTTCTACCCAATCACCACATGCAACCGTCCCCCAAAGTCCTACATTAATTGTTGCACAAGTACTAAGTTAGTTGCACTCCTCACCCCCTCCCCAGATACCAATTACAACTGGGCATACCTCTACCATTGAGGGGGAGAATCAAAGTGCATCTGATAACCCACAACATAGGGGTTACAATGTTCCATTTCCTAGTGTAAAAAAGGAGATTGGAACTTCTGGTGAGGCTGCCACTTATCCTACTTCAGTATATCATCAGGATGTAGTAGGTACCATTACTAAGACCTTACCAGAGGCAACTGCTGATGAAGGACATAGTCCTGAGGCAGGAAGTCCCCAGTTCCAAGACAAAGGGGCACATGCTACAACTGATCTACACTCAGTGCATGTTCATCCTAATTCTATCAGGAGGTCAGGTGATTCAGTACCCACTGATGATGACCTGGGCTTCTTTTACGATGTCTTAGCCCAAAACACCATCCTGGAAGAGGAGGTGAGCAGACTCAAAGAGCTGCTTGCCAAAACTTCTGCGGATCAAAGACCATCTGCCTCTCAAACCCCATAGATGGAACCTTCATCCGAAGGTCTCCCAAACATAGAGCCACTCCAAATTCTCAGCCACCTGCCTCTGCTTCTGGCACTATTCTCAGGAACAGAACCCCCTGAGCAAATAGCTGCTATCTTCCAAAATTCCCTACCTCTCATCACACCTATAATCACTGATATAGTGATCAAAGCCATTGATGAGAGGCTTTCCTCCGTAATACAACCCTTGATAGAAGAAGTTGTGGGCAAACAGCTTTCTGACAATCAAACCCTTGCAACCAATGCAACCAAAAAAGGGGAGATTCAGTCAGTGAAAGCAAAAAGAAAGAGAAGTGTAGAGAGGAAAGAGAAAGAGAAAGAAACAGAAGTCATAGTAGTGGAAAAAGAGAAGGAGTTGGCTGTGGAGATTGAAAAAGAGATGGGGAAGGAAGCTGACATGGAGAAATCAAAGAAAAGAAAGAATGAGAAGGAGACTGCCTTGGAGCTGATGGTAAAAGAGGCTGATGCCGAACACAGCAGATCAATGGATAACATCATTGATCAATTGTTTAGGTAAGGCCATGACATTGACAAACTAGACTCTGAGATTAGAAGATTAGAGATTGAAGAAATCCAAAACAGATGGGCAAGTTATGATGTGTTAGAAAGAGAAAGGCTGGAGATCATGATCAGATTTATAGCAAAATATCTTGGAAGATCAATGATCGAAATCAAGGCTTGGTCCAGGGACATCATCTTGGCAATAACCACCAAGATCTGTTCGTCTGAAGTATACATTAAAGGATTAGTTATTGAAGCTTTAAATGAAGCTGGTGCTGGGACCAGGACTAAACTAGCCAAGCAATCTAAAGCCACACTCACTTCCAAAATGCTAGAACAGCCTGTCAACATTCCCACACCTACACCACCAAAACAACAACCCACCAAACCAACTCCCTTACCCTCAAAACCAATAGCCGATGATGTACCCTAGAAGAAGAAGAGAAGGGTATTGAGGCTAGAAGATGATGAAGAAGATGATGAAGATAGGCTGCCACTCTCAGCTGTTATACAGTTGCCGAAGGCCACAAGTCACTCCTCAACAATTACTCCTGAAACCCAAAGACAAATTGTGAAAGTGAAGCTAGAAGAAGAAGAACTTCACAAACAACACGATGAGGAATTGTTGAGGAGGGTTGACAAAGCATATGCAGCCACATCTTCTATCATCAACATGAAGAAGCAAGCTCTCAGATTATACACTCTTAAGCATACATTTCAATATCAAAAGGAGAGAGTAAGGATTTGGCCTGATCCCAGGGTGTCTCACAGGATTCACAAGAAAAACATTCCACAGAGATACATTGGCCAGGTGAAAAAGATTGTAGATGAAGTGATCTCCCTGGTCTTTGTAGTATCACCTGGGAAATCCTAGAAGACTTCAAGAAAGCTTATAAAGCTAACCAAACCCCACAGAAGATGCTTGAAAATAAAATGGTGAAAAAGGGGTTAGTTTATAAGAGGCTTGAAGAAGTCAGAAAGAATGAGCTCCAGTTGTTTTTAGAGGGTAATCACCCTGATGAATTTGCTTATATAATAATAACAACTGTGGAGCTAAAGAATGGGAAATAGGTCAAATACCTATCTGAGTACTATGGGCCTGAAACATTATTTGAAGGAGGTGCTGAAGAGCTGACCATGGAGGAACAAATTACCTTCCTTGAGGCCTACACAAGAGAGTCATACAGACTCATAGTAGGGAAGTAGATCTCATGGATGGGGTAACAACTCTGTGTCCAGTTCCCCAAGACAGAGTTCCTATTCATACTTTGCCAAACAGATCATTGAGACTTCTTCCCAGGCCTGTGCTTAAAAGGGTCACTTCTGAGCTGATCTAGAAGATAAAAAGACCAATCCTTCTGCCTTAATAAGTGGGACATCTTCAATAAGATTAGAGGTTTTGGCTACATTGGTTCAGGGGGAGCTTGTTGGACCAAAAGAACCAATGAGCCTGATCAGAAAAACCTCTAAGTCCCACAGACATCACAACAACTGCTGAAGACTTGATCAGCTGTTTGACAAAGTCTGAAGATTTCAACAGCTGAAGACTAAAGTACTGAAGATTTCAACAGCTGAAGACTAAAGTACTAAAGCCTTCAACAGCTGAAGACCAAAGTCTGAAGATCAACAGCTGAAGAACAAAGTACTGAAGATCAACAGCTGAAGTACAAAGACTGAAGACAATAGCTGATGACAACAACTGAAGTTCAAGTACAAGTACTGAAGCTTCAAAAGTTTGTTACAACAGCTGAAGAAGCATTCTTCAGTTGTTGTGATGGTTTCATTTCAGTAGTTTTCTTTTCAGTAGTTGTAGTGATAGTTAACACTTAGCATTTTTGTAAGAAGATGTCAGCTGTTTGACATCTTCAGTAGTTATGTTAACTATCAGTAGTTTGAATAAATTCTGTTAGAGGTCACTATCAAGTGACATCAACAGATGTCACATCTCCTATATAAGAGGTGTTGACCTAATTGTATGTGTGACATTCTGTTACCACGAAAGCGAATATTGAATGAAATATATTTTGCATAATTCTTTCTGTCTATAACCGTTTGTTCTTACTTTGAATATCTTTTGTGTTCTTGTGAATTGGCTAATTCATTGTTTGTTCTCCACTGCTATACTCTCAAATCAATCAAACGTAGATCACTGATCCTAACAAATGTTGTATGTGATGTTTATCATTTTTACTCAAGTATCATAAAACTTCCTGTGCAAGATTTAAAAGAGCTGAATAGATTACCTCTGATCAATCCTTCTGATTCAAAACGTGGAAAGATGTTTGTAGAATTATTAAAAAGAGGATTGGATAGATCAAGCAATTTTCTTAACACAAGATGTGATCAAGAGGACAAAGAGTACTTTGCTACTCTGAAGAAAAACAAGAAGCTTAAGGGAGTCTATTCAGAAGAAGAACATTCTTTGGTAGAATTTTGTGATAAATATTTTGAAAAAGTTACAACTCCTGGACTGAAAGTGATTGACGGTAATCAAAACTCAAAGCCAATTCTCAGATGGTTTTATAACACTGAGACATTTGAGCTGAAGTTAGTCCGAAATCTAGAAAGATGGGATGAGGACATGATTACTTTATTTGGAGTTTTTGAACTAAAACTGTTACATCCAAGTTATATTTCATTTTTGTCAGTACAAAAATTTGAGAAAGTATCTCCTGAAGTGGCTGAGCAAGATAAGAAATATTTCATTTCTATTATTAATATGATGAATGCTGCCATGGAAATAATATCTTTGAGAAAAGCTCTTGCGTATGCCAACATAGTCAAGAAAGATATTAAAGATATTGAATTCATGAGAATATCAAGGAAAGGAGTATTAGAAGTGTACTCAAAGGAAAGTAACAAGCCTATTGAGTATATGCTAACATTGATATTTCATGTCTTTCAAAAGACACATTGGAAAGAATGAACAAGACGGAGATTAAAACAAATGAAGCTAAACCCGAACAAGGCATTCTTGCAAGTAAATTCAAGTCTGCAATATCAAAAGCTTTGAAAGAATTAGATATGTACAAATAGAAGCCAATGTTCAAAGTCAAAGAAGAACCAACAGATTACTTTGAATGATGAAGTCAAGGTTGAAGATAGAATTGAAGATAAAGTTAGCAGTCAAAGCTTGAAGAGTTTGAAGACAGAAGACCATGTCAATCTTAGGGGGAGTATTGTTAAATACTCTAAGAAAGATTAACATGTTGTCTTTATTTGTCTTTTGATAGTTTGTAATAATATAGGGATTATTTGTGTAATTTGTGAGTTCCTTTACTTTTTGTTTTTAGTATAAATAGCTTAGATTTGCAGGTAGATAGTAACGAATACACAAGATATTCGAATCTGCTTTTCATACTTGTAATTGTCTTAGCTTGATATTAATGAAAACTTGAAGTTTATTGATATCTTGTTTTGATTTGATTACTTTGTGTGAATTTCATTGAATTTTGTTCATAAATCATCACAGATTTATTCATTTGATCCTATCAAAGTCAATGATTGAGTGGCGGAAACAAACAATCAAAAAACATTCAATGCAAGAAAAATACTCATAAATGCTGTTTGTATTGATATATGATAGTTGATAAATTACAGAGAATAATTACAACAAAAATTCTTTATCTATCAGCCGTCAGCTCATGTACGAGGTATCTATTCTATTTATAGGCAGACAAGATGCATTTTACAAAATGACTAAACTACCCCTGACCTATTACATCAGAACTAGTCTAAGTCTTCATCCGTATCTTTGCTTGTTCATCCGCATTGACAAATGCGGATGAGTTAACTTGATCAGCATTTCCACTTGATCAACCGCATTAGTATGTTGGTCATCCGCATTGGTTAATGCGGATGAACATATACTTGTGTGCATTTGTTCGGTCATCCGCATTTGTCAATGCGGATGAGCAAAGTCTTGTCCGTATTTACTTTATGGTCTTCCGCATTTGTCAATGTGGAAGAAAAAATACTTGTCCGTATTTGTTCTGTGCCTTCCGCATTGACAAATGTGGGAGAAAATACTTTATTCTTCTAAGCAGATTGTTCATTCACATTTCTTTTTAGACTTGAGGGATTTCAGCTGAACATTCATCAAATCACCCATTGAGTTGGAATGTATGATCCTTTTAAGGGTCCAACAATACTCCCCCTAAGGATTATACAGCCAAGTTTTCCTCAATATTTGGGTGGTGATTGATGTCGTGAAGATTCTGCTGGGTCTTCTGGGGGTAAGATGAATGCAACTTTGGTAGGATCCAGTATAGCTTTGATCATATTCATGAAGTTTGTAGCTTCTGACATCCTTTCTCTGCTTAACACATGAATCTTCATCTTGCTCATATTGTAGATGGCTTCCATTGGCAGCTTCTTTAGTGAAATTGGCTCCCATATAGAAATTGTAGAAAGTCCATCTCTTTGTATTAGTAAGCTCCCCCCACATCAACCTCTAGTTTTACAATGTTGCCAAGCTGTAGTGGTGTCTTTTTCTTCTTTCTTTTCTCTTTTTTAATTCTTATTTGATCATATGCCAACTTCAGCAGCTTGATGCACTTAAGAAAGAAGTGCATGTCCAACTCTCCCAATTTATTATTCCATCCCCTGAAATGTCTGGTGTTTATGTAATGGATATATGATTCATCAAGCAGTATAACCTCATATCCACTGAAATAATCTGATTTTAGCTCCCTCCTTTCCTCCCCACTTCCTTTTAATTACCATCTCATAGGTTTTCTCATCATAGTATACATTTGAGATGGGTGTGGAGGAATGAGTACGAGACACCATTTTCCTTTTTAATGATTCTGTAGGCTTTACCTTTAGCTCAGGGAATACAATTTCTTCTGCTTGCACCTTTTTCTTATTATCAAGGGGATTGACAAATGTTTTATCTTTTCTCAAGCATATTGTCTTTAATGCATTGAAGTTGTTTGTTCTTCTGAACATCATAAGTATGTTCTCAAATTCATATCCCCTGAACATAGCTGCATGATTGATCAGTTCAATTTGAGCTAGCTCCTTCAAATCATGAATCTCCAGGGCATTTACAAAAGCTGAGTACTCTGTAAAGAATTGTACTAGCCCTGAGATCCTCTTCACCATGAACATATTCCATGTACTGTCGTATTTCCAGGCTATTATCTTTTGATCTACCTTACCCTCGGGAGTAGACACCCCTTTGATTAGTTCTGCAGTAGTCAGTCCTTCTTGTAGTTTCAACTGAGATGGTTCAGCAAACCATTCAGGGTACTTGTAGAGCACTAGGGCAAGTAGTTCTTGGTCTTTTTGGTTCAGCATCATGTCTTCAGCTGATACTCTACTTCTTGGTTTGGTGCTTGCTAATTCTTCTTCCAGCTTCTTGAGTTTTTCTTTCTTCTTATTAATCAATTGAAGAGTTACAGCCCTTAATGAGTTTGTCTTCATGTTTCCAATCCTTCTTCTCGTGAACCCCTGACTTGATAGATATTCCTTCATTTCCTTACCAAACATATTATAAGGATCAGGAAATAATGGTTCATGGGATGGAGATGATTTATTCATTGAAGACAGCTTGTGTAGGGGACCCCTTCTTGGCAATGGTCTTTCATACCCGGTTGATTTCTTCAAAGAGGAATCTTTATGCTTTGGAGTATCCTTGGTGATTGCTTTCTCATATTCTGTTTCAATGTTTGGATCACGTAACCTTTTCACTTTGTTCTTCTTCTTTCATCCCTTCATATGTCATTCCAAACACTTCATCAGGATCATATCCTTGATTGATCAGAAACATGGCTTTAATCATCATGTCATCAGTTTGTGCTTGGATACCATGTCTTCCACTTCCTGTTCTGCTTTCATGGGACTGTCCATAAGAACATCCTTTTCAACTTCATATCCACCAACAATCTCACCTTCTTCTAAATCAACTACACCAGCCAATTTCTTCAATTGAGCTTCTGCTTGCTCATGTTCTTCCAAAAATTCAGCAATTGCTGCTAGACTTCTAGTGTCATCTTTTGTTTCTTAACTGGTTCTTCTTCAACTATTGGTCTTTTACCCTTAGCTTTTTCAGCTAAGTATTTCCTTTTTCGTGAGTAAGTTTGAAGTTGAGGGCTAGAGGTTTCAGCTTGTTCTTCTGGTTCACGTACCTTTTCAGGTGTGCTTGGCTGTTGATCATTCATTTTACTTTTCTCCTCCTCTTTATGTTCTGTTTCTATTTCTTCTTTCCTTTCTTTTTCATACATTTCATTTATTTTTTCTTTTTTTCTTCAGATAAAGAGATAGCAGGGACAATTTGCAAAGTCAATTCCTTCTCCAAAGGCACTGGTGATTTAGGGATAAAAACAATAGGCTCTGAATCAGTTCTTTCGTTGTTTACAAATTCCCAAAAATCATCATCAATGCTGAATTTTTCAGATGAAAAACTATCCAATGCACTAAAGAGTTCTTCAAATTTAGCTTTTTCATAGTTAGAGTCATCTGTGTTTCCAGAATACACTACCATATCTAGACTTCGATCTTTAATCTCTGTTTGACTTGCATCACCTCCTTTTCTTCATTTTCATACACATACTTGTTATCATCCAAATCTTCTTTTCTTGTTCTTCATCTTTCTTTTCATCATCCACTTTACTTCTTTGACTTTCAATTATCAGTTCTAGTTGAGAGATTCTTCTATTTTGACTTTGAAGCTCTTTTCAAGACTAGAAATGATTTCTGCTTGTTCCTTAATGATGTTTTCTTGTTCCTCCATTGCTATAGTCTGAATAGCAAGAGTGTCCACATGACCACTGATTTCATCTCTAGAATGGTTTAGTGCAGCTTTTAGGTACTCAATCTCCTTGTCTTTTTCTTTTCTTTCAGCTACATATTTCTCTTTTAGTTCTTTCAATTCACTTTCTTTCTCATCCAGTTCCAAAATTCTGTCATTGATGATTCCAACTCTCCTGTTTAAGGTTCTTTCCATCCTTTCCACTTAAAGTAAGAGCTCAGAGATTAGTTCATCCTTTTTATTAGGCCTGTTGATGTTAGATTCAGCATAGCTCTCTGAAGGAGCAACCTCAGAAGGTTCTTTCATAGCAGGGATTTGATCATGATGATCCTCCTCATCAGAATATGATTTGGATGATTTAGATGCACTTGTTGATCCTTCTATTTCAGCAGGGTGATCATGGGATGATGGTAAAGGTTGGTAAGGAGACATAGGTGATTGATGTGGTGGTGATATTGGAGATTGATGATGAGGTGATATTGGTGTAGGTTGAGGGGTTGTGTGTGGTGTTGGTTGTGGTAATGTTTGTGGAGATGGTTGTGGTGAAGGTTGTGGTGAAGTTTGTGGTAATGTTTGTGGAGATAGTTGTGGTGAAGGTTGTGGTGATGTATGTGGTAAAGTTTGTGGAGATGGTTGTGGTGATGTATGTGGAATGTTTGTGGAGATGGTTGTGGTAAAGGTTGTGGTGAAGTTTGTGGTAATGTTTGTGGAGATGGTTGTGGTGAAGGTTGAGCTATTGGTTGTGGTGGTGGTTGAGGTATTGGTTGTGGTGGAGGTTGAGCTATTGGTTATGGAGGTGGTTGAGCTTGACCTGCTTGATTTAATTGTTGAATCATCCAAGGAAGAAGGGGTGAGTGGGCACCATTGTAAAAGTTCCTTGGGTCCTTCTTCTTGATGTACTTATAGGATCTTGCATCATAGTGAGGGATGTTAAGCACAGGTCCTTCATTAACAATGTCATGAAATGATTCATTGATTAGACATTGAATGAATCTGCGATACATCAGAAACTTGTATCTTAATTCTTCTTGAATGTTAGAGATTAGGCCATTGAACACATATGCAGACATATTAAACGGTTTGTTGGTGCAGAGAGCACATATTGTAGAAGATGTGAGGACTGGAAGGTCATTCCATCCTTTTTTTCTTTTTGACAGACAGTGTTGGAACATATGAATTAGGAACCTCCAAGGCAGATCCACTAATCCTTTGACTATCTGTTTTGCTTCATAACTCCCTTCATAATCAATTTCAGTGAAAAATGTGGTTATTTCTTCATCATCTAATTCAAGAGAATCATTAGTATATCACCGAATTATAGACATTTTCTAACAGACTCTTCTGTGATCCTCAGAGTGAGCTCATTGTTGATTCTCCCAGTTAGTGTTCTCACACCATCATCTTCAACTACCTCAGCTGATTCCCAGAACGACCTGATGGGATTCTCACAGATTGTTGGTCTCACAGTCATGGCATATGCTACCCTTGTGGTAGATAAGAATCTTATCATATCTCTAAGTCCCTCGGCTTCAAGCACATGAGGGTTTAAATAACGCTGACGTTATGGAGCTTGCTCCATGTAAGATTGGCCATGTAATCTGCACAAGAGACATGTGTGTTAGTTATCAGTTTTGACTTTAAATTGACAAGGAAGACTGCTTGTTATTTCTGTTGAATTGCTGTCATGGCAAATGGTGAATTAGTCATTTAACAATCACAGTTTCAATGTTTGAACCATTAGAGAGGTATTGTTTTATAAATTTGTTTCAAATGTGTAATTTCAACATGCTCTGTTCTTACAACGAACAAGAATATCAAGATTTTCATGATGACAAGAATTTCTGTTGGTTTTCATGCTCATTGAAGTCGAAAAAGTGTATTATGTTACATCAACGAAACATGTTTTTGTGTTCTTCCTTATCATTTGGTTCTTGACTGATTTAGGTTTGTCATTCTGAAACTTAGGTTTTGATTAAACTTCTTATGAAAATTTCACCTTATTTCTGATCCGAATGTTGTTTTAGAATCGATATCAAAAGTTGATTGAGTAGATTCACACAAAAATCTTTGAATGTTAATGATGATGATGATGATTGAAGATGGTGTACTGTATGTTTGCGCTCGCCTCACTATAAAGTCTCTCAAATTTGAAAAGTGTTAAATAACCCGTTTGAATTCCTTTAAATAGTCAAATAATACATTTTAAAAAATTTTACAAGTTTAAAAGCAGATACAGTCACCACTGTAGCAAATGCTGAAGGTTAATTTGTTTGACTTTTGGTCATCCGCATTTGTTGACTGTAGCAAATGCGGAAGACAAACTTTTGACAATGACAGTCCGTATTTGGCTACTTTTGGTCATCCGTATTTGTAACTGTAGTAGATGCGAAGGACAAACTTTTGACTGACTATCCGCATTTCACTACTATTGCAAATGTGGAAGTTTTGTTTCTTATTTTTATTCTTTCTGCATTTGTCTACTGTTGCAAATGCGGAAGCTAAACTTGAAACCTTTGGCTGTCCGCATTTGTGTTGTAGTAAATGCGGAAGAATAACTTGTGATTGTGTTCTTCAGCATTCACTATAACAAATGCAGTAGGGTTACTTGTTTTATCCTATCCGTATTTGTACATAGTAGCAAATGCGATAGAACAAAGTCAATCAGCATTTGTGCAACTATATCAAATGCGGTTGACAACACGATCAACATTGCACTGTAGCAAATGCGATAAACCTGTTCATCCGCATTTGTTAACTGTAGCAAATACGGTAGAGTAAATTCCACATTTACTTCACACACTGATGCGGTAGAGTAAAATCATTGTCCGCATTAGTTGCACTTGAAAATAAATATTGTTACCTGCATCAGTTACATGCATGGGTTATCTTCACCCGTATTAACTAATGCACTTACCTGTATTAGCTTTTGAACTTAATCAAAAGTTAATGTGATTGAATTGATTATTCATCTTATGAAGAGGTGTCCTTGATTGATTTTTCTTATGAAGTTGGCTGTTGAAGTTGTCAATTCTTGCTTGGATTGACTTGTATGTCATAATTAATACAAGTTTCCAAATTCTGACAGATCTTGGACTTATCATGCTTCTAAGAATCTTGCATAAGCTGAGATATAATGGTATGACTTATTGCAACAACACCAACTAAAATTCTTTTTGTTTTGTTTTTCAAAATTAAGTTAATAAACAAAAATTTGGAGTTACTCAAAAATTTTAAATTACCCCCCCTAAAGTTTATGTCCATATATGGAGAGAAACTTTAAAGATTTAAAACTTTTTGAATATTATTTTGATTAATATTAATAATGAAGAGAAAAATCTATTTTGATTAATATTAAATGGACATGATTATGAACTTGAATATTGAAGGTATGTTTGTCCTCTTAAACCCATACCTGGTTGATATTTTGATGCAAATGACTTTTATCATGTTTTGGTTGATTTATTATTCAATGTGTACCTCACACACATAAGCATGAAATTATCAACCCTCCTTATACAATGCATGGTAGAACTTTTTCACAACTTTTCTTACCAGGTTACTTAAGTCATGAAATCTCATTTTCAGTGATCCTCATTGGGCTTCTTTTAAATTGATCCTTTTTCATATTGATCCACATTGGGATTCTTTTCACTTCACTTTGGAAGGTTATCCATGATAGGATTCTTTTGTTCATTCACTTGGAATGTATTACTTTGTTGATTCATCCAATTTTGAATGTGTTCCACATTGGGAATCTTTTGGATCATGACATCTGCACTATGCGCAAGTTTCATCAGGTCTTTGCTCAGCAAAACAAAGATGAAACATGATGTGGTAAAAGAGATTCACAAAGTATCATTACCTGGTGTGTTTAGGCTACTACACACACATGCATTCAGATAAGCCAATACGTACCTGTACTTTGTGATGAGTGTTTCACAATTGAATATGTCTTTAGTTCATCACTGCATGTATCATTCCTTCCAAGTTGAGCCTACCAACATATCTAGTAAGTCATTTCAGTCTTTTACATTTTGAAATTAAGCACAGTGAATGATATAACGACTGTAATTATATCATTGCCCATAGAACTCTTTTCTTCATTAAACTTGATTTCTTTTTGTGGTTTTCTGATGTTTTAAATTGTTTTTTTTGATGTTTTTCATGGTTTTTACTCAAGGTTAATCATGCCAATTGACTGAACCAGAAATTCAAACCTACTAGGTTCAAATGCCTTGGTAAACAAATCAGCTAATTGATTTTCAGTTGGTACTTGAATCAATTTGATTAAACCCTTTTCAGCACAGTCTCTCAGAAAATGATATCTAATCTCAATATGTTCTATTTTTGAGTGCTAAACTAGATTATTAGTTATAAAGACAGCAGCTGTGTTGTTAATAGAAATTGGCGTGTGCAAGAAGTTAAAACCATAATCAAGCATCTAGTTTTGAATCCAGAGAACTTGAGAGCAACATGCTGATGCAACAATATACTCAGCTTCTACTATGGACACAGACACATTTGTCTGCTTCTTGCATTGCCAGGATACTAGTCTGGGACCAACATATTGACAACCGCCAGAACTGGATTTTCTGTTGAAGTTGCATCCTCCATAATCACTGTCTGTGTAGGCATAGAGATTAAATTCTCCTTCCTTTGGATACTATAATCCAAGAGCTGGCTTGCCCTTTAGATATCTGAATATCCTCTTGACTGTGTTCACATGTGATTCTTTTGGATCGGCTTGATATCTGGCACACACACAAACACCAAACAGAATGCCAGGCCTACTGGCTGTTAGATAAATAAGTGAACCTATCATTGATCGATAGTTAGTCTGATCCACTGATTTGCCTTCAGGGTCAGGTCCAATCTTCACTTTAGTATCCACAGGAGTTCTGATAGACTGACAGTCAGCAAAGTGGAATTTCTTCAACATGGTTTCCACATATTTTGATTGGTTGATAAAGATTCCATCTGCTGTTTTTTGGACTTGCACCCCTAAAAAGAAGGTGAGTTCCCACATAGCACTTATTTGGAACTTTGAATGCATAAGATCTTCAAATTCTTTGCAGAGTTGCTTGTTTTTCGAGCCAAATATAATGTCATCCATGTAGATCTAGACTAACAACATGTCTTTCCCTCTTATTCTTCTGAAGAGAGCCTGATCAATCTTTCCGCTTTCATACCCATGTTCAAAAAGAAAGGATGATGGAGTCTCATACCACTTTCTTGGTGCTTGATGAAGACCATACAGAGCTTTGTCAAGCTTGTAAACTCTGTGAGAGAAATCTGGATCTTCAAAGCCAGGTGGTTGACTCACATAGACTTCTTCAGCAATCTTTCCATACAGGAAGGCACACTTTACATCCATTTGATAAACAGTGAATTTCATGGTTGCAAAATATACAAGAAAGATTCTGATTGATTCTAGTCTGGCAACAGGAGTAAACACTTCGTCGTAGTCGATTCCTTCTTCTTGAGTGTATCCCTGTGCCACTAGTCTTGCTTTATTCTGATGACTATCCCTCTATCATCAATCTTGTTCCTGTACAACCATATTGTATTGTTACATCAAGATTGGAGACATTCAATTCATTATGGTCAGAGGCACATTCATCTTGTATTGTTGTTGAATTATGAAGATTGTCAACTTCTATTTCAGTAACTGCAACATCTTCAACAGCACTGAGATTGCTGGCATCAGTTGATGTACCTTGTGTTTCTACTAGATCAGAAGCCTGTTTTTGATTTCTGATCTCATTTGACAAGTCATCTGAGTGAGATGGTACCAGGCTGGGACCTTCTTCAGAAGAAACACTAAGGTTTTGTGACAGTTGTCTGATAGGATCAGCTTGAAGAGGAACATCTTCATTCATATGTTCATCAAATGTAGGTGGAATCAATGGATAATTATCTCTTCTTTCTAAAGTTGATGAAGTATCACCTGAATGTATATTTCCTGCACCAGACAAGTGAAATTGGTCAAATGATTTTGTAAATGTGTCAATATCAAACAACCAGTCAGGACCATTTGTAGATTTGGGAAATGAATGTTCTTTGTGAGGATTCAGATGAATAATGAAATCGTTGGTCTCTATTTCTTTGTAAAAATTTAGCCCGAGTTTCATTATCAAAAGTTGGTTTTTGCTTAGGAAGGTCAAGTTTGTGTTTCATTGTGAGATGATTTCTTTGACCCTTTCTTAAATCCTTCAAGTTATTTCTGTCATTTGTTGATCTAGGTGTCCTAGATTGAGTATTATGAAGATGAGGTCTAACAGAGTTCATCACAGTAGATGTTTTTGAGATGGGCTTGTGTTATGGAATTCTCAACCCCTTCTGATTAAAGTAACAATCAGATGTAGTGTGATTGTTCATGTCACAGATTGAACAATACTTGTTGAAATAGCAATTTTTGGTGGAGTGATTATTCATATCACAGACAGAACAATATTGATTGAAAAAGCATTTATCTGTCTTGTGATTGAACATGTTGACAGGAAAGGATTTGAGAAATATAATCTCAGTTGATGTGAATCCATAAGGACCGAATATAGTGATTGAGTCAAAGATTGAGAGGCGGAATCAGACAATCAATGAACATTGAATACACATGATACTCATAAATATGTTTGTATATATTGAATACTTTGATTGATTGATTACAAGAACATTCAATGCAAACAGAACATTCTAGGAACCAAGAATCAAATCAATTACAGACAAAAGTTACCCCATGTATGAGGTATACTATTCTATTTATAGGCAGACACGTTGCCATTACAAAAGACTAAACTACCCTTACCAAAGCTAGTTTAAGTCTTCATCAGCATTGGCTATTGATCATCCGCATTGACAAATGTGGATGAGTTGACTTCATCAGCATTTCTTCAACCGCATTGAAGTTTGGTCATCCGCATTGGTAAATGCAAATGAACAAAACACTTGTCCGCATTTCTTTGGTAATCCGCATTGGTCAATGCGAATGAACAAATGTATATCCGCATTTGTTAACTTGTCATCCGCATTGACAAATGCGGATGACCAACACTTGTATTTTTCTTCTTATTCAGTAGATACTTGTCTTGATCCGCATTTGTTCTTGGACCTGAGGGATTCCAGCAGAGCAACCATCCACCACTTGAACTGGCATGTATGATCCTTTCAGGGTCCAACACATGTCACAAATATCACAATATATTTGTTTGTTTCTTGAATCAGATTTTTCCTTGTGTGACTCAACTGATATTTTCTTTTGATGAGTCACTTTCTTTTCTTTAGGCGCTGAATCAGAATCAGCCCTTTTAGTAGTTTGCTTCACAACACTACTTTTGTTCACTTGTCTGGGATGTTTCTGTTTCTTCAACCTATTTCTCACTTCTTTCTCAAACTGGTCAACACGTTCCTTGTTACAGATATCAAACCCAACTCCCCGCCTTAACCTTGATGATTGAGGGTCTGATGATGTTTTATGTGTTGAACTCAGTTTTACAGTTTGTTTCTTTTTCAGTGAAACCTTTTTTGATTTGCTTGAATTTTGTGGAGATATAATCTCATTATCAGAACTACTCTCAATAGTGGGTTTCACTATCTTGACATATTTCTTTTAGCCTTGTAAAACAGATGGTATGAATTTTGTCAGGATCAGTGATCACAAGTTTGATGTAATGAAGCGTAGCACAGCGGAATAAGAACAAGAATTAGACAAATTGTAGCAAGAATTTGATACTCGTATGCATTAAGAGCAAATACGGTTATAACGAGAGAATATATTTCTGTAACAAGGAATGTTTCAATAATATCGAATATTTCTGATCAAATCATTCTTATATTACTATAGGTTGACACTCCTTATATAGAGTGCAATCGCTGCTGTTATCACGGGAAAGTGACAACTGGCAGATCTATTACAAAAATAATTAACTCTTAACAAACTACTGAAATGTTCACAACTACTGAGAACATATCAGAGTGTTAAGTACAAAATAAGAAACTACTGATAAGAAACTACTGAAACTACAACGACTGAAGAACAAGCTCTTCAGTCGTTTTACAAAACTACTGATAAATATAAAACTACCGATGAGCACAACAACTGAAGAAGTATTCTTCAGCTGTTGTGTCAAACTACTGAAAAGATAAAACATAAAACTACTGAAAGGTAAACCGTCACAACTACTGAAGAAGACCTCTTCAGTTGTTGTGACAACGTCTGATACTTTGGTCTTCAGCACTTGTGTCTTCAGACTTTTTCTTTAGCACTTTTGTCTTCAGACTTTGTCTTCAGCACTTGTGTTCAGACTTTGTCTTCAGCACTTGTCTTCAGACTTTGTCTTCAGCACTTGTCTTCAGACTTTGTCTTCAGCACTTGTCTTCAGACTTTGTCTTCAGCACTTGTCTTCAGACTTGTCTTCAGCACTTGTCTTCAGACTTTGTCTTCAGCACTTGTCTTCAGACTTTGTCTTCAGCACTTGTCTTCAGACTTTGTCTTTAGCACTTGTCTTCAGACTTTGTCTTCAGACTTTGTCTTCAGACTTTGTCTTCAGCACTTGTGTTCAGACTTTGTCTTCAGCACTTGTCTTCAGACTTTGTAATCAGCTGTTGTCTTTAGCTGTTGTGGTCTTCAGTAGTTGTTGTGACGTCTGTGGGACTTAAAGGTTTTTCTGATCCGGCTCATTGGTTCTTTTGGTCCAACAAACTCCCCCGAACCAATGCAGCCAAAACCTTTAACTTTATTGAGGTCCCACTTATTGTTGGCAGAATGGTTGGTCTTTTTCCTTCTTGATCAGTTGAGAAGATGACCCATATAAGCACTGGCCTGGAAATAAGTCTCTGATGATTTGGTTGGCAATGTATGGATGGGAGCTTTGTATTGGGGAATTGGACACTGAGCTGTTCCCCCATCCATGAGACTCACTTCCCATGTATAAGCCTGTAGGATTCTCTGGTGTATGCTCTGAGAAACATAATTTGTTCTTCCATGGTCAGGTTCTCGGCTTCACCATCAAACAATCCTTCATGCCCATACAGCTCTGAGATGTACTTGGCCTATTTACCATTTTTGAGCTCAACTGTTGTAATCTGTCTGTATGCAAACTCATCAGGATGAGTCCCTTCAAGTAACAGACTGAGCTCATTTTGTTTGAAGTTCTCAAGCCTCTTGTAGACTAACCCCTTTTTAATAATTCTGTTCTCTAACATCTTTTGGGGTGGCTGTTTAGTCTCATAGGCCTTCTTGAAATCTTCTACAATCTCCCAGGGTGATACTACAAGGACCACTGTGATCTATTCATCTACGATCCTTTTTACTTGGCCCTTGTATCTCGAAGGAATGTCTTTCTTTACAATCCTGTGAGCCACCCTAGGATCAGGCCATACTCTCACCTTTTCCTTCTGATATTGAAATGTGTTGGCAAGGGTGTACAACCTCAGAGCTTCTTTCTTCATACTTATTATTGATGACGAAGCAGCATAAGTTTTATCGATGCTTTTCAACATTTCATCATCATGAAGCCTTTGCTGCTGTTCTTCTTCAATCTTTACTCTCACAACTTCCATCTGTGAGGTGGGAGTGATGGGCATGGGTTTGGCTTTAGCCAATGTTAGTACTGCAGACAGAGGCAGCCTATCTTCTTCCATATCATCATCATCTTCTTCTTCTTCTAGCCTCAACACCCTTCTCTTCTTCTTCTTAGGTGCAGCATCGGCTGTTGGTTTAGAGGGTAAGGGAGTTGGTTTTGTGGGTTGTGATTGTGGTTGTTTTGGAGAGGGAATGTTGACAGGCTGAGTTAGCATTTTGGCGGTGAGTGTTGCTTTTGAACAATCTTATTTCTCATCATAATACACATTGGATATAGGCAGTGAGGAATGTGTACCAGCAATACTTTTTCTTTTTAGTGATTCTGTGGGTTTGACTTTAAGTTCAGGAAAGATCACCTCTTCTGCTGATTTCTTTTCCTTCTTGTCAAGAGGGTTTACAAAAGATCTGTCTTTTCTCATGCAAATGGTTTTTAGTGAATTGAAGTTGTTGGTTCTTTTGAACATTCTCAAAATATCTTCAAACTCATAACCTCTGAACATAGCTGTATGATTAATCAATTCCAATTGAGCTAGTTCTTTTAATTCATGGATCTCCAGGGCACTTACTAGGGCTAAGTATTCAGTGAAAATTGAACAAGCCCTGAGATCCTTTTCACCATAAACATGTTCCATGAACTATCATACTTCCAGGCAATTATTTTCTGATCAACTTTGCCTTTTGGAGTGGAGACACCTCTTATTAGCTCTGATGTGGTTAACCCTTCTTGTAAAGTAACTTGAGATGGTTCAGTAAACCATTCAGGGTATTTATGCAGAATAGGTGCCAGATAGTCTTGATCTTTTTGAGTGAGTTGCATGTCTGGAGCAGATACTCTTATTCTGGGCTCTTGACTGACAAACTCCTCCTCCATCTTTTTCATTCTTTCCTTCTTCTCATTGATTACTCTAAGTATAGCATCCCTGAGAGAGTTTGTCTTCATATTAGCAAGTTTTCTCCTTGTAAATCCTTGGGAAAACAAATATTCTTTCATCTCCTTATCAGACTTGCTATATGGATCATGAAGGGTAGTCTGTGAAGTTTCAGCAGGTTTGGATTTCAGGACAGACTTTGTCTTTGAAGGTTGGGGGACAAGGATTTCTCATACTCTGCTTCAACCATAGGGTCAAGCAGCTTGTTTACTTTTTCTTCTTCTGCTATCATACCCTCATAAGTTAGCTTGAATACCTCATCAGGATCATAGCCGTGGTCAATAAGAAATAAAGCTTTTGATATCAAATCATCAGTTTTGGCTTTCTCAATCATATCATGCACATTTGATTTTTCTTTGACAGGGCTATCTTTGACAATTTGATCCTCATGAGTATATTCTTCTTCAATTTCTCCCTCTTCCAGATCAATATAATCAGTCATTGCTTTCACTTGAGCTTCAGCCTTTTCATGCTCTTCAAGAAATTCAGCAATGGCTGCAAGACTGCGGGGATCATCCTTTTTAGTCTTTTTGATTGGTTCTTCTTCCACCATAGGCCTTTTACCCTTAGCCTTTTCAGCAAGATACTTTCTTTTTCGGGTGTAGGTTTGAATTGGAGTAGAAGAAGAGGTTTCTGGAATTTTAGTTTCATCAGGCACTCTTTCAGCCTCTTTGATTGTTTCATCCTTTTCATTTATTATTCTTTGATCCTCACATATTTTTCTGATTAATTCTTTCTGATCATGAGACAGTGATACAGCAGGTACAATTTGTAAACTCAATTCCTTCTCTAATGGAACAGGATATTGAGGAATTTCAACTATAGTCTCAGATGAGCTTGTTTGATCATTTATGAAGTCCTAGATTTTGTCATCAATAATAAGTCTTCTGATGAAAACATGTCAAGTGCCTTGATCATGTCATTGAATTCAGCCTCTTCTTTAGTACTGGGAGCTTCTGCTTCACCTGAGTAATTCACTAACTCCATGTTGGATCCTTCTTGTCTGGATCCCATGTTTTCTTCTTCTTGATAAGCAGTACAAGTTTGCTCATTCACTCTCTCAGACTCTCTCCTTAGTTCAAGGATTAATTCAAGTTCAGCTATTCTTTGAATGAGAGCTTTATTCTGAGATTGTAGATTGCTGATTGTTTCATTCTGCTCCTCTATAATTTCTTCTGTTCAGCCATGGCTACAGTCTGGATGGTTAAAGTGTCAACATGACCACTTATTTCATCCTTGGACAGTTGAAGAGCAGCCTTTAAATTCTCAATCTCACCATCCTTCTTCTTTTTTCAGTCTCATACTTTTCTTTTAAGGTTTTCAATTCTGCATCTTTTTCATCTAACTCCATCAATCTGTCTTGAATTATGCTAGCTCTTCTGTTGAGTATTTTCTCCAGTTCTTCAATTCTTTTCAACAGTTGAGAAATCATCTCATCTTTTTCATTAGGTTTTAAGACATTTGATTCAGTACAACTTTCTGAAGGAGTAGCTTCAGAAGTTGTTTTTCTTTTCTGATGATGATCCTCCTCATCTGAAGATGATTTGGATTTTCTTGAAGAACTAGTGGAGTCATCAAGGTTTACAGGTTCTGTGTTTGGTGGTGATGATTGAATGGGAGATGTATGAGGTGGTTGAATTGGAGATAAGAAAGGTGAGGTGATTGGTTCAGATATATACTGGTGATTGGGGTGGTATATTTTAGGTGAAGGCTGAGGTATAGGTTATGGGATGGAGGTGGTAATTGTGTAGGAGTATGATGTAGTGATGGTTGAGGTGAGTGTTGCGGAGATGGTTGAGGTGAGTGTTGTGGAGATGGTTGAGGTGAGTGTTGTGGAGATGGTGAAGCAACAGGATGTTCTAGTTCAAACTATTGAATCATCCAAGGAAGAAGTGGTGAATGAGCTCCACTGTAGAAGTTCCTAGGATCCCTTTTCTTTATGTATTGTATGATTTTGCATCATAGTGGGGAATATCAAGTACTGGTCCCTGAATGACCATATTTGGGAATGCTTCATTGATTAGGCATTGGAGGAATCTTGGGTACATCAGAAATTTATATCTCCTTCCTTCTTGGACATTGGATGTCATGCCATTTAAACATAGGCAGACATGTTAAGGGTTGGTTGGTGCAGAGAGCACATATTGCTGATGATGTTGTGATGGGAATATCATTCCATCCTGTTTTCCTTTTGGACAAACAGTGCTGATACAAATGAATCAGAAATCTCCATTGTAAATATACCAAACCCTTGACTATCTGTTTAGCTTCAAATCCACCTTCATAACCAATTTCTGCAAAGAAAGAGGTTATGGTATCTTCTTCAAGTTCCAATGGTGCTTGAGCACCATCACCAAACCTCAAGCATCTTCTAACACTTTCTTCAGTAACAATTAGTGTATGCTCACTATCAATTCTCCCCGTCAGTGATCTTATTCCATCATCCTCAACAACTTCAGCTGACTCCCAAAAGTTTCTGATGCAGCTTTCAAATATGGTGGGTCTTACTGTCATGGCATAAGCTACCCTTGTAGTAGAAATGAATCTGATCATGTCTCTCAATTCTTCTGCTTCTGGTACATCAGGGTTGAAAAAACAACTGACATTATGGAGCTTGCTCCATGAGAGATTTGCCATTATAATCTGCATTCAAGACATATGCATTAGAATCACTTTATTAATTAAACCAATGTTCATCACATTTGACTTTCATAGGTCAAAATTAAAATCATATAAACAGTACACTTGATTTTGACCTATTCGAATTTTGTGATTCATGATTATGTTGTTTTGTTACTTGTAAATATGAGCACCAATATTACTTAATCTTAACGTAGGATAATCAGATTCATAGTTTTTGATTTCATAATTGTTCTGATTTTAGTCTCACGGTTCAAAGAGCACTTTAGCATTGAATACATGTTTGAAGCTTGAAGATACACTTAAGAATGAGTCGAAATCCTTCCATGTTAATGAATATTTTTTTGATTTTGTGAACATTCCTTAACCTAGGTCACTAACATCATCGTACAATGAATGTTCGACATTTATGATTATTCACCTTTTCTCAGAATCCTTTTGGTTAAGAATCAATGCCCACGTTTTGTTGAATCGATTGAGGAACTAGGTTTAAAAGGTGAAGATGATGATGAACAGTATTTGGTGGCGCTCGTCTCACTATGAAGTCGCTCAAATTTGAAAAGTATTAAATGACTCTGTTGGTTTTCTTTAAATAGTCAGATAATAGAATTCACAAATTTTTTACAAGTTTTGATTTCAAATGCTATCACTACTGTAGCAAATGCAGAAGTGTAAATGTTGATAATTTTAGACATCCGCATTTGTGTACTGTAGCAAATGCGATAGAACACATTTTTGACCGACTGTTCGCATTCATCCTTTCATCCACATTGTGTACTGTAGCAAATGCGGTAGAACAAACTTGATGAGAGCATTGCATTTGTGTACTGTAGCAAATGTGAAACTTTGAAAGTAATCAGCATTTGTACATTGTAGCAAATGCGGAAGTGAAACACTTGTATTTGTACATCCGCATTTGTACACTGTATCAAATGCGGAAGAGTTAAACAAATGCGGGAGAGTAAACCTTATCCGCATTAACAAATGCGGCTGAACACTTAGTAAAATTTTCATCCGCATTAACAAATGCGGTAGAATACTTTAGTTCCGCATAGGTTTAAACACTTCAAATTTTCTGAATTCTTGATGCACACCAATGCGGTAGAGTAAAATCATTGTCCGCATTAGGTTTAACTTTGAAATAAGTTGTTTTGCATTGGTTATGTGTCTGGGTTACCTTCACCCTCATTAACCAATGCACTTACCTGCATTAACTTTTGAGTTTAATCAAAATTTAATGAATCTTGATTTTGATGAACTTGTTATGAAGATATGGCTTATGAAGTATGTCTTGTGACATGGTTGACTATTGAAGTTGTCAATTCTTGCTTGGATTGACTTGTATATCAGGAGTGATACAAGTTTCCTATTGTTGACTGATCTTGGGCTTGAGGGGTTTCCAAGAATCTGCATCTGCATAAGCTGAGATACTATGGTATAACTTCTGCATTGACACAAACATTTTTCTCTTTGTTTTGATTTTAGGAAAGTAATTTAAGAAATTGTAAGTATATATATACTTGATCAAAAACTTTAAAGTATGGTTCTTGATCAAAAACTTTAAAGTACTCCCCCTAAAGTTTTGATCCATTTGTGGATGAAAACTTTAAGTATTAAAAAAAGCTTTTTGAATGTACTTATAATTGATGAAGAGAAGTATATCTTTTTGTTGGGATCATATCAGTCTTGCATTACACAAGTGCATATTTTGTGATAAGATTGACATGTTTATGACATTATTGATTGAAGGTATGATTGTCCTCTTAAACTCATACCGGGTTGATATTTTGATGCTAGTGACATTTATCATGTTTAGATTGATTTAGATATTCAATATGTACCTCACACACCTTGCATGGATGATCAACCATCCTTATGATTGTATGGTAGAACTTTTTCACAACTTACATGACCAGGTTACTTAAGTTATGAGATCTTATTTCACTGATCCACATTGGGATTCTTTTACTTTGACCTTATCATGATGATCCACATTGGGATTCTTTTCACTTCACTTTGGAAGGTGATCCGTAAACAGATTCTTTTGTTCATTCCTTTGGAATGTATTGCTTTTGTTGATTCATCCATTTGGATGTGTTCCTCATTGGGAATCTTTTGGATCATTACATCTGCACTTTGTGCATTATTCATCAGGTCTTTGCTCAGCAAAACAGAGATGAATCTGATGTTGGTGAAGGAGATTCATAAAGTATCATTCCCTGGTGTGTGTTGTTACTACACCTACATTCACTTGAATAAATTGATACATACCAATACTCTGGATGAGTGTGTCACCATTGAATATATCTTAGTTTATCACTGCATGTATCTTCTCTTCCAGTTGAGCCTACCTACATATCAGGTAAGTCATGACAGTCTGTCAAATTGGAAATAAGCACAGTGATATGAATACTGTATTATACATTTCCCAATCTTTTCTTCATCAAAAATTTCCTTTTTTGGATTATTATTTTTTTTTATTTTATTTTTTTATTATTTTTATTTATTTATTTTTTGAATAATTTTTACATTGTTTTTGATGTTTTGATGGATTTTATTCAAGGTTAATCATACCAATTGATGAAAAGAATCGAATCTACTCGGTTCAATGCCTTAGTAAACAAATCAGCCAATTGATTTTCAGTTGGTATTTGAATCAATTTGATTAAACCCTTTTCAGCACAGTCTCTCAAAAGTGATATCTAATTTCAATATGTTTTGTTTTTGAGTGCTGAACTGGATTATTTGTAATAAAGACAGCTGCAGTATTGTCAATATAAATTGGGGTATGCAAGAAGTTATAACCATAATCAAGCATCTGGTTTTGATCCAGAGTACTTGAGAGCAACAAGCAGATGCTGCGACATACTCAGCTTCTGCTGTTGACACAGATACATTTGTTTGCTTCTTGCATTGCCATGAGACCAATCTGGGACCAAGAAATTGACAACCGCCAGACTTGGATTTTCTGTTGAAGTTGCATCCACCGTAGTCACTGTCTGTGTAGGAATAGAAATTGAAGTCTCCTTCCTTTGGATACCATAATCCAAGAGCTGGTTTGCCCTTCAGATATCTGAATATTCGTTTGACAGCATTGACATGTGATTCCTTAGGATCAGCTTGATATCTGGCACACACACAAACTCCAAACATAATGTCGGGTCTACTAGCTGTAAGATACATGAGTGAGCCTATCATGGATCGATAGAGTGTCTGATCTACTGATTTTCCATCTGGATCGGGACCTATCTTCACTTTAGGATCTACAGGAGTTCTGATAGACTGACAATCAGCAAGGTGGAATTTCTTCAGTATTGTTTCTACGTATTTTGATTGATTGATAAAAATTTCATCTGCTGTTTGTAGAACTTGCACCCCTAAAAAGAAAGTGAGTTCTCCCATAGCACTCAACTGAAATTTTGAATGCATGAGATCTTCAAATTCTTTACAGAGTTGCCTGTTTGTAGAGCCAAATATGATGTCCCACATATATCTGTACTAGCAACATGTCTTTTCCTTTTCTCTTTCTGAAGAGAGTCTGATCAATTCTACCTCTTTCATATCCGTTGTTAAGTATAAATGATGATAGAGTCTCGTACCACTTCCTGGGAGCTTGATGAAGACCATACAGAGCTTTGTCAAGCTTGAAACTCTGTGAGGAAAATCAGGATCTTCAAATCCAGGTGGTTGACTCACATAGACCTCTTCAGTAATCTTTCCATACAGAAATGCACATTTCACATCCATTTGGTAAACAGTAAACTTCATGGATGCAAAATATGCTAGAAAGATTCTAATGGCTTCTAGCCGAGCTACAGGGGCAAATACTTCATCATAATCTATTCCTTCTTCTTGAGTGTACCCCTGAGCTACCAATCTTGCTTTATTTCTAATGACGATTCCCCTGTCATCAGTTTTATTTCTGTATAGCCATCTGGTACCAATAGGATATTGTCCTTTAGGAAGATCTACCAGTTGCCATACTTCTTGTTTCTTGAATTGTAGCAACTCTTCCTGCATTGCTTCAATCCAGCTGTTGTCTTGAAGTGCCTCTTTGATGTTTTTGGGTACTGTTTGACAAAGAAAGCATGAGAACAAACAGATGTTTGCAGTGCTTGACTTGCTTCTTGTCACTCTTTCATGAAGATCACCAATAATGGTTTCAACTGGATGATTCTTGTGTATTCTGGTGGGTGGAATTGAGTCACCAGTAATTGTTACATCAAGATTGGAGACATTCAGTTCATTATGGTCAGAGGCATCATCACTTTGAACTGTTGGAGAATTATGAAGGTTGTCAGACCCTGTCTCAGTGTCTGCTTCAGCATTAGCAGCACTTTCATTGTATCTATCATTTGATCTTCTTTCCACTTCAGCTGAAGGCAACGCTTGTTTTTCATTTCTAATTTCTATAGATTGATCTTCTGAATTAGATGGTAACAAGTTGGGTCCTCCTGCATTTGAAATGATTTGATTTGTGGTTGATTGTCTGATGGGGTCAGCTTGCAGAGGTACATCTTCATTTGGTTCTTCAGTGTGAGTAGGAGGAATTAATGGAAAGTCAAATCTCCTTTCTATGCTTGAAGATGAACTAGCTGAAAGTAGGTTACCTGCATCGAACAAATAAAATTGATCAAAAGATTTTGTAAAAGAGTCAATATCAAATAACCAATCGGGACCATTTGTAGATTTGGGAAATGAATGTTCCTTAAATTGAACATTAGTTGATTCATCAACAATGTTTAATCAAGGATTAAACACTCTGTAAGCCTTTGACACAGAAGAATAACCTACAAAGAATCCGTCATCAGACTTAGCTGAAAATTTTCCCAAATGGTCACGGGTATTTAATATTGAGACTGGACTACCAAATGACTTAAGAAATCCAATAAATGGTTTTCTTTGAAACAGCAGTTCATATGGAGTCATGTTTCTTCTTTGACAATCATAGTTTGATTTTGTACAAAGCATGATGTGTTAACTGCCTCTGCCCAAAAGGTTATTGGCAATTTAGCATCAGCTAGCATAGTTCTTGCTGCTTCAATTAGTGTTCTATTTCTCCTTTCAGCTACCCCATTTTGTTGAGGAGTTCTAGCCGCACTAAATTGATGAGCTATGCCTTTAATTATGCAAAATGAGCTCATGTCTTCATTTTTAAATTCTGCCCCATTATCACTTCTTATGCTTTTGACCTTATAGTCAAGTTGGTTCTCAATTTTAGTGATAACTCTTTGATTATTGAGGATGCTTCATTTTTATGAAGTAGGAAGAAAACCCATGTGAATCGTGAAAAGTCATCAATGATAACCAACAATACTGTTTCTTTCCCATACTCATGACATGTGTTGGGCCAAAGAGATCCATATGAAGTAGTTTCAATGCAGTATTGTTTGAGTTCACAAGTTTTAGTTTATGTGAAGATTTATGTTGTTTTCCTTTGAGGCATGCTGAACAATGATCAATAGAATGAAATTCTTTTTGAGGCAATCCAATGACATAGTTTCCTTTTACTAATCTGTTCATGTTTTTGAAATTTGTGTGCCCCAAACGTCGGTGCCAAAGCTGTGATTCATCAAATGATGCTTTTGACAAGAGACATGTTTCTTCTGTTAGTGTAGTAGAATTAAGGTTTAAGACATACGTATTATTCTTTCTCGGAGTCTTTAATACAAGCCATTCTTCAGGGATATGAAATCTTGACTTTAGAATATAACAGTGGGTGTAGGTAAAGTGAGTCGAATATCTCTTGTCGCAGATCTGAGACACGCTTAGAAGATTGAAATTGAGTTGTTCACAATAATTCACTTTATCAAAGCTGAGCATCCCATTTGTCACAGATCCTTCTCCTGTAATCCTACCACCTTGTGAATCTCCTCCAAATGCCACAGGTGTTCCTTTAATTTGCTTGAAATCATGAAGGAGGGAACGATCTCCAGTCATGTGTCGGGAGCATCCACTATCAACATACCATAGGCTATTAGACCTATATGGATGACCCTGCAAGCACAAAAGAACTAGTTAGAATATGGAACCCAAGCCACCACGGTCTTGAGTATCCCGTTTCTATGCATAATGGTGACCTCTTGAAGTTTTCCTCTAACCTGTGACCTAATTAGAGGTGGTCTTTGAGGTTTTCTGTGAGAATATGAATGAGCTATTTCATCACCATCATTTGAAAATCAGAACAAGTATGAAATCGTTTTCTATATTGTTTCTTTGATTTTTACCTGAGTCTTTCATATTTTCATCCTTTGTTGGTTTATATGTCCTTGATTTGTTATTATAAATGTGACTCTTAACAGTTGTTTTGTCAGATGATGTTGGTGAGATAGGCTTGTTTTGAGGAATTCTCACTCTTGATTGCTTGTAATAACAGTCATTTGTATTGTGATTGTTTAAGTCACAGACTGAACAATATTTGTTGAAATAACATGTTTTTGTTGAATGATTGTTCATGTCACAGATGGAGCAATATTGATTGAAAAAGCACTCCTCTGTTTTGTGGTTAAACATATCACATATGTCACAATACATATGCTTGTTAATTTTCTCAGATTTTACTAGTCTTGACTCAGTTGATTTTCCCTTTTTCAACTTAGTATCATTCTTTTTGCTGGAAGAAGAATCAAATTCAGCCTTTTGTGCAGTTTGCTTTACTGCACTGAATTTGATTGTCTTTTGAGGCTGTTTTCGTTTCCTCATCCTTTTCTGTAGCTCTTTCTCAACTGTTCAACATGATCTTTATTGCATATGTCAAATCCTACTCCATTTCTTTATTTTGATGTTTGAGGATCAGGTTGACTGTGTGATTTTGAACTCAGAGATTTTTGTTATTTCCTTTTAATGAACCTTCATCTGATATGCTGAATTTTGATAGAGTATTGATCTCATTATCAGAACTGCTTTCAGCAGAGGGTTTAATATTTTGCACAAACTTCTTTTTCCCATTAGCTATAGCAGGTATGAATTTTATGAATGGAACAATAGCTTTAATGGGGCTGACTGGTTTGACAACACTTACTATCTTGTCTGAACACTCTTTTTTTTTATTGGGTGACCTAACTTGATTTTATCCTCACTAGTTTCAATGTAAACACTTGGTTCATTTTGAGGATTTGTGATTTGTTTTACTATCGTGTGGGTTTTAATAGTGTTAGGTTCAGTTTGATTTTTGAGTGTGACAGATTCAGGCATGACAGTATAGTTGTCATTGTATGGTGGAGGACATGAATTATACCAAATCCCTGACATGTCCTTTGGATCCTTTTGAGAATCCAGCATCTCTTGCAGCTTTACTGAAGATTGTTGAAACTTTTCATGTTTCATTTCAGTAAGGGCTTGGTCAGCTTTAGATTGAGCTAATTTTTCAGATAATAGCTCATTCTCCGCTGCAAGAGAATACTTCTCACCATGAAGTTTTTCTATGTCAGAGATGAGAGATTTAATTTTAATTTCAAAACTTTTTATTTCTCTCTTCATCATCTCTGACTTTACTTTCTCCTCTTTTATTTTCTCAGCCAATTTGTGGTTATGCTCTCTATAACCTTGAAGTTCATTTATGCACTTATCAGAACAAAGATTGGATTTTACCTCAGATGGCATGGGGATGGTCCATCATTAATGTGTGCCATTAGTGCATGGTTCTGGAATTGTGGCTTGACTTCCTCAGCATACTTGCTCCAGTCACACACTCCGTCTTGTCTGATCACAAGTGCATTTACTGAAGGTTGGTTGCTCCCAAAAGCTTGATTAGCCAGTTGAGGTTGAGCTTGAGAAGATTGCTGTTGTTGATGATGATATTGTTGCTGATGATTGAGGGAGGGAATGCTTGAAGACGGTTGATATGATGACTGACTCTGAGAATGTCGTGGAGTATTGTTGTTTCTTCTTGGAGCATTACATTCTCTAGGGAAGTGCCCGGCTATTCCACAATTGAAGCATTTGACTTTGGATTTGTCGTATCCGAGCTTAGTATTTTCATTCAGGCTGAGTTTATTGCCTTTCCTGAAAAAATTTTTAGCTCTCATGCAATCATAGCCATTTGCCATTGTAAATCCATCTCTTCTACATCATCTGGATCCATTTCCTCCAGATCTTCTTGGATTAGATGTGCAGAAGTCAGTCTTCCTCCCAAATATGCCTCAAAACTTGCTACAAAGGCATTATATGTAGCCTTCTGTTCTTCTGTTTTTTGATCATCAGTAGGGTTGGTAGAGACAGAAGAGAATCCTGTTGATTGATTGGTTGATGTTGATGCTGATGTTGATGGTCTGTTAATTGAGTGTGCTGCAAATAATCCAGTGGTTTTGTGTTGATCTCCAGATGACAGAAAGTCATCCTCTTCAGTGATGAAGGCATTCTCAACAGAATGAGTTTCAGATGAAACTTATAAGCTTCAACAACTTTTGGTCCTCCAAGATTCCTACTTCTTTCATCAAGTTCCAGTGCTTCAATTTTTGCAATCATTATGTCAAGAGTGGTACTCTCCAAATCAAGAGTATTTTTCAGCATTGTTACATTTTGTTTCCAATGCTCTGGAAGACTATGTAACATTTTCTTGTTGAGGTGTTTTGATTTGTAAGTCACTCCCACTATCTCCAAATCATTTACTAACTGCACGAATCTGTGCAATTGTTTAGAAATTGATTCCCCTTTGAAATGATGGAAGGTTTCATACTGATTTATTAGTTTGTCTCGGTTGATTTCAGCAACCTCACTACTTCCTTCACACATTTGCAAAGCATCCGAAACTGCTTTTGCAGTTCCATACTTCTCCAGCCTTTTAAGCACATCCATCTTAAGTGCTTGAGTGAGGATGGAACATGCTTTAAGGTCAATCTTGATCTTCTTATAATCGTCATCATCTAGAGTAAGATCTTCAATGGGAATCCTGGTTGTTCTGTAGAGAGCTGCCTGATCAGCTGATAGTGTTATTGGGATGTGGGGACCTTTACATATCGAAATCCAGTAGTCAGGATCTACACCTGTAATATAATTCATAAATCTTATTTTCCATTGTTTGAACTCAGATTTATGTTTCAGCATTGGTGGTTTGGGGTATGCCCAAGTTTTGAATAATTGTGAGAATCCATTTTATTAGTTGATTTTTAGTATGGATTAGTGAGTTTTTAAGTCTATTCAGTGGGTTTAGTTCAAAACGTCCAGTAGATTCAGATCTGATGACTATGATGTCTATAATCAGGAGTGTCTTTGTATTGTTGTAGGTTGTCGGACTTGTAGTATGTAAGATGGTCTGTGTTCGACTGATTGGTTGAATGAGGGGCTGTTGATGAGTATTTCAGGTAGTATTCGATGTGTAAACTGATTAGAGATGTATAAATACTCTGTTCAGCTACTCAATCACCAGATCTATCGGGTTCAGACCAGATCTGTGCAGATCTGAGTAAGAACTGAGAGCCGTGGCTCTGATACCAATTGACTGGAAAGGATTTGAGAAAGATAATCTCAGTTGATGTGAATCAATAAGGACCGAATATAGTGATTGAGTCAAAGATTGAGAGGCGGAATCAGACAATCAATGAACATTGAATACACATGATACTCATAAATATGTTTGTATATATTGAATACTTTGAGTGATTGATTACAAGAACATTCAATGCAAACAGAACATTCTAGGAACCAAGAATCAAATCAAATTACAGACAAAAGTTACCCAATGTATGAGGTATACTATTCTATTATAGGCAGACACGTTGCCATTACAAAAGACTAAACTACCCTTACCAAGGTAGTTTAAGTCTTCATCAGCATTGGCTATTGATCATCCGCATTGACAAATGCGGATGAGTTGACTTCATCAGCATTTCTTCAACCGCATTGAAGTTTGGTCATCCGCATTGGTAAATGCGGATGAACAAAACACTTGTCCGCATTTCTTTGGTAATCCGCATTGGTCAATGCGGATGAACAAATGTATATCCGCATTTGTTAACTTGTCATCCGCATTGACAAATGCGGATGACCAACACTTGTATT
Organism: Flaveria trinervia; assembly: GCA_025506515.1. Classification (NCBI taxonomy): domain Eukaryota; kingdom Viridiplantae; phylum Streptophyta; class Magnoliopsida; order Asterales; family Asteraceae; genus Flaveria; species Flaveria trinervia. The sequence goes on from CM046443.1 coordinate 65,718,918, forward strand.
TTTCTTCTTATTTAGTAGATACTTGTCTTGATCCGCATTTGTTCTTGGACATGAGGGATTCCAACAGAGCAACCATCCACCACTTGAACTGGCATGTATGATCCTTTCAGGGTCCAACACATGTCACAAATATCACAATATATTTGTTTGTTTCTGATCAGATTTTTCCTTGTGTGACTCAACTGATATTTTCTTTGATGAGTCACTTCTTTCTTTAGGCGCTGAATCAGAATCAGCCCTTTTAGTAGTTTGCTTCACAACACTACTTTTGTTCACTTGTCTGGGATGTTTCTGTTTCTTCAACCTATTTCTCATTCTTTCAAACTGGTCAACACGTTCCTTGTTACAGATATCAAACCCAACTCCCTGCCTTAACCTTGATGACTGAGGGTCTGATGATGTTTTATGTGTTGAACTCAGTTTTACAGTTTGTTTCTTTTTTAGTGAAACCTTTTTTGATTTGCTTGAATTTTGTGGAGATATATCTCATTATCAGAACTACTCTCAATAGTGGGTTTCACTGTCTTGACATATTTCTTTTAGCCTTGTAAAACAGATGGTATGAATTTTGTCAGGATCAGTGATCACAAGTTTGATGTAATGAAGCGTAGCACAGCGGAATAAGAACAAGAATTAGACAAATTGTAGCAAGAATTTGATACTCGTATGCATTAAGAGCAAATACGGTTATAACGAGAGAATATATTTCTGTAACAAGGAATGTTTCAATAATATCGAATATTTCTAATCAAATCATTCTTATATTACAATAGGTTGACACTCCTTATATAGAGTGCAATCGCTGCTGTATCACGGGAAAGTGACAACTGGCAGATCTATTACAAAAATAATTAACTCTTAACAAACTACTGAAATGTTCAACTACTGAGAACATATCAGAGTGTTAGTACAAAATAAGAAACTACTGATAAGAAACTACTGAAACTACAACGACCGAAGAACAAGCTCTTCAGTCGTTTTACAAAACTACTGATAAATATAAAACTACTGATGAGCACAACAACTGAAGAAGTATTCTTCAGCTGTGTGTCAAACTACTGAAAAGATAAAACATAAAACTACTGAAAGGTAAACCGTCACAACTACTGAAGAAGACCTCTTCAGCTGTTGTGACAACGTCTGATACTTTGGTCTTCAGCACTTGTGTCTTCAGACTTTGTCTTTAGCACTTGTGTCTTCAGACTTTGTCTTCAGCACTTGTGTTCAGACTTTGTCTTCAGTACTTGTCTTCAGACTTTGTCTTCAGCACTTGTCTTCAGACTTTGTCTTCAGCACTTGTGTTCAGACTTTGTCTTCAGCACTTGTCTTCAGACTTTGTCTTCAGCACTTGTCTTCAGACTTTGTCTTCAGCACTTGTCTTCAGACTTTGTCTTCAGCACTTGTGTCTTCAGACTTTGTCTTCAGCACTTGTGTTCAGACTTTGTCTTCAGCACTTGTCTTCAGACTTTGTAATCAACTGTTGTCTTTAGCTGTTGTAGTCTTGAGTAGTTGTTGTGATGTCTGTGGGACTTAAAGGGTTTTTTGATCTGGCTCATTGGTTCTTTTAGTCCAACAAACTCCCCCTGAACCAATGCAGCCAAAACCTTTAACTTTATTGAGGTCCCACTTATTGTTGGAAGAATGGTTGGTCTTTTTCCTTCTTGATCAGTTGAGAAGATGACCCATATAAGCACTAGCCTGGAAATGAGTCTCTGATGATTTGGTTGGCAATGTATGGATGGGAGCTCTGTATTGGGGAATTGGACACTGAGCTATTCCCCCATCCATGAGACTCACTTCCCATGTATAAGCCTGTAGGATTCTCTGGTGTATGCTCTGAGAAACATAATTTGTTCTTCCATGGTCAGGTTCTCGGCTTCACCATCAAACAATCCTTCACGCCCATACAGCTCTGAGATGTACTTGGCCTGTTTTACCATTTTTGAGCTCAACTGTTGTAATCTGTCTGTATGCAAACTCATCAGGATGAGTCCCTTCAAGTAACAGACTGAGCTCATTTTGTTTGAAGTTCTCAAGCCTCTTGTAGACTAACCCCTTTTTAATAATTCTGTTCTCTAACATCTTTTGGGGTGGCTGTTTAGTCTCATAGGCCTTCTTGAAATCTTCTACAATCTCCCAGGGTGATACTACAAGGACCACTGTGATCTATTCATCTACGATCCTTTTTACTTGGCCCTTGTATCTCGAAGGAATGTCTTTCTTTACAATCCTGTGAGCCGCCCTAGGATCAGGCCATACTCTCACCTTTTCCTTCTGATATTGAAATGTGTTGGCAAGGGTGTACAACCTCAGAGCTTCTTTCTTCATACTTATTATTGATGACGAAGCAGCATAAGTTTTGTCGATGCTTTTCAACATTTCATCATCATGAAGCCTTTGCTGCTGTTCTTCTTCAATCTTTACTCTCACAGCTTCCATCTGTGAGGTGGGAGTGATGGGCATGGGTTTGGCTTTAGCAATGTTAGGACTGCAGACAGAGGCAGCCTATCTTCTTCCACATCATCCTCTTCTTCTTCTTCTTCTAGCCTCAACACCCTTCTCTCTTCTTCTTAGGTGCATCATCGGCTGTTGGTTTAGAGGGTAAGGAGTTGGTTTTGTGGGTTGTGATTGTGGTTGTTTTGGAGAGGGAATGTTGACAGGCTGAGTTAGCATTTTGGCGGTGAGTGTTGCTTTTGAGTGTTTGGCTAGCTCAGTCCTGCTCCCTGCTCCAGCTTCATTCAAAGCTTCGACTACTAACCCCTTAGTGTATGCCTCAGACGAACAGATCTTGGAGGTTATAGCCAAGATACTGTCCCTGGTCCATGATTTAATCTTGATCAATGATCTCCCAAGATATTTTGCAATGAATCTGATCATGATCTCTAGTCTCTCTCTTTGTAGTGCATCATAACTTGCCCATCTTGAGTTAATTTTTTCAACTTCAAGTCTCCTGATCTCTGAGTCAAGTTGTGCAGTATCGAACCCTTGTCTATAGAGTTGATCAATAATGGCATCCATTGATTTACTATGAGTAGCATCTGCCATTTTGATCATCTCATCGAGTTGAAGCTCTTTCTCTTTTCATTCACCCTTCCTCTTCTTATATGTGACATGAAAGTCTTTGTGACTTTCACTCACTTGATCATTTTTGGTTCCCTTCACAGACTCCTCTTCCTTCTCAGTTTCCTTTTCTTTCAGTTTGCGCTCCCTCTTTGCTTTCACTAACTGACTCTCCCCCTTTTTGGTTGCATGGTTGCAAGGGTTTGAGTAGCAGAAAGCCTTGTGCTCACAATCTCCTCCATCAGGGGTTGTATGATTGAGGGAAGCATCTCATCCATGGTTTTGATCACAATGTCTTTGATCATTAGGGTGATGAGAGGTAGAGTTTGCTGAAAGATAGCAACTGTTTGCTCAAAGGGGTTCTGTCCCTGAGAAGCAGTGCTAGAAACAAAAGCTGGTGGCTTGGAAGTTTTGAGTAGCTGAGTGTATGGGAGACCTTCAGGTGAAGGTGCCATCTGTGGGTTTATGTTGGTGGCAGATGGACTTGCTTCTTGAGAGAATTGGTCAAGTAGTCTTTGTAGTCTACTGACTTCTTCCTCAAGAATTGTGTTCTGGGCCAGAACATCATAAAAGAAGCCCAGGTCATCATCAGCAGATGCTGAATCACCTGACCTCCTGCTTGTAGCAGGATGTACATGCACTGGGTGTAGACCAGTTTTAGCATGTGCCCCTTTTTCTTGGAACTGGGGACTTCCAGCCTCAGGACTATGTCCTTCATCAGCTGTTTCCTCTAGTGAGGTCTTAGCTATGTTACCAGCCTCATTCTGATCATGTGCTGATTCAGAAGAGGTGGCAGCCTCACTAGATGTTCTAATCTCCATATCCACACCAGGAGATAGAACGTGTAAACCCCGGTGCTGTGGGTTGTCAGAAGCATGGTGATCCTCGTCCTCAATAGCTGTGGTTCTCCCCTTTGTTGGTGGTTGTTGGGGAGGAGGAGAGGCATGCAGCTGAGTCAGCACGTTTGCAATGATAATGGTTGGACTTTGGGGGGGCGGTTGCATGGGAGATGGGGTAAAAGCAGTACCTGGGGAGAATGGTGCTCTTCAATGGCAATCTCCTCAAATGAGGAAGATCCCATTTGTGGGTACCCCTTCTGTGGTTGCTGCAGGCTCCTTTTGAGAGGAATCCTGAGCGGCTGTGGCTGGGAGAGTCCTTATATCCACTAGGGGTTATAACCAGTGGATATAGCCTGCGTTTGTGTTGCAGGGGCATCCTCAGGGGACTCATTTCCCTGATAGCCTTTCTGGTCTTCTTTTTAGTGGGTTTGGTGGGGACTTTGGATTTGGAGGTGGTGGCTGTGGGTTCCAGCTGCGTGGGTTTTCGCAGCTTGGCAGCCATTTTGAGTGATTGGTCAGAGTTGTGTCGGGAGTATACTTCAGGCAATACAGCCATAGCAGGGACTCCCAGGCCAACAAGTCCCTCAGCTTGAAGCTGGTTTTCAATATGGCCATTATGAACCGAGGATATAATATCCAACGGTTAGCAGTTTGTTTTTGGCCATATCCTTGAGCTCTAAAAATAGTATTTCAGAAAATTTAAAGGTTGTTGCTCAAGGATGGAGTACATTACCTGTTGCCACCTTGTGGACATTTGATCCCATGATGAAGTCTTGGGGGCAAGGCATACATTTACCATATGAAGATGAGACGTTCGGCATCCTGGAAATGTTTCTTCAGTATGGTAGATGCACTCAGGTTACCCTGGTATCCATGGTGGGCAAATGATTGATCTGTTGTGCCCTTTGGATAACCAGTTGGGAAAGTGGCATCATCCAGATTGAGGGTTTGGCGAAGAGTGTCTGGAGTAATGACCATTTTTGGCGATGGACAAACGATTGAAGAGACTCTGTGTCATTCTCCTCAGAGACCAGAGTGACGTTTGTCCAGAATTGGTTAAGGGATTCAGCATATATGGTGGGATTTAACAGAAAAGCCGTTTTGTAAGGTGACTGAACCATTAAATCAATGGCGTTGTGAAACTTGGTCCAGTATGGCGATTTTGTGAGATGTGTGACACAGTTGTGTCGTGGTTTTAGTTGCATGGTCGCCATTGATGAAGAGAGGGTAGAGAGTTTTTGAACGTTAGGTTTGAGAAGAGAAGATAAAACTCTGAAGGTGGGATAAGGAATTTAAAGGGTCGGGTTAGAAAACGACTGAAGGTTTTGGTGTGAGTCATCAGTTGTTGAAACTACTGATGACGTGGTATTAACCGTCAGACGTTGAAACAGCTGAAGTCTCTGATTTAGTCATCAGTAGTTATAAAACTACTGAAGACAGTTTCGACTTTAGGTGATGAAACAACTGAAGACTTGGTATTAGTCATCAGTAGTTGTGAAACTACTGAAGACAATGGTTTTGTCAGCAGTTGTTGTAAACAGCTGAAGACTTGGTGTTAGTCTTCAGACTTGGTGTTAGTCTTCAGTAGAACAAATGGTTTTGGCTTCAGTTGTTTTGAAACACAGTTGTAGAAACAACTGAAGAGAAATTACTCATCAGCTGTTTTCGTCAATTCTTAGCTTTTTAGCTGTTTCATACTGTCCTCAACACTTACTCATCAGACTTTGCATCTGCTTTTCAGGTGTTTCATAGGACGGCAGTACTTATCTGTTTGTACTGATTTTAGTAGTCGTAACTACATCAGTAGTTGTAACTACATCAGTAGTTTAGAACAGATAAAGTACTTTAGTACTTATGAGGCATTTAGCCTTTAGTAGTTATAAAAACTACTGAGCGTGAAATAACTCATCAATACTTATATGTGACATGGTTACCAATGATCACCAGTACTTATTACTGAGATCATCAGTAGTTGTCACTTATTCTAGCTGCAGCATACCAAGCCTTAACACCAGGTTGTGGAAAGTGGAACTATCCCAAGGCTTAGTAAAAATGTCTGCAAGCTCATCAGCACTAGGCACAAACATAGGATTAATTAGACCCTTTTCAAAACAATCTCTTATAAAATGGTGTCTAATTTCTATATGTTTGGTCCTAGAGTGCTGGACTGGATTTTTGACAATGCAAAGAGCTGAAGCACTATCCATTAATAAAGGAGTCTTAGTCTCTGTAATGCCATAGTCCAAAAGTTGATTCTGAAGCCAGAGTACTTGGGACGTACAACTTGCAGCAGCAATGTACTCGGCTTCAGCAGTGGACGTAGCAACAGATGTTTGTTTCTTACTCTGCCAAGAAATCAAACAGTTGCCTAGGAATTGACATCCACCAGAAGTTGATTTCCTGGTCAACTTACACCCTGCATAGTCACTATCAGAGAAAGCAACTAATTTACAAGAGTGCCCAGTGGAATACCATAAACCTAGAGATTGTGTACCTTGCAAATATCTAAAGATCCTCTTGACTGCAATCAGATGAGACTCTTTAGGTGCAGCCTGAAATCTAGCACAAACACATGTAGCAAACATAATATCTGGTCTACAAGCTGTTAAATACATCAAGGACCAATCATACATCTGTAAAGTGTTTAATCAACCACTTTACCTTTCTGATCTGTATCCAGTTGTGTGGTGCTGCACATGGGGGTAGAACAGGCTTACAGTTTTGTAAATCAAACTTTTCCAAAAGATCTTTTGTGTATTTGGACTGATGAATGAAAATTCCATCAGCCTTTTGTTTGATTTGCAAACCCAGAAAGAAATGTAATTCTCCCATGGCACTCATTTCAAACTTCTGTTGCATCAACTTTGTAAAGGCATCACACAACTGAGGATCAGAAAATGCAAAAATAATATCATCTACATAATTTGAACAAGTAGATTATGCTGCCCAGCTTTCTTAATGAATAAAGTCTTATCAATGGAGCCTCTAGTGAAATCATTTTCCAGAAGAAAGTTTGATAATGTCTCATACCATGCTCTAGGAGCTTGTTTCAACCCATAAAGAGCTTATCAAGCTTATACACCCAATTAGGATGTTTATTGTCCTCAAAGCCTGGTGGTTGACATACATAAACCTCTTCTTTAATTTTCCATACAAAAATGCACTTTTGACATCCATTTGAAAAACTTTAAGTTTTGGATAAGCAGCATAAGCTAAAAACAATCGAACTGCTTCCAGTCTGGCTACAGGGGCAAAGGTTTCATCATAATCAATACCTTCTTCTTGTGCAAACCCCTGAACAACCAGTCTGGCCTTGTTCTTAACAATAAGCCCATTTTCATCAGTTTTGTTCCTAACACACCATTTAGTGCCTATTGCACACTTACCTGGAGGTAGAGGAACCAGTTCCCACACTTGCTGTTTCTTGAACTGAAGAAGCTCAAGCTGCATGGCATCAACCCATCCATTGTCCTTTAAAGCAATGTGATAATTCTTTGGCTCTTGCTGACTGATGAAGAGAGCATAGAAGCAGAAATTTGACAATTGACTTCTTGTTGATACGCCAGCAGTGATATCACCAATGATTTGAGACATAGGGTGATTCTTCAGATCTTGATACACAATGAGATCTGTGCAAGTGTTTGTAGCAGGTTCAGCAGCAACAGATGGTGATGGTGAATCATTTCCTTGAAACCAATCAGTGGATGGTAATTCAAAGGAAGTTGAATTTGAAAAAATCTCATCAGCATTTGTTGTGGATGGTGCTACTGGAGCTACAGGAACATCAGGTCTAGCTGAATCAGACAGTTGATCACTAAACCTGAAGAGGTGAGTACTGCTATCATCATCATCATCAGCACCAGCAGTACCACCAGGTGGTGAACTGTTGACAGGAGCAACAGCAGGAGTTTGATAAGGAACATATTACAGTATATCCAAATCAAATAGCTTCACAGGGCTTTGTGGAATCTTGTCCTTAGGAGATTCATTAAACTTAACATGTAGAGTCTCTTCAACCATCTTTGTTCTGCAGTTGAAGACTCTATATGCTTTGCAAGTGATGAATAACCAATAAAGTACCCTGCATCCACCTTAGGATCATTTTTGGAGTTGATCCCGTGTGTTGAGAATGAAACAAGGACACCCAAATGCTCTGAAGAATGAAATTAGAGGGGCCAAATGATGAAGAACTTCATATGGAGTCTTCATCAACCTCTGATTTACTAGAACTCTATTCTGTACATAGCAAGCTGTATTGACAGCTTCAGCCCAAAAAGTCATTGGCAGTCCAGAGTCAGCCAACATGGACCTTGCAGCTTCAATAAGGGTCCTGTTCTTTCTCTCCACTACACCATTTTGCTCAGGAGTTCTTGGGATGCTATACTACCTCTTGATTCCCTTTGATAAGTAAAACTCATCAAGTGTGTGGTTTTTGAATTCAGTACCATTGTCACTCCTCACACACTTAACTGGAAGGGAATACTGCTTCTCAACGTGTAACACAAAGTTCATGATGGACTGTGCAGCCTCATCCTTTGAATGCAAGAAGAAAGTCCATACAAATCTGGAGTAATCATCCACAATTACCAGACAGTATTTCTTCTTAGCCATACTCATCACTTTGACAGGACCAAAGAGATCCATGTGAAGAAGCTGTAAGCAAGCAGTGGACTTAGGTTCTTCTAAGGAGGGAAATGAAGCTTTGTGCTGTTTTCCTTTTAAACAAGCAGTGCAGTTATCTTCACACTTGAACTCCTTCATAGGTAGTTCCCTTACTAAACCATGGTTTATCAGCTGATTCATGTTTTTGAGATTAACATGACCTAGCCTTCTATGCCACAGAATAGATTCTTGGGGGGAAGCCTTGGAAAATAGGCAAGGATGGCCTTTGAGATCTATTTTCTTGGAAAGATCTAAGGCATACACTCTTCCTGTCCTATTGGCCTTTAGGAGAGTGTGTTCATCCAGTACCTTATCAATCAAACTTAGAACTTTGGATGACAGAATCCGACAGTTCTGACTGGTGAAAAGAGCAACATGGCCTTTGTCACACATTTGACTGACACTCAAGAGGTTGTACTTGAGATTTTCCACATGGTTAACATCATCAAACTTTATTTCCCCATTGGAAACAAAGCCTTTGCCAATGATGTAACCCTTTGCATCATTGCCAAATGAGACAAACCCCTTCCTTCCTTGAGAGTAGTCATTAAGAAGTGATCTGTTCTTGTCATATGCATGGATCCTCACTGTCTACATACCAGATGCCTCTGAGGTATGTTGAAGAACCCTGCAAAATACAACAAATTAGTTAGATTTTGAGACCCAAACCTTTTTGGTCTTGGGCCTGTTCTCATCAACAGATGGTAAACTAACATGTTTGTTGGAAACAACAGCCTGAGAGGAAGAAGCTGGTGAAGAAAAGGAATCCTTTGGCTTGGACCCCCTTTTCTGTGGTTTCAACATAGGAACATCTAATTGGTTAACTCTTCCCAATAGATGTTGAACCATCATAACCAGCTGTGTCTGATTTTGGGATAACGCTTTAGCTCTTCAGCACACACATTGGCATTGGAGTTTGATAAGTTCCTATGTTGCACCTTCGTCTTTTGAGCAATCTCAGCTGTTACCTGTTTAAACCCTTCCTTTTTGGATTTCTGTTTGGACTTGAGGGTTACAGGATTTGATGTTGCTGGTACAAATGTGGCTCCAAACTCAGTTTTCATTTTAACCATTTTCTCTTGAATTTCTTCTTTATGTTTGAGTTTGGATCCCCTTTTGTACCAACATCATCTGTAAGATGATTGAACAAACCACATACTTCACATGGTTTCTTTTTCATCTTATGATGATCATCAACTAAAGAGGATGAAACTACTGAAGACTTGCTCTTCAGTACTTTGGAAGCATTATTTGCTTTCTTGACTTCTTTAGTAGTCTTCAAACTCTTTCTACTGACAGTTTTCTTCTCTTCAGTGCTGACAGTAGTTGGAGTTTGAACTGCAGGTGTTAAATCTTGCTCTCCAGTTCTTTCAGGACTTCAAAATAACTCCTGAGTTGATCATCTCTTTTATCATGTGAGTGTCAGCGTAGAACCATCAATATCAGCTGATGGGTTCTGAGAGGGCTTAGTGCTGACTTCAACTTTTGATGATGCTCTATCAAGAAGTGAATCACATGATGAGGTGGATTGGTTATTGCTTTCTCCATCAATTTCACTTCTGCTCTTGAAGCAACATCTGTAGGAGGAGCAGTGTGATTGTAACAATACCAAACTTCACATTGGAAGCAGATTGCTTACTAAGAAGCATTTCAAAACCTTTGCATGATTGTACCCATCGATCACACTACCTGGGTGACTGCAAAGGTTTCTTTGAGACTTCTCTGGTCATCCAGAAAAACCTAGCTTAGCCTTTCATCATTTAATTGGCATTTAAGCTTATAAATCTCATCATTTTTACTATAAGAGCAGACTCAAACTCAGCTTTTCTTTTGGAAATGGTTTTCTCAAGCTCAAGTTTTTGATTTATTAATGCTACATTGCCTCTCTAATGGAGACACAAGCAGCAATGCATGATTCAGAACATAACTTGGCTTTAGTCTCTAAAGATACCTGAGTTACCTGTGAAGATGATGCATTTGAGCAGGAACCCTCAGTAGACTCCAGGGCCATGAGAGCTAGATTCCCAAAAGGACTGTCACCACCATGTTGACCAGCATCTGTGAACAGTTGTTCATGACCAGACATGTCATCCGGTAATCTGCTCCAGTCAACACCTCCAGGGGTGAAGAATCTGTGTTGTTGAGGTTGAGGAGGTTGATGAGATTGAGATGGTTGAGGTTCTGGTAGTGCATGAGGTTGTGGTACTATAGGAACTTGAACTTGATTTGACTGTGGAATGTAATAACAAGGATAAGGATATGGCATTTGATCCTGAGGAACAAAATATGCAGGAGATTATGGTTGAGAATGATGACTAGAATTGATAGGATGTTGCCCTCTGTGTTGTTGACTATTGCCAGGGAAAGTCACAAAAGGTGCAGAGGAATTAGATCCAGATGATCTGCATTCTCTAGCAAAGTGTCCAAGCCTATGGCATTTGTGACACTTCAACTTACTCTTGTCAAAACCAACTTTGGTTTTGCCAGAGAGTCCTGGGAACTTTCTTCCAGTTCTTTTGTAGAACTTCTGAGGATCTGATATTTATCAAGGCCATTTGGCTCAAAATATCCATCTCTTCTAAGTCATCATCAGCAATCCCCTTGAGATCATCCATGATGAAGCATAGATTGTCATTATTACATCCAGTAAACTGACTATCAACACTCACAAATGCAGAATCAGAAGTGTTTGAAGAGAAGTCAATATGCTCATCATACTGGCATTCAGATGAAGCATATTCTAACTCATGACCAACCAAGGCAGTGTTGCCTGGTACAAAGTCTTCAGTGAGCTTTCCAGACGAAGACAGTTTTCATTTCTGTTCTATCTCTCTCTCAAATGTGAGCAATTTCCCATGGAGTTGGGTGAGAGATAGTTTGTCCAAATTTGCACTGGAGCGTAGGACAATAGTATATGTGTCCCATCTCAGGCAGTGATCTGAGAAATCTATTATTCATCTGGCTATTGGTGTACTCATGTTTGACCATTTTTAATTCAGAGATCAAACAAGAGAACCGCTCGAACTGTTGAGTCAGTGTTTTACCCTTCCTATGAGAGAATGTCTCATATTGTTGGGCAAGGATTTCTTATTATTTGCCAAGACCTCATCTGTTCCTCCAAATTTTTCTTTCAAGGGATTCCAGAGGTCATGGGCAGTTTCATGATGCATTAGCCCAGAATAGATTTCATTAAGCAGTGCCATGGCCAGAATTCCATGGGCTTTTGCATCAATCTCAAACAACTTCTTATCCTCATCTGAGTATTGCTCCCTCCTCTTCGGAACCATTTGATTGGTTTCCGGGTTATTCACCATAGGCTTGTGTGGACCATGTACCACTGATGTCCAACAACCTGTGCTGTTAACAGACAGGTGATGGAGCATTCGTTGTTGCCATATGTTATACTCATTCCTAACCAGCATTGGAGGCTTGGTTGAGGAACCAGTATTGTGAGGATCATTGGAAGGAGTAGTCATTTTGATTCCAAATACAATTTAATTCAAGCTTTTAAACGTTTTTATAAAGACCACAACAGACTCAATGAAAACCAAGAGAAAATCTCAGGATGATTGACCAGAAAACACAGAAAATTCAATCTCTATAACCGTTTCTTGCAAAAACAAAAATGCTAATTCAATCAAACTTGGATCTTGAATAGCAGTTTCAATGATCAATTATTAGATTGATCAATGATTAACCTGCTCTGATACCATTTGTCAGGATCAGTGATCACAAGTTTGATGTAATGAAGCTCAGCACAGCGGAATAAGAACAAGAATTAGACAAATTGTAGCAAGAATTTGATACTCGTATGCATTAAGAGCAAATACGGTTATAACGAGAGAATATATTTCTGTAACAAGGAATGTTTCAATAATATCGAATATTTCTGATCAAATCATTCTTATATTACAATAGGTTGACACTCCTTATATAGAGTGCAATCGCTGCTGTTATCACGGGAAAGTGACAACTGGCAGATCTATTACAAAAATAACTAACTCTTAACAAACTACTGAAATGTTCACAACTACTGAGACATATCAGAGTGTTAAGTACAAACATAAAAAACTACTGAAACTACAACGACTGAAGAACAAGCTCTTCAGTCGTTTTACAAAACTACTGATAATATAAAACTACTGAGAGCACAACAACTGAAGAAGTATTCTTCAGCTGTTGTGTCAAACTACTGAAAAGATAAAACATAAACTACTGAAAGGTAAACCGTCACAACTACTGAAGAAGACCTCTTCAGCTGTTGTGACAACGTCTGATACTTTGGTCTTCAGCACTTGTGTCTTCACACTTTGTCTTCAGCACTTGTGTCTTCAAACTTTGTCTTCAGCACTTGTGTTCAGACTTTGTCTTCAGCACTTGTCTTCAGACTTGTCTTCAGCACTTGTCTTCAGACTTTGTCTTCAGCACTTGTCTTCAGACTTTGTCTTCAGCACTTGTCTTTAGACTTTGTCTTCAGCACTTGTCTTCAGACTTTGTCTTCAGCACTTGTCTTCAGACTTTGTCTTCAGCACTTGTGTCTTCAGACTTTGTCTTCACACTTGTGTTCAGACTTTGTCTTCAGCACTTGTCTTCAGACTTTGTAATCAGCTGTTGTCTTTAGCTGTTGTGGTCTTCAGTAGTTGTTGTGACGTCTGTGGGACTTAAAGGTTTTTCTGATCTGGCTCATTGATTCTTTTGGTCCAACAAATTTTATGAAAGGTACACTTGCTTTTACAGGGCTTGATGGTTTCATGACACTCACTGTCTTGTCTGAACACTCTTTGATTTTGATTGGGTGACCTAACTTGATTTTATCCTCATTGGTTTCAATATAAACATCAGGTGTTTTTAGGATTTTCGCTTGTTTCACTACTAATGGTTCCATAGTTTTAGGTTCAATTGATTCAGAGAGTGAGACAGAGTCAGGCATGACAGTGTAATTGTCATTGTATGGTGGAGGACGAATTATACCCAATCCCTGACATGTCCTTTGGATCCTTTTGGGAATCCAACATCTCTTGCAGCTTGACTGAAGACATTGAAAATTTTCAAGTTTCACTTCAGTCATAGATTGTTGAGCTTTAGCTTGAGCTAACTTTTCAGTAAGTAGCTCATTTTCAACTGCAAGAGTGTATTTCTCACCATGCAGTTTTTCTATGTCAGAAATAAGAGATTTGAATTTGATTTCAAAAATATTAGTTCTCTCTTCATCATTTCTGACTTCACTTTTTCTTCTTTGATTTTATCTACAGTTTATGGTTGTGTTCCCTATACTCTTGTAGATCCATTCAGGCTCAGCTTTCTTCCTTTTCTGAAGATTTCTTGGCTCTCATGGCAATCATTTCCATTTGCCACTGTAGATCCATTTCCTCAACATCATCAGGATCTATTTCTTCTAAATCTTCCTGAATTAGGTGAGCAGAAGTGAGTCTTCCTCCCAGATATGCTTCAAAGCTTCCTCCCAGAAATGAGAGATTTGAAAAAGGTTTGAAGTTTCGAACTGAAAATCTCAAAATTGAGTGATTTGTTATTGAAATTGAAGAAATTGATATTAAGAAGAATGTTTATCGGCATAAAACTCATTTAATTAAAAAGTTTCAATCAAATTCATCAACATTTGAAGAATTCAGAAGAATTGAGTTTGTTACATTCATTTGAAGATGATGAATGTGTCGCATGAGCTGAGATTGACTGAAAATTTGTCTAAGTGTTAGTCGTATTAACACTGTGTAGACGTTTTTAGTCAGTCGTTTGAGTACTGTGTCGTATCACCTTTGTTGAGTTGATAATTGTTAGGCACTTGATAACTGTTTAGGCGTTTGACAACTATTTAGACGCTTGACAACTGTTTAGGCGTTTGACAACTATTCAGGCGTTTGACAACTGTTTAGGCTCTTGAAACCTTCCAGACGCATTAATACTTAGACGTTTTGAAAATTTTTTTTAAGGCATTCTCTTAGACAACTCTCAACTTAGACGCATCAACTGTTGAGGCGTTTGAATACTGTTCAGACGTTTCAACCTTGATACTTAGAATTTTTTTAAAAACAATTCTTTGAAAACTCTTTCAATTTTTAAAAAAAATTCAAAATATAAGAAAACAACAAAAATATAATAATGGTAAAATTAGAAGATTCTGAAAATAGAGTTCCAAAACATAAAAATAGAGCTGATTTCAAAAATTGGTCTCTTAGACTAAAACAACATTTTAATTCCATTGACACTGATCTCTGGAAATCTATAGAAAAAGGACCATACATTCCTATAATAACTGATGGACCAGACAGAGGATTTGTGTATACTAAAGATTCTCCAGAACCTTATCCAGAAGATGATCGTCAAGGAGATGATCTAAAAAGAGTTAAGAATGATATTAAAGCCTATTCATTGATGTTGAAAGGACTACCTTTGGAAGTTCTTACAAGGCTTGATGCATACAAACTGGATATACACTATATAAAGCATTGAAGATCATTTGTGAAGGAGGTAGGGAGATTCAAAATCTAAAGAAAAAAAAGCTGAAAAGACAATTAGAATTGTTTCAACATTTGTCTGGAGAGACAATAAATCAGATGATGAACAGATTTGTTCAACTCATAACTGAGATGTCAACAGCTGGTATCAAACCTGATCTTGAAGATCTAAATCTCAGACTACTCAATGCTTTACCATCATCATGGAAACAAACTGTAACTCTACTAAAGCATACTGAGAAGTTTCCAATGGATCTAGATCTTCTTATTGCAAAAATAGAATCAGTGGAGCTTGATGAAAGCTCAAGAAACAATGATAGAGCAACATCAATGTCTCAATATCAGTTTGTTGCTTCTCCTGCAACCACTATAGAGAATGCATTCATGGCAAAGTGTGAGAAAAGTCCTGAAGAAGAAGGAGAACTGTTTGTTGGAGCAGGATTTTTCACTGACTCATCATTTACCAGTGCACCTGCATATACAACTCAGTCTCATTCTCAATCTCCTCCTAAACCACAGTCACAATCATCAAATATTCAGACAGAGACTTATTCATCATCTAACTCTGCTAAATCTAGCAAAGTTAAAGATGTGATTAACATCCTATTAGAGGATGAAGAGTCCAAAACTGCTTTCACTGCGTTTATGGCCAGCTTTCAAGCATATCAAGGTAGCCATTTAACTCAACTAGATTTTGTTTTGCAGGATTTATTTGAGATGGATCCTGAAGAAGTTAAAGAGATGGACTTGAACTGGCAGATGGTGATGATTGCCTACAGGACTCAAAAACATTCTTATGTCAACAAGAAATACAAGCCTAGTGCAAACAAGACTGTTCGATGAGTCCAACTTGTTCAAGAAGTTCTTTCGAGGTTCAGAATGAGTTCTGTAATGATTTTCTTGCTGTTTGACAGGAGTATTCTTGTTGTTTACTAAGTAGAGATGATGATATCCCTACTAGCAACTTGATTACCAGATCAATCGAATTCTATTCCGTCTGTGCACAGATCTAAAAGAGAATCGAGAGCCGAAGCTTTGATACCAATTGACTGGGGTTGAGTAAGAGTGATATTCTTATTGTGAATCGAATATGATAATCAGGTTAATGATTGAGTGGCGGAAACAAACAATCAAAGAACATTCAATGCAAGAAAAATACTCATAAATGTTGTTTGCATTGAAATATGAAAGTTGATAAACTACAGTGAATAATTACAACAAAAATTCTCTATCTATCAGCCATCACCTCATGTACGAGGTATCTATTCTATTTATAGGCAGACAAGATGCCTTTTACAAAATGACTAAACTACCCCTGACCTATTACATCAGAACTAGTCTAAGTCTTCATCCGCATCTTTGCTTGTTCATCCACATTGACAAATGTGGATGAGTTAACTTGATCAGCATTTCCACTTGATCACCCGCATTAGTATGTTGGTCATCCGCATTGGTTAATGCGGATGAACAAATACTTGTGTGCATTTGTTCGGTCATCCGCATTTGTCAATGCGGATGAGCAAAGTCTTGTCCGCATTTACTTTGTGGTCTTCCGCATTTGTCAATGCGGAAGAACAAATACTTGTCCATATTTGTTATGTGCCTTCCGCATTGACAAATGCGGGAGACAATACTTTATTCTTCTAAGTAGATTGTTCATCGGTATTTCTTCTTAGACTTGAGGGATTTCAGCAGAACAATCATCAAATCACCCATTGAGTTGGCATGTATGATCCTTTCAAGGGTCTAACAAACGAACTATATAGGTTTGTGGTTGTTTACATAGTTCTTAGTCAATAATGATTGAGAAACATGCTTAAACTTAATCGTGTGAAGTTCTCATGCGAATGGACCATGCTAATGGACCATATGCATGAACAACTTCATGCTAATGAACCAGTCGCATGACTGAACTGGAGACTGCATCAGTCGCACGAGTGTGACATGAGATTGACTCAGTCGCACGACCGAAGCCTTAATCGTGCGAATGGATCAACCGCATGCTTGAATCGCATGACTGAACCATGCAAATGGTTCAGTTGCACGAATGAGAAACCCTAACCAATAAATACCACTTAATTTGTGAAAAAACAAAACAATTCGAATACCTACTCACTACATCGTACCCTAGTCGTCCAGAGACTCAAGAACACCTGTTCCAACTTCATAGATCGCTGTAAATCGTCCTACTATTGTTCTTGATGTTTAGTTACATTTTTGGATTGACTTTACACGCGTTCTCACTGATTGGATCGTCAATCAAATAGGATTCCACACTATTTGAGTTGGTATGCATGTAAATCAGTTAGTATTCCGTCCGTACATGGTCCCTAACAAGTGGTATCAGAGCTTTGGCTCTTGATTTACGTGTGATTCAATCGATTTTGATATAAAAATCGTGTTTTTCACTCAAAAACAAAATCTTTTTCTGTCAAACAGTGTTTTAGACGTATCCAGGTCAAAAAGTTAACATTTTCCAGCATACGGAAATTAGGGTTAGTGAGAAATTCGTGTTTTTGCGTCAAAGTACCTTAAACCTTTGAATTCTCAAAATTTAGCAGCTTCAGTCGCACGATTGACACAATCGCACGACTGAATCCATCCGTATCCCTCGTACGCACGATTGGACTCAGTCGTTCATCCATTCGCACGACTGAAGTGCCTATTCGCAGTGTTCATCCACACCTGCTCATTCGGACGATTGAGCCATCTGCACTTGTTCATTCGCATGTTTGGGCTAACCGCATTGTTCAATCGCATGAATAGTTCAATCGCATTCCTTCAGTCGCACAAGTAAAAAAGTTGGTTCTAAAGTTCAAAGTCGATAGTAATGGAGGATCAATATTCAGCGTTCACCGCAGGGAGGGATTCAAGGATCCAGAATCTACTGCTTCTGGAAAATGAAGTGGGAATCATAATAAACCCCCTAAGCTAATAACGTTAGATGATTACCCACACTGGAAGCAAAGATTCAAGATCTACTTAAGTGGAGTAGATCCCAATCTGTGGGAGTCCATAGAGATAGGGTATAGCATGCCTGTAGGTGCAGATGGAGTCACACTTACCTTAGGTGGCATGAATGATGGCCAAAAGGTAAAGTACAATGCTTAGAAGAAAGTATATGCACTACTAACTCAGTCATTCCTAAGGACATCTTCCATTAATTTTCTGAGAACAAGCAAGCAAAGAAGTTGTGGGATGCATTGGAAAAACGGTATGACGGGAATGCGTCATTAAAATCTCTAAAGGTGAAAGCGTTGAAGAAGGAGTTCGACAACTTCTCGTCAATGGGTAAGGAGAGCTTGGATGACATCATCGATCGGTTCTACCACTTGATGAGTGAGCTGCACACTCATGGAGTTACTACAGATCAATTATTTAATAATCATGCTTGTGTTGAATATAATAAATTTAGGGAAAGAATTGATTTGAAATTTGCTAGGTTGTTAGATCATAATGATAGCTTAGTAAAGGACTTGCAACTGTGCACATAAGCAAATAGAATTTTAAAATTAAATGAGCATAGTTACAAAGAGAAAATAGAACTGTTAAATAAAAAACTTAGGGAAACTGAAGTTGTAGCTTTTAACCAAGCTAATGACATTAAGTTCTATCTAAACTCCCTAGAAGAAACAAAAAACAGTTTTGGAAGTCGAAGTAAATTCATTAAAACAAAAACTGCATAGTTGGACTAGCTCTTCTCATATAGTTTAGCACTTAGTGAGAGAACGTAACAACAGGGAGGGATTGGGTTAGAAAGTGGTTCCACCACCACATGAGACCTTGTTGAATGCCAAAAGCAAACCAATAAATAACAACCCAATCAAGGATCATATGGTGTCCATTCCTCTTGTAAGTGATCCAGATTCCACATGTCAAACCATTGAATCTGTCACTAAACAAAAGGAGACCACTTCAAATCAAAAGGTAAGATTTCTATTGTGAATCTGGATGAACAATTTGAAAAGGTTAATATAAAGTCAGGTTCAACGACGTCTAATTCTGAACCTAAAAGGACCATACATGTTAACCAAACATGTCCATCATGTCCAAGTCCAGGTAAACAGAAGAGTAAAGATGTTAATAAGGTTCAAACATTAATTTTGTTAAAAAGTTAAAACATCGAAACAACAAGTGTCTAAACCCAAACTAAATAAAGTCACACGTGTGTCACATAGTTCTCCACAGAAACAGGTACTCCATCATGACAAAAGTAGATCATGTTATAACTATGGAAACTATGGGCACATCGCTTCTACTTGTCCTTATTATCAGACTCCAAGGTAGAAAATTGAACTTTATGACACTAAACCTAGCTCTTCAAAAAGGAAGTCCATGACTACACCAAAAAGGGTTAGTGAACCTAAAGTTCAACCCATTAGCCAGTCGTCTGTTTACCACAAACATGCCTTACACAAAGCTGGCTTATGAAAATAATAGTCTATTGCAATGTCTGGTAATGAGAACAAGAAGATGAATGATCTTCCCTCACCCTCTAATGGACATTGGGTGGAATTTATGATGTGTGATGCCTCTGGGACACCCAAGCCGGTTAAGGCTTGGGTCCCTAATCTTAACTAATGTTTTCAATTGAATATGCAGGGTGTTCGCTATAGTGTTGAAACAAACACTTGGATTATAGATAGCGGAGCATCCAGGCACATGACTGGGAACCGGGCACTCCTGTCAAACGTCAAAATAATAAAAGGAGGTCATGTTTCATTTGCTAGAATCAAAGGAGGATATATCACAGCTCAAGGGGAAGTGGGGAATCAGAAAGTGAAGTTTGAAAAGGTAAACTATGTTCAACAACTTCAAAACAACTTACTTTCTATATCCCAAATATGTGGCAAAGGATTTAAGGTCGTATTCGACAATAAGAATTGCTATGTCCTGAAAAAGGACTATGTGATCCCGGAGGACCAAGTCTTAATGTCAGCCTCAAGATATAATGACATTTACGTCTTGGATCTATCAAAGGCCTCCACAACGGATCATCAAGTTCAATGCTTCTTGTCAAAAGCTACTGAGAAGGATTTGATCTCCTGGCATAGGAGAATGGGACACATCAATCAACGGAAGATGAACCACCTAATCCAGAATGATCTAGTGCGAGTAGTAAATGTCAAAAACTTCCAACTACCAGATTTTTGTGTCGCCTACAAGAAAGGCAAACAGACTAAGAAGTCTCATAAGGAAAAGAAAGTGTGTTACGAGGCAGTGGCAACTAGATGTTACACTTTGAATCGAGGCAGTGGCAACTAGATCAAAATAGAGATTCCCAGGACGATGCTAGCAGACTCAAAACTACCTATCCAATTCTGAAACGAGGCAGTGGCAACTAGATGTTACACTTTGAATCGAGTCTTGGTGGTTAAATGACATGGAAAATGTGTTACGAGTTGCTACAACGACGCAAACCCAATCTAGAGTACCTCAAACCGTTTGGAGCACCGTGTATACAACATACCGAATAAGAGAGTTTACAACAACTCAACGGGTCAAGTAGAAGTGTGGTGTAACATGGACTTTCAGAGATACACCACCCCTCCTACTGGAAAAGGACCCGCATTCTTTTTCAACTATGATGGATTCTTCAAGTCCTTCAACATTCCTCTCTCTACTTCTGACGATGAGTTAGCAACCAACATGATGTATGATGTCTTAAACACACCAACACAAGACTCTACAACATCTGGTTCACAAGGTGTTTTGCCTAGTCAATCAGGGGGAGCACTCAAGGTAAGTGACTCCTCCTCTGATGATGAACCCGTGGAGAATGATCAGAACGATCAGGAGGAACAGGTTCCTACTACTGCAAGTCCACAAGCATCTAACATTGATGCCTCTGAGTCTTCGGAACCTCACACTCCTACTGCCTCAGATATGGAACCAAACGTTCATAATCTTGATTCTGAGATAGTTGTTCCCACCACTCCTAGATCATGCCTTAATGTCTATCATCCTCTGGACAATGTCATTAGGGATGTCAGATTAGGAGTTCAGACGAGAAATCAGATATATTCAGCTGATTATGCCTCAGTAATGGAAAAGGGATACCTTCACGATGGTGCATATCGTTGTTTTGTGTCTTAGATTGAGCCAAAATACGTCAGTGAAGTCCTAAATGATGAGGCATGGGTGAGGTGCCATGCAAGAAGAACTTCTTCAGTTCAAAAAGTTAGGTGTATGGACACTGGTGGATAGACCTAAAGGTGCTAAGGTCATTGGCACCTAATGGGTCTTGAAATGCAAGAAAGATGACCAAGGGTTCATAATCCGAAACAAGGCTCGACTTGTAGTTCAAGGATTTCGACAAGTCGAGGGAATTGATTTCAATGAAGTATTTGCACCTGTGGCGAGAATGGAAGCCATCCGTATCTTCCTAGCCTATGCCTCGTACATGAAAATTAAAGTCTATCAACTAGATGTAAAGAGTGCATTTCCTCATGGTAAAATCAGGGAAATAGTGTATGTTAGTCAACCTGAAGGATTTGATGATCCATATCATCGGGATAGAGTTTAAAATTGGATAAGGCTCTCTACGGGCTTCACCAAGCCCCGAGAGCATGATATGAAAAACTCTCAAACTCACCTTGTGAACACGGATTTCGCAGAGGTGTAATTAACTATACACTGTTCATCAAAGAAAAGGATGGTGATCTACTGCTTGTTCAGATTTATGTTGATGACATAATCTTTGGTTCCAAGAACGAAGACTTATGTAAAGAATTTGAAGCAGTAATGAAGGCAGAATTTGAAATGAGTGCCATGGGAGAGATGAAGTTCTCTCTCGGGTTACAGGTGGATCAAATACCAAAGGGGATATTTCTACATCAGACCAAGTATGTTAGGGATATTCTCAGTCGGTTTGACATGGAGAATGCTTCCGCAGCCGGGACTCCACTTGCTACAAACCATGATGTAGCACCCGACGAGAATGGTGATCTGGTTGATGCCACCATGTACCGAGGAATGATTAGATCCCTCATGTACCTCACTGCCTGAAGACCTGATATCATGTATGCGACGTTTCTCTGTTCAAGATATCAGGCGAAACCGAAAGTCAACCATCTTATAGGGATCAAGAGGATATTTCGTTATCGGAAGGGTACTCCAACACTTGGGTTGTGGTATCCTCATGACGATGACTTTGAACTTACCGCATACAGTGACTCGGATTATGGAGGCTGCAAAATGAACTACAAATCCACCTCAGCAGGTTGTCAATTCTTTGCGAGGTCACATGGCAGTGTAAGAAGCAGACATCAGTTGCGTTGTCAACTTGTGAAGCTGAATATGTTGCTGCGGCATGCTGCTGTTCATAAATAATCTGGATCCAACAGCAGATGTGGGATTACGGTTTTAAATTCTCTAACACTCCTATATTTGTTGATAATTCTACTGCAATAGCCGTAACTAAAAATCCACTTCACCATCCTATGACCAAACACATTGGCATTAAATATCACTTTATACGTGATTGTTTTGAAACGAATCTAATCGATGTTGTTAAATAAATATGTATTTGCAATGCGCTAACGTCTGCAGAAAAGCCTTTGATAAACCACATTTTCTATATCTATTAGGGGTCAACGGCGTTAAAAAGAAAAGTGATGGAGTCGAGTCCATTTTTCTTATATTTTATTTTATTTTATTTAACTAAATTTTAGTGTTTTTATTTCTTCGCCTATTAAAATCCTAAAAACGCAAATCTTTTACGGTTTTAAAATTTTAGGGGGAGAATAGGTTAAGTTAGTATTTAATTAAAAAACAAAAACGAGGGAGGAGGACAGGCTAGCCGATAGAAATGAGATCGTATCTGCGATATCGATTCAATGACTATGAAAAATGATAGTACACAGGAACAAAGAAGTTGGGACTTTAAAAGATTTAAATTGAATTAGATGTGAAATTCAAAGTATAAGTCTGAGAAGTCTAAGCAAAAATAAATGGAAAATTGATAGTAAAACTAGCTACTACTAAGGTAACACGGAGAAAGTAAACCTAGAGGTTCCTAGACCATTAGATGATGTGTCGGTAGATTCAACACAATAGAGAAGTAGACCTCGTTGGTGGTCTCAAGATGAAACTAAGTTGTTCAACAAGCTGTGGGTTATCATCTTATCCCTGGTTAACACAATCAATAGAGTTCCAATAAGGGGTGACGAGCAAAATAAACGCCACAAACGTGTGCGGATGACCATAATATGAGCAAAGCACATGATGAAAAATGCAAAAAACAATCAAGCTAATAACCTATGTTGTTGGTGCGATATGTGCAAAAAGAATAAAATTGCTCAAACAAGAAGATAGGCTGTGTGCCTCTATCCTGTACGGTGGCATTGACCTGGGGATAAGCATAACCTAGATATTCTAGAATTCATTGTTGTTTGCCGCCTCTCTGCTGTGCGGTGGCACTGACCGAGGCTTGGCTTCTCCTTAAAAGCTCTAAGAATAGTTTCTTCTTGTCAAAATACCCGTAGACCGCTCAAAACTCTCCTAAGGAATGTTGATTACCATATAAGCGTGGGATCCACAAATGCTTGTTGAAATAATTAAACCTTAAACCATCACCAATTTGTGTCAAAAGTCTGTGTATGGATTTAAGTGTACAAGTATACTGACAATCATCGTGGCGGCAAGTCTTGAAAGTCCAAATCCACGTGTGCATCTTATAGTACTAGTATGATTTCCTAAACTTGCTAATGACTCTCGATGGAAACAAGGATCTAGCATCAAAAGATTTTGGTAACATGTCCTGTATGATTCCATAATGATTCGTTCCAGTTATGGTCAAAATAACTTGAAGCTGACTGTTCTAGAAATAAATCTGTTAGATATCTATCTTAGGGTTTCCACCTCTCACAAAACCTACAAAAATATGTTTTACTTCTATTTTTTAATTTTAGTAGTTTCATTTTTTAATTTTGTTAGTTTAGTTGTTCAAAGTCGGACTTCATATTGGAATTCTGTCTGGGATCTAATCACTTGAAAGGGTCATGTCTGAGGTGACAAATTGTTTTACTGTTAAAAGGGATCATGTCTGAGGTGATCAAAAGTTTCTAAAGTTAAAATGATCATGTCTGAGATGATCGAATGCTCGTAATGTTTTCCAAGGGTAAAGTGTCAAATGGTTATAAAGTTAAATTCATATAGAGTCAGTCGCACGACTGGACCATAAGCATGGACCAGCTGTACGATTGAACCTGACAAATGAGCCCAATCACAGGATTGAGTCACACGTATGGACTAGACATGCGATTTGACCATCAACATGGTCAATTCAGGCGATTGGATCATCAGAATGAACCAATCGTATGAATGGAAGCAACCGAATGGGGTAGTCGCACGACTCACACCCAGTCGCACGACTGATGGTGACTGATTGAGAAAGTCGCAGGACTGAGTCTCAATCGCATGAACCAGTTGTGCGATTAGGTCCAGTCACACGACTGAAAGAAACCCTAGTATAAATAGTGGGAAATCGGTCGCAAACCCTATTCACCCCCAATCGCTCATTTCTTTGCACGATTTACCGATACTTTGCCCAAATTTCATCTGATTGATCTTGGACTGTGATTATTACTTTCTAATGATTTCCAGTGACTCCTCAGGTAATGTGCAATGATTTCCAATCAAATGCTCAATTGATTAGTCATCAAAAGATCAAAATTTAAGCCCTAAAACTTAACAACGAGACTAACTGGATCAATAAACAGATAAAACCAAGTAAAATGTTTAAATAAAGGTTATTAGGTGCTATGTCAGGTGTTTGCGAGACTAATGAGCTATTTCACGATGTCTAACATTACGATTTGCTCAAAATTTGAATTTGAATGACCAAACAGTCTGTCATGCGAATGGGGGCCCTGATAAACTTCAATCGCACGGCTGAGCCAGGAGAATGGCTCAGTCGTATGACTTAGATGGGCGAATAGCACAGTAGCATGACTGAACCATGCAAATAAGTTCAGTCGCATGACTGTTTCAACCGCTTGGGATAGCATACGACTAAGCCAAGTCGCATGCTCAGTCGTACGTATGAGCTTAATCGCAGCCACTGACAGTGTGCGGCAGGTGTGCTCAACAAGAGCAACCTGTGCCCCCAATTCAAGTACTTGGCACATGTGTTGCTCAAGTGCATTACCTTCCGGAAAGGAGGCTTCGATGAGCCATCGGACCAGATACAGAATGTCTACGTGTCGTTGGTGTTGAACCACCCGTTTAGCTTCTCCCGGATGATCTTCACCTACTTGGTGGACAACATCGAGGTGAAAGGGTAGGAGGGATTCTGTATGTATCCTCGCTTCATGCAGATGACATTGATTAGAAGCTCCCTCAGCTACCTAAGGAGAAGGAGGACGCTATTGTACTTGAGGTGATGGATGACACCACATTGGGCCGGATGAAGGTGTACAGGGGAAGCAGGTTAAGCCCCCTGTGAGGAGATTGTTCGAGCACCTAGCCCAGGAGGATTATATGGCGCCCACCAGGAGGAAGTGGCGCCATGAGGATAGTGATTCTGATACAGAGCAGATAGTTCTCCCCACCGATGACTCAAGGGATGATAACAGTGGCGATGGTGGAGACATAGGTCCCATTCCATCTAGGGCCACCACTATTGATGTCACACCTCCACCACCTACTCATGGGGATGCTGACGTAGCTGGTTTCCATCAGGATTTCCGGCCTGATGAGGAGGAGGAGAGTGATGATGAGCCGTTGACCAGAACGGTGGGCAGCAGGGTGGTTGCCACCAGACATGGGATAGAGGCAGTTGGAGGAGGCCAAGCTGCATCTGGGGAGACTACTAGAGATCCTACTTATACCCCAGACCAGCTCAGCATCCCAGGGGGAGCATCCTCCGCGAGGGGTTCGAGGAAGAAGAGGATGGCTCAGCCCCATGGGATGAAGCCGAAAAGACGGAGGTTCACGCTGATTTCTACCTCCACCACCACTGCCACCATATGTACCACCACCACTCACCCACCCACTACCACAACTGCCACCACCACTACTGCCACCACCACTACTACCACTCACCACCATCACTACCACTGCCACTCCACCACCTATCTACACTACTTCCACCACCACTACAACCTACCCATCACCACCCACACGTATACCACCACTCACACATATACCACCACCTATATTCACCACAACCACCACCACCACCACCACCACCAGCCCGAACCATCATCCCACCAGCCAGTTAGTACAGGATCCTCCCTACCATCTGTTGGGATAGAGGATCAGCTGGTAGCACTAAACAGGATGGTGCTGAAGCTGTGGCTGCTTACGAGGAAAGAGTTGCACAGATTAGACTACTTGTGGAGCAAAATGCTGCCCAAGCACAACAGATCGCTTAGCAGGCCTAGCTAATCGAGGATCAGGCTCAATAGATGGCGGTTCAAAGTCAAGAGATTTCCCAACTCCAAGAGCATAAAGTTTTATCCACTAAGAATATCGAGGAGTTGGGGGATGCCAATAAGACCATCATGCTCAAACTCAAATGCACAAAGATGAGCCTCTGAAGATACGAGAGGGTGATTATGATGATAGTGATGACAATGATGATGGTGATGATGAAAGGGATGATGAAGAGGATGAGACCGAAGGGGATGATGAGGATGCACGGGTAATGAAGAAGGTGGGGATGCATCTGCATCAGGTGCAACAAGCAAGAGAGAGGCGGACCAAGAAAAGTCAAGATCAGGGTGCCTCAACATCAGCCCTGACTGCAGAAGAGCATTTGATTCAGGACAAGCGTAATGATTAGATATTAATGTAATTTTAAATCATGTGTAATTGAATCATGTATTAAACTTGTGTATAAAATGTTTATATTTATTTAATGTTTACTGTCTTGATTATTGACTAATGGTTGATTTGTTTATATGTTTAAATAAAGCAGATCATTCATCTCAACAAGATGAGTACAATGTTGCTCCCCTTCAGTAGATCAAGTCTCAACTCACAATGATACTTGATCTACAAGGGATCGTCAGGAGGTCAGTGAGTTACACTCCTGAAGAAGGAGAAATAATTCATGACCTTACTGATGAGCAACTGGCTGAGATGTTCCGACTGAATCCAGATGAGCTTGTGAAGGATGCTCCTACTGTTGACAGGGATAGTAACAATGAGCTTAACGATGTGGATGAGATTGAGATTGAAGGCGTCACAGCACAACATTATCCAGAGTATGCTGACAACGAGGGAAATGTAGTCCCCAATCTGGGTGACACACTTGTCAGTGATACATTTGAAATGCTGGATAAGATGAAGCAGGAGTCGGAGAAGAAGAAAGATCAAGCCCAAGCCTCGGATGCCAATGTCAATCTTAAAAAGGCTGAATGGGCGGCATGTTTTCTAGAATCAAAGCCCAATGCAGTGCTCCAAAGTCTAGTACCTACACCAAGCTTTACAAAGTGAAAAAGCATCTAAAGATGTCAGGAAAAATCATAGTGTGGTCATATTTTGATGATCTAAATGTTTATGCTATCAAGAGAGAAGGGGAATCGAGTACTTTAGATTCCCACACGATCTGAAGACTCTACCCGGTTTTGAGCTAACCAGCTGGCCAAATTGAAGCTGTTATATGCTGACCCTCGAAAGATGTCAGCTGGTTTGAAGCTGCTTTGAAGAGAGAGTACCACACAAGGTGGGTCACTTCAAACCTCAACAACCAACAAGGTATATCAAAATTTTGAAGTTGATGCCATTACTAGAAAGCTAAAGATTATGCTGAAGTGGAGTCCTCCGTGCACAATGTCGAGAATCCCTCTAAGGGAAATGCCTCAGGACTTCACTCCACACTTTAAATGGTGGTACTATGACTGGAGAACAAGTGAGGCGGTCATAGTTCTGAACAAAAATGGAAACTATCAGGGTGTTTGACCCAATATGGCTCACTAACTTGTCAGCTGATGATGTTTACACCTTATACAAGTGGTCACTGTTCTATGACATGCAAGACATTGTACAAGCCCTCCAGTTCCAAAACATAATAAGACTCTGCTTTGCATTCGAAATACATGCAGGAGTTACAAGGAAGAAGAAGTACAGAAATATGAAAAGCTGATGAAGAATGTTAGACAATAGAGTAAACTAGGTCCAAGGGGGTTTGTAAATACATATGTAACTAGTTTATGAGGTTAATGTAAAATGTCTTTCATGTGTTAGGATCGTGTACTGGACGAATACTAATAGATTTATGCATATACTGAATCAAATAGTGCGGAATCCTATTTGATTGGTAATCCAATCAGTGAAACGCACGTAGAATCAACTAAAGATTGAGTCTAATGTTAAGAACGATTAAAAATCAAACTACTGCGATCTTTGAAGTTGGAACAGGTTACTAGAGGTCTCTGGACGGCTAGGGTACGTCTGGGTATCAAAATATTCAAAGTGTCTTGTTTTTCCACAATTTAAGTGGTATTTATAGGTTAAGGTTTCTCAATCATGCGACTCGACCATTTGCATGGTTCAATCATGCGATTGAGTCATGCGGTTGATCCATTCGCATGACTGAGTGTTCAGTCGTGCGATTGAGTCATGCGGTTGATCCATTCGCACGACTGAGTGTTTAGTCGCACGACTGAGTCAATCTTATGTTTCAATCATGCGACTGATCCAGTCTCCTGGTTCATTCATACGACTGGTTCATTAGCATGAAGTTGTTCATGCGTATGGTCCATTAGCATGGGCCAATCACATGAGAACTTCATATGATTAAGTTTGAATATGTTTCATAGTCATTAATTGATTTAGATATTAGTCAAACAACCACAACCTATATAGCTAAGTCAATGAGCGTTATTACATACCAACCAATGAAATATTCAACATTATATAAGCACAACCACATATTGTATTTCATTAAGTACCCGTACAATTACATATGTGTAAGACAAACAAACATATTACATTAGATTAGAAACTAGGGACACATGTATCTACAAACTCCCCCTTGGACATAGTTTCGTCTAATGTCTTACATCCTTCATAAGTTCCTCAAACTTCTTGTACTTCTCTTCTCTAGTGACTCCGGCATGTATCTCATAGCAAAACAAGTCTTATAACATTCTGAAATTGTAGAGCTTGTACAATATCTTGAGAGTCATAGAATAATGCCCACTTGTATAATTTATAAACATCATCTGCACACAAGTTTGTAAGCCACATTAGGTCAAACACCCTTATGGTTTCCATAACACCATTCTTATTCAAAACTATGACTGCCTCTCCTGTCCTCCAATCATAGTACCACCATTTGAAGTGTGGAGTGAAGTCCTATGGCATTTCCTGTAGAGGGATCTTTGACATTGTGCGCGGAGGACTCCACTTCAGCACTATTTCCTGTTTTCCAGTTATGGGATCAACCTCAAACCGTCTGATATACCTCGTTGGCTGTTGAGGTTTGAAGTTGACTCTTTCTGGTGTGGTACTCTCTTTTAAGAGCAGTATCAAACCAGCCCGACATTTTCCGTGGGTCAGCATATAGAAAGTTTAACTTTGCTAACTGGTTTAGCTGAAATCCAGGAAGAGTCTTCAGGTCATGTGGGAACCTGAAGTACTCAATCCCTTTCTCACGTTTAACTGCATAAACATTGAGATCTTCAAAATACGCCCATGCTATGATTTTGCCCGACAGCTTCTGATGTTTCTTCACTTTGTACAGCTTGGTGTAGACAGTTGATGTTGAAGCACTGCGTTGGGCTCATATTTCTTCAAAGCATGCAACCCACTCAGACTTTCTGATATTAACTTCAGCTTCCGAGGCTTGGGGTGTATCTTTTTTCTTATCAGACTCTTCTTCCATTTATCTAGAGTCTAAAAGTTTCACTGACAAGGTTGTCTCCCAGATTGGAATGTCATTTCCTTCAACGTCAGTGTACTCTTGATAGTGTTGGTCCGTGACATCTTCGATCTCAATCTCATCAACATCGTTGAGCTAGTCGTCACTTTCCACATGGACTGTTGGAGCATCTTTCACGATCTCATCTGGATTAAGTTTGAATATTTCAGCAAGTTGCTCGTCTGTGAGATCATGAATTATCTCTCCTTCTTCAGGAGTGTAATTCACTGATCTCCTGACGACACCCTGCAGATCAAGAATCATCATGAGCTGAATCTTGATCTGTTGGAGGGGAGCAACATCATATTCATCTCTTTGATAGTTTGGATCTGCTTGATTTAAAACATGTAACACATCAACCATTAGTCAACAATCAAAGCAGTAAACATCAACAATAAATATAAACATTAATTTGATACAAGATTCAAATACACATGATTTAAATAACATAAATATATAAGCATTACTCTTGTCTTGTATCATGTACTCCTCTGCTGACATGACTGAAATGGAGGCACCTTGGTCTTGAGCTTGTTTTGTCCTCCTTTCACTCGTAGAGGTTGCACCCGCAGAAGATGTATCATTATCATCATCATCAACATCATCATCAACATCATCACCAGCATCAGTATCATCCCCATGGTCATCATCATCATCATCAACATCATCATCACTGTCATCATCATCACCATCATCTCCATCTTCCTCTTTGATCTTTAATGGCTCCTCTCTTGATCCTTTGAGCCTCAGCATGATGGTCTTGTTGGTAGTCTCCAACTCCTCTATCCTTTTGCTCATTGGACATGTTGCTCCTGGAGTTGGGATATCTCCGAGCTCTATGTAGCAATCTGATGTGCCTGCTGCTCAATCAACTGAGCCTGCTGAGATATCTGCTGAGATTGTGCAGCAATAAGATCTACTAGCTGACGAATCTGGGCAGTCTTCTCGTCATCGGCTTCCAATAGCTTCAGCACCATACGGTTAAGTGCCGAGAGCTATTCCTCTACCCCACTAGCAGGTACAGAGGATCCAGATGGATAGGAGGGGTAAGATGACGGTCCTGCATGGTGGTGGTGGCGGCAATGGTGAAGATTGGGGGTGGTATAGATGAAGGTGGTGGTGGAATGGTTAAGAGTGGGGGTGGTATAGATGAAGGTGGTGGTGGAGTGGTGAAGATTGGGGGTGGTATAGATGAAGGTGGTGGTGGAGAGATTGTGGTAGTGGTGTGTGAGGTGGTAGATAATGTGGTGGATGGGATGACGGTAGTGGGTGGAGTGGTGGAAGTGGTGGTAGTAGTGGTGGTGGTGATGAAGGTCATCCTCCTCCTCTTCTTCTTCAACCCATGGGGCTGAGCCATCCTTTTCATCCTCGAGCCCCTCGAGGTGGATGCTCCCCCTGGAACACTGCTGGACTGATCGGGAGCATAAGTAGGATCAGTTTCAGCCTCCCCCGACTCGCCCGGCGTCCTCCAACCTCCCAAATACCTCGGTCGGTGGCAACCACCCGGCTCCCCACAGTACGAGTTAGGGGCTCCTCATCCGTATCCTCCTCCTCATCAAGACGAAAGTCATGACGGAACCTTGCAGCCTCTACTCCACCTTGGGTGGATGCTGGAGATGCTATATCAGCAGTGGGAGCCCTCAGTTGAGTGGGCCCTGCATCTCCACCATCACCGCAGTCGTCGTCATCAGAGTCATCTTCAGGTAGCTCTAGCTGCTCGACATCCGAATCACTGTCTACATGATGCCATTTACGCCTCCCCGGCGCAACATATTCCACCTTGGCCAGATGGCCGATAAGTCTCTTTACTGGGTTTGACCTGCTTTCCCCGGTATACCTTCATATGACCCAGTCTCGTATCATCCATAATCTCCAATGCCACAGCGTCGTGGCTCTCTTAGCAATGTGGGGAGCTTCTCATCAAGGATCATCTGTAGAAACCTAGGGTACATGCGGAAACCCTCTTTGCCCTTCGCCTCCAAGTTCTCTATCAAATAAGAGAAGATCATGCTAGAAAAGCTGAAAGAGTGGTTCAGCACCAGTGCCACGTTGGCATTTTGAATCTAGTCTGATAGGTCATCGAACCCACCCCTCCGCGAAGCCAAGCACTTGAGGATGACATGTGCCAAGTACTTGTACTGGGGACACAAGTTGCTCTTGTTGAGCACCCCTGCATTGATATCCCCAGTGTACTTCATCCTCATGAAGCACCCTCTCACCGTCAGTGGGTGATGTCTGGTGGGGTGGTCTGCATCATCGCTCAAACCCAGTACTCTCCTGATATCCTCAGCTGTAACCTCAACATCCATCCTAAAAATGGAGCTCTTTATGTTGTACGGCTCATGAGAACGGTCAACCGATGCTTCCTCCCAGAAGGCCTGCTGAATCGACCTGTAGGGAGTGCATGGTGTAGAGATCGCCTTGTGGATCCTGGATCGCTTGAGGAAAGTGATGATCCCTACAAACTCAACACCATTCTGAGTCGTGGAATCTAGGTGAGCACAGATGTTGTGCTTGGGGTTGATGGACCACCTGTCCACCATCAATCTGTAACACAAAACACATAAACATTAGCTAACCACACGACACAAATCAGTTCTAATTAACTTGTTGAATTCATTCTGGTTCATTCATGTGATTGAACCATGCGACTGTGTTCAGTCGGTCGACTTGGCATGCGACTGGATACAGTCGGGTGACTAAGCAGGCGACTGAGTTCAATCGGTTGACTGAGCCTGCGATTGGTTTAGTCGGCCGACTGATTCGTATGATCCATTTAGCCGATTGGGCCATTCGACCAACTCAATCATGCGATTGGAGTTCATCCGGGCGTCCAGTCGCATGACCCACTGTTCGGTCGACTGTGATTCGATTTTTACCCAATTCTTGAAATTAGACGTCATGTAATGGTCTTTAGGCTCGCAATCATTATATTATAACCTAATAACTTTAATTTCAACATTTTACTCAGTTTAGTTAGGTTATTAGTCCATTTAAGGTCTCGGTTCTTGTTAGGGCCAATTTCTTGATTTTTAAGTCTAATCGAGTGAGTTTTTGGCATCATCACACTGCATTTTACCTGTATAATCAATAACGAAGGTTAGAATAGCGAATAATCAAGAAATTTGGGTCAAATGAAAATTTTGCGATATTAGGGGGTGATGAGTTGAATGCGATCGACTGTTGCCCTATTTATACTGAATCAGATTTCAATCGGCCGACTGGACCCATTCGCTCGGTTCATTCGGGCGAATGGACCTCAGTCGTGCGATTGGCTCAGTCGATCACATTCAGTCGGTCGACTGGATTTCAGTCGGACGACTAACTCATTCGCACATTTCCATTTGGTCGAATGGCTCATTCTAATAAGCCATTCGGGTGAATGGTTTATACTCTTGTGTCATTCGGCTGTTTAGTGCATGAGTATGGTCCATTCGTACGGTTGGTCCATACTCATGGTCCAGTCGTGTGATTGGATCATACTCATGATTTTGACTTTATGACCATTTCTCACTTAACCCTTTTTAATTTTTGATTAAACTTTATACGCATTTGATCATCTCAGACATGATCATTTTAACTTGAAAAACTTTTGACCACCTCAGACGTGATCCTTTTAAACAATTTGTCACCTCAGACGTGACTGATTTTACCTTTGAAAACACGTGTGGTCACCTCAGACGTGACCTTTTTTATGATTAAATCCCCTATTGAATTCCATGACGTAGTCCGATATCAAACAAATTGAATTGACTAAATTTAAACAAAGTAAAGACTTAAATACAAAACTAAACTTGTTTTTGACTTTTTGTGTGAGGTATGAATCCTAAGATAGAAATCTGATGGATTCGGTTCCGGAATAGGCAGCTTCAATTTATTTTGACCATAATGGACCAATTCAATTTGAAATCATACAGGTAAGTCAAATCATTTGGGACATGTTATCAACACCTTTTGATGTTCAATTCTTGTTTTTCATCTAGAGTTGTTAGCAAGTTTAGGAAATCATACTAGTACTATTAGATCCCACCTTGATTTGGACTTTCAAGAATTGCAGCCACGATGATTGTCAGTATACTGGTCCTCTGAGATCCATACATAGACTTTTGACACAGATTGGTGATAGTTTAGGTTTGAATATTTTCAACAAGCATTTGTGGATACCACACTTATATGGTAATCAACATTCCTCAGGAGATTTTTGAGCGGTCTCAGGGTAGTTTTCAAGAAGAAACTATTCTTAGAACTTTCAGAGAGAAGCCAAGCCTCAGGTCAGTGCCACCGCACACTAGAGAGGAGGCAAACAACAATGAAGTCTAGAATATATAGGTTATGCTTATCCTCAGGTCAGTGCCACCGCATAGCAGAGAGGCACATAACCTATCTTCTTGTTTGAGCAATTTTAATCTTTTTGCACAGTTTTCACCAACAACATAAGTTATTAGTCTGATTGTCATATTTTGGTCTTTACGCACACATTTGTGACGTGTATGCGTATACGAAATCAAATAGTGCGGAATCCTATTTGATTGGTGATCCAATCAGTGAGAACGCATGTAGAATCAACTAAAGATTGAGTCTAAACGTTAAGAACGATTAACAATCGAACTACTGCGATCTTTGAAGTTGGAAGATGTTACTAGAGGTCTCTAGACGGCTAGGGTATGTCTGGGTATGTAAATATTCAAAGTGTCTTGTTTTTCCACGATTTAAGTGGTATTTATAAGTAAAGGTTTCTCAATCGTGCGACTGGACCATTTGCATGGTTTAGTCGTGCGATTGAGTCATGCGGTTGATCCATTCGCACGACTGAGTGTTTAATCTCATGTTTCAATCATGCAACTGATCCAGTCTCCTGGTTCATTTGTATGACTGGTTTATTAGCATGAAGTTGTTCATGCGTATGGTCCATTAGCATGGGCCAATCACATGAGAACTTCATATGATTAAGTTTGAATATGTTTCATAGTCATTAGTTTATTTAGATATTATTCAAACAACCACAACCTATATAATTAAGTCAATAAGCGTTATTACATACCAACCAATGAAATATTCGACATTATATAAGCATAACCACATATTGTATTTCATTAAGTACCCGTACAATTACATATGTGTAAGACAAAACCAACATATTACATTAAGATCAGAAATTAGGGACACATGTATCTACATCATGTCTTACATATATGTAATAGAATGGGTTGAATGAAATACAATATGGTTTATGCTTATAATGTTTAATATTTCATTGATTATTATGTGTTAACGCTTATTGAACTAACTATATAGGTTTGTGGTTGTTTACATAGTTCTTAGTCAATAATGATTATGAAACATGCTTAAACTTAATCGTGTGAAGTGCTCATGGGAGTGGACCATGCTAATGGACCATACGCGTGAACAACTCCATGCTAATGAACCTGTCGCACGACTGAACTGGGAGACTGGATCAGTCGCACGAGTGTGACATGAGATTAACTCAGTCGCATGACTGAAGCCTCAGCGTGCGGATGATCAACCGCATGCTTCAATCGCACGACTGAACCATGCAAATGGTTCAGTCGCATGAATGAGAAACCCTAACCTATAAATACCACTTAATTCGTGGAAAAACAAAACAATTCGAATGCCTACACACTAAATTGTACCCTAGCCATCCAGAGACTCATGAACACATGTTCCAACTTCATATATCACTGTAAATCGTCCTACTATCATTCTTGACGTTTAGTTACATTCTTGGATTGATTTTACATGCATTCTCACTGATTGAATCGCCAATCAAATAGGATTCTGCACTATTTGAGTTGGTATACACGTAAATCAGTTAGTACTTCGTCCGTACACGCTCCCTAACAAAACCTTGACTGAAGGCCTAGTGGCAGAACCTGAGAGTCCTGTCTTATTATCAACTGTTGCAGAGATTCATACCCTTTTTGAGACACCTACCGGTGAAGGTGCATCTCAACCTCTCTCTGGCCAGAGCTTGGAAGCTACACCAAGCAATAAAGGCCAAAGCTCTCTCCACCCTGACTCACAAGGGTCTGTGAGTGACAAAGGGAAAAGAAAATTAACTTCTGAGGAGATTAAGGAGGAGGAGAGAGAGAGAGAGAGGAAAAGGAAGCTAAGGGGAGAAAGTTCTATTGGGTCTGCAAGACTCATTGAAACTGCTATCAGGACTGCCCCCAGGACAAACACTCAGATGATGAGTTGAGGTCAGTCAGGATCAATTACTTACAAACCAGGAACTATGACATTGATAATGTCATTTCTCTCCTCTTAGTTGAATTGAATAAACTAGTTGACATAGAAGTGTCAAAGGAGAGAAAGGAGGCAGAAGATGTAAAGCTACTAATTCAAATCAAAAAAGAAAGAAGAAAGAAAAGATTGTACAAGAATGTGCCTACTCTCTCTCCAGTTCAAGAAAGTTTTGCACAAGAGGATGTGGTTCAACAAGAACCTCAAGTATACAAAGAAGAAGATAGGATCAAAATGATCAACTACCTGAGTGCCAGAGGCCTCTATCAGGCTGATGCACTTCTTCCTTTATCCTATGACTATATTGATTTTAGTACCTCAAACAACTTGAACTTGAGATAGTCAAGGAAAGAAAGATCACTTGAAGGAAGCTAAGGGAAGAGGCTGCAAAGTCAAGAGCCATCATCTAGAAAATTATAAAGAAGTCTGCAGATAGGCAGATGATGATGAGCTTCTTGAAGCTGTATGGATTCTCTAGAAGGAGACTTGGCCCTATGACTGTGTTCACTATGGATGAGCATATCAGGGTAATCAAGCAGAAGATCAAGAGTGGAGAGCTAATAGACTTACACTCCCCTCCAAGTCAAGCTCCACCTGAAGTGGAGGCTAAGGTTGAACAACCTGAGACTACACAACCTGAACCTCCTGCTGAGACTCACAAGCTTTATCTTTTGATCCATAACAGGGTCAAACTCACTTTCCTTCTATACCAGTGAGGGAGGAAGACTCAACTGAGAAAGAAAAAGAATCAATCAGGTGCTGCAGGCCAATCTTCTCAGTTAAAAGGAACAAAAGAAAGAAAAGGATGGCTTCAAAGCCAAAGCCAAAGAAGAAAGAAGCATCCTTTTCAGAACCTCAAGATGAGTCAGAACATCATGAGGATGTGCAACCAGGATGCTCCATCATCTCCCTTCAAACAGCTCCTCTAGCAATCAGGAAGACCCTCCTGTCCTAGACATACACCAGAAATCTAGAAAGGTGGCATGTCATCAGAGATTAAGGCTTTGAGAATGTCTACACATGGCAAGACATTTCAATCTGCCTCTGCATGATCTCTTTGACATGAGAAGACACTTTGAGAGTCTGAGTGATCCTGATCATCTCATGAAGAAAAATATGGTCACCATCATAATGAGGACTGTTGATATCTGAAGTCTTCAAATTGTTTTGGTAGCATCAGCCTAGGGGAGTTTGTAAGGATCAAATATAAAGGCAAATGCAACTCAAACACTCAAAGTCTCCTTCATGCATGCACAAGTGCACTGAAGAAGAATGCTTCGGAAGTTTTACACCAGCAACATAATATTGTAAGTGTGAAATCCTCCGAAGCCAAGATCAATATCTTCCGAAGCCAAAGATGAAGTCTTCCGAAGCTTCAGAGACAAAGTCTTCCGAAGCCAACACTAGAAGACAGACTTCTTCTGAAGACTTTTAATACATGCTTTATCTTATGTACTTTACATAAAGCTAGACCCCTTTCTGCTGCAACTCTGTAAAGTCACCAACTTACATAAGTTGGTGAAAAGATCCATGCTTTTAGTAATTGTACATTAAGGTCTTGAGTCTATAACTTCTAGTTCATTAAGGTCTTGAGTCTATAACTTTCTAGTTCATGTACTTTATCCTTTTTGTAATATATTAGGACGTGAGCTATGGTATGTCATAGTCACTAGTCAAAAGACAATCTGCCTTTTGACTCTACAATTGATTTTGTTTGTGTCTAGTCAATTGTATCCAGCTGCCCTTCAAAGTATGGCCAACTGTAGGATGTAGTATATGTATCTCAATACTTGTAACTTTCCTTTATGCTTTGTAACACTTGTAATAGAACTTGAGAAATCAATATACTACAATCTTTAAAACCAACTCCTGTGTATTTTGCTATCTTGTTCTATCTTATATTTACTTATGTTCTTAGTATCATTACAAGAGTTAACCAGTATCACTGTTTGATCAGTTAAGTGTTCGTTACAACTCTCTTCATTGTTGTGTTGTAAGTGCATACCATTCACTGGTCCTGTATTAAATACTAATAATATTACTCATACCATTTTCAAATTGAAAAATGCATAATTTAATAAATTAAAAACTTATTTTTATTAAAAACACACTTCTTAAAAACAAAATGTTATAAAATACATAACACAACAATTTTTTATAAAAATCATTTTTATTAAAACAATATATTTAAAAATCACAATTTTTCTTAAAACAAAAGTTTAAGAAAATACATAATTATTTATTTACTTAAAGTAGCTTTACACGTACTTATAATTACATGTTATGTTTAGCATGATTTTATAAGGTATAATTTTTTATTGATAATTACTTAATATTTTATGTATTCAATTCGTGTATTACACGGAAACTAACCTAGTATATAGATTTACAACTGTAGTTTTTCCACAGGTTTTGGTCGCCTACCACCCACACATCTATGCTAAGGGTGTTCATTTGTTTGGTTATCGGTTTGTTTGGTTTATTCAGTTTTGAAATTTTTTCAGGCATAATCGAAAACCGAACCGAATTCAGAATTTACACCGAACCAAAAAACGAATTCCCAAGTCGGTTTCGCTTACAAACTAAATTGAAAACCGAATTCATAATTCGGTTTGGTTTTTTTGGGTTACGAATACGGATCGGTTTTCGATTTTCGGCTTTTTTTTACACGCCCCTAATCTCCGCTTCCACTTTTAAATGTTCGCGGGGGGGAACCAGAAGAAGATAGCCATCCCCACCCTTTACCGCCCTATGCAAATCTTCAGTCTAATACATATCCATGTTCCTAATCTGAGGTAGTACGATTCGAGAACCCTAGGTTGTTAGGGTTATGTGATAGCGTTGTTGTGGGTGACCGACGAGTATGGTCGGTATTTTATCTTCATCGTTGCCGCCTTAATCGTGATCATGAGTCCTTTTTGGGTTTGTTTGTCTAATTAGGAAACCATAGATTGCCATTGCCAATATTTGGTCTCCATCGTCGTTGTCATAATCATGATTAGGGTTTTCGTTTAGGATTCATTTACCTAGTATCTTTGTTTAATTTATGTTTCTCGAGGTTGTGAGAGGTGGCCATTCTCCACCCTTAACAACGATTCCTCTTAGTTGCTCGAGAAGCATAGGTGGTGCCGATTGGCTAATGGTGGCCAGGGTGTTAGCCGCTAAAGAGGATTTATTGTTTCCCACACCACCTATTCGGCATTTTACACCTGCTAACTCAACGGTCGTTTGCATGGACGTAAACGGTCGTTTGCATGGACGTAAACGGTCGTTTGCATGGACGTAAACGGTCGTTTGCATGGACGTAAACGGTCGTTTGCATGAACCTAAACTAAGTCTGCAAAGGGGTAAATGACAATTTACAGAAAAAACGACAGTTTACTTCCTAACAAACAGTTGTTTGCTATTTTTAATAATTATATTAACCTTTTCTATATATAGTTATATTATATTTAATTTATGTATTGATAAGTTTTTATTATATTAACTTTTTCTGTTTATATTTATATTATACTAATTATATAAATTTAACATAATTATAACTAGAAAAAGTTAATACACGTACATAAAAACTTATGTACATGTATTACCTTTTCTATTTTATAATTATATTAATTTTTTATGTATAGTTTATAAGTTAATTAACGGTCGTTTCCCTTTTTTAATAATTTTATAAACTTTTTCTATTTGTAATTATATTATACTAAATTTATATATTGTTAAGTTTTTATTATATTAACTTTATCTATTTATATTTATATTATACTAATTATATAAATTTAATATAATTATAAATAGAAAAATTTAATACATGTACATAAAAGTTGTGTACATGTATTGATTTTTTCTTGTTATAATTATATTAATTTTACACAGGAATAATTAACGATAGTTTACAAGTTAATAAACGATTGTTTTTGTCTTTTTTAATAATTATGTTAACTTTTTCTATTTTATAATTATATTATACTAATTATATAATTTTATATATTATTAAGTTTTTATGTACATATTTCTATTACATTATATAGTTTTATATAAATTTAAGATAAAAATTATATATAAGTTTAAAATATTTAAACTTTATATAGTTCATATAACTTATATAATTTTATAATCTTTTAACTTTAGAAATAATAAGAAAACTTATATAGTTCATATTTTTTTAACTTTATAATATGGATACTTACAAATGATACTAATCTAATCTATATTAAAACGAGTTATAGTTTTATATTGAAATATATATTGACTATATTTTTGAAGCATCTCCTCGTACATTCTTTCTCAAGCAGCTGTATTATTATTTTTGTGAAAATTTCATAACGACGTTCTGAAAGGTAATATATATTTACCCTCTAA
This sequence comes from Flaveria trinervia, assembly GCA_025506515.1. NCBI lineage: Eukaryota > Viridiplantae > Streptophyta > Magnoliopsida > Asterales > Asteraceae > Flaveria > Flaveria trinervia. The sequence goes on from CM046443.1 coordinate 65,759,450, forward strand.
ACGCATAAAGACATAGTAGCAACTATACACGTATGTATTTGTAATGAATTGGTGTACATGAGTTCATACAGACCTGTTCATAGTAGAAAATAAGTCTCATTTTTAGTGGGAGATAAGTATTGAAGAATCATATTAAATCTGTTGGCGATCAATATTCCTTTATAAGGCATTATCATCCGGTGTTGATTAGGAGCCGGACCCGATTGTAGCTATGATAAAGTACGTTTTGTCTCATTAGAGAAAAGATTTATGTATAAATTAGAATTGTTATAAAACTCGGTTAAAACTTATACCTCATATCGCTAATATTTTGCACCGAATCCCAAGGAAAATGAAACTGCACGAAACTTACAGTTACCATTATTTACGTTCTCTATATGTGTTATATATGGATGGAAATTGTTTGGGATTTATGTTAGTAAAGGATGGTGATATAGAGAAGATTGAGTTATGTTATCTACGTTTAAATTACGTCTCGGGGGGCTTAACCTCATAAAATCATAACTAACAAAATCATATTTCGTGTAGGTACGACCTCGTGTAGGTTCGCAGGTGAAGGGTCTTGTTTGTTTTGTGTTTGAGATTTGAATGTTGGCTTTCCATGAGTATTTTTTGCACCGTAAGCTCATTAAGATTTATGCTGATAGGATCCCTTATGCCTTTTATCCTCTCTAGACATTCCTTTTCATCGTGCGGTTTTTTATTTCTGGTAAGCTTATTTGAACCTCTCAAGTTCGTCATCACATTGAATATCTTATTCATCTTGGTTTAATAATAGTGGTGAAATGTCAAGCCTCCTCCATAATATAACTATCGAATTTATTGGAATATGTTTGCCTGCATATAATATTGTCCAATTTCACAAGCATATGGTAAACCTCAACTGGTACGAATATGGAAGCCACAACTTTATGATTGGTTTGAATTTCATTGACTTGCCTTAGTTCTCCAACTAATATATCCAGAGCTTCATGAGAAACATTTGATATAAAAAAATCAAATACATTATGTTTGTATTGATGTTTTATTTTAATCCGATTTTCCTCGAAGCTTGCCTTTATTTGTGTTTCCTGTAAACGTACTATATTATTTAAAATCCCTAAAAATTTATCTAAATTTGGCTAGTCATATTCAAATTTTTGTTTAACAAAGCATGTTTGTTTTCTACTCTGTTTTTGTTCGTTCTCCAACATTTAGATGTTGATCAATCTACGCAGAAACGAACATCTCTTTATAATTTTATAACCGGTTGACATCCAAATAATTAAATACAGTTGCAAATTTAAATCAAATATGTTAGTTTCAATATATAAAATAAAACAATAAATTGAATATATCAGGAAAATACTTCAATGCTTTTTCATCAATTTTGTCTACAATCGCATCCGATTTTCATAGTACGCCTCAACTATTGGAGATTGAAGTAGAAATATACAATAATACATTAATTTATCTCACTCATTCTCCTGTATATGATATCTACAAAGTAATTAGGTTGCTTCCGCAAAAATTACTTGGCATGTATCCATTAGAGCCAACTCTCTATCTGTGACTATGACACGTGGTACCATATAATCATCCATTAGACAATTTAAAACTCACTTAAAATTCTCTTTTTTCTCATTATATATGAATGTGAAAACGATACAAAATATCTTGTTTGTTGAAGTTAAGCCAACAATTTGAAAAAAAATGGAGGCAATACCTTTTCGTCTTATACGTGCATATAAAATAATCACATGCGAGAACACACGCTATATTTTTAATGAAGTGGGGTTGACAAAAACAAAACATTTAATTGATTTGAGTTGTCATCAGTAGTAAAATCATAGATGTATCCGTCCATCTGCAAAGATTGGAGAAGTGTTTGCATTAGGGTGGTTCCAACTTTATCCAACTTTCATATCCTTGTCCGTGCATCATACACGGTTTCAATTATGGATACATTTTTATTATAATTTTCTTTAAAATCTGTAAGAATATCACGTGGATGCATATGTAGGAAATAAGTTCACTTTTATATTAAAAAAATAATAATTCTAGCGATACTCTCGTTAGCCATGTGAAATATTATAGTACAATTCCGTTTACAAATACGACTAGAAAAAAATAAATACAAACAATACTTATGTACCAAACTTGATTCGAACATTCGTCTTTAGTATAAACTTCAACGAGTCTTCATAAAGTATTCTTGACACGAGTTTTCATTACGTTGGAATCTTCAAGTATACCCCTTGACTACAACAAATAACAAACAAAAGATTTACGGTTGTGGCTGAAGATCGTGTTAGACACGGGCCCCTTAAAACAGATTTCGCATCTCTACTCAAGACAACGCGTCTGTTTCCCAGGGTACAACAGCCAAAGCAGTATGTATTGCCAGAGAGTGCCTCGACCCGAGAGATCACCGAGTAAAGTATGTGTTATAATATTATGTGGAAAAAGGTTGAAGATGATGGTATAGGAAGAACAATTTAGAGAGTACTCCTCTCTAAATTTCTATAAAACTTGTTGACATTCAAGAAAATAAATTTCTTCTTCTCTTCTTCTCATCATCATGAGTTTGTTTATATACTCATGCTAATAAGTTCATATTAATGTGATTTTTATGATTTACAACCAAAACTCCCATCTGATATATGAAATATTTTATGAGACCAAATTAACACTCTCATTTTATTCATGACAAGTTTAATACCAATTAATAAAAATTATGATCCATAATAGACATTCATAGTATTTATTAAAAGACTTAGTCAATATAAAACATCCATGTTAATCCAAACATGACTTATTAGCATTATGCAAGAAATTACAAAATTTCCTACAATAACCACCCAAGTTTTACTTTCTTCATTTCGACCACTCAACTTCGAGCATCGATATCTAATTTATCTTAGCTTCAGTTGGACACGGTTAGTTCATTAAAAACGAGAACTTAAACCAATAAAAAAATAACTGTTTATATAAAAAAACATATAAATATAATTATTTGTGTCCAAAATTCCAACAATCCCCCACATGAATGATGATCGTTCAATACACATAAAATTCTCAATGAAAACTCGACAATTGAGTCTTGCAGGATAGGTTGGTATTCCCATTGAACCTTCCTTTGTGAAGCAAGCCTACTGGTGGTGTGTAGATGTGATGCCTTTGAACAGACCCCGTTCGGTGTAGACGACAATATACATTCACACAAGACTCTCCCTAGTTGGGCACATCCCCATTGTCGTGTCCGTTATGGTCATGGATCACTATCTTGGTTCTACAAGAGCTATAGGATTTGTGCCACCCCACAAATCCATTTGAAGTGACCCCACTTCTCTCTAACATAGGTGATTCCATGAATCATTAAAAGCATTACGTTATCTTGATTCCCATAATCATCTAACATTAATATGCTTAACCTTTCTTTCGTCACTGGTTCGGGGTACACCCCAGAATGAATGGACTAGGACATTCGTCACTCCCTTTTCGTTTTAGGGTACTCTCCTGTAGTGACTCTGTTGGTCATATTATTAAGTTGGCCTATTAAACCTAGATCTTGGAATCTCCGGTCAGCTAGGTTAGGTTTCCCTCATATTCCCCTTTTTCCGATGGGCTTTAGTCCAATTCCTCTCTATCTCGTCTCGTTTCAACCCACTGGTTGTTTGGATCCAAATTATTATCTATTACTTTGTCAAGTCGATATAGATAACTTCAATCGAGATAAGTTTTCATGATGTGTTCTTAACTCGTAAGTTAATAATGTCTTTTATGAAACTTCTAAGTGTATTTGAAAATACAATTCTTATTTCAAGACGACACATCTCTTTTATGTCTTTGGTAGTAGACATCTATCAATTCTAAATCTAACCAATTAGAATTTGAGTCTATCATAGACTTCTTATGACATTTGTGTACAACACTAGATCATGTGTTTGCAATATCTTTGGATTGTCAAAATCCATATTGCTAACATTTTATTTTCAAATGCAAGAAACCCCTACATTTAAGTGTTACCAGATAACATCCATATGGGGTGATGAAAGGTTCTCCCTTTCTAAATAGGTTTGAGAGAACCCCGCATTTAAGTGTTATTGAATAACATCCATATAGGATAATAAAAGGTTCTGTTGCACCCTGAAAGGATCATACATGCCAACTCAATGGGTAAATTGATGATTGCTCAGCTGAAATCCCACAAGTCCAAGAACCAATGCGGATGAATCTCAAGGAAAATAACAAGTGTTATCTTCCGCATTAGTTAATACGGAGACATAATTCTAATGCGGACAAGTGTTACTCTTCCGCATTGACTAATACGGAAGACATAATGCTAATGCTGAAGAACAAGTTACTCTTCCGTATAGACTAATGCGGAAGAACAAAAGAAGATGCGGACAAGACTTTGATCGTCCACATTGACAAATGTGGATGACCGACCAAATGCGCACAAGTATTTGTTCATCCGCATTACCAATTCGGATGATCAAGTGGTAATGCTGATCAAGATTATCTCATTCGTATTTGTCAATGCGGATGAACAAGCAGAGATGCGGATCAAGACAGACTAGTTTCTGATGTAATAAGTCAGGGGTAGTTTAGTCATTTTGTAAAGGCATCTTGTCTGCCTATAAATAGAATAGTTATCCTCGTACTGAGCAACGGCTGATAGATAGAGAATTTTTATGTAATTATTCTCTGTAACTTATCAACTTTCATATATCATACAAACAGCATTTATGAGTAATTTTATTGCTTTGAATGTTCTTTGATTGTTTGTTTCCGCCACTCAATCATTGACTTGATTATCATATTCGATACTCATAAGAATATCACTCTTACTCAAAGCCAGTCAATTGGTATCAGAGCTTTGGCTCTTGATTCTCTTTCAGATCTACGCACAGACTGAATAGAACTTGATTGATGTGATAATCAAGTTGCTAGTAGTGGATATCATCATCCCTACTTAGCAAACAGCAAGAAAATCAGTACGGAACTCATTCTGACCTCAAAAGAACTCCTTGAACAAGTTGGACTCATAAAAAATAATCAATCTTGAAATCAACTAAATCTATACTTACACAAATCAACATGGATTCTAACAGTTACTCTGAACTAGGTCATACACCTAAACCTCCCATGCTTAACACAATCAGAGTTTAAACAATGGAGAATAAGGTTTAGAAGTTATATCACAAGTGTGGATCCTGATTTTTGGATCTCAATATGTAAGGGTCCACATATTCATGTTACTCTATCAACTGCTCCTACTGCACTTTACAAGACTGCTAGAATACCAATTGAAGACTTAACTCTGGATGAAGATGACTATAAGAAAATCAAAATTGATCTCAAAGCATACTCAATTTTGACCCAAGCACTCAAGATGGATGTGCTAAAAAGATTGGAAAAGTATGGAACTGCTAAAGCTGTTTGGGATGCCCTCAAAATTATGTGTGAAGGAAGCAGTGAGGTTGCTGAAATTAACAAAGACAAGCTGGTCAATCAGTATGAAACCTTCCATCACACCAAAGGAGAATCCATATCAAAACAACTGCACAGATTTGTACAGTTGGTTAATAACTTGGAAATTATGGGTGTTTCTTACAACATTAAAGAACTTAACAAGAAAATGCTTCACAGTCAACGTGAAAGCTGGAAGCAAAATGTCACAATGCTTAAAAAATACTGTTGATCTTGAGAGTACCACTCTAGACATTATGATAGCCAAGATTGAAGCTTTGGAACTTGATGAACGAAGCAGAAACCTGAGTGGACCAAGAGTGATTGAGGCCTACAAATTCCATTCAAAAACACATTCTGTTGAAAATGCTTTCATCACAGAGGAAGATGACTTCATCTCATCAAGAGATCAAATGAACAATACTTGGTTCATTGCATCTCCACCATTCAATCGCTCTTCAACTTCAGCTCAAGCACCTAAAGTCTCAACTGATCCTTAAACCTCTCCAGAAGCCTTAAAATCAGAAGAGCAAGCCTTAAAATCAGAAGAGCAAAATGCAACTTACAATGCCTTTGTTGCAAGTTTTGAAGTATACCTAGGGGGAAGACTCACTTCTGCCCACCTAATTCAGGAAGATTTATAAGAAATGGATCCTTATGATGTTGAAAAGATGGATCTACAGTGGCAAATGGCAATGATTGCCATGAGAGCAAAGAAATTCTTTAGAAATGGAAGAAAGCTGAGCCTGAATGAGAACAGAAAACTTGGATATGACAAATCCAAGGTGAAATGCTTCAACTGTGGCATGATTGGCCATTTCTCAAGAGAGTGCAATGCTCCTAAAAGAAACAACTATTCAAGGAACTCTCCAGGTCAATCATCATCACAGCCCAATTCAACCCATCAATCAAACAATCAACAACAGCAGTACCATCATTCTCATCATCAACAAACATACCAGAATCAACCACAGCTGACAAATCAAGCCCATGCAAGCAGTCAGCCTTCTGCTAGTGCCCTTGTGATCAAACAAGATGGGATATGTGACTGGAGTGTGTATGCTGAGGAAGTCAAGCCTCAATTCCAGAATCATGCTCTTATGGCTCACATCAATGATGGACCATCTTCAGTGCCTACTGAGGTAAAAGCTATCCTTTGTAGTGAAAAATTCATAAATGAATTACAAGAGTATAGAGAACACAACCATAAACTGGAAGATAAAATTAAAGAAGAAAAAGTGAAGTCAGAAATGATGAAGAGAGAACTAAAAAGTTTTGAAATCAAAATCAAATCTCTCATTTCTAACATAGAAAAATTGCATGGTGAGAAATACAATCTTGCAGCTAAAAATGAGCTACTTACTAAAAAGTTAGCTCAAGCTAAAGCTTAACAATCTATGACTAAAGTGAAACTTGAAAAGTTTCAAATGTCTTCAGTCAAGCTGTAAGAGATGCTGGATTCACAAAAGGATCCAAAGGACATGTCAGGTATTGGGTATAATTCATGTCCTCCACCATACAATGACAATTACACTGTCATGCCTGACTTTGTCTCACTCTCTGAATCAATCGAACCTAAAACTATGGAACCTAAATCAGTAGTGAAACAAGTGACAAATCCTCAAAACAAACCTGATGTTTGTTGAAACCAATAAGGATAAAATCAAGTTAGGTCACCCAATCAAAATCAAAGAGTGCTCAGACAAGATAGTGAGTGTCATGAAACCATCAAGCCCTGTAAAAGCAATTGTACCTTTTATAAAATTCATACCATCTGTTTTACAAGGCAAAAAGGAATATGTCAAAACAGTGAAACCCACTACTGAGAGTAGTTCTGATAATGAGATTGTATCTCTACAAAATTCAAGGAAATCAGAAAAGGTTTCATTGAAAAAGAAACAAACTGTAAAACTGAGTTCAACACAAAACTTCATGAGACCCTCAGCCATCAAGGTTAAGGCAGGGAGTGGGTTTGATATCTGTAACAAAGAACACGTTGACCATTTTGAGAAAGAGGTGAGAAGTAGGATAAAGAAACAGAAATAGCCCAACAACTGAACAAAAGTAGTGTTGTGAAACAATCTACTAAAAGGGTTGATTCTAATTCATCACCTAAAGAAAAGAAAGTGACTCATCAAAAGAAAGTATCAGTTGAGTCACACAAGGAAAAATCTGATTCAAGAAACAAACAAATGTATTGTGATATTTATGACATGTTCAATCACAAGACAGATAAATGCTTCTTCAATCAATATTGTTCAATCTGTGATATGAACAATCACTCCACCAAAAATTGCTATTTCAACAAGTATTGTTCAATCTGTGACATGAACAATCACAATATATCTGATTGTTACTTTAATCAGAAGGGGTTAAGAGTTCCACAACATAAGCCCATCTCAAAAACATCTACTGTGGTGCATTCTGTCAGACCTTATCTTCATAATACTCAATCTAGGACACCTAGATCAACAAATGACAGAAATAACTTGAAGGAGTTGAGGAAGGGTCAAAGAAATCATCTCATAATAAAACACAAACTTGACCTTCCTAAGCAAAAACCAACTTTTGATAATGAAATTCGGGCTAAATTTTTACAAAGAAATAGAGACCAACGATTTCATTATTCATCTGAATCCTCAGTAGATGTTGATGAGATGACTCGACTAATTCATTATCAAAAGTCTCCTAGAACACCTCCATCCAAATCACAATTCAGAGGGAAATACCAGGAGGTGACTGTCATGAATAGGAACGGGAAACCCAAACCATCATGGCTTGGGTTCCTTATTCTAATTAGTTTTTTTGTTTGTAGGTTCATCCACACAGGTCTAATAGCCTATGGTACGTAGAGAGTGGATGCTCTCAACACATGACTGAGATCGTTCCCTCCTTCATGATTTCAAGTACATACAAGGAACTACTGTGGCATTCGGTGGAGATTCAGAAGGTGGTAGAATTACAGGAGAAGGATCTGTGACAAACGGGATACTGAGCTTTAACAGAGTGAATTACTGTGAACAACTGAATTTCAATATGCTAAGCGTGTCTCAGATCTGCGACAAAAAATATTCCACTCACTTTACAGACACTCACTGCTACATTCTAAAACCTGGATTTCAGATTCCTAAAGAATGGGTTGTCCTAAAGACTCTGAGGAAATATACATTCAGGTGATACTTCATCAACTATAGCAAGAAGAGATAATTATCCATTGATTCCACCTACATCTGATGAACATATGAATGATGATGTTCCTTTTCAAGCTGATCCCATCAGACATCTGTCATAAAACCTTAGTGTTTCTTCTGAAGAAGGTCCCAGCCTGGTACCATCTCACTCAGATGACTTGTCAAATGAGATCAAAAATCAAAACGGGCTTCTCATCCAGTAGAAACTCAAGGTACATCAAATGATGCAAGCAACCTCAGTGCTGCTGAAGATGTAGCAGTTACTGAAACAGAAGTTGACAATCTTCATAATTCAACAACAATACAAGATGAATGTGCCTCTGACCATAATGAACTGAATGTCTCCAATCTTGATGTAATTATTGCTGGTGACACCATTCCAACCACAAGAATACACAAGAATCATCCAGTTGAAACCATTATTGGTGATCTTAATGAGACGGTGACAAGAAGCAAGTACAGTCTTGCAAACATCTAATTGTTCTCTGCTTTCTATGTCAACCCAAAAACATCAAAGAGGCACTTCAAGACAATAGTTGGATTGAAGCAATGCAGGAAGAATTGCTCCAATTCAAGAAGCAAGAAGTATGGCAGCTGGTAGATCTTCCCAAAGGACAATACCCTATCGGTATCATATGGCTGTACAAGAACAAGACTGATGCTAGAGGGATAGTCATCAGAATAAAGCAAGACTAGTGGCACAGGGATACACTCAGGAAGAAGGAATCGACTACGACGAAGTGTTTGCTCCTGTTGCCAGACTAGAATCAATCAGAATCTTTCTTGCATATTCTGCATCCATGAAATTTAATGTTTATCAAATGGATGTAAAGTGTGCCTTCCTGTATGAAAAGATTGCTGAAGAAGTCTACGTGAGTCAACCACCTGGCTTTGAAGATCAAGATTTCCCTCACAGAGTTTACAAGCTTGACAAAGCTTTGTATGGTCTTCATCAAGCACCAAGAAAGTGGTATGAGACTCTATCATCCTTTCTTCTTGAACATGGGTATGAAAGAGGAAAGATTGATCAGACTCTCTTCAGAAGAATACGAGGGAAGACATGATGTTAGTCCAGATCTATGTGGATGACATTATATTTGGCTCGACAAACAAGCAACTCTGCAAAGAATTTCAAGATCTTATGCATTCAAAGTTCCAAATGAGTGCTATGGGGGAACTCACCTTCTTTCTAGGGGTGCAAGTCCAACAAACAGCAGATGGAATCTTCATCAACCAATCAAAATAAGATTAGAAACCATATTGAAGAAATTCCACTTTGCTGAGTGTCAGTCTATCAGAACTCCTATGGATACTAAAGTGAAGATTGGACCTGACCCTAAAGGCAAATTAGTGGAGCAGACTCACTATCGATCAATGATAGGTTCATTTATATATCTAACAGCCAGTAGGCCTGACATTATGTTTGGTGTTTGTGTGTGTGCCAGATATCAAGCTAATCCAAAAGAATCACATGTGAACGCAGTCAAGAGGATATTCAAATATCTAAAGGGCAAGCCAGCTCTTGGATTATGGTATCCAAAGGAAGGAGAATTTAATCTCTATGCCTACACAAACAGTGATTACGGAGGATGCAACTTCAACAGAAAATCCACTTTTAGCGGTTGTCAATTTCTTGGTCCCAGACTAATATCCTGGCAATGCAAGAAGCAGACAAATGTGTCTGTGTCCACAGCAGAAGCTGAGTATATTGTTGCATCAGCATGTTGCTCTCAAGTTCTCTGGATTCAAAACCATATGCTTGATTATGGTTTTAACTTCTTGCATACACCAATTTCTATTGACAACACAGCTGCTATCTTAATAACTAATAATCCAGTTCAGCACTCAAAAACAAAACATATTGAGATTAGATATCATTTTTGAGAGACTGTGCTGAAAAGGGTTTAATCAAATTGATTCAAGTACCAACTGAAAATCAATTAGCTGATTTGTTTACCAAGGCATTTGAACCTAGTAGGTTTGAATTTCTGGTTAGTCAATTGGCATGATTAACCTTGACTAAAAACTATGAAAAACATCAAAAACAATTTAAAAACATCAGAAAAACCACAAAAAGAAATCAAGTTTTATGAAGAAAAGAATTTGAAGGGAAATGATATAATTACAGTCGTTATATCATTCACTGTGCTTAATTTCAAAATGTAAAAGACTAAAATGACTTACCAGATATGTTGGTAGGCTCAACTTGGAAGAAAAGCTACATGCAGTGATGAATTAAAGACATATTCAATTGTGAAACACTCATCACAAAGTATAGGTCTGTATTAGTTTATCTGAATGCATGTGTGTGTAGTAGCCTATATACTTTCTGAATCTCTTTCACCACATCATGTTTCATCTTTGTTTTGCTGAGCAAAGACCTGATGAAACTTGCACATAGTGCAGATGTCATGATCCAAAAGATTCCCAATGTGGAACACATCCAAAAATTGGATTAATCAATAAAGTAATACATTCCAAGTGAATGAACAAAAGAATCCTATCATGGATCACCTTCCAAAGTGAAGTGAAAAGAATCCCAATGTGGATCAACATGAAAAAGGATCAAATTAAAGAATCCCAATGAGGATCAGTGAAAATGAGATTTCATGACTTAAGTAACCTAGGAGAAAAGTTGTGAAAAAGTTCTACCATGCATTGTATAAGGAGGGTTGATCATTTCATGCTTATGTGTGTGAGGTACACATTGAATAATAAATCAACCAAAACATGTAAAAGTCATTTGCATCAAAATATCAACAGGTATGGGTTTAAGAGGACAAACATACCTTCAATCTTCAAGTTCATAATCATGTCCATTTAATAATAAAGGATGCACATGTGTAATGTAAGACTGATATGATCCCAACAAAGAGATCTTTCTCTTCATTATTAATATTAATCAAAATAATATTCAAAAAGTTTTAAATCTTTAAAGTTTCTCTCCAAATGTGGACATAAACTTTAGGGGGAGTAATTTTTGAGTAAGTCTATATTTTTGTTTATTAACTTAATTTGAAAAACAAAACAAAAAGAATTTTAGTTGGTGTTGTTGCAATAAGTTATACTATATATCTCAGCTTATGCAGATTCTTAGAAGCATGAAGCCCAAGATCTGTCAAATTAGGAAACTTGTATTAGTTGTGACATACAAGTCAATCCAAGCAAGAATTGACAACTTCAACAGCCAACTTCATAAGAAAAATCAATCAAGGACACCTCTTCATAAGATGAATAATCAATTCAACATTATCTTTTGATTAAGTTCAAAAGCTAATGCAGGTAAGTGCATTAGTTAATGCGGGTGAAGGTAACCCATGCATGTAACTAATGCGGGTAACAATATTTTTTAAAGTGCAACTAATGCGGACAATGATTTTACTCTACCGCATTAGTGTGTGAAGTAAATGTGAATTTACTCTACCGTATTTGATATAGTTAACAAATGCGTATGAACAGGTCTCTATCGCATTTGCTACAGTGCTGTGTTGACTTGTCAACCGCATTTGATATAGTTGCACAAATGCTGATTGACTTTGTTCTATCGCATTTGCTACTGTGTACAATACGGATAGGAAAACAAGCAACTCAACCGCATTTGTTACAATGCTGGTGCAATGTTGTTTTCCGCATTTACTACGACACAAATGCGGACAGCCAAGATTTCAAGTTTAACTTCCGCATTTGCAACAGTACACAAATGCGGATAGAATAAAAAATTAGAAACAAACTTCCGCATTTGCAACAGTAGTGGAATGCGGACAGTCAGTCAAAAATTAAACCTTCCGCATTTGCTACAGTCAACAATGCGGATGACCAAAAGTAGCCAAATGCGGACTCTCAATGTCAAAAGTTTGTCTTCCGCATTTGCTACAGTCAACAAATGCGGATGACCAAAAGTCAAACAAATTAACCTTCAGCATTTGCTACAGTGGTGACTGTATCTACTTTTAAACTTATAAAATTTTTCAAATTGTATTATTTGACTATTTAAGGAATTCAAACGGGTCATTTAGTACTTTTCAAAGTTGAGAGACTTTATAGTGAGACGAGCGCAAACCTACAGTACACCACCTTCAATCATCATCATCATCATAAACATTCAAAGATTTTATTGTGTTTCTTCTCAAAACATTCTTGTCATCGATTCAGAACCACAGTTATTTCAAAGATAAGGTATAACTTCAATAAATTTTGAAACCAAGACCTAAGTCTCGGACTGTTAACCAAAATCAAACAATGAACCAGATAATAATGAAGAACACCAAAATCAAAACTATAATGTGATGTAATACACACTTTTGACTCAATAAACATATAAATTGATAGGAATTCAACTGATATTGAAAACCTTGATAATCATGTTTACTGCGAAATACAGAGCAAATGAAAAAGAAAAATGTGTAACAAATCAAAGTCACATTAACAAATCAAATCAATTTAAAGTCAAACTTTAACTAACACACATGTCTCTTGTGCTGATTACATGGCAAATCTTACATGGAGCAAGCTCCATAACGTCAGCGGTTATTTAACCCTGATGCGCCTGAAGCCGAAGGACTTAGAGATATGATAATTCTTATATACCACAAGGTAGCATATGCCATGACTGTGAGACCAACAATCTACGAGAATCCCATCAGGTCCTTCTGGGAATCAGCTGAAGTAGTTGAAGATGATGGAGTGAGAACTCTAACTGGGAGAATCAACAGTGAACTTACTCTAAGGATCACAGAAGTGTCTGTTAGAAGATGTCTGCAATTCAATGATAATGCTAATGATCCTCTTGAATTAGATGATGAGGAAATAACCACATTTTTCTCTGAATTGGTTATGAAGGGAGTTATGAAGCAAAACAGATAGTCAAAGGAATAGTGGATCTGCCTTGGAGGTTCCTAATTCATATGTTTCAACATTGTCTGTCAAAAAGAAAAATAGGATGGAATGACATTCCAGTCCTCACATCTTCTGCAATATGTGCTCTCTGCACCAACAGACGTTTTAATATGTCTGCATATGTGTTCAATGGCCTAATCTCCAACATTCAAGAAGGGTTAAGATACAAGTTTCTGATGTATCCTAGATTCATTCAATGTCTAATCAATGAATCATTTCATGACATTGTTAATGAAGGACCTGTGCTTAACATCCCTCACTATGATGCAAGATCCTATAAGTACATCAAGAAGAAGGACCCAAGGAACTTTTATAGTGGTGCCCATTCACCCCTTCTTCTTGGATGCTTCAACAATTCATCAAGCAGGTCAAGCTCAACCACCTCCATACCAATAGCTCAACAACCTCCACAACCTTCACCACACCATCTCCAATACCACAACCCTCCACTACTACGATCACCAATACCATCACCAATACCTTCACCAAACCATCTCCAATACCACAACCACTCCACTACCATCACATACATCACCAATACCATCACCAATACCATCACCACAACAAATACCACAACCTTCACCACAACCATCTCTACAAACATTACCACAACCATCACCACTTTCAACTCCACAACCAACACCACCAACAACACTCAACCTACACCCATATCACCTCATCATCACTCTCCAATATCACCACCACAACAATCACCTTATCCCCTTTTTAACCTGTGCCATCATAAGATAACCCTGCTAATAAGGAGGATCAACCAGTGCTCTAAAGCTTCCAAATCATCTTCTGATGAGGAGGATCATCACACTCAAATGCCTGCAAAAATAGCAACTTCTGAGCCTGATCCCTAAAAAAATGTTTTGCTGATTCAAATGTTAACAGACCAGATGAGAAGGATGAATTGATCACTGAATTGATGCAAAAGATGAAAGAATGGAGAGAATTCTAAAGAAGGGCAAGAATCATAGATGATAGAATTCTGGAACTAGATGAGAAGGAACAGAGATGAAAGATCTTAAAGATAAACATAAGACTGAATGGCTGAGAAGATAAAGAAATTGAAGTTGTAAAGCTACCCTTAAGCACTCAAGAGAAAAAGTCAGTGGACATATAAACACTCTTGAAATTCAAACAATAGCAATGGAGGAACAAGAAAATATCATAGAAGAACAAGCTGATATCATCTCCAAACTTGAAAAGAAATTGATAGCGAGAACAAAAGGATATTGAGCTTGAAATGATGATTAAGATCCAAAGAAGTGAAGTGGATGATGATGATGAGAAAGAAAAACAAGAAAAGGAAGATGTGATGATAACAAGTAGGGGTATGAAAATGAAGAAAAAGGAGGTGATGAAAGTCAAACTGAGTTAAAGATCAAAGCCTAGACATGGTAGTGTATTCTGGAAACACAGATTACTCTGACTATGAAAAAGGTGAATTTAAGAACTCTTCAGTGCATTGGATAGTTTTTCATCTGAACAATTCAGCATTGATGATGACTTTGGGAATTCATAAACAACCAAAGAACTGAGTCAAGCCTATTGTTTTTTCCCCAAATCACCAGTGCCTTTGGGAAAAGAATTAACTCTGCAAATTGTGCCTGCTATCTCATTATCAAAGAACAAAAAGAAGAACTCAAGAAAAGTATGAAAAAGAAAGGAAAGAAGAAACTAAAAGAACCAAAAGAGAAGGAGAAAATTAAATAAAGGATCAAGAGCCAAGCACACCTGAAAAGGTACCTGAACCAGAAGAACAAGCTGAAACCTCTGGCCCTCAACTTCAAACATATTCATGAAAGAGGAAGTACTTAGCTAAAAAAGCCAAAGGTAAGAGACCAATAGTTGAAGAAGAACCAGCAAAGAAACAAAAAGATGACCCAAGAAGTCTAGCAGCAATTGCTGAATTTTTGGAAGAACATGAGCAGGCAGAAGCTCAGTTGAAGAAATTGGCTGGTGCAATTGATTTAGAAGAAGGTGAAATTGCGGTGGATATGAAGTTGAAAAGGATGTTCTCATGGACAGTCCTATTAAAGCAGAACATGCAGTGGAAGACATGGTAACCAAAGCACAAACTGATGACTTGATGATTAAAGCCATGTTTCTGATCAATCAAGGCTATGATCCTGATGAAGTGTTTGGAATGACTTATGAGAGAATGAAGGAGAAGAAGAGAAAGTAAAATGTTGCTTGATCCAACAATAGACACGAATATGAGAAAACAATGACAAAGGATACTCCAAAGCATAAGATTCATCTTTGAAGAAATCAACAGGTATGAAATACCATTGCCAAGAAGGGGTCCCCTACACAAACTGTCTCAAATGAAGAAATCATCCTCATCCCATGAATCATTATTTCCTGATCCTTATAATATGTCTGATAAGGAAATGAAGGAATGTCTTTCAATTCAGGGATTCACAAGAAGAAGGATTGCTAACATGAAGATAAATTCTTTAAGAGCTGCAACTCTTCAATTGATCAATGAAAAGAAAGAAAAACTCAAGAAGCTGGAAGAAGAATTGTCAAGGACCAAACAAGAAGCAGAGTGTCAGCTGAAGACATGATGTTGAACCAAAAAGACCAAGAACTTCTTGCCCCAGTGCTCCACAAGTACCCTGAATGGTTTGCAGAACCATCTCAGTTGAAACTGTAAGAAGGACTAACTACTGCAGAACTGATAAGAGGGGTGTCTACTCCCAAGGGTAAGGTATATCAAAAGATAATAGCCTGGAAGTATGACACACATGGAATATGTTCATGGTGAAGAGAATCTCAGGGTTAGTACAATTCTTTACAGAGTACTCAGCTCTTGTAAATGCCCTTGAGATTCATGATTTGAAGGAGCTAGCTCAACTTGAACTGATCAATCATGCAGCTATGTTTAGGGGATATGAATTTGAGAACATACTTAAGATGTTCAGAAGAACAAACAACTTCAATTCATAAAGACAATTTGCTTGAGAAAAGATAAAACTTTTGTCAATCCCCTAGATAAGAAAAAAAGGTGCAATCAGAAGAAATTGTATTCCCTGAGTTGAAGGAAAAGCCAACCGAATCATTGAAGAGGAAAGTAGTGTCTGGTACTCATTCCTCCACTCCCATCTCAAACATGTACTATGATGAGAAAACCTATGAGATGGTGATTGAAAGGAAGTGGAGAGGAAAGGAGGGAGCTGACATAAGACTATTCAGTGGATATGAAGTAAGATTACTTGATGAATCATACATCCACTACATTTATACTAGGCACTTCAGGGAATTAAACAACAAGTTGGGTGAACAAGACATGCACTTCTTGTGAAATGCATCAAGTTGTTGAAACTGGCATATGATCGAATAAATATTAAAAAAGACAAAAGAAAGAAGAAGAAAACACCACTGCAACTTGGAAATATTGTTAAACTTGAAGTGGATGTGGGGGGAGCTTACTGATTCATAGAGATGGTCTGTCTACAATCTCCATTTGGGAACCTATTTCACTGAAAAAGTTACTAATGGAAGCCATCTACAACATAAGCAAAATGAAGATCCATGTGCTAAGTAGAGACAGGATGTCAGAAGCAACTGATTTTGTAAACATGATCAAGGCTATCCTGGATCCTACTAAAGCTGCATTCATATCACCTCCAGAAGACCCAGCTAAATCATCATAACATCAATCACCTCCTAAACATTGAGGAAAACTAGGCTGCATAATCTTTAGGGGGAGTATTGTTGCATCCTGAAAGGATCAAACATCCAACTCAATGGGTAAATTGATGATTGCTCAGCTGAAATCCCACAAGTCCAAGAACCAATACGGATGAAGATCTGCAAGGAAAATAACAAGTGTTATCTTCCGCATTAGTTAATGCGGAAGACATAATTCTGATGCGGACAAGTGTTTACTCTTCCGCATTGACTAATGCGGAAGACATAATGCTAATGCTGAAGAACAAGTTACTCTTCCGCATTGACTAATGCGGAAGAACAAAAGAAGATGCGGACAAGACTTTGATCATCCGCATTGACAAATGCGGATGACCGACCAAATGCGCACAAGTATTGTTCATCCGCATTAACCAATGCGGATGACCAACTTCCTAATGCGGATGATCAAGTGGTAATGCTTATCAAAATTATCTCATCCGTATTTGTCAATGCGGATGAACAAGCAGAGATGCAGATCAAGACAGACTAGTTTATGATGTAATAAGTCAGGGTAGTTTAGTCATTTTGTAAAGACATCTTGTCTGCCTATAAATAGAATTGTTATCCTCGTACTGAGCAACGGCTGATAGATAGAGAATTTTTGTTGTAATTATTCTCTGTAACTTATCAACTTTCATATATCAATACAAACAGCATTTATGAGTAATTTTCTTGCTTTGAATGTTCTTTGATTGTTTGTTTCCGCCACTCAATCATTGACTTGATTATCATATTCGATTCTCAGTAAGAATATCACTCTTACTCAAAGCCAGTCAGGTTCTCCCTTTCTAAATAGGTTTGAGAAAACTTTTCACAAAATCATTTCTACATACCCTAAAGGGTTGTTTCTAAAATGACCTCTCCCCCATATTTCTTGCAATTTGATTTCAAAGTGAGGTTTTTATCGGACATTAGGCTTTGTATACTAGATAACATTATCTAGTTAGTTAATTTTTCCATAGGTTATATCAACCTCCTTAAACTAAATGAGTGTCCTCTTTCAACTTTGTCTATACATAATTGACCTCCTTAGAGAATCATAATTGATAAGTACTAGGCTAGCATGCTTTAGACTACAGTACTTTAGCATGTGAACAGAAGATGCATCATTCTCATCCTTCACAGCTTTAAGGAATAACGTATATCCCTTGTCCATATCCATATCTTGTTATAGACAAATCATGAGACTTATTCATCATCATTCGATTCAGGAACATAACCGTTTTCCTTTAAACCTCTCATCCACAAGCAAGTTACCAGTCATAATGTGAACCCGGTAGTCGCCTTAACACCAACTCAGCAACAGCAAGTCGGTAGTAACTACCAGAACTCAACATTACCACAATAGGTTGGTAGCAACTCAAAGGCAAGCTCGGTACCAATCTAGCATATACACACTTCAGTAGTTGGCATTGAGTTAAGATCAAGTTCTCAGTAGCATCTTTAAAACTACTTAACCGACTTTCAAGCAAAACTGTGCGAGTGTGCGAAGTGCAAAGGGCACTATCTTCCCTTTGACTTATAAAGACTTAGTAAAAATCTTGATTCAATTCACTTTGGTGAACACATTATCATTGACAAGATAAATGAAACTCATCTACAATCAATATTACATTAAGATAGGGTCAAACACAATGACACTAAATAATATGCAATTCATAAATTTTACCTAGAGTTATTGGCACACATGCATTGTTGTTCCCTTTAAGCTATGTATAACTAGGATACTTTTCCAAACGAAAGAAAAATCTTCCATATAACTTTAACAACATTAAGATGGTAGACACATCAACATTTAGATCTTTCAAAATGAATTTAGCAAAATTCATTGAAGATAACATATATTGCTTTCATATGTAAATTTGTCCACACTTATGAATTTTTATGATAATTTCAAATGAAGTTTATCGGTATATCTTATACTTGTGTATTTCATCTCAATACACTTATCATCTTTTCGATCTCATGATACACTTATCATATTTTCGATCTCATGATATTGTATGACATTTGATGTGTATTCGACACTTAAAACAATTCAACAACTCTCAAGTTGTTTTCTATGCAAATATCTTATTCTACTATCCGTTTAAAGTTATATTTATCCATTTAAATTATTTCCCTCAAAATCATTTTGAAAGTCATAATAGAAATTAATTTATTTCATTGTAAATATTACATGGTTATCTTAAGATATTGAACACAAATAATAATACAACATAAAATGAAACGTAAAGTGTAAAACACTTTTTTAACAATAATTTAAACGGATAAAAGTTATATCTAGACATCAAATCTCAAAGTGTTATTATCTCTAACACTTTCATCATTAGCAATGATATCAATTTTTTGGCATGTCTTGACGTACTCCCTCAATATACTTCATACACTCATACGATCAAGTTTTTCATCTTATCTTGAAACTCTAATTAAATAGTCAAAACCGAAAAAAAAAACAACGTTATGTATACATTATCTTATTCATAAGTAGTTGTATTTGAATAATTATTCTATTCACAACAACCTCAAGTTGTTTTTTTTCTGAATAATCTCATCGAGACTATTATGTGGTTCGAGATGTGTTACTTCTCCCATAAGTAGTTAACCGTTTTAGATTGCAAAACAAATGTTTTATTCATTCAAACTATTTTAAAAATATATCATTTTTATTTTATGTCTTGATCACAAAAGTCATGACCATAAAATCCAAAAATAATATTATTATACTAATTAATATCTTTTAATATTTTGATTAATACTTTTGGATTTATAGAAGAAACCGTTTCTAACACATTAATTAGAGAATAAATGATAATACATACGTTTTTTAAAACACATTTTGGTTTATATTGATAGATCGTTTTTAACAAATGATTACAACAATCATTTTAAATATTACGGTTCTTATTACATAACCTGTTTTCTAACACGCTCGTTAGAAAATAAATTATTACAAATATCATTTTAAGCTTATTGGTTAGAAATAACCACTTCTAACCCGTATGTTAGAAAATAAATTAATTCAAAGATCATTTTAAAAACTTTCCGATTTATATAAAATAAATCTAGTTCTAACTTACTCGTTAGAAATAAGCGATTACATAAATCTTTTTTATATATAAAATATAATCCAGTTCTAACACGTTTGTTAGAAATAAACAACTACACAAAACATTGTTTTTAAGCTTATCGGTTTATATACAATAAACTCGCTTCTAACACGCTCGTTAGAACTAAACGATTACAAAATCGTTTGTAAGTTTCTCGTCTCATATAAGAAAGACTATTTCTTTTTTTTGTTGTTGCAAAACACTAGTTTTAATTTCTTTCTAAAACAAAATTTGGTTTTGCTTAAATCATTGTAATCATAAATAGTTTTGAAACTAGAAACCCATGATTTTAAATGGCTATTAGTAATTAAACCATCTCTAACACACACATTAGATTGTTATACATTTACAAAAATATTTTAACTTATGATAGAATCAAGGTATTTGTTTGGTAACTTTTATTTCGGATTTTAGATTGTACTCCAATCTTTAATAAAATCCAAACATGATATTGTACTATGTTATTTCCCAAAATATTGTTTAATTTTCAACAAAAAATTCAACTAATATTTTTTTAATGTTTCGTGAACCCAAAAAATTCTAATAGGTTTTTAAAAATCCAATCATGAAATATGTTTTAAGATTATAGGAAATATGTTCATTTTTATATTAAAAAATAATAATTCTACCAATACTCTCGTTAGCCATTTGAAATATTATAATACAATACCTTTTACAAATACGACTAGAAAAAAAATAAATACAAACAATATTTATGTACCAAACTTGATTCGAACATTCGTCTTTAGTATAAACTCCAACGAGTCTTCATAAAGTATTCTTGACACGAGTTTTCATCATGTTGGAATCTACAAGTATACCCCTTAACTACAACAAATAACTAACAAAAGATTAATGGTTGTGGCTGAGGATCGTGTTAGACACGGGTCCCTTAAAACAGATTTCGCGTCTCTACTCAAGACAACGCGTCTGTTTTCCAGGGTACAATAGCCAAAGCAGTATGTACTGCCGGAGAGTGCCTCGACCCGAGAGTTCACCGGGTAAAGTATGTGTTATAATATTATGTGGAAAAAGGTTGAGATGATGGTATAGGAAGAACAATTTAGAGTACTCCTCTCTAAATTTCTATAAAACTTGTTAACACTCAAGAAAATAAATTTCTTCTTCTCTTCTTCTCATCATCATGAGTTTGTTTATATACTCATGCTAATAAATTCATATTAATGTGAGTTTTATGATTCACAACCAAAACTCCTATTTGATTTATGAAATATTTTATGAGACCAAATTAAAACTCTCATTTTATTCATAACAAGTTTAATACCAATTTAATAAAAATTATGATCCATAATAGACATTCATAATATTTATTAAAAGACTTGGTCAACATAAAACATCCATGTTAATTAAAACATGGCTTTATTAGCATTATGCAAGAAATTACAAAATTTCCTACAATAACCACCCAAGTTTTACTTTCTTCATTTCAACCACTCAACTTCAAGCATCGATATCTAATTCATCTTAGCTTCAGTTTGGACACGGTTAGTTGATTACAAAATGAGAACTTAAACCAATAAAAAATAACTATTTATATAAAAGACATATAAATATAATTATTTTATGCAGGATCGTTGAAGGGTGTAAGTTACACACAAAAACACAAAGAAGAGATTAACTAAACTTTGATCAAACAGTAAACTGGATTAACCAAGTTGACATACTAAGAACACAAGTAATGCAAGAGAGACAGAACACAAAGAACATAAGTGTATGGTTTTCAAGAATGCAGTATACTGCTTTATCTATGTTCTATTACAGGTGTTACAAAGCATATTCGAAAGATACAAGAACATAAGATACTTATACTACATCCTACAGCCGGCTATACTTTGAAAGCCAGCTGGATACAATTGACTAGACACAAACAAAATCAATTGTAGAGTCAAAAGGCAGATTGCCTTTTGACTTGTGACTATGACATGCCATAGCTCACATCCTTATCTATTACAAAAAGGATAAAGTACATAAAGTAGAAAGTTACAGACTCAAGACCTCAATGTACAGTTACCAAAAGCATGGACCTTTTCACCAACTCATGTAAGTTGGTGACTTGCACAGATGCAGTGGAAAGGTGTCTAGCTTTATGGAAAAGTACATCAGATAAAGCATGTTACTAAAAGTCTTCGGAAGAAATCTGTCTTCATGAACTTGAAGCTTTGGAAGACTTCGTCTCTAAGGCTTCGAAAGACTTCATGTTTGGCTTTGGAAGATAACTTAGAATATTTTCTGTTTCATGTGTGAAACTTCCTAAGCTTCTTCTTTAATGCACTTGTGCAGTATGCAGGATAGACTTAAGATGTTTAGGTTGCATCAGCCTCTTCATTAATCTCTACAAACTCCCCCTAGGCTGATGCTACCAAAACACTTAGAAGACTTTAGATATCAACAGTCCTCGTTAGGATGATTACCAATCTTTCTTCATAAGGTGATCAGGATCCTTCAGACTGTCAAAGTGTCTTCTCATATCAAAGACGTCATGCAGAGGCAACTGAAACATATCTTGCCATGTGTAAGTGTCTTTAATGACTTGATCTTTAATGACATGCCATCTTCCTGGATTTGTGGTGTATGTCCAAGACAAGATGGGTCTTCCTGATGCTAGAGGAGCTGTTTGAATTGGAGTTGATGTAGCATCCTCTGTCTGCACAATCTCAAGATGTTCTAACTCATCCTGGGATTTAGAAGAGGGTGCAGTCTTCTTCTTCTTTGGCTTTGGTTTAGAAACCATCCTCTTCTTTCTCTTACCAGATTTTAACTGAAAAGACCGGCCTGTAGCACCAGATTGATCTGCATTGTCTTTCTCAGTTGGGACTTCCTCTCTCTCAGGCTCAGAAGGAGAGGGAGGTTGACCCTGCTGTGGATTAGAAGATGAAGCTTTCTGAGTTTCAGCAGAAGGTCCAGGTTGTGTTGTCTCTGGTTGTTCAACCTTAACCTCCACTTCAGGTGGGGCTTGACTTAGGGTGGAGTGTAAGTCAATGAGCTCTCCACTTTTGATCTTCTGCTTGATCACCCTAATATGCTCATCTATAGTGGATAGAGACATAGGGTCAAGTCTCCTTCCGGAGAATCCATATAGCTTCAAGAAGCTCATCATCCTCTGCCTATGAGCAGACTTCTTCATGCTACTCTGGATGATGGCTCTTGATTTTGCAGCTTCTTCCTTTAGTATCTTTTAGTTGTCTTTTTGTCCTTGTTTATCTCAAGGTTAAGTTGTTTTAAGTACTCAAACTCAACATAATCATAGGACAAGGGAAGGAGTGCATCTGCCTGATAGAAGCCTATGGCACTCAGGTAGTTGATCATCTTGATCCTTTCTTCTTCTTTGTCTACCTGAGGTTCTTATTGAACCACATCTTTTTATGCAGGACTTTCCTGAACTGGGGAGAGGTAGGCATATCCTTGTACAATCTTTTTATTCTTCTCTCTTCTTTGACTTGCACTAGGAGTTCTGCATCTTCTACCTCCTTCTTCTCCTTTGACCTTTCCAGGTCAACTAGTTCATTCAACTCATCTAAGGGGAGAGAAATGATATTGTCTATGTCATAGTTCATAGTCTGCAAATAGTTCATCCTGACTGCCCTTAACTCATCATTCTGAGTATCTAGTCCGGGGGCAGCCCTGATAGCAGACTCCACGAGTCTTGAAGACTCAGCACAGGAACTTTCTCCCCTTAGCCTCCTTTTCCTCTCTCTCTCTCTCCTCCTCAATCTCCTCAGTTGTTATTTTTCTTTTTCCTTTGTCACTCACAGACCTTTGTGACTCAAGGTGGAGAGAGCTTGGCCTTCATTTCTTGTTGCAGTATCTGAGCTCAGGCCAGGAGAGGTTGAGAAGCACCTTCACCAGCAGTGTCTCAGAAGGAATGTGGTTCTCTGCAGCAGTGATGATGATGAGACAGGGCTTTTAGGTTCTGCCACTGGGCCTTCAGTCAAGGATTCCCCTATGAAGCTAATCTTAGGGTCCTCCTCAACATCCAGTTGACCGATGGCACTGCCTGATTGCCTAAGTCTCCTTCTTAGCTGAACTCTGTAGTGATCCTGTCTTGGATTCTTTTAGCCAGTCTGTCAGTTTGTCTTGATTGGCTTGGGTTGACAAGTGGCATGTTGACTAGATCCGACCTTCATAGTAGTCCAAGGTTGAAAATTGAAGGCTTCTTGTTGTCCTTGAACTCTTATGATGATTAGGGATTTTCTGATGTTGTCATACCTCCACCCAATGATGTGATTGGAGATGGTGAAGGTGACATAGCCCTTGGTATCCCATCCTCAAATAGACTTTGTATGAGGAGTCTGTGTAGTCCCATCAATGTGAACTTGAGGAGGTTGCTGAGAATGCACAATTGCAAGTGAGGATGGTAAGTCCTCAGTGTCTATTCTCTCCGAAGAACTCCAGGTTCTGTGATGTAATGACTTTCTCCCCCTTTTTGGTAGCATCACCCACTTGCATAGGTGACCTGGAAGATAGGTCAATCACATCCATAGGTTCTTGTGTTCCTGGTTGAGCTCTTCTTAAGGGTCTCCAAACAGTTTTTTTAAGATATGAAATCTCAAGTTGCTGATCATTGATCCTGTTGTGTAAGGTAGTCACCTGAGATTCAAGGTGACTACCTTGAGACTATGTAAGTGCATGTTTTAGACAGTTTTTGCACCAATAGTCTCAGATTCCCCTCATCTTCATCAGAAGACTCATTGGGGGATGAGATGATTGGACCAAAGTCCTCTCTCTCACCACCAGCTTGAGGTTCTTGGCTGCTGGTTTTCCTCTGCTCACTGGCAATCTCAGTTGAGATATCAGTGGGTTGAGTTGCCATGGTTGAGGTCTTAATGATGTAATCACTTTCAGAAGTGAGAGCCTCTTCATATGGACATCCTAAACAGTTCAGGAGTGTCCACCTCAGTTGTAGGTGACTGATAGGGATAGATGTAGGAGACTCAGGAGTATTCATCTCTCTTTGAGTAAGGGAAAAGAAAATAGACTATTATACTCACTGAAACCAAGATCTTCATCAGTATAGAAGTCAAGGTGGGAATTGATTGGTTGAGATCTATAGGCTGGGGATGGTAACTGTCCCTGAAGGTTGATCAGTTGAGTGTGAGACTTAGAGTGATGGCTTAAGGAGTTGGACTAATGAGCCATCAGGCTGAGCATGAGGAACCTCAGCACTGATCCTGAAGAGATGGGAGTGGTCTGCTCCTCAGGAGAAGTGGGAGCTCCAGTGTCCACTTCTTCCTGTATGGGTGAGTATACGGGGGCATCCACAGACTGAATAGCCTGAGCAGGGAAGTGATGGTGATTGAGGTTGTGAGAGTGGTTGGGAGATAGTAGGTGTGGGCAACACTATCTGTGTGCTAGGTTGTCACCTTGAGCAATGAGCTCTAACATTTTTGGGACTAGGGTTGTTTTACTACAGAGAATCCAACAGTGGCTTCTTAGAATTTTAAAGATGTCGGGCTTCATCTGTCCCAATTTAGAATGTTACCTGTTTCCCTTAACTGTGATCCCAGTTCACAGTTAAGAATGTACTGGACATATCTAGGAAACATGTAATACTCTAAGGAGTTTAAATTAGCAAGTAAATTTGTATAAACAAATTGAGAGTACCTGAATTGACCCCCTGAACCATTCATGGATTATGAAGGAGAGATCCTCAGGAATCTGGTCCCATCCACCATGCTTGTTTGATAAGCTGTGGATGAGCATATGGAGCAGGAATCTCCATTAGGATGAGACCTTCCCTTTCCTAAAGGTCTTTACAGAGAAATCTCTCTCATATCTCATCTGCTCAAAGGAATGATTGACAGCTTCCTTTGAAAAGAACACCTCACCTTCTTCATCATCCAGCTAAAGATGCCTATTGATGATGGCCGGAGTGATGAAGATTGTTCTCCCCTCCACTGTGGCAGACAGTGCCTTCTCCCCGTCCATAATAACCTCTTGGCAGGTCTTCCAGAATTCAAGCAGCTGATCCTCATAGAGTGGAGGATCAATGGTTAGGGAGGTGAAGTAGTTTGATAGAGTTAGAAAACAGCAAACCTCTGAGAAATGAGGATCTTTCTCAGAGCTTAACAAAGCAACTGATTGTGTTGCTGTGTAGCTGCATGGTAAAGTGGGATCATTTCTGTGAGCAAGGTTGGCCATTTTGAAGTAGCATAAGGACAAAGAAAGAAGAGAGAAACAAATTTCAGAGAGAAATTTGAGGTTTTAGGTTTGGAGGAAGAGCAGATGATAGAAAAAGAGGGGAACCATTGGGTTATATGTGAAAAGGATTTCACATAAAGTTTAATGAAATAGGATAAACTTTGAAATCCGGATGTCGGTCCCACCTCTGAAAAAGTAGTTTACTTTTGCTCAAAAGTAGTTTTCTGGAAGTCAAAAAGCTTCCGAAGGTTAATTATCTTCGTGGTTTTAATTAAAAAGCTTCGAAGCTAAAATGACTTCGGAAGAATTTCCTGAGAGTTTTGAGAATTTTGATTCGGAAGAGAAATTAAAACTTGAGTGCTTTGTATATAAAACAACAAAGCTTCCGAGAGTTAATTTTGCTTCGGAAGTAAATGGTCCTTGAAAATAAGTAAGTGTCTGAGACAAGTATTTAAGCTTCGGAAGATAATCTGAAAGCTCTTTCGAAGGTAAATTTCTTAGACAATTATTTATTTTGAAGGCATGATTTGCTTCCGAAGTTAAAAGCATAACTTCCGAAGTATCAGAAATTTTTCAAAAATCTAAGGAAAGTCTTCAAAAAGAAATTTTCATCCAAAGAAAACATGAGCTTATGATGTGATGAACTAGACACTTAGGACACACATAATTTTTTAAGAAATAATAAGAATTAGTTTTAAGAAAAGCTACTCAAAGTTTATCATCCCAATAGCTGATATTAGATATTTAACTCTCTATTCATCAAAAGCCTTTGTAAATAGATCAGCATATTGTTCATCTGTGTGTTGACTAGTTTAATTAATCCTTTTCATAGTTATCACTTATTAAATGATACCTGATATTGTTGTGGTTTGTCCTTGAGTGCTGCACAGGGTTATCTGTGATTGAGATAGCACTGTTGTTGTCTATGTGAATTGGAGTCTCCTTGAAGTTTAACCCATAGTCCAGCATCTGATTTTGAATCCGAAGTACTTGAGCACAACAGCTTGCAGCAGCAATGTATTCAGCTTCAGCAGTTGATGTAGAGACACAAGATTGTTTCTTGTATTGCCATGAGACAACCCTTCCACCAAGAAATTGACATCCCCCAGATGTAGACTTTGCAGTCATATTGCAACCACCATAATCACTATCTGTATAGGCATACAGATTGAAGTCAGGATTCTTGGGATACCATAAACCAAGTGTTGATGCACCTTTGAGGTATCTTAGAATCCTCTTGACAGTGATAAGGTGAGACATCTTAGGGTTGGCTTGATATCTTGCACAGATGCAAGTAGCAAACATGATATCAGGCCTGCTAGCAGTAAGATACATAAGAGACTCAATCATAGCCCTGTATAAATGCTTATCTACACACTCCCCCTCAAGATCAGGTCTAAGGGAGTGGTTCCTAGCTATGGGTGTCTTAGTAATCTTATAGTCAGTCATGTTGAGCCGCTTAAGTATGTCCTGAACATACTTTGACTGACTTATGAAGATGCCATCTTCAACTTTCTTCACTTGAATTCCCAGAAAGAAATTAAGTTCCCCCATTGCACTCATTTCAAATCTGTCTTTCATCAGCTTCTCAAAGTCTTTGCAGAGCTTTGGATTAGTTAAACCAAAGATGATGTCATCCACATATACTTGAACTAGCAATATGTCTTTTCATTGTCCTTGATGAAGAAGTTCCATCTATAGTATCTCTCCTGTATCATGTTTACAAGATACTCAGATAGTGTCTCATACCATTTCCTGGTGCTGATGCAGCCATAGAGAGTTTTGTCAAGCTTGCAGACATAATCAGGATGATCAGGATCTACAAAACCAGGTGGTTGTTTGACATAACCCCTTCATCTATCACTCCATATAAAAAGACACACTTCACATCAAGTTGAAAGACCTTGAAGTTTTTGGGTGCAACAAATGCCAGGATATCCTAACAGCTTCTAATCTTGCCACTGGAGCAAAGACATCAGTGTAGTCAATCCCTCTTCTTGTGTGTATCCTTGAATAACCATTTAGCTTTGTTCTTGATGATGATGCCTCTATCATCTTTCTTGTTCGAAACATCCATTTGGTTCCAATGGTAGTCTTCCAGAAGGAAGAGGACAAAGGTTCCAAACTTTCTGCCTTTTGAATTGAAGCAGCTCTTGTTGCATAGCTTCAACCCAACTTCCATCCTTTAGAGCTTCATCAACTTTCTTTGGCTCTATCTGGGATAAGAAACAAGAGTGAAGACAAACATTTTCTTCATGGGTTTTCCTCTTGTCTTACCCCTGAGACAACATCTAATGATGTTTGTGGTGGGGTGAGACTTGTGGATCCTAAGCTGAGGGATCACAGCAAGTGTTGAGAAAGATCTAAATTAGAGAAATTTAGATCTGGCATAGATGTTTCTCCCACCACATCAACACACTTTTCAAGTGAAACTTGATCCAAGCAGTGTGTGACATCATTGATGTTCTCATCTATGGTGTGGTTAGTGGCATCAAGAAATTCTTGGTCACTGTCCACCACCACATTGAGGTGTTCTTATCTGGTTGTGGAGCCTCTGAGCTGGAATTTGAAGGTACACCAGATGTATCAGCTGAGTTTGTCATTGTTGTGCTGATAGAAACCTCATTGCAGAAGTAGTTCCAACTGGAGCTGAAGATGTATGACTTGAAGGTCTTCTTAGCTCAAATCTTGGATCAGGATCACCTGTATTTAAATTTCTGCAGATCCTGAAACATTCTCACAAGATTTGTTAAAACAGTTGGTAACTAAATCAAGATCAAATAACCAATTGGACCAGAACAGCAACACAGGGTGTGTGTTCATTGAAAGTCACATTGGCTGACTCCTCAACAATTCTAGTTCTGAGATTGTACACTCTATAAGCCTTAGCTTGGGAAGAGTATCCAATAAAGTGTCCATCATCTGATTCTCAACCAACTTGGCAATTTGATCTTTGGTATTCAAGATAGTGCAAGGACATCCAAATGACCTGAGAAAACCAATGAAAGGTTCCTCTTGTGCCAAAGTTCATAAGGAGTCTTGCCATGAGTCTTAACTACTCTGTTCTGCATAGCAGGTGTTGACTGCCTCTGCCCAGAAGGTGATAGGCAGCTTAGAGTCAAACAGCATGGTTCTTGCAGCTTCAATCAGTGTCTGTTTCTCCTCTCAGCAACACCATTTTGCTGAGAAGTCCTGGGAGCACTAAATGTCTTGTAATACCCTTTTCATCATAAAATGTATCAAGGATTGGTTCTTAAATTCAGTTCCTTGATCATCTTATGATTGACCTTGTGATCAGACTGATTCTCAATCTTTAAGATGAAATTCTTCAGAATCTCAAGAGTCTCATCCTTAGTTCTAAGGAAGAAAACCCAAGTGAATCTTGTAAAGTCATCTGTGATCACTAGACAGTATAAGGTCCTTCCTAAAATCATTACATGGTGGGGCCAAAGAGATCCATATGTAAGTGTAGGGGTGTAGTGATAGAGTTCCTTTCCTTAGGCTTGTGAGATACCTTATGTTGCTTCCCTTTCAGGCATGCAACACAATGGTCATCACTTGTAAACTCTTTCTTTGGCATTCCAGTTACAAATCATGCTTAATTAATTTATCATGTTGTTAAAGTTTACATGGCACATTCTTTTACCATAGGAAAGACTCATCACTATCGGCTTTAGACAAAAAGCATGAAACTTCTCAGAGGGAGAGGTTTCTTGCAAATCCATCTTGTACATGTTTCCTTTCTGGGGGCTCTAAGCAGGATATGCTCATGAGGAATGACCACACCAGGCTTAAGAACAATGCACTCATGCTCAGTAAAGAGCATGTTATGACTCTGATCACAAATTGAGATACACTCAAAAGATTGTATCAAGCTCCTTAACAAAGTTTACCTTTTCTATGCTGAGCTTACCATTTGTGACCTGCCCCTTCCAGAAATGTAACCACCTTCATCTCCTCCAAAAGCAACTGTCCTCCATCAATCCTTTCAAAGTTCTAGAGTAGTGACCTATTGCCTGTCATGTGCCTGGAGCAACCACTGTCTATGATCCAAACATTCTTGTCTGTCTTTAGCTGTCCCTGCACAAAAGAAAGATTAGTTACATTTGGAAACCCAAGCCTTGCTTGTCTTGGGCTCATTTGCAAAAGGTAATTCAACAGTAATAGATCCTATGGTTTCCTAAGAGGATCTTGAGCTGTTGGATGGAGAATTCTCAGTCACTTGGTCTTTCTTAGACATCCACACCACCTTTGGAGTCTTGGACTTGACCTTCAAAACTTTGAAGCTTTGGGAACTTCGGAAGTTTTGATGACTGAACCTTCGGAAGATTCTGCAAACACTACAGCAGACTTCAGTGCTTGGAAGAACTCCTTTCTTCCGAGACCAACTTTTCTTCCGAAGGCAATTTTCCACTTCTCTTCTTTTAGATTTGGAGCTTCCGAAGGAAACAAGTTTTCCTTCGAAGCTTGAATCTTCTTAAGACCCTTTGAAGTCTTTGTTTTGGTCATATGGACAGTACCTTTAGAATGAAAGGACAATCCTTAGCAATGTGAGTGGTACTTTCACACATGACACAATTCATCTTCTCTTCACAAGAGCCTTTCTTGGGAATAGGACTGTCTTTGGTCACATCCCTTCTCCACCTTCATCTTTGCAGATGCTGGGACAGTCCTCTTGGGCTGAGGACTGTGCTTGGAGTTGATGGTCCAGGCTGTATAGCAGTGGTACACAGCAGATCAGTCTTATTCTTGCTACTGAGATGAGTTGAACAAGAACCAGAACTCTTAGCAGAAGAGTTTTGGTTGATGTCTTCAGTCCTACCACTTTAAACCCTGCAGAGATAAAACTTATTTCTGCTTAGAGTCAAAAGTAGCCTTGATCTCTTGAGCCTTCCTTGCCTTTCTTTTGCTCTTTCTGATCAAGTTCTTTCTCATGGACTTGGTCATCACAGTCTTCTTTTTCTCCTCAGAAGGATAGTGGCCCTTCTTGGATCCTCCTCTTCACTCTTCTCAGAGGGATTCTTCACTATCTCTTCTTCATCCTCTTCACTCATAGGATCTATGAGAGGAAGCTCATCTTCACATTTCCACACCTAAGGATCTTACTGACAAGATTGTGTGTGGAGGAGCTATCTCATTGGATCCCAGTCCCTACCTGTTTGATAGCACACTTTGTTGTGCAGGGATAAGGATATCATGTTCTTGAAGGTCTCTTCTTCAAGAACACTCTTTTCTGCCCTGGCTTTGCTGATCACAAGCTCAGACTGGCACTCAGTTAACTTGGTTATGAGATCTTTGATTTGAGTCCTAAAATCTATGTGTTCATGTTTTAGAACTGAAATGGTTTTCTCTAAGTCCTCTATCTTCAGTTTATAATCATTTTCAGACTTTCTAAATCAGATTTTAAAATGTTTAAGGACTCAAGGTCAAATCTCAATTCCAAGTTGTAGGACCTGTATCTGTTAACTTTAGCAATGCATTCAGGAGTAATAGAGATGTTCCAATACCTTGGCTTCATCATGATCTGCCATTAGTGCTTGGTTTGGAGAAGCATCTTCCACCTGAAAGCTCCAGTCAAACCGTCCTCTCTTCTTCAACAACAGACAGTTTGCTACTTTGACTTATCATTTTGGAGAGCTTTGTCAGTGTAGCGCTTTGTCAGTGTAGTTTGGTCTGAATTGTGTTTGGCCACCATTTGTTATAGGTGCCTTACACTCTCTGGCAAAGTGGCCCATCAAGTTATAGTTGTAACACTTGACTTTGCCTTTGTCCAGTCATAACTTTCCACTGGTTGCATTGCTTGAAACTTCCTTCCAGTCCTCTTGTAGAACTTTTGGCTCTATGAGTGAGAAGAGCCATCTGCTGGACTATTTCCATGTATTCCAGATCATCTGGATGGATACATCCAGGTCTTCAAGAGTGAAAAGAGAGTTGCCATAGCTTTCATCAGAAGACACAAAAGCTTGAGAATAGCTTGTCTCTTGGAATGGGCTTCCTTGAGTGTAGTTCTCCCTTGGTGTCTCTAGGAAGGTGATGAAAGGACCCTTTGATGAATTGTCAGGGTAGCATAAGAGATGATGTTTGGGTTCTATGCTATCCCTTTCAACCACATGTAGGGCTGAGCCCATTTGATTGTGAAGTTGCTAGATGAAACTTGCATGTTCATATCCATCTAGTAGCCACTGAGAATCCCATATAACTTGGTCAGAGTAAGAGTTTTGAGATTTTCAGTTCTCTTGATCAGCACACAGTAGTGTATCCATTGCCTAGGAAGTGAGGACATGAACTTCCTTACAATGTCTCTGGTTTCAAGAGAAACTCCTCCATCCACTAGGGTATCCACAATCTCA
Organism: Flaveria trinervia; assembly: GCA_025506515.1. Taxonomy (NCBI): domain Eukaryota; kingdom Viridiplantae; phylum Streptophyta; class Magnoliopsida; order Asterales; family Asteraceae; genus Flaveria; species Flaveria trinervia. Next base: position 65,792,315 of record CM046443.1, read on the forward strand.
ACATACCTGAAATACTGCTGAGTCATAGTGTCACATGTTTTGAAGATGAAGTTTTCAAACTGCTACTTCAAGAGATCCTTCTTGTTTTCCTTGGCTTCAGAAGAACCCTCATACATCAGTTTCAATGCATCCCATAGCTGCTTGGTTGTTTTGCACTTCTTGAAACCTCTGTACATAGAGTTTGGAAGGGCAGTTTGAAGGGCTGTCATGGCTAATCTGTCTATCTCTACTCTCTTCCTATCTTCATCAGTGTAGTTAGCCACCTCTTTGGGGATCATACCAGCACCAGTAGCAGAAGGGGTGCTGGGTATGAAAGGTCAATTCTCAATAGACTCACACATTCTTGAATCAAGAGAGCTGATGAAACCTTCCATTCTCAAACACCAGGTATCAAACTCATCATGAGTGATCAGTGGGGACTTGTTCATGGTTCCAATTTCCATATCAGTTTTGGAAATGGCTGCCATTTCAAAGGTTTAGTATTTGTGTGTGTGAGGGATCTTAAGATGATGAGATCTTATATAAAGAGCCTGAAACGCTCTGATACCAAATGCAGGATCATTGAAGAGTGTAAGTTACAACACAACAACATAAAGAGGAGATTAACTAAACTTTGATCAAACAGTAAACTGGATTAACAAAGTTGAGATACTAAGAACACAAGTAATGCAAGAGAGACAGAACACAGTGAACACAAGTGTATGGTTTTCAAGAATGCAATATATTGATTTCTCTATGTTCTATTACAAATTGTTACAAAACATATTCAAAAGATACAAGAACATGAGATACTTATACAACATCCTACAGCCGGCTATACTTTGAAAGCCAGCTAGATACAATTGACTAGACACAAACAAAATCAATTGTAGAGTCAAAAGGCAAATTGACTATGACATGTTATAGCTCACATCCTTATCTATTACAAAAAGGTTAAAGTACATAAAGTAGAAAGTTACAGACTCAAGACCTCAATGTACAGTTACCAAAAGCATGGACCTTTTCACCAACTCATGTAAGTGGTGACTTGCAGAGATACAACGGAAATGTGTCCAGCTTTATGGAACAGTACATCAGATAAAGCATGTTACTAAAAGTCTTTAGAAGAAATCTGTCTTCATGAACTTGAAGTTTCGGAAGACTTTGTCTCTGAGGCTTCGGAAGACTTCATGTTTGGCTTCGGAAGATATTGGTCTTCGCTTCGAAAGATTTCACACTTAGAATATTTTTTGTTTCATGTGTGAAACTTCCTAAGCTTTTTCTTTAATGCACTTGTGCAGCATGCAGGATAGACTTAAGATGTTTAGGTTGTATCAGCCTGTTTATTAATCTCTACATTTTGTGTCCAAAATTCCAACATCATATTTTTTTTCTTGTAAGATCTTCCACCGGTGTGTACTCTTCTTTAGACAATCTTTTTGCATAAGCATGACCTTTATAAATTTAAAAGGTTCATGGTTATATTCATCACATACAACATGTATTTTCCATGACCCTCGTATTATGATTGGTTTTATTACTTATTATTTGGTACTTTATTAAATATATTTATTGAAATCTTAAGGTAATGGCTTAACTGCAGAATGCTATGTCATATTAACTATAATACAAATTTATGAGATCATTATCATGTTTTTTAGATATTTTAAACACCAATGATGCTTACATAAGCTTGCTGATCCTACATAACTAAGAATCATAATAAATTGAGTTGAAATGGTTGTCACTCGGATGGGTTAGTAGGAAGAAAATAAAGCAATAGAAACAAGGAGGAGCCTATGATATGGTATATGGTAACTACAACAGGCTGTAACAGACAATGATACAACACCAGCAACGTCCACTAGCAAGGTTGTGTAAGTCTCAACATATAGCAATGACCCAACTGACCCAACCAAAAAGATTAAGAAGACTCAGAACCAGCCAGAGCTTGACCCAACAGGAGAACGAGCACAAAAGCTAACCGGTTTAAACATCATTAAAATCCTTTGACCTAATGTTAATATTAATTTCACATAAATTTTGAACTGCTCATTTTAGTGGGATGTAGAGAAGTCATGATCAAAGTCTTGCATTTGTGGTTTGGGAACTGTAAAGAAAGTATTCTGCACCTTTGAAACCAACGGTAAAGAAAAGAATGAAGACAATATGTTGTGAATTAAACTAGGGAGGAAAACAAACAGAAGCCATATGAACCATCAAGTTTTTTTTTCTTGATTATTAGCTTGATAGGGATTTCGTTTAAAATCAGTACTAAAATTCATATAAGCCTCACTGCATTCATTATTGTCTCCTGGAATGCTTAAAATCCTTAAGGAAGGACATGAACTCATTCACCTATTTGCACAAAACCTTTTATTATAACTTCTTAGTGGACCCCAACTAAAATTCTATGTTTAAGAACATAACCACAACAAAATTTGCGTATTATTGAATGCTACAACTATGAACTAAAACAAAAGAAAGGAAACATACACCATTCAGATTAAGTTAGTTTATTACATTAAGGTATGAATAGAGGTTATATTGTTTCAATTATTTATGATGTGCATAATACTAAATAAAGAAGCCAGAACAACAGTTAAGTTTATTATGATAAAACTTTAGTTTGATTTTTAATATTACAAACTACTAAATGGTTAGCATGTGTCAATTGCAAGTGACCTATCAACAGCAAGGTGTTCCTCTTATTTAACAATAGATAACCAAGATAGGTAACATATAGGTTTACCTCAGAGGGTGCGGCCAATGAGGATTCTAGATCAGAAGGTTATCTCGATTTTAGGCACTTCAATCTAGTGGTTGTACCATGGTTGCAAGAACCCTATTTGTGAGAAGGTTTTATGAGTAAGAAGATTGAACCAAAACAGAAAATATAACAGGATAAGCAGGGGTATTAGTTTACCTCAGTTGCGAATTTGATTGCCGGATTTAATGGACTTCAAATCGAAGATCAAGAGTTCATTATTTTGGTAACCAAAACAGGGAGATCGAACGAGACAAGTGATTGAGCTGTTTGTGAAAGTGTTTTTGTGAGGATGATTTAGCGGATCAATTAAATATAGCTCTCGTTGCGTGGGGATGAGACTTGAAATCCCATGACCATCGGTGTTTTAGGCTTAGGTTGTTACAGATAAGGGAGAAGAAAGAAGTTTGGCGGCATGGAGATGAATTCAAGATCACGTCTTCCTTTCCTTGTATTGTGTTATTATAAATTCAATATATATTTATTATTATTTATGTTTTGACTCCTTCATTAGGTATTTATTTGCTTTGGAATATTTCATCCCTAACCCCTTAATTAATTCTCCAAAATTATAATTTAAACCGACTTATTACGAGTAGCGTTGAATGGTGGAACTCAAGGGTTATATTTTAACATCTAAGTTTCTAACTAAAGTGGTTATGAAACTCTAGTACTCTAACATATTATTTTAACTAAAAACGGGTCATTATAACACATACTCTTAAAAATGATTTCATCCCCGAAATCAACAGGTTATAAAACGTACCTTTATTTAAAAAGATATGGGTTCTCTTTTTGAATGATTCTTCCACAAGACTTTAACAAATGGTATGGTTTTCTTTTGCATGATTCTTTCCTCACATCCTAGGATTGCCTCTGCTTCTTCTTCACATGAAAGGTCTTCTTGAATCTTATGAAACGGGTGATAATTGTAACCTCGTAGTGTTGACACGTGAAACACATTATGCATATGAGATAGCGCTGGAGGTAAAGCTATACGATGCGCCACCTCTCCTACTCTTTCCAACATTTCAAAAGGACCTATGAATCTATGATCGAGCTTTCCTTTAAGACCAAAGTGACGAACATCCTTCCATTGAGAGACTTTAATAAAAACATGCTCACATGGTACAAATTCTACTTCCCTTTGATGTTGGTCAGCGTAGCTTTTCTGACGAGAGCGGGCCTGCTTCAATTTCTGTTTTGCTAGTTCCACCTTCTCATTACTAATTCTAACCAATTCGAGTCCTTCAATAACTTTCTTACCTACGTCATTCCAACAAACCGGAGCTCGACATTTTCTCCCATATAACAACTCGAATGGTGCCATATCAATACTTACATGCTAACTATTGTTGTATGCAAACTCCACCAAGCAAATATAATCATCCCAATTCCCATTCTATTCAAAGCACAAGCCCTCAACATGTCTTCTAACGTTTGGATGGTCATTTCAGACTAACCGTCCGTCTGAGGATGAAAGGCAGTGCTATACTTCAACTTTGTACCAAAAGCTCTCTGAAATCCCATCAAAAACTATGACGTGAATCGTGGGTCACGATCTGAAACAATTTACACGGGTGTGCCATGAAGTCTAACAATCTCTTTTTGAAATATTCTGCCAATCAACTAGCAGAGAACTTCTCTTGAATAGGTAGGAAATGAGCTGATTTGGTATGTCGATCAACTACTACCCATACTACATCATTCTTCCTCAACGTCTTAGGGAGTCCGGTAACTAGATTTGGACACGTGTTAATATTTTAAAGCAATACTAAAGCATCTCAATTAAATCTTTTCATATTTAATTTTTATTTTAAACTAGTATTATGTCTCATCGTGTTGCTGTGGAGGCATAAAACCGTGATGAGCAACATTAATGTCACACCATAGCTATCTATTACCAACACTGAAAAAAGCCCACAAAAAATTATAATAATGAAAAGAAAACGTAGGCATAGGCGTTCATGTAGCGGTGAGTTAGCGTGCAAAAGTTAGACCAAAACGTAAAACACGAAGTGATCGATAAATAGAAAAAATAAGGTAAAAATATTGAACCACATACGCATGTTGCGACATGTTAACTTGAAAATTTTAGATTGAAATGTAAAACAAAAACTTGTAATAAATTAAAAGTACATGAGACTAAAGTTGAACGTAAAAAAATATTAGTATTAAATATAAAAGATAAAAACTATTAGCGTTAAACTTAAAAAAAATAAAAAAAAATACAAAAGTACAACCTATAAAACATGGAATACAACTAATGATGCATGATCAAGTTGAAAATAAGTATTATATATAATATCAATTATTTTCATTTCCAAAAATATCTCAGTTATATATAATTTAATTTCTATAAATTTAATTTCTATAAAAGTTTGATATTCCACCAATTAGATCATTAGTTTTAAATTTAAAATTCAAAGCTGGTAATATTTAGTCAACTACTTTTAATTCTTACGGTAAGTATTTACCAAATTTATTTACAGTAATGATTATGACTTAGTTATAAATTAGTATTAATCCTTACGTTGCGACGGGATGCGTAAAACCGTGCCAAACACTAATGACACATCACCGTCATTGACCACCAACATCAAGAAAACCATAAAAACAGAAAAAATAAATCGAATGAAAAGTAGACGAAAAAACGTTACACCACACATGCACGTTACGACGTGTTAACTCGTAAAATTTAGATTGAGACAGAAACGAAAAATTTGTAATATGTGAAAAGTATAGGGGAACAAAGTTGAAAGTAAAATTTTATTGAGCCTAAATTGTAAAAGATGTAAAAATATTAGGTTAGAATAAAAAAATTAGAGAATAAAAAATAAAAACAAATTGGGTACAATCAAACATAAAATACAACTTACAATGTATAAAACCTTGCTAATTAGTATAACCAAAGTTTAAATTTCGATTTCCAATATTTTTAACATTTACTATTTTTCATGAACAAGTATATCTCAATCCTTTTAAACATATCACTAAGTAAGTCAAAACTTATTTATGGTAGTTATTTAAATATAAGTTTGCCAATATTCAAACGCACACAAACCTTAACATATGACTAGCAAAGTAAAGGAAAGAATGAAATAATGAAACGAACTAATAATCTTTTCACAAAATACACTTTGAATTTTCCATTACTATTTTATATAACCTTGTGTAAAGTAAACTATTATTGTTTTATGAAATTGTTTTAGTCAACTTATGAATAATATATATATTTTTATTTTTCATCGATTGTGTACCAAAATGAAGGAAACAATAAGTTACGTAATATGCTAGAAAAAATAAATGAGTGAAATCTTTGAAACCAACTAATAATCCTTCCATTAATAAACTTTAAACTTTCAATTACAAATTTATTATTTTCGATGCGTAAAGTAACTAATTATTTTTTGATGAAATTGTTTTAGACATTTGTGAATGATACATGTTTTTTATCAATCGTGTGATTATGGGTATTAACCTAGTTAATATATACACATAAACACACCTTGATAAATAACAAAATGAATCGGTTTTCTTTCTCATCTTTTGCTCTTGTATTTTATCTAAAGCATTTTAACAGTTTAATCGAGTATAATACTTAAATCTTCAATTGTTTTATTTGTTATAGTATCTTATGCTATGATATATATATATTATATATATATATAATATATATATATATATATATATATATATATATATATGTATATATATATATATATATATATATATATAAACTAATAGGGCGTCTGGTATTCAAGAATTCAATGAAATTAAAATTTGAATTTCATTAGTTATTATGTTTGATTGGTAGTAATTGATTGAAATTGAAATTTGAATTTCATATCTTAATATGTTTGGTTGAATAAAGAACTGGAATTAAAATTAAAATTAATTTCTTTAATACTTTTAAATTATGGATTTCAAAATCCTTTTAAATATTAAAGAATATCAAATTTCATTGACCCCACCTCCACCACCGACAGCCACCTACCACCCTGCCCACCGACACTACTGACGACCCCGACCGCCGACCACAACCTTTATCCGCCGACCTCGACCACCAACAACGCGCTGACCCTGACCGCCGATCGCCGCATACCACCTTGCCAACAGCATACTGCCCGTCGACCGTGAACCGCCACCGTCGTCCGCCGACCCCTGCCTCTGACCGCCACCTTCCACCCCCGACAGTGGACCACTGCCCCCTAACTGCCGCCGCCGCTGCCGCCCACCGACTGCCACTAACGCCGCACAACCCAGATGCTGACCACTGCCCCCCACTGTTTGCCCCGACCATCGACTACCAACCGCCAACCACCGCCACCCCTAACCCTCGACTATAGTTGTCACACCTCGACCAAAGCGGCGGAACATGCCGGGACACAACTAAAATTGTTCAAATGCACACGACACTATTAAAGTGACAATATTTAATCAACTCATTTATTTCATACATGTTCTTACAAATACAAGAAAATAAATAGTTCTTAACTAATAACCTAACGGTCCAAAATATAGTAACGTCTTTAAATCTTCATCAACTGATAATCAAACCTGTAGCATTGCATAAAATATGTTTTGTCAACATATATATTGGTGAGCAATTCCATGACTTTATAAATATAATATAAGACAAAAAATCCACAACTCAAATATGTGAAACCGTAAATAAAAATGACAATTGAGGTATATAGATCATAAATAAATGAGGCTCCTTTCTAATTAATAAAACTATCATATTACAAGGAGGAGCGTATGATCATATTTATTGAGGATGAGGATGAGGCTAACAGAACAAAAGCAATAAACATTAATTAATCATATGAGGTATATAACATACAATTGAACAATTATTCTAAGCAACACATAACCTAGAGGTTGTGGGTTGAGAATCTAGGTGTTAAATCATTTTTTGGTTGAGTAAGTATGCTTGCTACCCCTAAGTATAGAAGAGAAAATGGGGATGAAATTACTCACATGGAAAAAATGGCATTGATGAATAAACTTAGAATAAAATCCTCAAGTAAGTGAGTCCGATGGTTTAACGTGTGTGTCCTAGATTGAAAGATCTTGAGTAAGTATTAAGTCTTGAAGATGAAATATAAATGATATAAAAGTTCATAAAAATAAGGCTTGGGTTTTCGGGAGTTTTAGTTATATTTTACAAAGTGTGTTTAAATAACGTAAGTATAAAATGAGTTTTACAAGAAAACGGGTCTTTGATGTTTAGTTTTACTCAACCATTGTTAAGTTTTACATAAGGGAGTTGGTTTAGTGCTAGTGTGCATGATCCCGTTAATGTAAGCATCAAGATCCGACTTACACTCTCTTAAACCCGAGTTTGAGACTTTAATTAATAAAGAAATTCGCTTAACCCAATCTTAGTATAAAACCAAGTTTGGTTCCGTCACACCATAATCTTATTAATATAAATAATATAAAGTGAAACATAAGTTAAAAAAAAGTTAGAAAAGATTTTTTTGGCGTTTTGAATAGTGACTAGCTCGTTAAGACGATAAGTTCGACTTTTACTCGGGTTTATTTTTACCCGAAACTTAGTTTGAGCTAATATGTGTTCTAACACTTCCAAAATCTTAAGTAATATGAGTAATATAAAGTAAAACATAACTAGAAAGATAGGTTGAACTTTTGGTGGTTTAAACATTGACTAACTCGTTAAAACAGGTGTTCGGTTTACTTGGTTATTACCCGAAACTTGGGTTCAAGCCAAGATTTTTTCTACACATCCGTATCAACCATATAATAACTATAATATCAAGAAAAACTCAGATCTAAAGTGTTTGATGTAAATGGTCGCTTAAAAGTTATTTAAAGTGCTTAAACGAGCGTTCGGTATGGTTCGGTCTTTAATTCGGTATTAACCCGAGGATGGTTACCACATGTCCAAACCATTGAACTAAAAAATAAGGTAAAATTTCTAGATCTAAACTCAAACAAGAAATTTAAGCGAGTAAACTTCCCGAAAACGACCCAAACAGGTCTAAAATGTATAAATATGAGTTTGAATGCCCACAAGCTTTAAATAATAATAAAAATGGTTTTTAAACATAAAATAACTTAGAAAAACTGAAAATATTCAAAAAACACATACCCGAAATGATTTGAAATGCAAATTCGTTTCGTTGACTTTTTAAAGTCAAACATAAGCAAAACTAGCTAGAACAACTTACAAGATCAAAAATTTTGGAAGAAGAAGATGAAAATGTGCAGGTGAAATGGTTGAGAATGAGTGATATTTATAGGGAAAGATTAGGGTTTGAGGAAATGGGTAATGCGTTTGTCCGGTGGGTAAAAGGGTGCACTTAGATTCTTTTATTTAAATTAATTTTGATTTAAATAAATTATGACCAGGTATAAAAACATGTTTGGAGGGTTCTATAATAATTATGGGTTAGGTCTTGGTTGGTTTGGATGGTTAAAATACGAATCCGGACCTTAAACGAGCTTAAACGAACCGAAAACGTTAAAAAAACTAATTTTGCTGAAACGAACTGTGGGTCACACCATGACAAGTATGAACCATGATTACAACATAAACTCCATCATTTTATTAATATTCAAAGATCCGAAGAGCAAAATGATTCGGGTTTACAATATAGAATAACAAATACAAAGCTAGTCGAAAATGACGAATGTCATAGTATTCACTACTTTTGGAAATTTCATCCCGAAATTAGGAAGAAGTTCTGATGACGAGATGCGGGTAATTTTCCTTCATGACGTCTTCTCTTTCCCAAGTAAATTCGGCACCACGTCTTGATTCCCAACGAACTTTCACTAACCGAATACGGCTTCGTTTGGTTCATTTCTCGTTGCGATCCATAATTTCTACGGGTGTTTCAACAGATTGCATTGTCTCATCGATATGTACTTCGTCGAGTGGTATATGGAGATTACCCTCGGCTAAGCATTTCTTAAGGTTTGAGACATGAAAGGTAGGATGAACACCAGAAAGTTCTTTCGGTAAATCGAGTCTATAAGCCATTTTTCCAATCCTTTCGAGGATCTTGAATGGGCCTATGAAACGACGAGCTAGTATTCCTTTCTTTCCAAAACGGACTACCCCCTTCCAAGGAGATACTTTGAGTAGGACAAGGTCGTCGACGTGAAATTCTAGAGGCTTTCGTCATTTATCGGCATAACTCTTTTGACGACTTCTAGCGGCGAGTTGATTCTTGCGGATTTGATCGATACGATCGGTAGTGTCTTGAACCATCTCAGGACCGGTGATTTGAGTTTCACCAATCTTGTTCCAACAAATCGGAGAATGACACTTGCGACCATAGAAAGCTTCAAACGGAGCCATACCAATGCTAGAATGGAAACTATTGTTGTAGGAGAACTCAATAAGCGGAATATGTGAGTCCCAATTTCCACCAAAGTCGAGTACGCATGATCAAAGCATATCCTCAAGGGTTTGGATTGTACGCTCGGATTGGCCATCGGTTTGAGGGTGATAAGCGGTACTAAAGTCAAAGCGAGTACCCAAAGCATTTTGAAGTGATTTCCAAAAATGAGACGTGAAACGAGCATCACGATCGGAGATGATGGTCACTGGTATACCATGGCGGCACACGATTTCTCGGACATAGATTTGAGCTAGTTGTTCCACGGAATACTTTTCTCGGATTGGAATGAAGTGAGCCGATTTGGTCAATCGATCGATGATTACCCCAGTACTATTATTTTGGTTTCGGGTATTTGGGAGCTTAGTGATGAAATCCTTGGCAATGTCTTCCCATTTCCAAACCGGAATCGAGGGTTGCTTGAGTAAACCGAAAGGCCTTTGATGCTCGGCTTTAACATTTGAGCATGTAAGACATTTTGAAACGTAAAGTGCCACATCCTTTTTCATACCGGGCCACCAATAAATGGGACGAAGATCGAAGTACATTTTATCCACACCGGGGTGCACAGAATAACGTGACTTATGAGCCTTTTCAAGAATGAAAGTACGAAGTTCATCATGATCAAGAACCCATAAACGATTGAGAAAGTAAAGTAAGTGTTAGGATCTCAGCCCTTGGTTTAATCGATTGAACAGATATAGCAGCGGAATAGCTCAGAATTAGACAAATTCAAACAAGAACATTTGATATAAAACGATAAGAGAATTTTGTTATAGAGAGAGAGAAATATCCGACAAAAGGAATATTGCATTAAGATTGTCGGCCTCAAAGGCACGATTACAGGTGAGTCATCCTTCCTTATAAAGGATAGAGTGACGTAGGCTGATGTCACTTGAAAGTGACATGTAACCGTTTGATAACTACTGATGTTCAACAACTACTGAAGATGTCAACAACTGACATCTTCTTACAATGTTCCTAAGTGTTAAACATCTTATTTACAACTACTGAAAACATAAAACTACTGACACTACAACAACTGAAGAACAACCTCTTCAGTTGTTTACAAGTACTGAAAAGAAAAGTAAACAAACTACTGAAAAGAAAAGAAAACTACTGAGAAGAAAAACCATCACAACAACTGAAGAAGCCCTCTTCAGCTGTTGTCATCAGCTGTTAACATCAGCTGATGTCTTCAGTACTTGAACATCAGACTTTGTCTTTCAGCTGTTGATCTTCAGTCTTTGTCTTCAGTACTTGTTGAAGTCTTTAGACTTTAGATCTTCAGTTGTTGTCTCAGTCTTTATCTTCAGTACTTCAGACGTACTTCAGCAGTTGTATTCTTCAGACTTTGTAGAACAGCTGATCAGGTCTTCTTCAGCTGTTGTGATGTCTTGTGGGACTTAGAGATTTCTCTGATCAGGCTCATTGGTTCTTTTGGTTCAACAAACTCCCCCTGAACCAATGCAGCCAAAACCTCTAAGTTATTGACGAGTCCCACTTATTTTGGCAGATAGATTGGTCTTTTTATCCTCTTGATCAGATGAGAGGTGACCCTTTTTCAGCACCGGCCTGGGAAGAAGTCTCTGATGATCTGTTTGGCATGATATGGTTGGGAGCTCTGTATTGGGGACTTGGACACCGAGCTGTTGCCCCAACCATGAGATCTACTTCCCGTGTATCAGCCTATATGATTCCCTGGTGTAAGCCTTAAAAACATGATTTGCTCATCCATTGTCAGCACCTCGGGCACACCATCAAATAATCCTTCTCGGCCATACACTTCAGATATGTACTGGCCTGTTTTCCATTTTTGAGCTCAACCGTGGTTATTTGTCTATAAGCAAACTCATCTGGATGAGTCCCTTCTAAGAGCAGGTTGAGCTCTTCTTGTTTGAAGTTTTCAAGTCTTTTGTAAACCAGCCCCTTCTTTATAATTTTGTTCTCTAACATCTTTTGAGGTGGTTGTTTGGCTTCATAGGCTTTCTTGAACTCTTCAACAATTTCCCAAGGGGACAATACAAGAACCACAGTGATGTCTTCGTCGACAACTCTCTTCACTTGGCCCTTGTATCTTGAAGGAATTTCTTTCTTGACAATCCGGTGTGCCACCCTAGGATCAGGCCATATCCTTACTCTTTCCCTTTGGTATTGAAAGGTATTAGCAAGGGTGTACAATCTTAATACTTCTTTCTTCATGCTGATCATTGAAGAGGATGTGGCATATGCTTTGTCAATGCTTTTCAGCATTTCCTCATCATGTTTTTGCATCTGTTCCTCTTCAATCTTTATCATTACATCATGCATTTGAGAAGCAGGAGTGATGGACATTGGTTTAGCCTTAGGCAAAGTAATGACTGCAGAGAGTGGCAGTCTGTCTTCATCCTCCTCTTCATCTTCATCAGGCCTCAGTACCTTTCTTTTCTTTTGGCTAGGTACATCACTGGCAGTGGGTTTTGGGGGTAAAGGATTTGGTTTTGTGGGTTGGATGGTTGGTTTAGAGGGTAAAGGGGTTGTTTTAGTGGGTTGTGGAGATAGTGATTTTGAGGATTGAGGCTTTTCAGACTGTTTTAGCATTTTGGCTGTAAGGGAGGCTTTGGTAAATTTTGTCAGTTCTTTTCGATTCCCAACCCCAGCTTCATTCAGTACCTCAATCACTAAACTTTGGAGTATTCTTCAGACGAACAAATCTTGGTGGTTATTGCCAAGATGTTGTCCCTGGTCCAGGCCCTTATTTCCATTAGAGATCTTCCCAAGTATTTAGCTATAAATCTGATCATTATCTCCAGCCTTTCTCTTTCTAAGGCATCATAGCTAGCCCATCTTGAATTGATCTCCTCTGTTTCCATCCTTCTGATCTCGGAGTCTAGTTGTTTGATGTCAAAACCCTGCCTATACAACTGCTCAATGATTTTATCCATTGAACGGTTATGGTTGGCGTCAGCTTCTTTCACCATATCCTTCAGCTCCTTCTCCTTCTCCTTCTCAGACTCTCCTTTTCTCTTTTGATATGTGACATGAAAGTCTTTTTGACTTTCATTCACTTCAGCTCCCTTCACACTCTCCTTCTCCTTCTCATTGACAAACTCAGATTCTTTCGCCTTCTCCCCATCTATCATCCTCTTCCTTTTTCCTTTAACTAACTGACTCTCCCCCTTTTTGGTTGCATTGGGTGCAAGGGTTTGAGCAGTAGAAAGGGATTTAGTCACCAACTCCTCCACCAAGGGTTGTATTATGGTAGGAAGCCTCTCATCAAGGGCTTTGATCACTATATCTGTGATCATGGGAGTGATGAGAGGTAGGGATTTTTGAAGGGTAGCAACTGATTGATCAGGATGGTTCTGTTCATGAGAATCAGTGCCGAAAGCAGAGGCTGGTGGCTTGGAAGTATATACTGGCTCAGTGTGTAGGGGACCTTCAGAAGAAGGTGCCATCTGTGGGTGTATTATGGTGGCAGATGGACTTGCATCCTGAGACATCTTGGCCAGCAGCTCTTTGAGTCTGCTAACCTCATCCTCGAGAATGGTGTTTTGAGCAACTACATCATAGAAGAAGCTCAGGTCATCATCAGTTGATACTGAATCACCTGACCTCCTGACAGAGTCAGGATGAACATGCCTTGAGTGTAGATCAATGATAGCATGTGCCCCTTGTTCTTGGTTCTGGGGACTTCCAGCCTCAGGACTATGTTCTTCATCAGCTGTTGCCACTGGTGAGGTCTTAGAGATGTTACCAACTGCACCCTGGTCATTTGCTGAGGCACAGACAGTGGTAGCCTCACCAGAAGTTTGCACCTCCTTATCTACACTAGAAGATGAAACATGATAACCCCTGTGCTGTGGGTTGACAGAAGCATTTGGATCCTCCCCCTCAGGTGTTGAGGTTATCCCAGTAGTGATTGGTGTCTGGGTGGGGGGTGAGGAATGCAACTGTGTCAGCACCTTTGCAACAATTATTGTAGGGCTTTGAGGGGCGGTTGCATCAGGAGAGGGTGTGGAAGCAGTGTGCACCCGGGACAAGTGGTGCTCTTCAATGGTAATCCCCTCAAGTGAGGAGGATCCCAGCAGTGTGGCTTCCCTTTGAGTGGTTGCTTCAGGTTCCTTTTGAGAGGCAACCTCAGCGGCTTCAGCTGGTGGAGTCATAGTCTCTACTGGGGGGTTATTTCCAACAGAGATAACTTGCGTTGGTGCAGCAGGAGCATCCACAGGGGACTCAATTCCCTGAGTAGCTTTCTTAGGCTTCTTCTTTGTGGGTTTGGAGGGGACTTTGGATGTGGAAGTGGAGGCTGTGGGTTCCAGCTGCGTGGGTTTGCGCAGCTTGGCAGCCTGTTTGAGAGTTTGGTCAGTGTTGTGTCGGGAGTATACCTCCGGCAATACAGCCAAAGCAGGGACTCCCAGACCAACTAGTCCCTCAGCAGAAAGCTGATTCTCTATTATGGCCATTATAAACCGAGGATATAGTATCCAACGGTTAGAAAGTGGTTTTGTGGCCATATCCTTGAGTTCAAGAAAAATTATTTCAGAAAAGTTTAGTGGTTCTTGTTCAAGGATAGAGAACAATACCTGTTGCCATCTGGAAGACAGTTGATCCCAAGAGGAAGTCTTCGGGGCCAGGCAAACATTTACCATATGAAATATTAATCGTTCAGCATCTGGAAAATGTTTCTTCAGGATTGTTGAAGCACTAAGATCACCCTGATATCCATGTTGTCCAAATGAAAGATCAAGTTGGCGCTTAGAATATCCAACAGGGTAGGCAACATCATCTAATAGTAATGTCTGGCGGATGGTAGCAGTAGATATGACCACCTTATGAGAGTTGATAGACGAATGGATAGATTCTCCATTAACGGTCGCATTCATCCAGAACTGTCGTAGCGAATCGGCATAAATGATTGGATTTAAGAGGAAAGCCGTTTTCAGTGGGGATTGGACCATAAGATCTATAGCAGTATCAAATTTGGTCCAGAAGGGCGATTTTGTGAGGTACGCGACATAGTTGTGTCGAGGCTTGAGTTGCATGGTTGCCATTAATGAAGATGAAAGGTTTTCAGAGCTTTTGAAAATTTTAGGTCGTGAAAGAATGAAAAACTCTGAAAGAGGGATCAGGTATATATAGGGTACGGGTTATGAAACGACTGAAGGTTTTGGTGTTAGTCATCAGTATTTGAATCTACTTATGACGTGGTATTAACTTTCAAAAGTTTGAAACGACTGATGGTATTGATGTGGTCAGCAGTTATAAAACAACTGAAGACATGGTGTTTACTATCAGACGTTGAAACAACTGAAGTCTCTGATTTAGGCATCAGTAGTTTTAAAAACTACTGAAGACAAGTTGGACTTCAGATGTTGAAACAACTGAGGACTTGGTATTAGCCATCAGTAGTTGTGAAACTACTGAAGACCGTGGTTTTGCCATCAGTTGTTGTAAACAACTGAAGACTTGGTGTTAGTCATCAGTAGTTGTGAAACTACTGAAGACATGGTATTGCTTCAGTTGTTTATAAAGAAACAGCAGTTTGTGAACTACTGAAGAGAGAGTACTCATCAGTAGTTGTCGTCAATTCATAGCCTTTCAGCTGTTTCATACTGTCCTCAACACTTACTCATCAGCCTTTTTGCTGTTTTCAGTTGTTTCATAGGACATCAGTACTTATCTGTTTCTACTGAATTTAGTAGTTGTAACTACATCAGTAGTTTAGAACAGAAAGTACAGTACTTAAAGCATTTAGCCTTCAGTAGTTATAAAAACTACTGAGGGTAAAATAACTCATCAGTACTTATATGTGACATGGTTACCAATGATCATCAGTAATTACTGAGATCATCTGTAGTTGTCACTTATTCTAGCTGCAGCATACCAAGCCTTAACACCAGGTTGTGGAAAGTTGAACTATCCAAAGGCTTAGTAAAAATGTCTGCAAGCTCATCAGCACTAGGCACAAACATAGGATTAATTAGACCCTTTTCAAAACAATCTCTTATAAAATGATGTATAATTTCTATATGTTTGGTCCTAGAGTGCTGGACAGGATTTTTGACAATGCAAAGAGCTGAAGCACTATCCATTAATAATGGAGTCTTAGTCTCTGTAATGCCATAATCCAAAAGTTGATTCTGAAGCCAGAGTATTTGGGATGTACAACTTGCAGCAGCAATGTACTCGGCTTCAGCAGTGGATGTAGCAACAGATGTTTGTTTCTTACTCTGCCAAGAAATCAAACAGTTGCCTAGGAATTGGCATCCACCAGAAGTTGATTTCCTGGTCAACTTACACCCTGCATAGTCACTATCAGAGAAAGCAACTAATTTGCAAGAATGTCCAGTGGAATACCATAAGCCTAGAGATTGTGTACCTTGTAGATATCTAAAGATCCTCTTGACTGCAATCAGATGAGACTCCTTAGGTGCAGCCTGAAATCTAGCACAAACACATGTAGCAAACATAATATCTGGTCTAGAAGCTGTTAAATACATCAAGGAACCAATCATACATCTGTAAAGGGTTTCATCAACACCTTTACCTTTCTGATCAACATCCAATTGTGTGGTGTTGCACATGGGAGTAGAACAGGGTTTACAGTTTTGTAAATCAAACTTATTCAAAAGATCTTTTGTATATTTAGACTGATGAATGAAAATTCCATCAGCTTTTTGTTTGATTTGCAAACCTAGAAAGAACTGTAATTCTCCATTGCACTCATTTCAAACTTCTGTTGCATTAAGGTTTGGAAATTCTCACACAATTGGAGATCAGAGGATGCAAATATAATATCATCAACATAAATTTGAACAAGTAGCTTATGCTGATCCACCTTCTTAATAAATAAAGTTTTATCAATGGAGCCTCTAGTGAAATTATTCTGTAGAAGAAAGTTTGATAAGGTCTCATACCAGGCTCTAGGTGCTTGTTTCAACCCATAAAGAGCTTTATCAAGCTTATATACCCATTCTGGGTGCTTATTATCCTCAAAGCCTGGTGGTTGACACACATAAACTTCTTCTTTTATTGTACCATATAGAAAAGCACTTTTGACATCCATTTGAAAAACTTTAAGATTGTGGAGTGCAGCATAGGCTAAAAACAATCTAATTGCCTCCAGTCTGGCTACAGGGGCAAAGGTTTCATCATAATCAATACCTTCTTCTTGTGCAAACCCCTGCACAACCAGTCTGGCCTTGTTCTTAACAATTAGCCCATTTTCATCAGTTTTGTTCCTAAACACCCATTTAGTGCCTATTGCACACTTACCTGGGGGTAGAGGAACAAGCTCCCACACTTGCTGTTTCTTGAACTGAAGAAGCTCAAGCTGCATGGCTTCAACCCATCCATTGTCTCTCAAAGCAACATGATAGTTCTTCGGCTCTAGCTGACTGATGAAGAGAGCATAGAAGCAGAAATTGGACAACTGGCTTCTGGTTGAAACACCAGCATTGATATCACCAAGGATTTGAGACATTGGGTGATTTTTCAGCTCTTGGTAAACAATCAAATCTGTGCAAGTGTTAGTAGGATCTTCAGCAGCAGCAGATGGTGATGCAGATTCTTGAAACCATGAAGATGGTGGCAACTCAAATGAGGTGAGGATGCATAAATCTCACCAGCATTTGTTGTGGATGGTGCTGCTGGAGCTACAGGAGCATCAGGTTTAGAGGACTCAGGCAGTTGGTCACTAAACCTGAAGAGGTGATTACTACTATCATCATCATCTTCAGTAGTAACACCAGGTGGTGAACTGTTGACAGGAGCAACAGCAGGAGATTGATAAGGAACATATTGCAGTATGTCCAAATCAAAGAGCTCCCCAGGGCTTTGTGGAATCTTGTTCTTTGGAGATTCATTGAACTTGACATGTAGAGTCTCTTCAACCATCTTTGTTCTGCAGTTGAAGACTCTGTATGCCTTGCAAGTTGATGAATAACCAACAAAGTACCCTGCATCTACCTTAGGATCAAATTTCTGGAGCTGATCCTTTGTGTTGAGAGTGAAACAGGGACACCCAAATGCTCTAAAGAATGAAATGAGAGGGGCCAAATGATGTAGAACTTCATATGGAGTCTTCATCAACCTCTGATTTATTAGCACTCTATTCTGCACATAGCATGTTGTGTTGACAGCTTCAGCCCAAAAGGTCAATGGCAGTCCAGAATCAGCCAACATAGACCTTGCAGCTTCAGTGAGAGTCCTGTTCTTTCTCTCCACAACTCCATTCTGTTCAGGAGTTCTTGGAATACTAAACTGTCACTTTATTCCCTTGGAAAGGTAGAACTCATCAAGTGTATTGTTCCTGAATTCTGTTCCATTGTCACTTCTAATACACTTGACTGAGAGGGAATACTGCTTCTCAGCATACAACACAAAGTTTATGATCTTCTGTGTAGCTTCATCCTTTGAATGTAGAAAGAAAGTCCATACAAATCTGGAGTAATCATCCACAATTAGCAAACAGCTCGGTGTCCAAGTCCCCAATACAGAGCTCCCAACCATATCATGCCAAACAGATCATCAGAGACTTCTTCCCAGGCCGGTGCTGAAAAAGGGTCACCTCTCATTTGATCAAGAGGATAAAAAGACCAATCTATCTGCCAAAATAAGTGGGACTCGTCAATAACTTAGAGGTTTTGGCTGCATTGGTTCAGGGGGAGTTTGTTGGACCAAAAGAACCAATGAGCCTGATCAGAGAAATCTCTAAGTCCCACAAGACATCACAACAGCTGAAGAAGACCTGATCAGCTGTTCTACAAAGTCTGAAGAATACAACTGCTGAAGTACGTCTGAAGTACTGAAGATAAAGACTGAGACAACAACTGAAGATCTAAAGTCTGAAGACTTCAACAAGTACTGAAGACAAAGACTGAAGATCAACAGCTGAAAGACAAAGTCTGATGTTCAAGTACTGAAGACATCAGCTGATGTTAACAGCTGATGACAACAGCTGAAGAGGGCTTCTTCAGTTGTTGTGATGGTTTTTCTTCTTCAGTAGTTTTCTTTTCTTTTCAGTAGTTTGTTTACTTTTCTTTTCAGTACTTGTAAACAACTGAAGAGGTTGTTCTTCAGTTGTTGTAGTGTCAGTAGTTTTATGTTTTTCAGTAGTTGTAAATAAGATGTTTAACACTTAGGAACATTTGTAAGAAGATGTCAGTTGTTGACATCTTCAGTAGTTGTTGAACATCAGTAGTTATCAAACGGTTACATGTCACTTTCAAGTGACATCAGCCTACGTCACTCTATCCTTTATAAGGAAGGATGACTCACCTGTAATCGTGCCTTTGAGGCCGACAATCTTAATGCAATATTCCTTTTGTCGGATATTTCTCTCTCTCTATAACAAAATTCTCTTATCGTTTTATATCAAATGTTCTTGTTTGAATTTGTCTAATTCTGAGCTATTCCGCTGCTATATCTGTTCAATCGATTAAACCAAGGGCTGAGATCGATTAAACCTGTCTGTCAATAGCTCAGGTTGTTGGACATCTATGGTACATGGACCACATAGGCCAATGGTGAATGATCCGGAAACAAACCAGTTGGTTCCAAAGAAGAAGGAGCAATACTCCGATGAGGACAAGAAGTTGTTTGAAATCGATGCAAAAGCCCATGGAATTTTGGCTATGGCTATTCCTAATGAGATTTACTCTGGGCTTCTGCATTGTGAATCTGCTCATGACCTCTGGAATGCCATCAAAGAACAATTTGGTGGTACTGATGAGGTTTTAGCAAACAACAGGGAAATCCTCGCCCAACAATATGAGACTTTCTCTCATAGAAAGGGTGAGACTCTGACTCAACAATTTGAGTGGTTTTCATGTTTAATTTCTGAATTGAAAATGGTTAAACATGAATATACCAGGAGTCAGATGAACCATAGATTCTTAAGATCACTGCCTGAGAGATGGAACACATATACCATTGTTCTACGCTCAAATGCTGATGTTGATCGCCTATCTCTCACCCAACTTCATGGGAAACTGCTTACATTTGAGAGAGAGATAGAGCAGAAAAGGAAATTGGTTTCATCTGGCAAGCTCACTGAGGATTTTGTCCAAGGGAACACTGCCCTGATTGGACATCAAGAGTCAGAATATGCGTCATCTGAAAGCCAGTATGATGAGCATATTGATTTCTCTACAAACACTTCTGAGCCTGCCTTTGTGAGTGTTGATAGTCATTCTGTTGGTAGTAATAGTGACAATCTATGTTTCATCATGGATGATCTCAAGGGGATTGCTGATGATGACTTAGAAGAGATGGATATTTTGAGCCAAATGGCCTTGATAAATATCAGATCTCAGAAGTTCTACAAAAGAACTGGAAGGAAATTCCCAGGACTCTCTGGCAAAACCAAAGTTGGTTTTGACAAGAGTAAGTTGAAGTGCCATAAATGCCACAGGCTTGGGCACTTTGCAAGAGAATGTAGATCATCTGGATCTAACTCTCCTGCACCTTTTGTGACTTTCCCTGGCAATAGTCAACAAAACAGAGGGCAACAACCTGTCAATTCTGGTTATCATCATCAACCACAATCTCCTGCATATTTTGTTCCACAGGGGCCAATGCCATATCCATACCCCTGCTATTACATGCCACAACCAGGCCAGGTTCAAGCACCCACTGCTCAGCAACCACATGCACTCCCTGAGCCTCAACCATCCCAATCTCATCAACCTAATCAACTTCAACAACACAGCTTCTTCACACCAGTAGTTGTTGACTGGAGCAGTTTACCAGATGATGTGTCTGGTAATGAACAACTGTTCTCAGGTGCTGGTCAACATGGTGGTGAGCATCCTTTTGGAAATCTAGCTCTCATGGCTTTGGAATCCTCTAATGGATCATCTTCAAGTACCTCTTCAATAAAGGTATCACAGGTATCCTCTGAGGCTAAGGCCAAATTATGTTCTGAAACTTGCATAGCAGCATTTGCCTCTATTAGAGAAGCAAATGTGGCTTTAATCAATAAAAATGTAGAGCTAGAACAAATAATTTCCAAAAATAAAGCTGAGTTTGAGTCTGTGCTAAAAGAGAAAACTGATGAGATTTACAAATTAAAATGCCAAATTTCTGATGATAAGGCTAGGGAGGATGTACTCTTAGAGAAGTACAAAGACCTCAAAGATACTCTTGCTGTCACCCAGGTAGAGTGTGATCGATGGGTACAATCTTGCAAGGGCTTTGAAATGCTTCTTAGTAAGCAAACAACTTCCAATGTGAAGTTTGGAATTGGTTATAATCACACTGCTCCTCCTACAGTTTTTGCTTCAAGAGCAGGAGCAGAATCTGATGGAGAAAGTAATGACCAATCCACCTCATCATGTGATTCACTACTTGATAAAGCACCATCAGTAGTTGAAGTCAGTAGTAATCCCTCTGTGAACCTATCAGCTGATATTGATGGTTCAACTGCTGACACTCACATGATCAATGAGTTGATCAACCCAAGTGTTATCCCTAGAAGTACTAAGGGTACTGGAGAGCAGGGGATAACATCTGGAGTTCAAATCCTAATGACTGACAGCACTGAAAAGAAGAAAACTGTTAGTAGGAAGGATTTGAAGCCTACTAAGGAAGTTGACAAGAAGGCAAAAAGTGCTTCTAAACTGCTGAAGAGCAAGTCTTCAGTAGTTTCATCTTCTTTAGTTGATGATCAACAGAAGATGAAGAAGAAACCATGTGAAATATGTGGTCTATTCAATCATCTCACAGATGATTGTTGGTACAAAAAGGGATCCAAACTCAAACAAAAGGAGAAAATTAAAGAAAACTTGGCTAAAATGAAAACTGAGTTTGAGTCCAAGTTTGTACCAGCAGCATCAAATCCTGTTACTCCTATGTCCAAAAAGAAATCCAAAAAGGAAGGAGTGCAACAGGCAATAGCTGAGGTTGCTCAAAAGAAGATGGTGCAACACAAGAACTCATCATCAAACACCAATACCAATGTGTCTGAAGAGCTGAAAGCTCTCTCCCAGAATCAGACACAACTGGTAATGATGGTTCAACATCTGTTGGGGAGAGTTAACCAACTTGATGGCCCTGTGTTGAAACCCCAGAAAAGGAGATCCAAGCCAAAGGATTCCTCTTCTACACCATCTCCTTCACCTCAAGCTATTGTGTCCAATAAACCTGTTAGTTTACCATCTGTTGATGAAACCCCAGGTTTGGTTTCGAGTTGAAGTTCGGCTCCACACGACATTCCGTCGTACATGTTACCTTCATCAACGGAGGTGCACTGGGCTCGATAGATGCGGTTTTGAAGATCGGTTTGGATGATAATGCTATGAAGCAGAATGGATTTGACATTAACTTTTTGACTAATGGCATCGGCCACGACATCCACTTTACCAGGATGATAGCGAATTTCGCAATCATAGTCACTAAGTAGTTCGGCCCATCGTCGTTGTCTCATGTTCAGATCCTTTTGGTCGAAAATATGTTGAAGACTTTTATGATCAGTGAATACTACACATTTTGTACCATAAAGATAGTGTCTCTAGATTTTTAAAGCGAAAACGACGACACCAAGTTTGAGATCATGAGTTGTGTAATTTTATCTCGTGAACTTTAAGTTGTCTTGAGGCATAAGCGATAACTTGACCTCGTTGCATGAGAACGCAACCAAGACCTTGGTTGGATGCATCGCAAAATAACACAAAATCATTGTAGCCTTCAGGGAGGGCTAAGATAGGAGCATTGCAAAGCATATGCTTTAGAGTTTGGAAAGCTTCTTTTTGTTTCGGTCCCCATTCGTAAGATTTTCCCTTATGAGTTAATGCGATGAGGGGTAGTGTGATTTTGGAGAAGTTTAGAATAAAACGCCGATAATACCTGGCCAAACCAAGGAAGGATCGAACTTCCGTAGGTGTGGATGGAGTCTTCCAATCTTTTACGACCTCAATTTTAGCGGGATCAACATGAATACCTTTATCGTTAACGATGTGACCCAAAAATTTAACTTCTTTTAGCCAAAATTCACATTTCGAAAATTTGGCAAAAAGTTGTTCTTTTCTTAGAAGATCGAGCATGGAACGTAAATGATGCTCATGCTTGGCTTCGGATTTAGAAAAGATGAGGATATTGTCAATAAATACAATTGCGAATTTATCCAAAAATGGTTTGCAAACGTGGTTCATGAGGTCCATGAATACGGCGGGTGCATTGGTTAATCCAAATGGCATAACCATGAACTTGTAATGTCCATACCGCGTACGAAAAGCAGTTTTGGGAATGTCATCTTCGTGAACACGCAATTGATGATAATCCGATCAAAGATCAATTTTGGAGAAGCAAGTTGCACCTTGGAGTTGATCGAAAAGGTCATCAATTCGAGGCAAAGGGTAACGATTTTTTATGGTGAGTTTATTGAGCTCAACGTAGAACCATCTTTCTATTTCATGAAGACAACGGGTGCACCCCAAGGAGATGAGCTTGGACGGATAAAACCCTTATCGGAGAGTTCTTGGGGTTGGTTTGACAATTCTTGCATTTCAGAAGGAGCTAAATGATAGGGAGCCTTGGCTACGGGAGTTGCTCCGGGCACAAGGTCGATTCGAAATTTGACGGGACGGATGGGTGGAAGACTGGAGACGTCGTCGGGAAAAACATTAGGAAAAGTACAAACTGTAGATACATGTGTACCTAGTTTAGGAGCTCAAATGTAAAATGTCTTTCATGTCTTACGTATATGTAACCATTTGGGTATGAATGAAATGTAATGTGTTTGTGATGCTTATAATGTTTAATATTTCATTGATTATTGTGTAATAACGCATATTGAACTAACTATATAGGTTTGTGGTTGTTTACATAGTTCTTAGTCAATAATGATTGAGAAACATGTTAAACTTAATCGTGTAAAGTTCTCATGTGAATGGACCATGCTAATGGACCATGCACATGAATACTTCATGCTAATGAACTAGTAGCACGGCTAGACCAGGAGATTGGATCAGTCGCACGAGTGTAACATGAGATTGACTAAGTTGTACGACTGAAGCTTTAGTCGTGCGGATGGATCAACCGCATGCTTCAGTCGCATGAATGGAAAACCGTAACCTATAAATACCAATTAATTCGTGGAAAAACATAACAATTCGAATCCATACGCACTAAATCGTACCCTAGCCGTCCAGAGACCTCAGATAACCTGTTCCAAGTTCATAGATCGTAGTTAATCATCTTGCAGTCGTTCTTAACGTTTAGTTTTATTCTTAGATCGATCATAGTTGCTTTCTCACTGATTGGATCACCAATCAAATAGGATTCCACACTATTTGGTTTGGTATACACGTAAATCAGTTAGTATTCCCTACCAAAACGGTCCTCACAAGTGGTATAAGAGCTTTGGCTCTTGATTTGTGTGTGATTCAATCGATTTTGATACAAAAATCGCGTTTTTCACTAAAAAAACTCAACCTTTTTGTGTTAAACAGTGTTTTTGACATCTCCAGGTCAAAAAGTTAATGTTTTTCCGGCATACAGCAATTAGGGTTGGTGAGAAATTCGTGTTTTTGTGTCAAAGTGTTCAAAACCTTCGTTTTTGCAAAAACAGCAGCCTTCAGTCGCACGATTGACTCAATCGCACGACTGAATCCCATTCGCATCTCTCATACACACGATTGGCTCAGTCGTTCATCCATTTGTACGACTAAAAATCATCATTCACATTGTTCATCCGCACCTGTCCAATCGCATGATTGAATCATCCGCATTTGTTTAGTCACACGATTGAACCATCCGCATTGTTCAATCGCACGAATAGCCCAGTCGCATTCTTTCATTCGCACAAGTACAACAGTTGGTTTGAAAATCAAAAGTAAATAGGAATGGAAGATCAGTATTCAGTGTTCACCGCAGGTAGAGATTCACGGATCCAGAATCTATTGCTTCTAGAAAATGAAGTGGGGAATTACAATAAGCCTCCTAAGCTCATAACGTTAGATGATTACCCACAATGGAAGCAAAGGTTCGAGATATACCTAAATGGAGTAGATCCTAATCTGTGGGAATCAATTGAGACAGGGTATAGCATGCCAGTTGGTGCAGATGGAGTTAAACATACCTTAGGCGGCATGACTGATGGGCAAAAGGTAAAGTACAATGCAGAGAAGAAGGTGTATGCTCTGCTAACTCAATAAATTCCTAAGGATATATTCCATCAGTTTTCAGAGAACAAGCAAGCAAAGAAGCTATGTTTCACACCCTCGCTGAGAGCGGAAACACAGGGATGTAACGAGACGGGATCGTCATAACACATGGTAAGCGATAGAGATGCAATATAATAAATGATGACAAGCGTGTCATGACGACACCCGACAACAAGGGGACTTGTGTCGTGTTTAGTCAATATTCACGACAACATAGCCATAAGCATAAACATAATAAATGATTCACATAATTAAAGATGATAACATTGCATGCAATTCCCACAACCCAGGAACAAGTTACCAAAGTATACTGTTGTTTGAAACAGATTACAACAAATGTTTTTAAATGACAAGTTTAGCCACAAAATGCATCCTAGGGTCTCCGCTAAGACAACACACCTAGATCTTCAGTTAGCATGATCACCTGAAAAGATATGCTCAAAATGGTCAACAAAATTGTTGGTGAGCTCCCAGGTTTAAAAGTAAATAATTAATTGATGTTGTATAATAGTTTGTTGCGGAATACCGTGCATACAGTTATAAGTAAGCAAAATCACATAACCTGAGCTTTACAACCAAACCTAACGACGTACACAAAGAATCTTGTCGGAATATATTCACCCAAGGCCCGTTCCTGGCGACTGTTGGTACTAACTAGTATACCAACAACGAGGGTGGGGGTGTCAACCCAGGTAGTACTACCAATACCTATCCGTCGGTTCCATAGTGGAATTAAATGGTTGTAAGAAAGAATCACACAGCAGACTCAAGCATGTATCAGATAAGTACTCACAAAACAGTAGCTGGTTGATTCCAAGTATGTAAATTGTATGTATGTTGTATAGCATAAAAAACGGGTGAGCATACTTTTCCCCCATGTTTGTAAATGTTTGTAAAGTAGTATAAGCATAAAAAGGGGCCACGAAACTCACTTGTTAAGTGGTAAGTATGAATGATTCAAAGTTACCAACAGTTGTATGCAATGAATGGTCAAACACCTATTGATAGTTATTGTTAAGCATTAATGATATGTATAAAGTACACAGTAATGTTCAGTCGGTTCGGGTTGTATCGGATCAGTCGTGGGCAACACACACAAGGGGACACACGTATCAGATCTTATGTAGATCCAAGTACTGGAAGGAGTCATCATTGCCAATGACATTTGTGTAAAGATCCCATATTTATAAGAGAAAGTACTTGTTAAATAGTTGTAGTCATAAATGAGTCGTTGATAATTGTAAAACGTTAGGTTGATTTAAATTGGAATAGTTTGAGCATGTTGATAGCGTTGACTTTAATCTTTGTGGTTAACCAATGACACTTGTATTGATGTTACCTTATCAACACATGACATTCAAGAAGGGAATTCACACTCACAGCATCATCAGTCACACAACAGGACCATTCGTACGAATCAACCTTCAATTATACGAATCGGCTTCATTCGTACGACTGAACCTTCATTCGCACGACTGGCATTCAGTCGTACCACACAACACCCAATCGCACGAATCAACCTTCATTCGTACGAATCAGCTTCATTCGTACGACTGAACCTTCATTCGTACGATTGGCCTTTAGTCGTGCGACGCACGCACAATCGCATACATCCATTCGGTCGCATGACTCAATCGCACACAACATTCATCCACATTGACTCAATCGCACACATCATTCGATCACACAACTCAGTCACATGACATCCCCATTCGCACGACTCAGTCGCCTGACCCAGTCGCACGGCTCAGTCGCATAACAGACCCCGTCGCCTGAACTGCAAGCTCGTGAATGCTGAAGTGCAGAGCAGCATTCGGCTGCCCCAAGCACGAGTTTTACACAACAAGGATTTCCAGAAACACACCACAAACACACACAAACAAGAAGCGCACGCAGAAAGACATCACATGCACTCACACGACCTCTTGTGTTCGGGTTGACCCGAACACCTGAAACCCTAGAAATGAACAGCAGTAAAACGAGCGAGAAAAAGGGACAACCAAGGTCGTCTACCTGGAAGGATGGAGTAGACTAGGTTGTAGATGAAGTCTAGATGACGAAAACGAGACGAAACGGGGCAGTTGGTGTAAAGATGAAGAAAATGTGAAGTGAAGAAGAATGGAGAAGGAGTGAAGAAGATGAAGAAGAATGGCTGGGAATGGGGTTTTATACCCATCCCAAGTTTGCAAAATGTCACATTTAGTCCCTGCACTTAGCCTCGAGTTCCCAAAGTTTGTTTTGGTTGAAAACGACTTTAAAGGTGTTTGTTATACTGATGTTAAAAATGTATTTAATCATAATTGGCACTTCAAAATAATTTTATTAATGACAATAATTTTACATAAAAGATATTTTTAGTGATAACGGTAATGAAGTTTGTAAAAGTTTTAAGCATAGCACACGTTCACGAAAGAAACACAAGCACAAAGATAATAAAGCAAGTATGATATCCACACAAGGAGTAAATAAAGATGAGGAATGAACGATCAAAGAAGAGTTAATGGATAATCACATTAATTGACGGACCTTGTAGTGACGGATGTCACACTATGGGATGCTCTAGAAAAGCAGTATGACGGGAATGCATCGCTAAAAGCTCTAAAGGCTAAAGCTTTGAAGAAGGAGTTTGATAACTTCTCATCAATGGGTAAGGAAAGCTTGGATGATGTTATAGACCGCTTCTACCACTTAATGAGTGAGCTGCACACTCATGGGGTTGTTACATCCATGGAAGACAAGGTGTTGAATTTCGCAGATGGATTGCCAGAAAAGTGGGTTTCATTTGTGTCAAACCTCAGACAGAATGATATGTTGGCGAAGTTGGATATCAATAATTTCATTCTGAAGCTGAGAGAGGAAGAGTTGAGGATGAAGTATAGATCTCAAAAATCATCATATGATCAGAACCCGTCCCTTTACAACTCAATTCCTCAAGCAAAAACATCTAGAGCGCCACTTCAAATGACATTCGTGTCAGGTCAGTCGCTCAGTCTCAAGCCTCTACTTCAGGATCTGACACGTTAGGGTTGTCTTGCACCCAATATATAGCGCCTGAAGCCAATGCTACAAAATTGAAGACCGAGAATCTTGGTAACGTGACCATAGAGGTAGCAAAGGAGCATATGGATCTCTTAGCAGTTGTCGTTCACTCCTATGATGGTCTAGTTGCGGGGAAGATTAGAAACTGCCATCTGGCAGATGAAGACTACGAGCAAGTAGACGAGACTGAGCTGGAAAGAATGGATATCATGTGGGCATTGGCAAGTGCTTTCCGGAGGGAAAAGAAGTTTGCTAAGAAGACAGGACAGAACCTAATTGCCACAAAGGATACAACCTTTGGTTTTGACAAAACCAAAGTTACCTATTTTAACTGTGGGAAAAAGGGACACTTCAAACGTGAATGTGTTAAGCCCAAGAAGACAGGTAATGGTAATCCATTCTCATCCTTCAATCGTCAAGATAAACCCACAAGTAGTCCTACATCGTCAAGCAAGGATCCTAAGGCCGTGACCGCTCAAGATGACGAAGGGCAAGATTGGACCTTTCGATTTGTATCTCCGGGAGAATCCAATAAATTGCATGCGTTGAGGGTTTGGATGACGACTTATATTGTTACGTAGTTACAGATGACTACTCATGATTCTCTTGGGTAATGTTTCTGAAATCCAAAACTAAAACATTTGAGTCATTCAAAGAGTTAGTAACTACTTTGGAGTCTCTTTACAAGCTGAAGGTAAGACAAGTACGCTCAGACAATGGTACTGAGTTCAAGAATCAGTGGATGGAGGCATTCTGCAAAGAAAAGGAAATTGTACATCAGTTCACATCTCCCTACACTCCACAGATGAACGGAGTTGCTGAACAGAAGAACAAAAGCTTGATAGAGATAGCCAGGATGATGCTAGCAGACTCAAAACTGCCTATCCAATTTTGGAATGAGGCAATAGCAAA
Organism: Flaveria trinervia; assembly: GCA_025506515.1. NCBI lineage: Eukaryota > Viridiplantae > Streptophyta > Magnoliopsida > Asterales > Asteraceae > Flaveria > Flaveria trinervia. The sequence goes on from CM046443.1 coordinate 65,821,531, forward strand.
TGCTTTTTACACTTTAAATCGAGTCCTGGTGGCAAAAGGTCATGGTAAGACGTGTTACGAGTTACTTCAATAACGTAAACCAAATCTAGAGTACCTTGAACCATTTGGTGCACCTTGCACTCTTTTGAAGAAAACTCAAGAAGGCAGGTTCAGCGAGAATGCTGGAGAAGGAATTTTCCTAAGGATATAACATACCAAATAAGAGAGTTTACAACAACTCAACGGGTCAAGTAGAAGTGTGGTGTAACGTGGACATTCAGAGATACACCACCCCCCAGCTAGAAAAGAAACCACATTCTTTATCGATTATGATGGATTCTTTAAGTCCGTCAACATCTCTCTCTCCACTTCTGAAAGATGAGTTAGCAACCAAGATGATGTATGATGTCTTAAACACACCGCCACTAAACTCAACAACATCCGGCTCACAAGGCCAGTCTTCTAATAACTCAGGGGAGCACTGGAGGTAAGTGACTCCTCCTTTGACGATGAAGAAGTAGAAAATGTTCAGGTGGATCAAGAGGAACAGGTTCCGACTACTACAAGTACACAAGCATCAGATGTTGATATCTCTGACACTTCGGAACCCCATACTCCACTGCCTCAGATACTGAACCTGTGGTTCACAATCTGGATAATGAGGTAGTTGTACCCACCACTCCTGGATCTCGTCTAAATATTTATCATCCTCTGGACAATGTCATAAGGGATGTACAATCGGGAGTACAGACAAGAAATCAGCTATATTCAGCTGATTATGCCTCAGTCATGGAAAAAGGCTACCTTCATGACGGTGCTTATCGATGTTTTGTGTCTTAATTTGAGCCAAAATATGTAAGTGACGCCTTAAACGATGAGGCTTGGGTGAGTGCCATGCAAGAAGAACTTCTTCAGTTCAAGAAGTTAGGAGTGTGGACTCTGGTGGATAGACCTAAAGGTGCTAAAGTCATTGGCACTAAATGGGTTTTAAAGTGCAAGAAGGATGACCAAGGGGTCATTATCAGAAACAAGGTTCGGCTTGTAGTTCAAAATTTTCAACAAGTCGAGGGAATCTATCAGCTTGATGTGAAGAGTGCTAACTTCATGGTGAAATCCAAGAGATAGTGTAAGTCAGTCAACCCGAGGGATTTGAGGATCCGTATCATCGGGACAGAGTTTACAAGCTAGACAAGGCTTTATACGGGCTTTATCAAGCCCCTAGAGCATGGTATGAGAAGCTCTCGACTCATCTTGTGAAACATGGGTTTCGAAGAGGAGTGATTGATTGTACATTGTTTATCCAAGAAAAGGATGGTGATCTACTGCTTGTACAAATCTATGTTGATGACATAATCTTCGGGTCCAAAAACGAAGAATTGTGTAAATTATTTGAAGCAGTAATGAACGCAGAGTTTGCGATGAGTGCCATGGGAGAAATGAAATTCTTTCTCGGGTTACAGGTGGATCAAACACCATAGGGGATATTTCTACATCAGACCAAGTATGTAGGCGATATTCTCAGTCAGTTTGATATGGAGAATGCTTCCGCAGCTGGGACTCCACTTGCTACAAACCATGATATAGCACCCGACAAGAATGGTGATCTGGTGGTTGCTACCATGTACCGAGGCATGATTGGATCTCTCATGTATCTCACTGCCTCACCACCTGACATCATGTACGCAACGTGTCTCTGCTCAAGATATCAGGCGAAACCGAAAGTCAACCATCTCATAGGAGTCAAAAGGATATTTCGTTATCTGAAGGGTACACCAACACTTGGGTTATGGTATCCTCATGATGATGACTTTGAACTTACAGCGTATAGTGACTTGGATTACGGCGGATGCAAAATGAACTACAAGTCAACCTCAGCAGGTTGTCAATTCTTTAGGAGAAGATTAGTCACGTGGCAGTGTAAGAAGCAGACATCAGTTGCACTGTCAACTTGTGAAGCTGAATATGTTGCTGCGGCAAGCTGCTGTTCTCAAATCAGCTATAGCCGTAACAAAAAATCCGGTCCAACATCCTAAGACCAAACACATTGGCATTAAATATCACTTTATACATGATTGTTTTGAAAAAAATTTAATCGATGTTGTTAAAATTAATACGGATTTTCAACACGCTGACCTGTACACAAAAGCCTTTGATAAACCATGTTTTCTATATATGTTAGAGGTCAACGACGTTAAAAAGAAAAGTGATGTGATTTCCGACGATGACAGTACTTAGTCCGACAAGTAGATTTAATTTTTTTACTTTTATTTTTTACTTTATTTTATTTTTTTCGCCTATTAAATTTCTAAATGCAAAACTTTTTAGGTTTTAGAATTTTAAGGGGAGAATAGGTTAAGGTAGTATTAAATTTAGTTGTTTTAATTTCAGTACATAAAAAAATAAGGGAGTAGGACAGTCTAGCTAAAAGTAATGAGATCGTATCTGTGATACTGATTCAATAACTATGGAAAAGGATAGTACACAGGAACAAATAGTTTGGGACTTTAAAAGAAGAAATTGTTTAAAATGCAAAATTTGAAGTATAAGTCTGAGTAGTCTAAGCAACAATAAAAGGAAAAATGATAGTAAAACTAGCTACTACTAAGGTAATACGGAGAAAGTAGACCTAGAGGGTGCTAGACCATTTGATGATGTGTCGGTAGATTCAACACAATAGATAAGTAGACCTCGTTGGTGATGTCAAGTTCAAACTAAGTTGTTCAACAAGCTGTGGGTTATCATCTTATCCTGGTTAACATAATCAACAAAGTTCCAATAAGGGGTGACGAGTAAAATAAACACCACAAATATATGCGGATGACCATAAAATGAGCAAAGCATATGAAAAATGCAAAAAAAGCAATCAAGCTAATAACCTATGTTGTTGGTGCGATCTGTGCAAAAAGAATAAAATTGCTCAAACAAGAAGATAGGTTGTGTGCCTCTCTATTCTGCGGTGACATTGACCTGAGGATAAGCATAACCTAAATATTCTAGAATTCATTGTTGTTTGCTCCTCTCTGTTGTGCGGTGGAACTGACCTGAGGCTTAGCATCTCCTTGAAAGCTCTAGAATAGTTTATTCTTGAATATTACCCGTGGACCGCTCAAAAAATCTCGTAGGAAACGTTGATTACCATATTAGCGTGGGATCCATAAATGCTTTTTGAAATAATTAAACCTTAAATCATCACCAATCTGTGTCAAAAGTCTGTGTATGGATTTAAGAGGACAAGTATACTGACAATCATAGTGGCTGCAACTCTTGAAAGTCAACACTACTGTGTGCATCTTATGGCACTATTATGATTTCCTAGACTTGCTAATGACTCTTGATGAAAACAAGAATCTACCATCAAAAGGTTTTGGTAATGTGTCCCGAATGATTTGATTTACAAGTCTGATTCCATAATGAATCGTACCACTTATGGTCAAAATAACTTGAAGCTCTCTGTTCGAGAAATAAATCTGGTAGATATCTATCTTAGAATTTCCACCTCACACAAAATTACAAAAAAATTGTTTTAGTTTTGTCTTTTAGTTCTAGTTGTTTCATTTGTTTAATCTGTGTCAATTTAGTTGTTTAAACGTCAGACTGTACATTGGAACTCTATCAGGAATTTAATCACTAACAAGGGTCACGTCTGTGGTGACCAAACGGGTTTTCTAATGTTAAAAGGATCACGTCTGAGGTGATCAAAAGGTTTCGAAGTTAAAATGGTCATGTCTGTGATGATCGAATGCTCAAAATGTTTTATCAATAGTTAAAAGGGTTAAGTGTCATATGGTCATAAAATGAAAATCATAAGTATGAGCCAATTCTCATGGCTGGGCCATGAGTATGGACCAGCCGTACGATTGGACCATACGTATGAGCCCATTCGCATGACTGGACCATGAGTATGGACCAGCCCTACGATTAGACCATACGTATGAGCCCAATTGCACGACTAAACCACACACATGGCCCAAACGTGTGATTGGACCATCAGCATGAGTAAACTCACACGATTGGTTCACAAAATGAACCAATCGCATGAATGGAGGTGATCGAATGACACAGTCGCACGACTGACATCTAGTCGCAAGACTGAAGGTGATCAACTATGCCAGTCGCATGATTGATCCTCAGTCACACGAATCAAGTATGCGACTGGGCTCAGTCGCACGACTGAAGGAAACCCTAGTATAAAAGGAGGGGGAGTCGGTCGCAGTCGTTCATCACTCCCAAATCGCCCCCAAATCGCACGACTCTACCATTACTCCGCCCGATTTTCATTTGATCATTCTAGACCATTGATTGTTGTGTACTGACAATTACCAGTGATTATACAGGTAAAGTGCAATGCAATCCACTCAAATGTCCATCGATTTGTGCCCTAATGATTGAAATTAAGCCCTAAACAGAACCGACACTTAGTTTTCCTAAGAAACTAATAAAACTAAGTACATTGTGAAATTAAAGGTTATTAGGTGTTTTGTGGGTCATTTGCGAGACTAATGAGCCAAACCACGACATCTAACATTACGTTTTGCTAAAAATTTGAATTTGAACTAAACAAACAGTTTGTCATGCGAATGGACACCCTGATGAATTTCAATTGCACGACTAAGCCGTGCGAATGACTCATTTGCATGACTGAACCATGCATATGAGTTCAATCGCACGACTGGTGTAAACGCATTGAATAACATATGACTAATCCCAGTCGCATGCTCAGTCGTACGGTTGAGCTCATTCGCATGACTAGATCTCAGTCGCACAGTTTATTCGCACGACCGAACAAAAGATTTCAAGTCCAATGAATCAAAGTTTTACTCATTGACAGTCATTAACGTTTATTTACATTGTGAAACAGATGACGAGTCGTTGGCCCATGAGTACTAAGCACAACATTTTTGCACATCTGGATCTGACCTCACGGAATGCGGCTGATTTCTTAGGCATTATTACATTCCTACGGAGATCGAGGATCTTTCATGCTATATCGAATCCGTGCATGCTGTACCGGTCACTTCAGCAGGCTTTCTGGGAAAGCGCGGTTGTTGATAGATCCTTAAAGCCCCACTGTATCAGGAGCTCCATTTTCGGTCAGGATATAGAGATCACTGAGGACGATCTCAGGATAGTCTTAGAGTTTGGGACGATGCTGACTGCCCAACACGACTACACCCACTGACGGTATGAGGCTGTTTTCTGTGGGCCAAGTACTCGGGGGATATCACCGCAGGTGTGCTTAACAAGAGCAACCTGTGCCTCAATTTAAGTACTTGGACCATGTGCTGCTCAAGTGCATTGCCTCAAGGAAGGGAGGCTTCGATGAGCTGTCGGACCAGATTCAAAACGCCTATGTGGCGTTGGTGCTGAACCACCCGTTCAGCTTCTCGAGGATGATCTTCACCTACCTGGTGGAGAACATCGAGGCGAAGGGCAAGGAGGGCTTTTGCATGTACCCTCGCTTTATGCAGATGATCATTGACCAAAAGCTCCCTTCACTGCCAAAGGAGAAGGAGGATGCTGTGGTGCTCAAGGTGATGGACGATACCACCTTGGGCAGGATGAAGGTGTATAGGGGGAAGCAGGTGAAACCCCCTGTCAGGCGGCTGTACGGGCATTGATGAGTCAGATTATGATGATGGTGGTGATGGTGGAGACTCTAGCCCCACTTCATCTAGGGCCACCACTACAGATGTTACACCTCCACCACCCACTCATGGAGATGCTGCTACAGCCGATTTCCATCAGGATTTCTGTCCTCCTGAGGAGGAGGAGGACGAGGAGCCATTGACTCGTACGGTGGGCATTAAGGTTATTGCCACCGAAAGAGGGATTCAGGCGGTTGGTGGATGCACGGGTGAGTCTGGGGAGACTATGACTGATCGTACCTACACCGCAGCTCGGTCCAGCATCCCAGAGGGACCATCCTCCTCGAGGGGTTTGAGGAAAAAGAGGATGGCTTAGCCCCACAGGATGAATCCCAAGAGACGGAGGTACACGATGATCATAGCCTCTTCCCCCACTGCCACCACAGCTACCACCACCACCACTACCTCACCTACCACCACTACTACTACACCACCCATCTTTATAACCACACCTCCACCTACCACTACCTCACCCACCACCACTACTACCATTCCAGCCACTCACATATCACCACCTATATTCACCACTTCCACCACTACCACCACTAGCCACCAAGCAGGACTATGTGGCGCCGTCACGAAGGAAGCGGCACCACGATGACAGCGACTCAGATACCGAGAAGATTGTGCTCCCTAATGATCAGTCAGATGATGATGACAGTGATGATGGTGGAGACTCTGGCCCCACTTCATCTAGGGCCATCACTATAGATGTTACACCTCCACCACCCACTCATGGAGATGCTGCTACAGCTGGCTTCCATAAAGATTTCTATCCTCCTGAGGAGGAGGAGGAGGAGGAGGAGGATGAGGAGCCATTGACTCGTATGGTGGGTAGCAAGGTTATTGCCACAGAACGAGGGATTCAGGCAGTTGGTGGACGCCCGAGTGAGTCTAGGGAGACTATGACTGATCCTACCTACACCCCAGCTCAGTCCAACATCCCAGGGGGACCATCCTCCTAGAGGGGTTCGAGGAAAAAAAGGATGGCTCAGCCCCATAGGATGAAGCCCAAGAGATGGAGGTACACGTTGATCACAGCCTCTTCCCCTACCTCCACCACAGCTACCACCACCACCACTACCTCACCCACATCCACTACTGCTACCACCACCTACCACTACCACAACACCTACCAGTACCACACCACCTACCACTACCACACCACCAACCACTACCACACTCCCATCCACCATCACTACATCCTACCAACCACCACCCACTCATATACCACTATCCACATGCACCACAACCATCACCATAGCCTACCCTTCAGTACCCATATTCACCACAGCCACCACTACCACCACCAGCCACCAAGCAGGACCATCATTCCACCCATCATTCCCCATAGGATCTTCTCTACCTTCCAGTGGAGTAGAGGAACAACTGTCAGCATTGAATCGTATGGTGCTGAAGCTGTTGGCTGCCGATGACGAGAAGACTGCTTAGCTATGACAGCTAGTGGAGCTAACTGCTGCCCAAGCACAACAAATCTCCCAGCAGGCTTAGGAAATTGCCCAACTCAAGGAGCATAAAGTCCAATTAGCAAAGAATATTGAGGAGTTGGAGACATCTAACAGATCTATCATGCTCAAGCTAAAGGGATCAAAAGATGAGCCTCTAAAGATCAGAGAAGATGATGATGATGATGGTGAGGATGAGGATGATAAGGATGATGATGAAGATGAGACAGATGAAGGAGGTGATGAAGGAAAGGATGAGGATGATAAGGATGATGATGAGGAAAGAGGCGATGCGGCTGCATCAGAAGCCACACATGCTAGAGAAGACGCTCCAAGAAGTCACAGGATCAGGGAGCCTCGTCCTTGGCCTCGACTGAAGAAGAGCACATGATTCAAGATAAAAGTAATGTTTAGATGTTTATGTAATTTTAAATCTTGTGTAATTAATCATGTATTAAACTTATGTACTTAATGTTTATATGTATTTTTTCTATTTAACTGTCTTGATTATTGACAAATGATTGATGTGTTAAATATTTAAATCAAGCTGATCAATCATCTCAGCAAGACTAGTATGATGTTGCTCCCTTACAACAAATCAAGTTTCAATTCACTATGACACTTGATTGCAAGGGATTGTTAGGAGGTCTGTGAGTTATACTCCTGAAGAAGGAGAGATAATTCATGACCTTACTGATGAGCAACTGGCGAAGATGTTTCGGCTAAATCCGGATGAAATTTTCAAGGATGTACCTATTGTTGATGTGGCTAGTGATGATGAGCTTAATGATGTGGATGAGATAGAGATTGAAGACGTCACAGTGGAGCATTATCCAGAGTATGCTGACAAAGAGGGAAATGTTGTCCCCAATCTGGGTGACACTCTTGTCAGTGATACGTTCGAAAAACTGGATCAGATGGAGCAAGAGTCAGAGAAGAATCCGGATCAAGCCCAAGTCTCGGACGCTGATGTCAACATCAAAAAGGCTGAATAGGCGACTTGTTTTGTAGAGATCCGAGCCCAACACGTTGCTCCAAAGCCTAGTGCCTACACCAAACTCTATAAAGTGAAGAAGCATCTGAAGGTGTCAGGAAAGATTATAGCGTGGGCATATTTTGAGGATCTAAATGTATATGCTGTCAAGAGGGAGAAGGGAATCGAGTACTTCAGATTCCCACATGATTTGAAGACTCTCCCTAGTTTTGAGCTTAACTAGCTGGCCAAACTAATGTTACTATATGCTAACCCAAGGCAAATGTTAGGTTGGTTTGAGGCTGCATTGAAAAAAGAGTACCACACCAGGTGGGTCAACTTCAAACCTCAACAACCAACGAGGTACATCAGACGGTCTGAAGTTGATGCCGTTACTGGAAAGCCAAAGATAGTGCTGAAGTGGAGTCCTCCATGCAGGATGTCAAGAATCCCTCTAAGGGAAATGCCACAAGACTTCACTCCACACTTTAAATGGTGGTACTATGATTGGAGAATAGGTGAAGCTGTTATAGTCTTGCAAAAAGAGGGTAAAATGGATATTATTCGGGTGTTTGACCCAATGTGGCTAACTAACTTGTTGGCTGATGATGTATACACATTGTACAAGTGGCCACTGTGTTATGGTTCACAAGACATTATACAAGCCCTCCAATTCCAAAATGTTATAGGCTCTGTTTTGCATTTGAGATACATGCTGGAGCTAGTACAAGAAGTTTGAAGAACTGATGAAGAATGTTAGACAATTGAGTAAACTAAGTCTAAGGGGGAGTTTGTAGATACATGTGTACCTAGTTTAGGAGCTCAAATGTAAAATGTCTTTCATGTCTTACGTATATTTAACAGAATGGGTATGAATGAAATGTAATGTGTTTATGATGCTTATAATGTTTAATATTTCATTGATTATTATGTAATAATGCATATTGAACTAACTATATAGGTTTGTGGTTGTTTACATAGTTCTTAGTCAAGAATGATTGGGAAACATGTTTAAACTTAATCATGTGAAGTTCTCATGCGAATGGACCATGCTAACGGACTATACGCATGAATACTTCATGCTAATGAACTAGTCGCACGACTGGACCAGGAGACTGGATCAGTCGCACGAGTGTAACATGAGATTGACTCAGTCTCACGACTGGACCTTCAGTCGTGCGGATGGATTAACTGCATGCTTCAGTCGCACGACTGAACCATGCAAATGTTTCAGTCGCACGAATGGAAAACCCTAACCTATAAATACCACTTAATTCATGGAAAAACATAACAATTCGAATCCCTACGCACTAAATCATACCCTAGCTGTCCAGAGACCTAAGATAACCTGTTCCAAGTTCATAGATCGCAGTTAATCATCTTACAATCGTTCTTAATGTTTGATTTCATTCTTAGATCGATTATACTTGCTTTCTCACTGATTGGATCGCCAATCAAATAGGATTCTGCACTATTTGGTTTGTTATACACGTAAATTAGTTAGTACTCTGTACCATAACGGTCCTAACACAAACAACGTGAATGTCTTGAATTTTCCTTTCTCCGAGGTCTTTTGCCACCGCTTGAGCTAGGAATGGAACGTACTTTTGGTGTACGTACTTTTGAGATTGAGAACACGACATGAGGTTAAGCTTTTTGGGAGACGTTTTGCCAAGGATTTTGAGAGTTTTACCATTGGCGAGTGGAATTCGAATAAACTTATCATAGGAAACAATTTCGGCATGATCCAAGGATAACCAATCCATGCCTACTATGATGACGAAACTTCCTATTTGCATCGGGATGAGGTCAATTGAGAATTTACGCTTACAAAGAGTGAGTATGCAATCGCGGATGACTGAATTGATAGTGATTGAGCTACCATTGGCACTTCGACAGAAAAAGGTCGAGAATGTTTAGTATGGGGTACGGCAAGGGTTGATTCAATTTAAATGAAATAAAACTCCCATAAGCTCCGGTATCAAATAAAATTGAAGCAAAATGTTCATTAATTAAAAACGTATCGTTTACCACATCGTTGGCAACTTGGGCTTGGTTGACATTCATTATAAAAGCACGCCCTTGGTTGCCGTGGGTGACTTGTGGAGCTTGCAAAGGCGGGGGAGGAGGAGCTTGAACTGATAGGAGCGGTTGAACCAGAGGAGCCATGAGTTGTGGGACTTGAGGTTGGTAAGTTTGCAATTGGTAGGCTTGAGTTGTGTAGTATGATACAGGCATGATTTGGGCTTGATTTGCAAAAGTGAGTCGGGGACAAGCATTATGGAAATGATTCGAGTCTCCACAATTGAAACAAGCTCTCGGTTGAGGAGGAATTTGAGCAAAAGGCATGGGTGGTTTTGAGGATTATGCGGAACAAACCTTGGTAGAGTGGTTTGTCCACGGGAGGTTTCACGACACACATTGGTAAGGTGACTGGAACGATTGCAATTTGAGCATTGGCGACAAGCGGAGTAAGATGGGTGGTGGTGTTGACAAGTGTTATACAAAGGATGAGGACCGGTGTAAGGTTTTCGATTTTGGGTAGCTTGAGATTGACATTGGGGTTGAGTTGGGTGAGTGATGGCAAAGTTTCGGTGGTTTGGTTTATGCTTCTTTTTAGAGGTGTGAGATGAGGTGGAGTAATTGATGGATTGAGGTCGGGATTCAACTTTGGAGCTTGGAGATGGATCGGTGATGACCTTGACATTTGGTTTCTGGAATCCTTTCAGGATAAAGTCCCCGCTTTGACATGGCGAAAGGGCGGCGACAAGAGTGATCGCATCATTAAGTGTTTGTAGCTTGCTACTCATGACGGAATCTTGGATTTGCATTGGCAAACCCGAAACGTACTTGTCGATTGCCCTCTCGAGTGGGGTAACCAAATGTGGCACTAGAAGGCTAAGCTTGTGGAAGCGGTTTGAGTAAGCGGAGTTGTTACTGCTATCTTGTTTAAGATTCCAAAATTCAGCCTCCAATTTTTGAATTTCACGCTTGGGGCAAAACTTTTTGAGCATGATATCCTTCAGTTTATCCCAAGGGAGAGTCATAGCGACTTCCGCTGCCTTGGCATTCATGATGCTATTCCACCACGTTAGGGTGGTTAGCTCGAACACACTTGATGAAAAAGTGGTTCGCTTGACCTCTGGGCATTCGCAATGCAAGAACATGCTTTCCATGCATTCAAACCATTGAAGGAGCATGGTAGCACATTCCTCACCCACAAATTTCGATGGATTGACGCCCATAAACTGTTTATAAGTAAAGGTAGCATGAGAGGGTGTGGCTTGAGTAGCAACAGGTTGCAGTTGATATCTTGAATTTGAGCAACAAGGGTGCGGAGTACAACATCCATTTGAGTTGTAACCAATTCGGCTGTCTTAAGGTCAGAGTTCTTGGGGCGAAGAGTTCGACGTGCTTGACGAGCTTGACAATGAAGGGGAGGCATTATAAAAATAATAAAAGTGAGACAATATGAGATTTTGGGTAACTAGTGCAAATATGATGGTGATTAATGTTAATATGAGATTGTAATGAAATATTTTATGAACCTTATAATAAAAAAACCATTTTAACACATGAAAAATTGTTTGGGACTGTGTACTGGACGGAGTACTAACTGATTCACGTGTATACCAACTCAAATAGTGCAGAATCCTATTTGATTGGCGATCCAATCATTGAGAACATTAACCCGATCGATATAACTATAATCTAAATGTTAAGAACAAATAGGAATCAATCAAGAACGATCTATGAACTTGGACTGGCTTTCTTGGATGTTCTAGACGGCTAGGGTACGAGTAGGAGTCGAAATATTGAAAGTCTTTTTTCATGAATTAAGTGGTATTTATAGGTTAGGGTTACTCATTCATGCGACTGAACCATTAGCATGGTTCAGCCGTGCGACTGAGTCATGCGGTTGATCCATTCGCACGACTAAGTGTTCAGTCGTGCGACTGATTCAATCTCATTTCATATTGTGCGACTGATCCAGTGTCCTGGTTCAGTCGTGTGACTGGTTCATTAGCATGAAGTTGTTCATGTGTATGGTCCATTAGCATGCGCCATTCGCATGAGAACTTCATATGACTAAGTTTGAATATGTTTCTCAATCATTCTTTGACTATGATCTATTCAAACAACCACAACCTATATAGTTGGTTCAATATGAATTAATAAATGATAAACATTAAAACATACACTGAAACATTAAACATTAAGATCAACAGCCACATATTATGTTTCATTCAACTCATACGTTTCATTACATTTAGGACATGACAGACATATTACATTAAGATCATAAACCAGGTATATATGGATCAATAAACTCCCCTTTGGACCTAGTTTCTATCATTGTCTGGCATCCTTCATTAGCTCGTCAAACTTCTTGTGCCTCCCCTCGACTGTGACTCCAACATGTATCTCAAATGCAAAGCAGAGTCTTATTATGTTTTGAAACTAGGGGGCCTGTATAATATCATGTGGATCATAGACTAAATGGCCACCTGTATAAAGTATAAACATCACTAGCTGACAGGTTGGTTAGCCATATTGGGTCAAACACCCGGATGGTCTCCATTTGGAGCTCTTTCTGTAATACTATGACCACTTCTCTTGTTCGCCGGTCATAATACCACCACTTGAAGTGGGGAGTGAAGTCTTGTGGCATTTCCCTCAATGGGATCTTTGACATAGTATGCGGAGGACTCCACTTCAACACCACTTTGGTTTCCCAGTCCTTGGGTCCACCTCTAACCTTCGAATGTACCTCGTTGGTTGTTGAGGCTTGAAATTAACCCATTGAGTGTGGTATTCTCTTTTCAACACAGCTTCAAACCAGCCTGACATCTTCATTAGGTCAGCATACACAGGTTCAGGCATGCCAACAGGTTGAGCTCAAAACCAGGAAGAGTCTTCAGATTATGTGGGAATCTGAAGTACTTGATTCCCTTCTCCCTCTTCACAGCATATACATTAAGATCCTCAAAGTAAGTCCACGCGATAATCTTTCCAGACACCTTAAGATGCTTCTTGACTTTGTAGAGCTTGGCGTAGGCACTCAGCTTTGGTGCTGTGCGTTGGGCACGGATCTCTGCAAAACAAGCCACCTATTCAGCCTTTTTTTTCAACATCGGCGTCCGTGGCTTGGGCTTGGCTTTCTGATTTCTCAGTCTCCCTCTCCATCATGTCCAATTTAACATGCATATCACTGTCGAGTGTATCTCCAAAATCAGGGACCATATTTCCCTCTCGATCAGTATATTCTGGATAGTGTTGTGCTGTGATGTCTTCAATCTCTATCTTATCAACATCATTGAGCTCGTCATCACTAGCAATATCAACGGTAGGGGCATCCTTAACCAATTCATCTGGGTTTAACCGGAACATTTCTGCGAGTTTCTCATCAGTGAGGTTGTGAATAATTTCTCCTTCTTCGGGAGTATAACTTACTGACCTCCTGACAATCCCTTGTAGATCAAGTATCATTGTGAGGTGAGACTTGATCTGCTGAAGGGGAGCAACATCGTAGTCATCTCGCTGATAATGTGGATCTGCTTGATTTAAAAACATTTAACACATCATGCATTAACAAATAATCAAGACAGCAAACATTAAATATATACATAAGCATTCATGAACATAAGTTTAATACAATATTCAAATTACACATGATTTAAATTACACAAACATCTATGCATTACTTTTGTCCTGAATCATGTGTTCCTCTGCTGTCGGGGCTGATGTCAAGGCACCCTAATCTTGATTCTTTTTGGTCCGCCTCTCACTAGCTTCTTGTGCACCTGAAGCAGATGAATCTCTTCCTCTTTCATTGTCTCCTCCATCTTCATCATCACCTTTATCATCATCTTCATCATCATCACTATCATCATCATCACTATCATCACCATTATTACCTTCGCCCTCTCTGATCTTTAGAGGCTGATCCTTTGTGCCCTTAAGTTTGAGCAGGATGGTCCTCTTGGCATCCTCCAACTCCTCGATCTTCTTAGTAGATAGCACGTTCTGCTCCTTGAGTTAGGTAATCTCTTGACTTGAGCAGCCATTTGCTGAGCCTGCTCCTCAATCTGTTATGCCTGCTGAGAGATCTGTTGTGATTGTGAAGCAATAAGCTCCACTAACTGTCGGAGCTGAGCAATCTTCTCAGCATCGGCTGCTAACAGCTTTAGCACCATACGGTTTAGTGCTGAAAGTTGTTCATATACCCCACTGGGAGGTAGCGATGACCCTGAGGGAAAGGATGGTGATATGATGGTCCTGCCTGGTGGCTAGAGGTGGTGGTGGTGGTAGTGGTGAATATGGGAGGTGGTATGTGTGTGGGTGGTGATGGGTAAGCTATAGTGGTGGTGGATGTGGTGTGGGATGAGGGACGGCTTGGTGGCTGGTGGTGGTAGTGGTGGCTGTGGTGAATATGGGTGGAGGTAGATGAGTGGGTGGCGGTGTGTATGTTGTAGTGGTGGTGGAAGTGGTGTAGATAGGTGGTGGAGTGGTTGTAGTGGTGATGGTGGGTGAAGTAGTAGTAGTGGTGGTGGGTGGAATAGTGGTAGTGGTGATGGAGGACTGGTAGTAGTGGTGGTTGTGGTGGTGGTGGTGGTGGTGATGACTGTCATCCTCCTCTTCTTCGTCTTCATCCCATGCCCCTTGAGGTGGATGCTCCCCCTCGGATGCTGCTGGGCTGATCAGGGGTGTAACTGGGGTCTGCTGCAGTCTCCCTAGACTCGCTAGGGCGTCCTCCAACCTCCCGAATAACTTTGTCGGTGGCAACCACCCTGCTGCCCACTATCCTTGTTAGTGGCTCCTCATCACTCTCCTCCTTCTCATTAGGAAGGCAAAAATCCTGATGGAAACTGGCGATGGTGGCATCTGCATGAGTGGGTGGTGGAGGTGTAACATCTGCAGTGGTGGCCCTAGAAGTAGCGGGGCCAGACTCTCCACCAGCGCCACTGTCGTCATCATCAGAGTCATCAGATGGAAGAGCGATTTGCTCAACATCTGAGTCTGAATAGTCCTCCCGGGCAAGGTGCCCGAATAGTCTCCTCACAGGGGGCTTAACCTGCTTCCCCCCTGTACACCTTCATGTGGCCCAGTGTAGTGTCATCCATCACCTCAAGTGATATCGCATCATGGCTCTCCTTAGGCAGAGAGGGCAGCTTCTCATTGATAATCATCTGAAGAAACCTTAGGTACATGCAAAATCCCTCTTTGCGTTTTGCCTTACGATTCTTGATCAGGTATGAGAATATCATGTTGGAGAAGCTGAAGGGGTGATTCAGCACCAGTGCCACATAGGCATTCTAGATTTGGTCTGATAAGTCATCAAATCCACCCCTTCTCGAAGCTATGACTTCAGTATGACATGTGCCAAGTACTTGAACTGGGGACACAGGTTGCTTTTGTATATCACCCCTACATTGATGTCCCTAGAGTACTTCATCCTGAGGAAACATCCCCTCACAGTCAGAGGGTGTAGCCTGGTTGGGTGAGCAGCATCATCACCCAGGCCAAGTACGCGTCTAAGATCTGTGGCTGTCACCTCTATGTCATGCCCAAATATAGTACTCCTGATGCAGTAGGGCTCGCGAGATCGGTCAACTGATGCACCCTCCCAGAAGGCCTGCTGTATAGACCTGTAGGGAGTGCATGGTGTAGATATGGCTGGGTGTATCCGTAATCTCTTTAGAAAGGCATTGATGCCAGCAAACTTGGCAGCATTCCGAGTGGTGGCGTCCAAATGAGCACAAATATTATGCTTGGTGTTGATGGTCCACTGATCAACCATAAATCTGTGACACATAACATATATATATTAGATCAGCACATAACAAAAAGCAATTCACTCTAAACTGTTTGAGGTCAGTCTAGTTCAATCGTGCGATTGAACCATACGACTGGGTTCAGTCGTTTGACCTAACATGCGACTGAATACAGTCGGGTTGTCTTATCATGCGACTGAGTTCAATCGGGTGACTAAGCCTGTGACTAGTTCAGTCGGCCGACTGAGCTCATACACCTTGTTCATTTGGTCGACTGAGTC